>OX578063.1:12023500-12698000 GCA_951215215.1 Andrena trimmerana | reverse complement strand
AAGTGTACGATGAGGAATGTTTTGGTAAGGATGCTCTTTTTCTCCTTTAACGACGATTCCCGTCTGTTGAGCAGGCGGGGTGAACGCAGTGAGTACATACAACCCTCTTTCGCTCTCTTCAACTCTCGAGCACGGCTGACTGCGTCGGTCGTTGCTTTAGTGGTAGTAGGGGAATCGGATGCGAGGATCTTTTCCCTGTAATTAATTTAAGAGGGCTCGCTCGAGGTGCTCTTGGCAGGCAATGTCTGACTAGATCTGCCGAGAGCTCCGTGGCATCTCGCGGATCACCCAGAAAACCAAGAGGGGTTGCGTCGTCTTCCGTGTCACCCTGCTTAATGTACGATTTTCAATAGTTTTTGCCCTAATATTCTCATTTTATTTCTCTGCTTATAAAATCAACAAATATAAAAATGGAAAGTAAAATGGATTTAGGACTGCGACTAATTGTAAGTTACGAGAATAAAATAGTAGGTCCTTTATAAGGTAAATCTTTCTGTTTGGAGTAATGTGCCAAAGGCGTAGCTTCTTTTAATGTTTAGAAGTTTGATCACTGTATATTATCGAAATGAATATAATCGCGTTATTCAATATTATTACAGTGGCTGGCCAAATTATTATACTCAAACAAAAAGGTTTGAGATTTTGTGAGTTTAAGCGATGGAATGGCTGTATCTATGCGAAAAATGGTCGCAAAAATATTAAAAAAAAAAACGCATTTTAACGCTAAAGTTTCTAGTTTTTGAATCAAGGACTCAATTTTTTTAATATGTTATGATACTGTTTATTCAAAAATATTTGCCTAGCTCGAACGTATGCACGGGCGAAAAAAAATTCTGGTAAATCCAACGAAGATAATTAATTTCGTTCTTTTTTGATTTTGTTGTATGATTTTTATCGACCGAGTTATTCGGGATCAAAGTAAAAAAGGTACGTTTCACTTTGAACATCTATAACTTGCGAACTCATGCTCGTAGACAAATTTTCATGAGTGTTTTGGAAAGATAAGAAAGTTTTCTTTCCGAACCTTTAATTGACAATTTAATATATTTTTTAATCGTATTAAATCCATTTTAAAATTATCCCAAAGATTGACGAAAATATTTTGAGTATAGGTAATAATTTGATCATTCGCAAGAAGTTAATATAATTTTTTGTGACACGTCTAATGGCTGAATAAAGATTTCGTTTGCCTGCAGCCATATTTTCACACGTTAAGTTATACATTAGTGTTTTACTTATATTATTGTTGTTGTAAAATTGACATTATTATAAGTAATTGTAGATGAAATTTCACATTATTGAAACTGCAGTTTCAGAGTTGGTTTACAGAAACTTTCAGTAGCTTTGTAGTAACATATGACTCCCCTACTTACACTACCTATATTCAGATTATATTAAAGTTAAAAAATTAACCTTGCTAATGAACGACACGGGAAAGCCAAGATACCAACAGACTGGCGGAATTTAATTATTTAATTAATTGTCGAAAAAGACGTGCGAATGTATAAAGTGGAAGAACGGTATTTACGAGGGCTGCACGGTAGTTCGGAGTTGTCGCGGGTTATAAGATGGTGTTAAGCCCATGTTACCGAAAAGGGAGACACAAAAAGGATGAAAAGGGGGAGAAAGATCGAGATGCCAGGTACTCAGGAAGCTGGACTATCGAGAAAAGGAGAAGCAGAGAGGGAGCGCGTGGTAATCCAAGATTTATTCTCGCAGTCTGTGACAGCAGGACCGCTGCTTCTACAACGATTTAAGGGCTATCGGATCCCTCCGCTTTCGCAACACTGCTACCGATCTGCCAAGGAACAGAAAAGGAATAGGCATCGGGAAGAAAAAAGGGGGGCTGCTGCTACAGATAACTTTGTTAATATCGATAAATATAGTAATTTGGAATACACATTTAGATTTAATTAACATGGTTAAAAGAAGGGAAAAAATTAATGATTTATACAAAACAGAACACAGTAAATAATTTAAGTTTCCTTTCGTCAATACAAGAATTAAACAAATGTGTAAGTCATATATTTCGAATGCATTACAATAAAATAACTTCCTCGACGCAAGAATTCAATAAATCTCTCTAGAAATTTCCGTAATTTTTTAATTGTTATTTACAAGTATTTTTTGACCTTCCAATTTCAGTTTTCTATTCTGCAATAAATTTTGCTATGAACATTTTCTGCATTTACTTGTTCAGCGAGAAACCTCTCAGAGTACCTATTCCTGACAGCAACATTACATAATTAAAATCTCGATGTTCAACTTGCAACGTGTACTATTTAAATATCGTGAACGAGCACCTTCTACTCATCAAGTCCTTCTTTATTATCTACATCGCATTTGTACGAGCTATTGCGCGATCAAATGAAACATTCTTATTTTCAATCACAGTAGAAAAATTTGTTTGCTTCGTCTAAGTTTGCATTAATATAGACACTCGCACTGGTACACATAAATATTATTTCTGTCCGTAAAAAAGTAAATTTATAGTAGAATGAGGCATGCTAAAAATTTCTTGATGAATTTGATAATAAATATATGCCACTAAGCGTTGGTCTCAAAATTTTATTTTAATTTCGATGTAATAGTAAGAAGTCGAAAGAAGTACTCTTCAATAGTAGAGTTCTTTTGGTTGTCACGGTCGAAAGGGTTTTTCTTAAATACCTTTGAATGTAAAACTTTATTAATGATACTTTTCTATGTAGAACATTCAAGGGAATTGATAAACTGAATAAATACAAGGCATCTCAGAATAAGTGGGAGATATTTTAGGGGTGGCTTCAGCACATCTAAATAATAAAAAAACTTCGTATAAATATATGTGCTACTTGATTTTGTATTCGAGTTATAGCCAATTTCATTGCCAATGTATCCGCTTAATTTCATAAAATATGTTCGAAATAACCACGCATCTGAATACAAGCCTGCAGACGTCTTACCAATGCCTGTCTTACTCTCTGTAAATATAGGTACAACTGTTGCTCGGATGTGCTGGAGACCTTGTTCAATTCTTTTACCAAAAGTTTCAATACTGTCAATGCACACTACAAAATTTGCTATAACTCGAAAACAAAGTCAAATAGGACATATGTTTACATGAACTCTTTTTTTATTGTTTAGATGTGCTGAAGTCACCCCTAGAATACTTCCCTCCTATCATGGGACATCCTGTACACGTACTTTCATTTAAGAACTGTGCATCCACGCACTTGCGAAAAGGATATAAGGAAGGAGTTAGCCTTTTGGCAAGTTTCAAATTTATTCCATACCATATTCTTTTTCTTTTCAGTTCCATGCATCATCTAGTGTAATAGTAGAAAAAAGACATAGCTTTCAACTACTCAGGAACTTTTTTCTGGATACCTAACTTACATAAACTACTAAAGCATTTGAATTATCTTGCTATCATAAGTGATAAAGTTATTTGAATAGAATTAAGTGAATGAGGTTCTCTAATTATTTTGAGCAGTATATACCGTCTACGATATTGTGCATCTATAGTAAAAGTGCAGTGTAATATATAAAATTACAGAATATGAAAAAGTGAGAAGTAAGAGGACATAAATTCAGTCGTCTGGTTAAATAATTCTGGTAGGATCTTGCAAATGCACGTGTTCGTACGTACGTTTCGAAGCTTGTAATCTTCTTGCGATGCAATGAACTGCGGAGGAGGAGATGGAAGAGAAGAATCAGAGCGTGATAAATCGTCGCGGCCAATGGTAGCTAACCGATCTCCTCGATTAAAGTAAAATATATGGCAGCTTTAATTACGAAGAGATTTCGGAACGCGACTGGACGAAGTATTATGTGCGCGAGAGAAGAGAGTAGAGAGGAGAGAAGTGAAGAGAGGAGAAGAGAGAAGGGAGGAATCGTAAGCAGTAGAGGATGGTCAGGAAAGGGAGACGACGGTCCCAGAGGGGCGACCTCTGAGATGCATTATTCATGGAGTGTGAGAAGATACGATATGATCCAATATGTGGTCCGCCCATACCCGCTAAATGCGCTGAACCTGAGAGGATGCCGTGAACAACATCCCCTCCCTAATCTGCTGAAAATTGGTCCACGAATTTTCGAGTAATTTGCTACACGAAGATAGCTTCTTCTTGTCAGCGATAACCTCCCCTCAGCTACGAAAGCCATGTTTTACCATGATTAATTGTAACTATGCGCGCATACGTAAAATAGTAGACTATAATTCTCACACGAGTTTGTGTTTGAAAAAAGTTTTCTGTCATGAGAGCAATGCATAATGTTACTGTCAAGGGAAGATCCCAAAAATTCAAATAATTCTGAAACTGTGCGAATATGTAGGGGATTTCCTCCGAATTACAACGCAATTTTTCTTTGCTGCCCAAATTCACTCTAAAGGGATGGAATTGACCCCTTAAATCCCGGATTTTTTCCGATTTTCTGTTATAACTCGCGAACTGTAAGTTATCAAATGATAGATCTAATTAAAAGAAGTAACTTTTGTCTTGAAACTTTTTTTCTACCTCTTACAGATTGCGTGTTACAAAATAAAATCGAAAAATAGCCGAATCTTCAGGGGTTAATTCACCCCCTTAGAGTGAACTTGGGCAGCAAAAAAAAATGCGTTGTAATCAGGAGGAAATCCTCTACATATTCAGAAAGTTTCAAAATTTTTTGAATCTTCGGGTTCAGGATCTTTCCTTGTGTCTTAAATAACAACATTTTCTAGTTCGACGCAGAATGAATGCTGATCCTTTCCCTTTAAATTCTTTATTGCCAGGTTGGTACAATTTATTTTTAGAAATAAAACTAACAATGAGAATCTCCAGCTCGGAAACACCCTAGTCCTAACCAGAAGTTTCGATGATGATTTTATGGAACTTTTACTTTCCTTTTTCAATCCTCTGTATCCCTACTATTTAATTCCAGGTAAAAGATAACTGAAACATAAAAGTGGACAAAGAACAGAAAATAGAAGTGTGCAATTTCGTTTCGACTAGATCCTTTTTTGAAGCCTTGTCACCGCAAAGGTTACACGGCATCATCGGAAAGCGTTACCTCCCACACTCGTGTTCGCGCGAAGAATTCTCGAGAGCTTCCGGTGCCGTGAACCGAGCGGTAAGAAGAGGTTCGCCACCAAGAGGAACTTTGAAACGAAAAATAAACGGTGCGAGAAGATGGGCGGAGATCCAGGTGGTTCAATGTTCTGACAGTTTTCACGCGCAAACAAACACGCAAGGATTATTCCGAAAGTTTTGAAAACCGGATCTATTTGAAATACGTTAAACATGCTCAGACACTGTGAGCAAAGCGTTATTAACTTATTTCACTGCGGAAATGATTTGTCCAAACATTCTGTATTTTAGTCTTTATCAAGCACACATGACCATGTATTTTTTAATTGCAAATCCTAATACGTCGTTGAATAATCCAGATGAAGCTTTATAATTTCTCGTTGACATTATTATCTATACTATTATATGAAAATGTTCGTGCTATGTATGTATGTACACTGGCAGCCGAAAAAAAGTTTACAACTATTAAAATCGCACAACTTTTTTAGAATTGGTCCACAGACATAATTTTTTTTTTTTTTTGAGAAGCTAAAGGGATTAGTTTGCTAAGTCACGTGTTTCGTCGTTTTGAAAAAAATGCAATTGGTCGGAATAGCAAAAAAAAATAGTAAATGTCGTTTTTTAAAATAGCTGATTTCGGGAATTTTTGCGATCTTTAAGTGTTCGCTGAATTGCATTTTTTTCAAAACGACGAAACACATTGCTTAACGAACTAACCTTTCTAACTTCTCAAAAATAAAAACTCACGTCGTTTGGACCAATTCTAAAAAAGTTATGCGATTTTAAAAGTGGTAAACTTTCTTCCGTCCACCACTGTATGTTAGAAAGCGCAAAACTCAAAAACCACTGAACCGATTTTGATGCACCATATATCAGAAAAATCTTTGTTTTAATGGGGCTGCTATAAGCTATAGAATAGTTCCAAAATCCACCTGCAGAGGGCGCTCTACACTTACTTTTAAAATTAAATGTTAAATTAATTGTTGTAAATTAAATGAGAATAGATACTCTAATTTACACCGTAACGAAGCACGGGCTGTTTGCTATCATTTATAATAGATACTGACGTTAACTCTTAAATTACGTGTATGAGAAAAAATAAAAATGGCATAATTCACGTTAATCACGTATAACACTTTCCAACAAAATTGTACTTTTTTTCAGTTTTGTAACAGTCAAGAAGCGTTTCTTATAGATTTTTGTGTGCTGAAAACGAATCCGCAAACCGTTTGTCACCTTGACTTTTCGAGAAATTCGATTTTGAAAAAAATTCAAAATTTTCAACTTTGAACATATTTTGTGATCAAACAGTAATAGTCATTCGGTTGCTTGTTCCGTCAAATTATTCTGTGAACCCTCGCGAACACCATGATACAAGTTATTATTGAATTATAAACATTTAAATATGTTTAAACAACGATCAAATGGAAAAGGACATCCGAAATGTACAATTTTTTGCATATATATTTCTATATATTTCATAAAGTAAGGGTCTGCAAGAAAATCTAACTACTCCACGCGATGCAGCAGACATTTTTCCCCCGGAAACCATCAGCAGAAGTGGTAGAACACCTTTTGTTTTCAATACAGAAACGAAAGAGTTTGGCAAAACGAGCGGCGCGGGCAGTGGTAGTCAATGGCACTTGGGCTGCTCAGCGTCACAGAATCACGTAACGCGCGTGACTGCCACTGTCCGTGCCGTACGTTTTGCCAAACACTTTCGTTTCTGTATTGTAACCAAAAGGTGTTTTTACCAATTCTACTGATGGTTTCCGGAGGAAAAATGTCTGCTGCATCGCATGGAGTAGTTACATGCTCTCCTAAACTCTTAGTTTTTGACATATATATATAGAAAGATAATTGCAAAATTGGTGCATTTCAGGTGTCCTTTTTTCTTTGATCGTTGTTTAAACATATTTAAATTCGCGAGGATTCATAGAATAATTTAACGGAACAAGCAAACGAATAACTATTACTGTTTGAACACAAAAGATGTTCAAAGTTGAAAATTTGCAATTTTTTTTCAAAATCGAATTTCTCGAAAAGTGAGGGTGATGGCGACAAACGATTTGCGGATTCGTTTTTAGCGCACAAAAGTCTATAAGAAATGGTTATTGAATGTGACAGATCAAAATGGCTGTTGGACAGTGTAATTCACAAGTAGATCTAAAATAAAAAGTGCCGCTTTCGTCACGCTGTGATGTCAAAAAATTGTGCTACCAATAATACTCAGTTGTATGTGTATACTTTCAGTATATCTTAAGAATCGTTACTCTAACCTCGCAATCAGTTCAACTGAAAATTGTCATACTGAAAATCATCCACCACATATATATTTCCTTTAGATGTCACTACATTAGCGTTATGAAATCCAGTGTTACTTTTGGGATTAAAACAAGTACTAGTATATATAGGTGAAATGTTGTTTATTACATTGTTTCCAAAAGCATCACATCCATATATTACAATTGATGAACAAGAATAAGCAAGTAAAGGTGGTGGATGATTTTCAGTGTGATTGACTGTATATATTTCACAGTGGCGGATTTATGAAAAAGGCCCAGGTGGCAAACATTCTGAGGGGCCCATTTTTTTTTCGGGAAAATGAGGAGGTAGTTTACTAAAACCGAGCTAAGGGTAGTAGTACTGAAAAAAAAATACAGTTTGGATAAAATTAAATTCTTTTTTAAGGATGAGGCCCAAGGTGCCCTTCTCGAGTGGCCCATTTTTCCAGGAAAATGAAGAGGTAGTTTACTACAAAAGATCTCAGTGTAGTAGTACAGAAAAAATATAGTTTGGATAAAATCATAATTGTTTTAAGAATGGGGCCCTGGGAGGCCTTCTGGGCAGGGGCCCAGGCGGCAACGGCTCATCGGCTGCCCTGTTAAATCCGCCACTGATATTTCAAACTCTGTATCTGTACACCACATCATATTTTTTTGTGCCATTGAAGATTAAAGCAATCGCGGCCTTAACACCGTGGTGTTACGATCTCGTAGTATCACGGGTGTGCAGTGTGCAATGTGCATAGCACGCCACAAGAATCGAGGCAGCAGCGGCGAAACGTATTAACACACAATGAGATAGTTTTGTTCCACCGTTCCTTGGGAGCCGCGCGCTTGTTTCGCTTCTCTCTCCACCGCAGCACGTTCCATACCATTGATACCCGTCTACCTGGTGTCCGAAAGTTTGTTACATATAATGTCTCCTACGTGGACTGTACCTTCCATTCCGAGCAACGAGTCAGATATAATTCATAACTGTTACTAGTTATGCTACCTACCCGATATGAATGTGTTAATTTAGATTGCACGAAGTAAATATAGAAAAGATTTATCATATAGCCAAAGACTGATAGGCAAAGCTAAGGACAGACAAAATATTTAATGACAATACAAACTACGAAAAGCGAGGAAAAATCTACAAACTTTTATAAAGGAGTTAGAAATCCAGGAGAAGATATGTGACAAGTAAAATTATTAAATTTACAGATTATTAGACATATTGGTCAAGATTTATGTTTATTTGTTTATACCGATACGTGATGTGTAATAGGTTGCATGCTATGGAGGGCAATATCTAATGGAGAAGGAGGAAATGAGGCAAGGAAAAAGAGCAAATCGACAAGCAAGATACTGGTTTGATAATTAGCAAGGATAAATGGCGGCGACTTGTAAAATTAGTGCTTGTATTGCCGGACTTATTCCACTTAATAACGACGGTTCGTAGTTATATTCGCTACAGTTGCAGGTGTACAACAGTTGCTCGTGTCAACTTACGAGCCACTTTATGACCAACTATTTATAATTGCAAATAAGTTTGTCCACGAAACATCGATATGTCAGTGAAATCATTAGGACCGTTGTAGTCAGCTCTATACTTTATGTGTTATTAAACTCCACAACATTTAATAATATCGCTTCGCAGGAATGTAATATGTATTCATTTTAAATCACGAAAGTGCAGAATATATTCTCAATTCGGTATTTCATGATTTAACAAGTCTTTCATTCAATACAAAAATATACATAGAAAAGAATACAGAGGATAGAAATACTTTAATAGCGAGAAGATTTGGGGTAATGTATTTTAATAATTTTCCCTGCTCCCCAATACTTTGAACAATATTACTTAATAAAATTGCTTTAAGGAGTGATACCTGTTTTATATTGTAACTCTATAAAATTGCAGTAGTAAGTTCTCTCCTTTCATAACTAGGCATGTAGAATACCTATACTTTTTATAATACTATCGAAACACCCTTGTATAACGATCAAAATGAATACTATTTAGACTACTTTAAATGAAATTGACACTGCAAGAGTAACACCTTATATATAATGCCACAAAACAGAAAACGTGTAGTATTAACTCTTGCAACGAAACCGGAAATATTTCAGAAGCTAGGAAATAGTGAGAGTGGCGCAAAATTGTCAAGAATAAGTACCTATGCAACGTTGAAATATTTAACGTTATAAAAATACTTTTTACTTTAGGTATTGTCACTTGTATCATGAAAGTGAGTGTTCCACTCCCTATTAATTCGGATAGTGAAGGTTCTACTGCACTAGTTTCTACTAATTCGTATAAATGAATTTATGTATTTATTTTAACAATATAAAAAGGAGTAATAAAGACAATAACAGAAATCAGCAACGAATACTTTGCGAACACCGCTTACATGGAAGGCTCACAAAGGGCAGACCATTGGGCGTCTCTTTTACACGAAACTCGCAGTGGACCATTGTGTGCGGACGTTTTGATAAATTACCGAATAATTGTCAAATGTTAGAAAACGACAAAGTCGAAGCCGACACGCAAAAAAGCCGGTCCGAAGCCGGGACAACCCGAGGCGTTGACCGCTCCTGTTAACATGTGCTAAAGCCGGTCGAAACCGCTGATACTTAGGTAGTTCAAAATGTCGAATAATTTTAAAGGCAATTTTACACTTTAAAAATAATATACGGTAAAATGTCTAGAATTTAATTGGATATTCTTACTAACTTCCCTATCCAGACGAGATAATAGTTTAATTATTGTATTCAATTTATGAGATCAACCTTACTAAGAACAAAGTGAACCCAAAATATTTTCTTACTGAAACACGAAATAAATATAGAATTTGGAATAAATTTTTGGTACACGTTTTTCAGAAAAGACGACTTTGATATTATGCCGAATGTGCATGCACATATACTACTTATACTACCTACAGAATGGTATAGCATGTCTCCCTAAGGATCGCTATTTCTACTTGTACTTGTACACAAAATCCAGGTCATATAATGAAACGGTTAAAGAAATTTAAACAAACTTGTGAAATCATTTTTTAATTTTTTACTGTTACAATATTCAACATTTAGCGATCAGAATTTTCAAGGATCCATTCATTAACCCTTAAACGGTTGGTATGGAGTTCACTTTAATCCAGAACAGAATTCTATTGAATTTATTCTAGTCTTAAAATTCTTATTTTGCAAGAGTATCAAGGCTAATAAGTAATGAGTATCATAGTATGTAGTGTCAGTTAGATCTAAATTGCTATCAGACATCACATATGTATCCAATTTTCTCGAAGAATGCAATTTTACAACCCTGTGTATAAACATTAGAAATAGAAGTAGCGATGCGAAGCTAGATTTGCTGAACTTTGCCGGAAGCACCAGGTCTTGTTGTAATAATATTTATTTAATATGTAACATCGTGTGTAACAAGATCTTGCGATTAACATTTATATTTTCTACAGAAATATGTGTACCACCTTTGTTAGCGTTTATTAAACATACTTATTTGAGATTGTTTTATGGAATTTGTTAGTTACGGACGAACCGGTGGCTGACTAACACGGGGAGCCGCAGAAAGGTGATTGTCATGGACGAACCGGTGCCTGATTAACACCAACAACCACTAGGAAGGTAAGTGTTCGCGGAAGAATCGGTGCCTGGCTAACACCGGGAGCCGCTAGAAGGTTGGGTGTCGTGGACGAACCGCTGACTGGTTAACACCGGAGCCACTAGCAAAAGTTAGTTAGCCTCGTAACTTTATAATGCGATATACATCGAGCGGTAGAAGTATATCGCTGTGGGTTGTCCTCAGATGGAAATTCAGAGGTTGTCTTGGACTTTCAAATGAGAACAAACCCACAGTACACAGAAATAAGAGACGTAGGATTTTACAATTGGTTAGTATGTAATTGCCGTGGAAACTAATTCTAACACACGGAGAAACTGCGGGGTCTTCCGTCTAAACGTACTAGATCTGAAATGAGTATTCATTCGCGGCCCTTTCTATACTATGAAATATAGGGCTTAGGAAACGGTGTGGGCATGAATGCCTTCAATTAGATATCGGTTTTTCGTGGAAAACCGCCGGCTGCACCGCACCATAGGTAGGGTCGATACCCCGACCGAACGCCTGCATCTCAGGCGCCCGAAAAAAGTAAGTGTCGTAGATAAGTCTGCGTATCATGCCCATTGTCCTTTTATAAAATTTAACTGATTGAGTGGAAGGACGGCCCACAGAACTGTAAGGACTTAAACACGAACTCTGTACATTTGTATAATAAATTTCTGTGTATAATAAATTTATTGTATTAAGAGGTAATGCCACTGTAGAGCCCGGAAAGGCAGCCCGATTTTGAGAATTTTTTTATGCGAGTACAGTGAAAGGAATACAAAATCTGTTTGAAGGCCTTTGTTGTACATACCTTGAAGTATGACTACAATTTTTAAACAAAAATTTTTAATATAAAATGGCGGCGCCACAGCTCAACAAAAGAAGCTTCTTCTGAAAAACAGTGTTTCGCGGCCGGAAAGATTGCTCCTTCAATCTTTAAGGTAGAACAAAAAAAAAAAAATCTTTTAGTTTTAGTTTCTTTAGTTTAGGAAGTACTCGAGGAAATTAAAAAATACTGATTTTTGTAAGAATGGTGCGTGATTGAACATATCACGGAACTGCCATAACCTCGAAATTGTTGAAACGCTTTGTTCAATTCGTACAAAAAACAGTATTTTTTCATTTCCTTGTGTACTTCCGAGACAATCTTAGATAGAACTAAAAAAATTTAGTTTTTTGTTCTAGGTCAAAAATTGAAGGAGAAATTTTTCCGGCCGCGGAACACTGCTTTTCAGAAGAAGCTTCTTTCGTTGAGCCGTGCTAGCGCTATTTTGAATTAAAAAATTTTAAAAAAATTGAGATCATACTTCAAGGTATGTACAATAAAGCCCCTCAAGCAGAATGTGTATTCCATTCACTATACTTGCATAACAAAATTCTCAAAATCAGGCTGCCTTTCCGGGCTCTACAGTGGTGTCATTACTCTTTAATAGGTAAATACGATTTTCATTTCTTATGTATTTCGATTCACAAAAATCAAATTGGTGCTAACGAAAGCTTTTATATACAAAGATACTTTCTTACAGTCTTAGGTGCAAAATTAACACTCGTTAGTCGCCAACATTCACCATTTAACCGTTAAATAATTTGACTGAGAGGATAGATTCCCGAAACAGTTGCCGCAAGAGGGGATCATTTCAAGCGTGAATAGAAAGAGGTAGCGGCTCGAGGTGAAGAATCGTGGTAGTAAAGTTGAAGAAGCAGAGGGGAGAGGCGAGGAAAAAGATCGCGCGTGTTTATGCTTGCCCTTTTAGCACTGATTTGTCTGCTGATCAGTCAGCCGTGCGCACGCAACGCATACAGATGTATTCACGCCCTCGTGCAGTCATGCCGAGCATGAAGCTTGTATTCTCTTCTGACATACCGTCCACTTTTCACATACAGGCAATGTAACCGTAAAAAATTTATCAATTGTTTACGAGGTTCTGCAATATTTTATATTACAGATGCCGAAGATTATAATTGAATATAATTTTAATATTGAATTTTATAATAGGTATGTCCATGTTCTCGTTTCACCATTATGTTTCAAGCCCGCAGGCGATTACAGAATTTTCTTTTAATACAATTCATATGATCGAAATTGATATTTTGTGCATAAAGAAACACTTAATTACAATTTCTTTACGACGAAGTAGTTTTAACATAATTCGGCATTGTTGATTTCTTTCGTACGTAGCAAATGGAAAAGGGCATCAGAAACCAATAATTATTTATCTCAGAAGTGATGGGAAAATTATAATAAATACACGCAAATACATGATCATAACTAGTCTGAGTAGTTGCTAACAACGGAAGTTAGGCACCCCGAAAATTCAGAAAATTATGCAACTTTGTGGGCAAATAGAGTAGTTCATCCGTAACACAACCCTATTTTTTGTTGGCACCATAGTGCGTTTTTGGGGGGTGAAACCACCCCTTTTTCGTCGAATATCTCGAGAAGGGTGAAAGATACCGGAACGAAATTTAATCCAAAGCTGCATCTTTTTTTTATATCTACAAAGTTCCATAAAAATAATTATGGAATTAAGGATTGGCGGTGGGAGTAGCATAAAAAGCACAGATTTTAAGATAATTATGTTTACGCAGTTTTGTAGATATATAAAAAAGATGCAACATATGTTTAAGAGGTCTCCATACTTTGACGGCTTGAAAAGGAGCACGATATTTGGGGATACCCTCAAATTATATTGATTGAAAATTTTATGCCTATATTTGTAGATATTTAGGCAACATTAAAAAAAAATTAATTAAAAAACGGTACCTGAAACTTTAAACGCGTTTTTCTCAAAACGAAGTTTTTCGAATTTATTAGCCTGATGTCTCAAAAACCAATCACCCGATTTACTTCAAACTTGGTACCTATATATCTGTAGTAGATGTCCCATTCTCGTTGGTACTAAAACTAAGTCGGTTTTTTGCAAAATTAGACTTTTGCGACTTAAAAAAACAGCGAATTTTTTGCAGAAATCGATGTCTGTTTTAGACGCTGCCATTTTTTTTGTAATTTTCAGTATTTCTCATTTAATCTAGTTCAGGCCACACTAATGCAGATTACACAAATTTTTAAATTTTCTATTTCAGGCAGCTACAACGGCTGATTTCATGCTAACAATGCGCATATGATTTTTGTAAGGTGCTCTATTTGAAGCAGTATAACTCCGGATATAACCACTATTTTTGCATACAATTTTTTTTTGCATATTCTCTAAAGATTGACAAATGAAGTCACAACGCTGGAACTAAATATATTTAATGGTTTTGTTTTAAAAATTCCCAAGTTCGCATCATTTTTCGTCCGTCAAGGTAGGGAGACCCCTTAAACTTATTTTCAATATCTCTCACCATTCCCGAGATATTCAACGAAAAATAAAATTCTGCATTTGTTCAGGGGGTTATTTCACCCTCTAAAACCGCGCAATAGCACCAACAAAAAATAGGTTTGTCTTACGGATGAATTACTGTACTTGCACACAAAGTTGCATAACTTATTAAATTTGCGAATTTTCTTCAGATGAAAGTCTATAGGTAAAACAATCCTTCAGAAAGGTTATAGTAGGTCTGCATCCAGTAAAACAGAACAATTATGAAACTATGTATAGTTGCATGAAAACAAACAATATGTAATTCGGCGGCTCATGTGTTCACACATGAGTAGCGGGAAGTGATCAATATTCATTGCAATTACGCTCCCAATATTCAAATAATGTTAAAAATTTCATCTACATATTGTTAGATAAACTTTAAAGCGTGCTATTATTATGAAGATTTGTGAGTGCAAGATCGACACATCGATTTACGTGGGAGATTTTTAAATATAATTATTCCACTGCAGAAACCGAGAATAATGCATAGCAATTAGGTTAACTATGATCACAATTACATTCTTGTATTTAAGCGTGTTTATTGTAGTTTTCCCATCACTTCTAGGATAAATATAACAATTATTACTTTCTGATTCCTTAGAACATGTCAGGATCACGTTGTGAAAGAATTTCTCTTTCCCCATAAAATTTGCCATTTTCCGCGATTGTCCTTCCTTGTGATAAGTCTCCGTATGCGGAAAATTTCATGAAGTTCTCTCCTTTTTACTTTACTCGCGTAATATCGCGTACCGGCGTTTGAGCGAATCCCATCGTATAATATTGCGAGTACGACTAAGTGGTTAGAAGTGAAAATTCAATACTGGTAAATCACTGCCCGGCGGATCTCTAACGAACGCCGCTGACGAATAGTGCACTCGAATTCTGAAAACGGGAAGGATGAAAAAAGAGGCAGGCAAGCTCTCGTCCAGTATACTTCAGGCAGAAGCTGTGTCGTCTCTTTGACACGGTCGTATCGAGGTAACGCGATTAAGTAATTAGGGGATTTTTAATCTTGTCCCTCTTTCGCCCTCGTTTTGGCGCCGGTCACGAGCCGGCGAAAAAATAAATAAACTGGAAGCCGCGCCGTTCAGGAATTAAATCGCTAACGAAGAGCCGTTCCCGTGCTCTTTTTCTGCCGCTCCTTTCGTTTCTCTCTCGTCTCGTCTAAATCGATAAATTATCCTCAGCGAACAGACGTACTTTCAATCTTGCTTTCGCCCTTCTGCCACATGCTACCTCGAATCTGTCTCCTCTTTCGGTATTTACACAGAAATTCAAATAATTGCCATAGTTTAAAAACGAATTTAGCAAGGATATTATGATCGAGTAGCATTACTTTCTCAGAGGACACTTCGGTGTCACCCTTTCGACATTTTTGGCGACATTAGCCTTGTAAATTTTTAAATATTTTGTAGAATGACATCTATTCTCCATTTCAACTGTACATTTTGTAAATTTAAATTTAATAATATACGAGGCATTGCATAGAATGTAATTATTAACATGACGATTGCGTTTCACTATTTATCAACGTTGATAACTACAGCAGGCTACAGGATGAGTATCCTAGTACGTATATAATATAAAAACGCTACGATGTAAAGTAAATAAAACGATTGCAGCCTTCAATAAAATATTTTAACAACATGATGGCGAATAGTATACGCACTGAAATGGCAAATTGTGGAGAAATGTAAAGCCTAAATTTATTGTCGATAGGATTTATGAACCTTACAACACAATGGTAATTACAACATTTAGGTGTTTGATAATAATATAATAATATTAACCAAAGCTATGAATTCATTATTAATTAGTTACCCCTCCAGTAAATAATGTATAGTCTTAAGACAATACATTTTTTAGAACACTCAAGCCTTATTTATGTCGAGCATTTAGTTCATAATTGTGCACGATGGTCCTCAAAAATCTTCAAAGTATCAGAAGGTAACATAACTTCAAAAATTTTTAAGTATGCCAACTTTAGATGGGGGTAGAAAATTATTTGATCTCACGGTCTTCTGTAAAATCTTTAGTGATGAAATTGCATGTCCACCTCTCCTGTGTCAGACACCTTTAAACGCTTTTTCGCGATCCATTCGCACGGCTGATGTCATAAGACACAAACCGGGCAACCGTGTTGGCCGGCTGATGTCATAAGACACAATGCGCCTCCTCAACGACGCTCGACTATTTCTCGATTTTGGTGGTTTTGGTTTGGATTTGGTTGATTTATGCGTGTAAATCCTTCTTCATTATTGTTTTGGCTACCACCTGGTACCGTTCGGATTCAATGATCCACACCAGAAATCGAATTAGAACGCCAGGAAGCGATAAACCCGTAAATTCAAAAATCCTGTTTACGATAATTTTTTTATTATAAAAGTTGTTTCTATATTACATTTCTTATGGCAAATAAGTAATGAAAACATGAGAAAAAAAAATTTCGTTCCTCGGCAAAGTTCTAAAAATCGGCCGTGCGGAACGTGTTAATAGGTCATTCTACTTTGATCGGTCGAAAAATGAAGCTATTTTTAAAGATTTTTTTCTCAATAATTACAACATATAATGAAATAAATCTTTTTGGTATTTATTAAGCTACTCTTATATTATACAAAAAAAAATAAAAATATTTTTTTTAATTTGTTTCTTATGTTTTTTTTATAGAGTCAATGTGACACCTACAAAAAAGTAGTATGTTCGTGGCGTAGGTGATTTCCCGGCTCAGACTTATCTGAAATTAAAAATTCTGAAAGATTCTTAATCTGTATGATGTGTGTCTATCGCCCGTAGCTCAATTAATAATTTTTGTCGAAAAATAACCGAGATTTTTCTCGAGAAAGCACTCTTTTGGGGAACTTCGTCTTTCAAACCGGCGCCATTTCGTTATTCCCCAACAAAGATTGTTAACTGAGCTACGGGCAATAGCCATAGTACTCATACGGATTTAGAAACTTTTCGAATTTTTAATTTTAGATAAGCCTGAGCCGGGAAATCACCTACGCCGCGAACACACTACTTTTTTGTACGTGTCACATTGACGCTATAAAAAAAACATAAGAAACAAATTAAAAAAAAAATTTTAATTTTTTTGTATAATATAATAGTAGCTTAATAAATTCCAAAAAGATTTATTTCATTATATGTTGTATTTATTGAGAAAAAAATCATTAAATATAACTTCACCTTTCAGCCGATCAAATGAGAATGACCACTTAGGTACACCAAAATTATATACCTTGAAATACGGTCACACTGATACAGTAACTAGAATAAACAATATAGCTAACATATATTGCGATTGTCTAGATTTCTTTAACCCTTGCACGGAAATTGTCATTTTGACCCAAAATCGAGTCCTAAATCCTCGTCCCTCCTTTAGATACTATTGTATTATTTGGAGTGAAACTCTTTCATATGTTTAAATGACTGATAACCGGGAATAATAAATACACAATAATAATAATAATATTTTTTTAATTTTACATCTTAATTTTTTTTTCATTATTGAAATGAGCTGAGTATTAATTTGATATGCTCATGTTTTGTAAGTATATGATACCAGTTTTACTACTCGGCTTCGCCCATAAGTTAGATTCTGATTTTATAAAAAAAAATAATTTTTCTTTACCTATTTATTTCTTTTTTTTGTGAAAATAATCGCATTCATCTGGATTAGCTAGGCATAATGAACTGGGACACATATCGTGACCCCAGAGTTTACCGTTTGAAAGTTTTTAGGCGACAGACAAACACACAAACACGTTCTGCTTTATATATTAAGATTGGATACAACTTGACCCAAATTTATTTATCTGTGTAACTATACAAAACTAGCTTAAAGTTCCCAGGTTATAAAATATCTTTTTTCGGTGAAAGGGAGGGAGTTTAGAAAAAGATTTAATAACGAGCACCTGGGGGCTAAGAGGAATCTACCTTCCTTTCGTGGAAATCGTGATGAGGCGTGATTTGGATTTTATATTTCATTATTTAAAACCTTCCGCTTGCCAAGACGAACAAAGTGACGTAACACACTTGTGAGTACCTATAGTTAATATTTATTCAGGAAACGCATTTCAAGTATGCAATTTCAATTATATATAATAGTACAGATATAGATATAAGGATTAACTTAACTTGTATGTCAGTTAAGTTTGTTATATAATATTTTATGTTATAATGGGCATTACTGAACATATTATATAAGTATTGGGTACTTGTTATATTCCTTTATGTGTGTCATAGGGCTTGAATCCGTATATACTAATAAATTAAATTCAAATTAAATACATAATTTGTTGCTACAATGTCATGTGACAAAATAAAATATAGGATTACTATAAAAGAAATAGACACAATATTTTATACAAACCTAGCTATTATAGATATATGCAAATACATTTCCTGGTTTTGCTAGGAATGTTTTTGTTGTTGTATCAGCAAGTTATAAATGTTCCATGTGTGCATCCTTTGTCACACGGCAGATATTAATACGATAGACACGAGCGATCTTCCAGAACTTTTCTCTTCCCACAAACATCCCGTGTTCTAAAATTTGTTGTTCCAACTGTCCAGAGTTTGTTTTCGCTAACTCAATCGCACAAAACGTCTTCTCCGTAGAACTAGCAGCCAACTTGCTAAACTGGACAGGAGACGCAACAGCCGATACTGACGCCACAATAAACTGCAGTCGTGCAAACTTTCATCCTTCATCCACGATACTACACATATTTCCTGTTTGTCTCATAAGCGGTTTCGGTTTTATATAATATCGAATGTATCTATTTTGTTTACTGTACTCCTGTATAACAATATAATTACGTAAGCATTAAAACAAACTTCATTCAAATTATTGGTATCGCAGTTACAAACATTTCAGAAGGATCGAAATTTATTTTTCATACAGCCGCAAGTCTAACTTAAATAATGCTGAACAGATGAAGACCGAAAAACGGTGCACGCGATTTTTACACGACAGTAAACATGTGACGGTCGTGATATTGAGAAACATTGGTATTCCAGGGTTGAACTGCATATCTGTTATGGCAACCGACTTAAATGCTGGTAGTGGATGTTGGAGCGTACTTAGCGATGGTAAAATGAAAACATAACTGTTGGCAATTGGTGTGCGAAGAGCGAAGCCTATAATCGATGGAACAGATGCAGCAACGTCGTAAAAGCAGCAGGGAAAAAGGTGGCAGCGTACTTGAGTGACTGGAGTCAAGAGCTCAAGTACATATTCAGCATAGTCTCTGAATATTATAAACACAGGGTGCTATACGAAAAGGGTTCTTGAAACCTTCCGAAAAAGGGGGTTCAAAGGGTGAGTTAGGACGGAAGATCCCCAATCCGGAAATTCAAGAAGTTATGAAACTTTGGGGATATGTACAGAATAGAAAATAGCCGGATTTTCTGAAGTCGGTTTCACCCCCATAGAGTGTGTTTGGACAGAAAGAAAATTCGTAATACATACCTATATATCTTCTACATATCCCGAAAATTTCATAATTTTTTTGGAATTTCCGGGTTGGGTATCATCCCTTGTTAACAATAACAAGTACATACCCACTAGGCTAGGTAAAAAATGCCAGCCGTTGTTTTTGAAAGTGGTATAAATCCATTTATTCATACATTGAGATATTTAAGGGTTTGCGTCTGAATCAACTTAAAAATATTAGCAAACGTTAATCAATTCGGATAATGTTTTTAAAATTTTAAACTTGTTAAATTTCATTATGCAATAATAATAACTAAAAATGTTAAAGAAAATAAACGATTTTTTAGCTACAAATGGACTTATACCACTATCAATAATAACATAATATGAAAAATATAACCAATAGCTATTTTAAAATTTTATTTTAATTGAAGTTAGGCTTTTCTGAAATGTACTTATTAATGTAAAAAATAATAATTAAAATGAAGACATGTAAGTAAACGAATAATTGAGTTTATTAAGAAATAATTTCAGTTATATTATAATGAATTTAGAAAACATTCCTGCAATAACATTTTACAGTTTAACTTCTTTTTATTAATTTATGAGGATATTGTACACCATTCACTGTGTAATTAAAAGTACCATTAACTTATTTTTACAAAAAATTTGACTTATACCTGTTCCAAAAAAATAAAAAAACGGCTCATATGTGAGTCAAAAGATCAATTTCTATCAGAGCTAGTCACGATTTTTAGTTTGACAATACACATCATATACTTGATTTTACTTATCGCGTACAAAGTACACACATACAAAGGATTATCGTACCATATCCTTATTTCAATTTATAGAAAAGGTGTTCTGAGTGTTCTATTTCTATTTTTCATGCTTCAATATTTTAATATCACAGAATTATATACCTTTTTTAACCCTTTGCAGTTCAAGTATACGTTTAAAGCATATTTATATTTAAATTAACGTTGCATGCTAACAGCTGTGAAAGGAGAACAATTTGATTTTTTTTTAAACTATTGTACTATAACTTGTCCTATTCTAATGTTCTGCGAATAAGTTGGAGTGCATACATAGAAGTTTCTACTTATTAAGAGTAGGTATCCTGTCTGTCTTTGGCGCGCATTTTCTACTTGCTAAAATAAAACTTACAGTACCTGTACCGACTACTGTGTGGTATGTATAATATTAAAAAATTATAACTCGACAATAATTCTGCCGTGTTAAGTCAAAAGGGCGTATCTGCAACTTTCACTTAAATCGAGTCATTCTTGGCAGGTAGCACAAAAATAGTTCATCTGTATGTAAATATATTAAATAAGAAAATAAACTACATTTTAACCAAATACGCGTATTTGAATTAACACGGCAGAATTACTGATTGTAGTATGAATTAAATACAGTTGTTAATGTAGTGAGATAATCTCCAATCATTTCCATTACCACCACTGAAAATCGCTTTTAATTGTAACAAGAGTGATATTTCTCTTGCATTATAGATTTTCTTTATTTCAATTATTCTTATTTTACACATCACTTCTTCAATGAGTTTTTCGGAGTCCTTTTGTTTTGTATGTGCAGCATAGTTTTTATGATTATTGTTGGTAACACATGAAGTGGATACGAGCGGCGTCACCGCATAGTTGGCAGTATAATCTGGTTTTTCTCCGTTGCTCGGGCCGTACTGCGTGTTGCAGCTCACAGCGTCTTGTGCTTTGCGTGGCACATAGTGTGTAAAGGAGCGAAACCACGATGAGATTTTACATGAGACTTTTCTATCACGAGACAAACATCTCAGCAACAACTAAATGTAAATAGTGGAAATAGCCGGAAGAGATGAGATTTTTCTCATGAGAGTCTAATTTCATGAAACTAATGACAAAATAATTAAAACATAATAAAATAATGAAATAATTGTCCCGTGAGATTAAAGTATCATCCGAGACACGATATTTTCGTCTCATCGTGGATTTGCACATTCTACTTTGGCAAGCCAAAGAGTGAAGGTATTTTTAAAGATTTTTCTCTTACTAAATACAACATATAATGAAAGAAATATTTTTGGGAATTATGAAGCTACTCTTATATTATACAAAACAAATTTTAAATGATTTTATTTAATCTGTTTTAAATGTTTTTTTGTAGCGTCAATATGATCTTTAAAAAAAAGGTATGTTCGTGGCGCAGATGATTTCCCAGCTCAGGCTTATCTGAAACAAAAAATTCGGGAAGATTCTTAATCTGTATGAGTGTCGCTGTCGCCCGTAGCTGACTTAACAATTTTTATCAAAGAATAACCGAGATTTTGGTCGGGGTACACCCGAGAAAACACCCTTTCGGGTATTCTGACCAAAGTTTTTTTCAATCCGGCACCATTTTCTTATTTTTCAACAAAAGTTGTTAACTGAACTACGAGCGGTAGCGACACTCATACAGATTAAGAATCTCTCGATTTTTTTTGTTACAGATAAACCTGAGTGCAGAAATCACCTGTGCCAGGGGCATACCTCATTTTTTCTCCGTGCAATATTGACACTGTCAAAAAACATTTAAAACAAATGAAAAAAATTATTTTCAATTTTTTGTATAATATAAGAGTAGCTTAATAAATACGAAAAAGAGTTATTTCATTATATAGTGCATTTATTCAGGAAAAAAAATTTAAATCTAGCTTCATTTTTCGGCCGATCAAAGTAGAATGACCCCATAAGGGGGTAAATTGCAAACGATTATTGTACAGGTATGTTGATGATTTTATAACTCTGATTTGTATTTATAAGCTGCATTTGTAAACAAGTTGCTTCTGTAACTGACATCCAAAATATTGTATACAGCAGTTGCTAATGCTTTATTTGGCTCCAAATTATAAACTTCTCGAAAAGATTATATTTACATTTGACAATTATTTATATGAGATCGTTTTACACTCCGTTCAAAAATATTATTATATTTATGAAAAGTGATTATTCTGCGTAAATAATTTTCAGAAGATATTGCATCATCCGTGCACTAAAAACATTGTAAAATCAATATTAATTTTCGAAGAAACTATTTTGTAATTGACTTGCTTACATCTATGTATGACGTCACCACGATCCACACTTGTAAACGCAAATTTATTAAAGATGTCATGACAATTGAGATTCTGAAAATACTTTAAACTGCGTTCCATCCATATAAGAGCATACCGACGCCCCTACTACCGATTTGCGACCGATCTGCACAGCTCCCACGGATCTGACACACGCGATTGGTCGTAGCACTTTCCCTGCCGGTTCACTACCAATCAACGGTTTATCCCTGCACGAAACGAGTATTTTTCCCACGCACGGGGCAAAAAGTCCATTGCATAGGGTAGAAAGTCCCTAATGTCTTTCGTGTAGTATTAAACTAAATAAGTAACAAAACTCTTTTCAAATCAACAAATATTTATTAAACCCATTCTTCTTGGTATAGGACAATATTGAAAGGAAAGCATGACTTCTTTACCAACAAATAAAAATATAAGTCAGTAGGCACACTTTCAACTAAAAACTAAAAAAAAATCGCTCAACTAAAACAATAACACTATTAAAGACTTTGGCATCATTTCTTTATAGTTTGGCCATCTTATTATGAAAACAAATGATAAAATATATATTTTCAGTGTGAGGGACCTTTAGCCCCAATGGTACCTCTGTAGTTTCTACGATATATACGTTAGAAAATATTATCATTTAGCAATAAACAATACCATACACACATTACTAAAGGAATATACAATCTTAACGTACTTGGCTGATACGCTTTTAAACTGTGGTTTACTTCGTATAAAACCACACGGACGACGTATTTCTTTTGGTTTTCGATACATAAAATATCGAAGGCGTCGTGTAATTCACACGAACGTCCAGCAGTGACTGGCGACTCTGTGGTCACCTCCGTTTCTCCTCGTCTTTTAGTTAGTATACTGCGAAACTCAATACATCGTTTAGGAATAGAGATTTTGAATTCGGGACTTTTACCCGCTGGACTTTTAGCCCCACCCTACCCTACATCAAATTTTTTAAATTTGCTATAACTTTTAAACATCAAAGATATCCTTATAAAAGCAACTGCCAAATCGAATTCAATTATGTAGATACGATACAGTAGTAGTTGAAAGTCACATAAGGTTAGGAAGTAAAGAAAATGATTTCAACACTTTCTAACTTTTAACGCTATGTAGCGTTATCAATAAAAAGTAGGTACTAGTAAACACAGTGTTATAAAATGTTGAAATTATTTATTTTTTCCCGAGCGTAACTGTATTTGTGTATCGTTGAATTCGTTTTGATGATATAAAAACAGATATTAAAAACTTAAAAGTCACCTTCGTCTTTCAAAACTGATTGTAGACTTAAAATATTCTTACAATACTTGCCATTTACAAGGTAGTAATAACACGAATCGATCATCACTGTGTCTTGCTCGTCGATGCAAGCAAAAGCCTAGTTCCTAGTAGAAATCAGTTCCGTATGTAAACGATAAGAGCGTGACAGTAATAGGTGGTGTAACATTAACAGCTCTCGGTAGCACTAATAATAATACCAACGTCAGTAACGGAGGTGGTAGTAGGGACGGTAGTCAAGGGTTAGACAGTGACAAACCGCCTTGGCCCGCTGTGATTTCAGTTAATTGTCGGCGAGGTCATTTCTCACTCCACAGCCCGGCTTCTGCCTGGGCGACGACGTTGTAAATATCCCTAAAGGCGCTATGGGTAAAGGGCTAAAGGTGGAATGTCTTACTCTGGTAGGCTTAGTTTATCCCGGCTTAACCTTCCGCCCATAAGCCGTTTCTTCCTTTTCTCCTGTTCTTTTGTGGAAACGACCTCGTCTCTACGGCCGATGCAGCACTAAGCTGCACGATCTCCCTTGACATTCAGCACTCGCGCGAACCAATATTTCAGGTGCAGCATTCCCGAAAGGTATCCCCCAACGTTCCTCTTTCATTCTTTTCTTTTCGTACTCCTCGGTTAATGACAGAATCACGCAATTTCTTATACAACCGCCTAATAGTCTACAGTCTAAACTATAGGGTAAATCCGGGTGTGACGCTCCGCCAGGAGAGATGCACCAGTCGCTATATTTCAGACTTTATACGTAAGAGTTCGATACAAACAGTTGAGTGAATAATCTTATTTTTTTCTGTGTTTCTCTGTATATACAGGGTGTTCACTACAGATAGTGATCCTTTTATCAAAATTTTAATACAGTAACATTGACGTAACTAGGATTTTTGTCTAGGGGGGTGGGGGCCAGATCACATTTTCTCGACTCCCCCACCCTCTCTCTATCGCTCACTCCTTTTTTATAGGTAGAGGAAATCATTATATACATACATACACATTTTATAAGAATCATTTACCCACATATTTATTTAACACAAAAGCAAAGAGTCTACCGAATAAAAGATTATTAATTATTTAACAAACAAATGTTTTTTATTTATTTAGTAGTTTCTAGGGAGGGGCCAATCCGTATTTTGGGGGGTCCAGGCCCACCCAGCCCCCTAACTAGTTACGCCAATGTACAGTAATCCAATTTTTTAATATCGCGCTTCGTTTAGAATAGAACCTCGCGTTATAGATGGGAATGCCGTTTTCTGTAGCGTGTCGCGCGAGATAGAAGTGGGGTGATCAAGTATGTATGTAGAGTATGTACCTACTTTGTTTAGCGGTGTACGTGCACTAATGCAAAGCACACAAGACTGCTACCGTTAAACGCAGAACAATACCGACAAGACAAATACTAAACATTACAATCAGTGTATCGTGATGCATCGTGGCTTGCACACAATTGACTTTAGGTAAGATGAAATATATAAGGGTACCTTCTCGTGTAATCCCTTAAAAAATTTATGATTTTTTTTTTAAAGAAAACTAACCCATAGATTAAAGAGTCTTTTTGATGTTGACTTATATATATCTTGAGATGATAAAAAAAATTTATTGTTTTTTTTCTCCGATGTAATTTTGAATAAATAGCTGTAACACTGACGGTGAGAAAAACATGGTATACATGATATTTCAAGATAGGCTCATATGAAATAAAAAATCGGAAGTTTTTCTTAACATATATGAGGATGGTTATCGAATTACAAATCGTTAATGTAAAATATGGAAATTTGATAATTGGTACAGGTTTTAATAACCGGTAATATTTTGCTAAAAAGTGCTGAATAAAATCAATGAGTGGACCAAAACTGATGAAAGTTGCTAATATCATAGCGAGTTCATTTATGAAAATATTAACGAAATAATTTTTTAAATTCGTCACTTAAAAGGAGAGTATTTTAGGTGTCCGCCTCCGATCATTTCGATTTTTGGATATGTTATAGAGGACCGAAAAATAAGAAATACGTGTTTTTTTATTTTTCCCCGTTTTCATATTTGGGGGGTGAAAACTGTATTCAAAGTTAGGGTTGAAAAATCATTTTTGTGGAATATCTCGAGAACTATTAGAGATAGGGGAATAGTGTCAATGGACGAATTTTGTGTCTTTGAATGCGAAATATGACTGACTCACCAGATTTTCAAAAAGTCCATTTTTTCCACAAAAATGATTTTTCAACCCTAACTTTCAACGCAGTTTTCACCCCCCAAATATGAAAACGGGGAAAAATAAAAAAACACGTATTTCTTATTTTTCGGTCCTCTATAACATATCCAAAAATCAAAATGATCGGAGGCGGACACCTAAAATACTCTCCTTGTTAGTTCTTTTCTTTTTACGTACACCGTGTTTTTGCACCGCCAGAGTGATAGATATTTATTCAAGATTACCACGGACAAGAAACAATAAAAAAAAATTTCATCTTAAAATACCCCTGTATTATAAATCAATACGAAGACTTAAAATAATGTACATATATCTCCTTCGGGGTTAAGTTACATACCTATGTTAAGTGGACATTTTTCGCTCACTTTAATGAGTAATATATTCCCCTAAATTGTTCAACCTTTTCCTCAGCTTACGTTCTACATATCTTATTTTCTCTATCTCGCTTGAATTGGCTATGTTAATATTCATTAAGCATCTCTTTTTCATAAATTCTAATATATCTGGCAGTCGCATAAATCGTTGTTCAATTTAAATAAAAACCACTTAAACCGTAAAATCGAAAATAAGTAAACAAAAATATTAAAATTAATAAATTACAACGAAAAATTGATAATTTCTTACACAAATAACTGATTATAAAACATAGTACATTTGAAGATTAGTTTATTCTCATTGGGGCCAAAATTTTGAACAAGTCTTTACCCAGACCTACTCGACGAGTCCGCACGAGTTCAAAAGGAATTAGCAAAAAAGGGTTTTGCACCCATTTTTATACCCCTGTACTGTTCAAATAGTGCATAATACTTCATCGTTAATGACTTTGGTATTAAAGTTGAATATAACACATGGATTTTCTATAAAAATTTCGTGATTTTATTAATTAAATTCCATTTACACGTAACACAAGCTTAATCTGAGATGAGTTTATGAACCTTTAAAAATTCTAAAATATTTATGTATGAGCTAGAAAAAATATATTATTACTAAATCAGCTTACTTCCGCTGACAGATGAAAGTGGAATATTCAAAGACTCTTCTGGACGTTCAAGGCATGTGATACATGCATAATTGTGAACCAGTTCGTATTCCTTTTAATGCCAAGCAATTATTTACTAAACGTTTTAATAACGAATTGATATATGAGACGTTGAGAGCAACAACGGACTAACCCACATTGAACAATCTTTTTTTCTTCCTATTTTCTAACTCAATTTCGAAAGAAATGTGCGTTAGACCGTTGTCGCTCTCAATGCCTCATATTATTAACGGACTCATTCCATGATTTTTCAGATCACAAAGCTGAAACACTTTAGATTCTTCTTTTACTTTGCCACTCAAAACCTATGTACAATGGCGATAACACGCAAAGAACATATTAAGAACAGTAAAAATTCTTATATTCAAATCAACATCCGTCATACAAAGTACTGGATACGCTAGTAAAGATTCTTTTTAATGAAAACAACTGCAATGTGCAACGCATTGAAGCAGTGTTACCATAGTATATACGGACATAAAAGTTATCACTTTTTCGATCCACTCTACCTCTATTGTTTTTTAACATCAACTCAAAACTGCAGCATGTGCCCAATATGCACATTCTGATAGAGAATTGGAAACTGTATAAAACCCAGTTAAAGTTGAATTTATTTAAGTAATAATGAAAATCCTTACATAACATTAAACACGACAACATCCTTTTAAAGCTGCTAAATAGTTACCACTTTTGAAAGGTACTAAATAAATCTGATATTTTGTGAGGGCACCTTCTGCTTTTAGGATGGCCTAAAAGAATACCAAAAGTGATAACTCCTTTGTCGACCCCAAAAATGTGTTATCCCGTTGAATGGCTTTGTTAGTTACATAAATTCAATTTTAACTGGGTTTTATACAACTTTCAATTATCCATCAGAATATGTATGTACATTAAACACATACCACAGTTCCAAGATGATGTTAAAAGAATAACAAAAATACAGCAAAGCGAAAAAGTGGTAACTATTCTGTCCGCTACTGTAATAATTTATGTATGGTGTCAAGGTTGCGAAAGTGTGAACTGCAAATGGTACAAAGTATTGGTCGAGCATGTAATTCAGTGGACAGAACAGGAAACGAGAAAAGAATGGTCGCTGGAGATTTGGCTTGCTAGTTAGCCATAAAATGCCGGTCGGCCGAGTATCCTAACTATAGTCGACCGCAGTTATTACGAACGAATATACGACACGCGGTTGTGCTGTACGCCGGCGTACGGGCTGATGGTGACAGTTCAATCCGAACTTCGGCGTTCAGCGGTCAGAAATGCTGGCCGCAAAACCGCACGCGTGATTTCTGCTTCTCTTTGCTTCTGACAAATCTCAACCTGTATTTTCCATATCTTTCTACGCCTTTGAACTCGTTTGTTCAAACAATCGTGATCCACCAGTCTCGACTGGTCACCCAGGCTCGTAAATTAGGAACAAAGTTATTGAGGACAACTAATTGTAAGTGATACGGACGAAATCAAATATTTGTGAATGTCAGTGAGAAAGTTAGCATCCCATTTTATAAAATGCTGTGCAGATCTAATTGTAAGTGTATACCTATAACAGAATGCATAACATTTTTCTAATTGGAATAGACTTTTGGAAACTGTATAGGTTTAAATATCGATTTACATATGAATATTGTCAGTAGTACATTCATGAATACCCAATGTGAAATACATTATAACATTTTTATAGTGTAACTACAATATATAGTTCTTCGTCCAATATGCTAAGCATCGTCTAATAATAAAAAATTGATCACATGCTGACATTCTTGTTATGATTTATGGATTTCTGTTGCTCAGAGTTCTTTATACGCTGCATCATCTCCACCTAAGTATTTACATAATATTAACCGTTGATGAGCAAAATATTAACTATCGCCCAGCCTAAAAATTACTTCTTATGAAACTTGTACACAAACTCTGTAAAAAAATCACTAGAAACCCATTGACAAATCAACCTACTAACTCGTTACGGGGACACTCCCCATAGGAGACTGTAACAAATGGTATAATTCAAGGTGTTTATTATTTACAAAAAGAATACGAATCGTCATCTACATATATTCTCCACGCGGATAGTAATTGTTTATTAAAATCTATCTCCTCTCTGTTGCATCATTATTCTCTTATTTCCGTGCCTCGCTTCCTTGGTTAAATAACACAACATTGAACATGCTTATGTCTTGAGGCTAGTTACCGCTATCTTGTAAGTCGCCGAAGCTTCTTTACCAGTCCTAACCGAATCATCGTAAATTCCAGCGTGATCGGGCCTGGGAACGATATTAATTCGCCGGTGGGTCGCGTGATGATCGACACACGTTCACGGGAATCGTGGTCTAGAACGAGGAAGAGGAAGAGGAAGGCGGACTGGCACCGCAGTTTGCCAATTTCCCGCAGGCGTTGTGCATAGGTGTGCGACCGGTTAACAGGTTGGGAGATGAAGTGCGCGAAC
Source organism: Andrena trimmerana (assembly GCA_951215215.1). Taxonomy (NCBI): domain Eukaryota; kingdom Metazoa; phylum Arthropoda; class Insecta; order Hymenoptera; family Andrenidae; genus Andrena; species Andrena trimmerana. Next base: position 12,668,177 of record OX578063.1, on the reverse strand, counting down.
GAACGAGATTCGGAGAGAGGCGAAGCGGAGGCTGATGTGCGGTCGAACAGATTAATATGCGTGAGGCTCGCACGCTTCAAACCCCCGCAGGCCCTCCTGATCCTCCATCCTTTAGTTTCGCCCGCGTCCTGTGCCGTCGTCCTTTCATTCCTGCTCCCATTTGCGAAACATACAATATGTGCATGAACACGTAGAACTACGTATGCTCGCGATTGTGCGAGCTACGAGTGGCCTGACCGTTTAGTAATTTCTGTCACGAGTCGAGTGTTCCGCACGGAACGTCAACGCGGCCCGTTACTGCAAAACGCCTCGCCCTCTCCCTCTCGCTCTCTCTCTCTTCCTCTGCTTACGTATGCGCCGAGGTTTCGCGCGAATCCGTGGGACGCATCTCTGAGAAAATTTGCGGCTACGAATGCGTTGCAGATAACGCAGTACAGGGGCTCTCAAAATTCCATTCCACCCGCTGTGCTGTACGCGCAAACCCGTTCCGCTCGATTTCAGCGCAGCACGTTCGTACAGCATCAAACCTTTCGGTAACGAAAATCATTCACGTCGCATTACAGCTCTATCTCTCTACAATCATTCACTTCGCCTGACAAGTCTGTTTCCCTTAAATCCATATTTTGCATAGGTTTTGAGTACAAAAGAACTTGCTACCAAAGAACACGTTGCAGTGCTGTAGGTACCTACACTGTTGAAACGTTCTCCCCTAGGAGAATCAAATACAATTTTTATCCCAAAATTAGAGGAGTACGCCTTCAGAAATGGAGTGCAAATAGTCGAAATTTACAGTCCTGAAGTTCATTCAGTTGATAAAGTTCGTAATTTAGAGCTTGCCGACAAAGGAAACCAGTACTGGAAAGCATCGGAGGCGCGTTCTAATAGCGCGTCACCGGTACCTTTGAAGGAGGAGCCGACGAACATGTCCTTGCTATTGTGTTCCTGTAATAAGTGGGCGAAAAACATGTTTGGCGATTCAATCTCCAAGGATGATGTTAATCCAGCACTTGGATGTGCTTGTAAAGTCCTGCCAATCACGATCGCGTGTTTGCTACAATTTTCTGTAGTGGAAACACCAAAGTTATGAATTTTGTGACAATTTTTTATTCAGAGATCAAATACGGATAAATAGGTAATTATTCTCTCAAGTACGGAATAGGGGAATAATTTATTACTGTGTAATTTATATATTGCGCTGAAAATATATATTTTCACTTTCAATTGTTAGTAATATCATAAAGAATTAATTTTCTTTGTTCTATGTCGTGTTAAAAAAAAAAATTCAGATTTTAACGAAATGTCGTGTGAATGTACAGGATATTGGAGTACACAAGGAGCAATTTCTTTTCTGCGGACATTCACTCTGACGCGGTGAAATTTTTTTAAATATAATTTTGTAACGGTGCAAGATAGAACAAAACTTTGAATATAAGAATTGTTCAGTTTTTTACAACCTAAATCAAAATAAAGTTATATTAGTGAAACGAAAAACGTGATAACTATAAGGGCTGATTTCACCCCTTCAGAGTAAATTTCCACAGAAAGTAAAAATCAGAATTTTCGGGTTGGGAACGTTTCCTTGTCAGTAATACCTACCTAAATACTTACAAGGAAAATACCCAATTGGTCGACTTCGATTGAAATGAGCTGTTGCACGTAGATAGTATATGGGTCTTTCATGGTATGTGTGAAATATTAGATGCAGTTATTTGATAACTTTAGAGATATAAGTAATTAAAGTTATATATCTTTTATATGTAGCGTAAGCACTAACTAGGGTGGCCCTTATTTTTGGCCTGTGATTTCTTTTGCTCTCACCCCCTAATATGGTTCCATTTCATAAAAAACAATCCCTGATAAAGATTATTACAATCGGACAACAGGAAAGGGTGCCGACCAGGCCTTAATGTTTAGAATTCATCAATGGTTTGAATTTGAAGAATTCCTCAAACATGGTTGGAAACACGACAAAATAATACTTACAGTAATTGTAGAAAATTGAATGCTCTTTTAATATTATTTGAACAAAATTTCAATAGGGCTAGCCATTTTTGAGAAATTCTTTAAATTCAAACTATTGATTTATTCTAAACTTTAAGGCCTGATCGGCACCCTTTCCTGTTGTCCGATTGCAATAAACTTTTTCGGGAACTATTTTTTTTATCAAATGGCACCGTTCTAGGGGGCGAGAGTAAAGAAATACAAAAAAAATCGGCGCGTATAAATAAGGGCCACCCTAAATAGTAAGGACGTGCATGTTGTTGAGAAAGTGTGATGAATACGTGGCTGCGAATGCGAAGATCCTCGGATCACTCTGTTACATTATTACCCAGCATCATTTCAAGTACCAATATATTCAAGAATGTTAAAATATGCATGGTATGCTGCCAACTTTCATTACTTATATCTTTAATGTTATCAAATAACTACGTGAAACATTTTACACATATCATTAGAGACCTATATGTATACTATCGAAGTCGACCAATTGGGGTCGTTCTCTTGTTAGACGTAATTTCACAGCTTTGCAGTGATATGTTATCTGCAGATATTCCGACTGACTTTTGGACTTCTCTATGTTCATCACGTCTACTTCTCCTTATTGGCGACCACTACACACAACTAATAATAAATAGAGTACATTAAATACGATGTACTAAAATAAGTAATATTACGATACCAAATTCAGGTATTCTCGACAGCAGCCTATCATATTTAGTTCAATTACTCAATTTTTATGTGTAGAGTAGTCAACATTATTAATAAAGTTATACATTTTTGAATATGCAAAGGAACTGATATTCGTGATATATCCATATTATGATAAACCAGCAGCATCTTTGACATCAAAGCCATACATTTTTATTCTTTTTTTTAAATACCTACGCGTTTCGAATCTAGCAAATACATATTTATATATAAAAATTTATGGATCTTTTGTATTCAATTGTCTGCAGTTGTGTTCTCTCATTTTTTAGAAACACTAATTCCTTGTGAAGGGTTCTTCGAAAAGTTCAGAAGCGTGAAGTAATATACTGTAAAATATAAAATATTTACTTTTGTGTATTATTAACAAAACTCGTCGTTATGTTTCATTTATTTGAACTGAAAAATAGATATTGCTTTATAAGTTAAGCTTATACGCAAAGAATTTATATGCAGGCTTCATAGGCACACTTTTTCCTTCATCTCTAATTTGTAATTATATATATAAGAGTGAACGGCAATATGCTAATAGAAGCAGAATAAATAATTGCTATACATTCAGTAATAAACGATTTTGAAGGGATGAAAAATGACAGTTGTCAATTTTAAGTTATGTTTGGATAAATCAGTCATGAACATTCGTCGATAAATGAATAAAAGAATAAATGAAATTACCATAGCTTTTAGATGAAAACATGAAAATACTTTTAGAAAAATGTTCTATTGAAGGATCTGGGTACGATTACATCGCACGTCTATGGATGCGCAACAGTTCCTCAAACCTATCAGTAGCTCGACCATTATACGTAGATATACAAGGCAAGTCACCGTAAGACACAATCGTTAATTATTTTCTCTAATTGCAATGTACATTCGATGACAAACCATTTGAATCTGCAGTTTTTCTCATTGATAATTTTTCCTTCCAAGGACCGAAACACCAACAGTTTTTATCCACCACGTGGCTTATATACGAGAATGAGACCTTATAAAGTAGCAAAAAAATATTAAATGATGAAAAATGTATCAGTACACTACCGACCAAAAGTTCGAAATCACTTGCCATTTTCATTAAAGTCAGACTGTATTACAAATAGGTATTCTCCTAATTCAAAGATTACACTTTCCATTAATATGTTATCACGTGATAAGGCACTTAAAATTTCATTAATGAAAAAAAACATGCTACCGTTCGTCTGCAGTATGATTCCAAACTTTTGGCCAGTAGTGTGTGTCCTCGATAGCTATCGCGAATCACCAAAGTATAATATTTTGGGTGAAAGGGCCCCTAATTGTAAACCATATTCAAGCGTGTTTAAGGACATTCACGATTTAAAGTAGCAGATGTGGAAAACGCAATCATGCTACATCATTTCAGTCGCGTTCATGTTTAATATGCACGACTCTTTAGCGAGCATACTTTTGCATATCTACTTGTAACTCGGTTTAACGAAAAATAATTATAAAATATTTCTTTTGCTTCCAATGTTTATATTTTTATAACGCGTAGCATTAATAAAAGGATGTTATTGATAGATGAGACTGGTTGAAGAAAAGCAGTATAACTTGCAAATAAAATGGTGATAGTTGTAGTTGATAGTTGAAACGCTATTAGTAAAAACACTTAAAAGAACACCATCTGTTAATGTCGAAATTTGTTGTCTTTGTAGATACACTTGAAAGTACGTGATGAGCACTTGAAAGTACACTTACACTTGAGTTACACGTACAAGTAGGTAAGTACATATTAAGAAATGAACAACGAATTAAATAATCGATTGAAACTGAATTTCCATCAAGTCTATTTGCAAATATTTTATCGAGAAGAAAGGATTGGGAGAATCCTGATCACAGTGATCCCGAGAGTGTTATACTTCCAGTTATCCACCGAAATTCGAAAAGGAATAATACTTTTAAAAATATATTTAAACTATTGTAAAATACATTTGGATGGCGATTACCAGTGAAATTCATTAATATGTGTAAGCCACTAAATGTACACACAGATAAATAGGTGTCAAAAAGAATTTCGATAGCGCGTATACACTACTTATTGTTAGCTTTACTACTCGGCTCCGCCCAAAATTTAGATTCTGATTTTATAAAAAACAATTATTTATTTATTCTTTTTTGTAAAAATAATCACATTCCACTGAACTAGCTAGACACAATGAGCTGGGACACATTCCGTGACCCCAGAGTTTACCGTTCGAAAGTTTTTAGGCGACAAACAAAGACATAAACACTTTCTGCTTTATATATTAAGAAGATAATGCTACTTATACATATTACTGATGATTAAGATTCTCATGAGTAATGCTGATGTCTCGCTTTTAAGTTCCTCACATAATCGCGTACCACAACCATCTATTTAACAAGAACTGCTGTGAATAAAGCCTATTTAAATATACATCTTCTTACTTAGGCGTCTAACAGAAACACGAAAATCGCAGAACACACTACACCCATAAATATTGTTCAAAACAAAATCTGTGAAACACTGAAACATGTCAGCGTTGATATGAAAGACTCAAGGAAAATAATATTAACCTCTTAGTCAAATATTCAACTGGAAAATTCACTTAATTCGATATAAAAGACTTCGTCGTAGACGAATATATGCATAAGTCACTGCACACTTGTCGAGTATGAAGTAAGATTCCGATGTATCATTATAAAAGTACTCTAAATGGTTTTAACGAATATCATCCAGTGTGGTGTCTTACACTATATGGAATACATATGGAGGGCTGAGAATCTCATAGTGGTGTAAGTCCAAATTTTGATAATTTGAGTTAATAACAATTTTTAAGTCTTAAAGGCTCCACCTGTTTACTTTCATAGTGAATTAAGTTATAACTTGACTGAGAAATAAGAACACGTCTCTTTAGTACTTAACTGACTACTAAAGCAGAGCGTTTCGAAACATAGATATTGGTGTACTATAAGTCTGACTGTATAGTAAGTGTCGTCCCTCTTATCAGCACAACGCATGGATGTATAAATAATTAATATAACGAGTGTGCTGATGCTGATTGGATGCTGTCCATGCGTTGTGCTGAGAAGTGAAAAAAGAAAAAAAAATGAAAATTAAAACCTAAAACTTTTTAAAATTTTTAAGAATACCTATACATATTTGTAACGGTAGGATTTTGAGCCTTTAGATGTGTTCCCCCAACTGCGATATATATGTAGAGATTTTCAGATATTCAATATTACAGCAGAAACATTATTATATGCACGTAACAAAGTCACATGTCCTTCTTGTCGGTGTAGCCGTCGCGCATCGTGATCACTTCTTTTACTAATCTGGGTATTCGTTCTATTATATAGTTATATTATAATTCCTGTTGCTATTGATTCCATTTACCCTGTATATGTCCCAATGTTATATAGCATATTCAAAGAATTGGACTTTGAAAGATCTCCGCGCCGAAACATATTCGATACACATTTTCTATAAATAAAGTGCATTAAATGATTAAATTAACAGTTTACGTAGCAAATGCATAAAGCTGAATGTACACGTAGGTCAAGATAAGGCAACAAAAGTGGTGAGAAATGTGTACACTAGGTGCAATATAACATTTTGTCCAAACACAGCGGGTGTCCGGTGACTTATGGACGAGATGTGCGCATCGATTACAAATTCTAATGAAGTGCATTCTTGCAAATAAGGTTCTTTTATATATTGATAAGATGAAGACACTACACGGAAGTATCCCCAACGTTAACGAAGGCTGGAGGAGCAGGTGAGTAGCTGGTCTCGCGAGGGATGTCAATTCGAAGAGAGTAAACGATCGTTGCAGTGTTCTGCATTGCGCAAATATTGTAGCTACCGTCATATTCGAGACAAGGAGATTCGCGCGCTAATGCGCGCACCGATGCATAGAAGCAAGATAATTACCGGCTGCTGGCAGGGTGATGTGTCTGTGTGCAGACATCCGGTCTGATAGTCACTATCAAGGAGTTGGCATGTATCATGCGATAAAGGAGAACTCCTCCCTCACCACGCCCAGATACGCGCAAAGAGGTTCGTACCTCCAGATCCACCCACGTGACGGAGGTTCTCCCTCTTTCTCTTACTCTCACCCTGTCTCTCCTCCGCCACCTTCAACACCGGCGAGAGACCTCGTCTAGGAGGCGGAGCATCTATTTCTATCCCCAGACCGTGGAAGATCGTTAAGTGAGCGGAGGAGCCGAGCCGGGTCGAGCTGCGTCGCGACGCTTCCAAGACGAGCAGAAAGAGTAGGAGCACGCGTAGGAGTACGCGTAGGTGGGAGAGGCTCCACTCCAGCTGCAGGAGAGCCAGTAAAGATCGCCATGGCGCTAGTAGCATTTTCTATGCGCGCGTTCCATCTATTGCAAACTCCGCTGCACCGAGCCGGAAATACAGATTCCAAGGGAAAGGTGGGCAAACAGGAAGAATATACACGATTTGCTTTAACCGTCGTTGGCGAGTTTAACTATGCGCAGCCACTGCCAGTAACGCCAACGAGCAGGGGGTGTGCAATGTGCAGCTGGAACGATGAGAGAGAATGCTATTCGCGGACTTGCGCCAACGAAAGATGCTACTGACCTTTCAGTAACGGATGCAATATTTTTCTGCAATAGAACTGATCTATAATATCCAGCATCGAACTGCTAGGTGATCAGCCTTCTTTTAGGTGTAAATCGGAAGGGGTAGGCACAGTGTTAATCACAGAGCTCAGTGTCCTGTCAGCTTTCAGATTTGCACATGGAATTCTGGAATTTCCTTTGCCCCCTTTGTGATTAGTCGAACTACAACGGTACCAACACGAGGCAATACTTGATTCATCTCTAACGATAGAAGAACGTGAAGATATGTTGGGATCGATCTTTCAATCAGTAATATACCTGTTGACTAGTTACAAGGACTTGGTAATAGAATGTTCAACGTTCAGCAGAATAACCTAAGACAATTGGTGGCATTACAGGCTTCAATACCCATATTTAAAATGATGCAGTTTCTTTTCTAGTTATATCCTAAGTCCTATGTGAAGAATAGACGATTATCTTTGAGTTTTCGGCGGTTCATATAATTTTTAAGTTATTATTTGCGAAACAATTGACTGTTATCAAGAGATTTGCCATGAAATGAAGTAGACTATGCAATGCTACATTTTAAAAAAATTAGCTCCAATACATTTTTATGAAACCGTTTCCACCAAAAGCTAAGCTAAAACATAGCATAGCTTAGCTTAGCTTCCAGGTGAATTCTCGGCTTAACGTTTAACGTCTTCTGACGTCTCCGAATAGCAGAAATTCCTTGAAAAAACTTCATTCCTGAATAATTTGATGTTTACAATGAATAGATGAATTAGAATTTTTTGCACTTTAGTAATTACCCGAAATTATTTCAAAAGATATTTATTATTAGGTATTTGCAAGTAATTGCTAAATAAATAATATGTCATTTTCAGAAGATATTCGATTTTTCTCTGCGCCAGTTCGCATAATTCCCTTCTCCGCTCATGCATTGTTCTCTGATTATACGTATAAGTACTTGTAAATCTTTGCGATCCTCAATTTTATGAAATACGGGTCACGTGGATTATAAGTGCCAATAACACATATTAGAATAGCGATCAGAACATATGATTACGTAGAAGTAACCATCCACTTAATCTAACTAATGTTGTATAACCTAAATAGACCTTTGAGAAAAAACCTCAGAAGATATGCCTATGGCATATGAGTGGTTAGCCACAAAATATTCCTTCGTTTCGATTCGATGGTATTTAACAAGAATAACAGTTTCGTAGCCTTCCCTAGACCTGGGCAAACTAAATTATATGAAAACCTAAAGCTACATTGCACCTGAAATCCCGTAAGTTCTTCTAAAGTGAATCAGATGTCAAAGCTACCATTGTCCAAAAAGATCGCTCCCAAATATAGGGATATTAAAGTCTTCCTTCTGTCACCCATAACATTACCCGAAGATTAGGGATCTCGTATAAAATTCATCTATCTGTTCGATCTGATATATCGAAGACGCCCGAAAGGAGACGTCTGATCGATCACTAAGCCAAGAAACGAAAGAGGTAGTTGGCTATCGCGGAGGAAGCTCGTCGCGCAGAATCGCGGGGTGCACGAGTGTGGGTAACTGCGGCAAGAAATACATGCACCTAGGCAGAAACGGGAGTCCTTTCCATTGCGCAAGGATCCAAGCGGAGGAGTCTTTATCCAATGCACATGCAGCTCGTATATAGAGCTCCGCCTAGTTGGCTGCAGTTGAGAGGAGGAGGACACTGAGTCTCAGTTATTTTACTGTATGCAGCGGCGCCACCAATGCTGAGCTACCTTCGACTCTCCTACTTCTTCTTCCATTCTGAAACGGACTACATATACCCTACAACGGGAGGAGCGTATTCGACGTCGTCGCAGTTGCAGCTGCACCTGCTCTGGTGTAATAAATCGAACGTTTCTCTCCACGGCCATTTGCCTTCTTTTTCTCTTCTCCTTTTCTTTTTTATATCGCTGTTATCCTCGATTTTACTGAGTATACTTTGCCGGAGATGAAACGGGAAATGCTATTTTTAAAGGAATGTTCGTCGGAGCCAGAACTATTGGAATTGTAGGAATTGTGTAGTATCTATTAAGACGAAATTTCGCTGGATGTTCAGGGATGCCGTATCCAAAAATAGTCGACAGGTGAAACCGAGCAAGCGCTTTAAGAATAGTGTGTGTGCTTTCAAGCACTCCGGGCATTTACCACCTAATTGCCCCGTTATGTATGAAGGTAGCCAATAAAGACTTTAAAGTGGTATTTCTTGCTATAGAATGGCGATGCGCTCAAATAATAGCCTAAAAATTCAATCCACAAATAATTGATTGCAGCCATTAAAGTGGGATTCCACTGAGGCAACTTTTTGGCAACTGGCAACATCGTCGCATCCATTTTTCGCAAGCAACACATGCAATCACTCTCGCACTATCACCCTGCTTTGCAAGTGACGAATTTAAATGTGTTTGTCTTTGCAAAACATTTATTTCGGTTATATAAACATAACGTGTGATTTGTAAAATTTCCGGTCACAAGAAAATGCCGAATTCTCTCTAACGTGGTTTTCGTAATACCGACTTTTTCGACTCCAGAATAATAATTATTTCGTCTCACTAACTTTTTAGTGGTTATTTTCGTTTGAATGTTATAAAATAATAAATAAAACATTAACACGCTCATAAGCGAACCTATCAAAGTGACAATCACAATTTTTTATGCGACTTTGGTAGAAACCAGTTGTTACAAAAATATTTCAAGTTTAAGGGTTGAAAACAACCCTCAAAGTTGAGGGTGACAAACATGTTTGATCGAATATCGTGGAAACTACTAGAGCTAATAGAACGGTGTAAATCGCAAAATTGTGTATTTTCTAACGAGGAATACCGCTGTGTAAATAATTATAAAAAATCGGTTTGTTCAAAAAATATAATAAAAAATGCCATTTTTATAATTTTTTTGCACAGCTGCATTTCTTATTAGAAAATAGGTACACAATTTTGTCATGTATACCGTTCTCCTAACTCTCGTAGTTTCCAAGATATTCGACCAAATATGTTTCTCGCCCTCAACTTTGACGGCTGTCTTCACCGCTTCAACATGAATGTCAGCCGATAAAAAAAATACGTCTCAAATATTTTTGTAACAACTACTTTCTACCAAAATCGCATCATAATCGGCGATTGTCACTTCGATATGTTACCTTGTCAGTAAACTCTAAGGAGTTCATACCTATTTTTTACTAACAATAAGTGATATAATGGATAGAGTAGAATAATATTGTGTACGAGTGAATCAGCTGTTAGAATTATTTTCTTCGCACAAACCTTTGCGCTTTTAAGAAAATGATCATCTTAACATCCAACAAATTTTATATTTGGTTAAAGTGTATGAAACACAGTATATTATTAAGATTTAGAATAAAATTGCTTAATTTATCTTAACAGAAATATCAATTTAACAATTTTATTTTCTTGTATCCCTACTTCTTACTAGGCACGTACTTATTTCTTACGTGTAACCTACAGCTTGAAAATTTCACGGACATCCTGCGTCGTCTATGAATAGAATATTTTTCCTTCGTTGATTTATACTGAGGCTGTGTTTAATAAACTAAAAGCCATTTCTTCTTAATATATTCCTTTCGAATTATTTTGCACTTCCATTAAATTAAACGAAACATATTCGCAGGCTGCTCTTTAATGTGAAATGATGGCGCGAAAATGAACACGTTATAACAAAATGATAAAACGCTCGTTATTTCGATGCTCTTTCCGTGCAAAAGTGCACGAATTACGCGAACAAATATTCAATTGCAAAGTGCATTTTAGAGGAAAACAAAAATATAGATTGCGGTTTATGTATCGAACTTTCATTCGAGAGATAAAGTAGCATGTATCCCCCGAATAAAAATTCAGTAGATACTCCAAATAGTGAGAATATAAAGACCACTTGCCACTATTATCAATTAAAAACAATTAAAAACGGAACAGTACACATTTTTTGTATTTTGGGGTAAACTACACGAATGCATAAAGTGACTGTTTGGATAACGTTGAATAAAATGCACGCATAAAATCTATGTGACTCACGAGTAGAAAAAAAGCAACTGCGAAGGAATGCTATTATTACTGTTTAATTTACTGAAAATTTGCTGTGGGATTTTTCGTCCCGTTTATATTATAATAATAATAATAATAATAATAATAATAATAATAATGATGACGCGAAATTAAATTTGAAATAAAATTTAGAATTAAATAAATCCTGAAAAATTCTATAGAACGATAATCGATGTACAAGTAACTAAATTAACGTTGAATATTCATGTCTACCCGAAAAATTCACTGTACTCCCTTTTCCCTATTGCCATTATCGCAAATATCCATAACGGAGTATCGACAACTCATTACGAGGAACTTTCCAGCTGTCCGCAGCGAGAAAAGGCGCGTAACGCGAAACTCATTACGATGCGTGAATAACGAGCCGCAGTATAGATTACCGGATTACAAACGAAGTAGAATTATTGAGTTACAAATGACCGGCATTCGACCGGCTGCTGCCCAACCACGATACGACGAGACCAGATAGTTCATCCCGATACATTCAATGTTCTGCTTCTTCGTTCTTATCCTTTGACCTAACTCATTTACAATTTTATTTGTTTTCGAGTTCGATAATGTTTTTCTTAATGCACTTTAATAATGTACAGAAATGCAATCTTTGACGAATAAGATAAAACAAAAAACAAAAAACAAAAATCATTAAAGAATCGTAGTTTCGTGTAGAAAGTTGTATTGTCGTTGTCAAGATCTCTCGAAATCTAATGATCGAATTAATTTATAATCTTGACACTATACCTATTCTTAGATATTTTTTACTTTTTTACTTTTTCTTCGTATCGTGAGTTAGTTTATGTTATGAAAGCTAATACTCTTCGTGCCAAAAATAGAATTTTCAACTTTATATATCAGCGAATTTGTTATAAACTATTGTTTCCGTATGCATCAACCTCGACCACAAATATCTAGGTTCACGCAAAATTTATTTATCAAATAATGTATGTATTTGAAGCACGCTAATAAATTACAACTAGAAGAGTATCTTATTCCTGGACTCAAAAATAAATTGTAAAGTTGACTTGACTTTTCAACGTATTAGCAAATATACGGTATACAGGGTGTAACAGAAATAACTGGACAAACTTTAGGAACATATTCTACTGATTTTAACACCTTAAGACCCCCCTCCGTAATATTGCGGTCGATAGAATGAAAAATAAACAAGGTTTCATCCTAAATTTATAAACGTTTATATAGTAAAATAGAATCGTAAGAAAGGTATTTTTAAACGTTTTTCTAAAATTTAGTGTGTCGTTAAGGGGTTAAATATGAAGAAAGTTCGTATAAACATGGCTCTAGAAATTCTTCTTTTGCGTGATATAAATTAGATGGATTTTGGCAAGAATACCTGTTGAGTGTAGAATTTCAAGTAGGTACTGTTACCATTTTCTTCCTATTAGCAGTAAATAGGTACCTACTATATAACAGTGTTTACCAGATTTTCTTATGGAAATTCTCAGAAATCATATGGTCGCTTCGGATGACAAAATTCGAAATACTCCGGGAATTTTTTAACGCAAGTAGGTAGTAGCCAATCCATGCGGCGTCGGTGAGGGGCACGCATCGCTGCGGAAGGAATCATTTCCAGAATTTATTTTTACAAAGTAAGTAAAAAAATATGTATCTATATCTCGGAAAGGAAAAGTTTGCAAAATGCGCTCCCAAAGTTTGTCCATTTATTTCTATTGCACTCCGCATATTTGTCACATATAGGATTAAGATTTAAAACAACAGCGATGCTAAACCTCGCCCATTCATCATTTAATTAATTTATTGTAACATGTCATTATCAGTATAATAGTGAAACGTTGTCTGTTCGTTTGTCCTTCTATCGCGCCTAAACGGCTGCACGGATTTCAATGAAATTTTGAATATACATTAAATACGTCCTAGATTAGATTATCGGCTATTTATAAATATGCTATCTAAAATAATAAATAATAATAATAATAATTCCGGAGTGAAACCGGGTAACGGGTCAACATGTGAGAAACAGTAATTCAAATATGTACAAAAATAAACAGAGTAAACTATTATAACGTTATGCAATCAGGTACGTAAGGCAGCAACGCAATACGTGTTACACAGCGCCACAATATTATTATTCGTAAGTATTTTGATCGAGCTAAAAAATGTTTATACGTGCCGTAAAACAATTTTACAAGGGTTAACCTTTCGTGGTCACACGGGGTGTATCTCACCCACGGAATTTTTTTCCAGGTGTATATGTATTTGCCAATATTTCTGTACATTTTCAGACCTTAATATTAGAATTTAAATATTTGGTGAATTTTAACAACATAAATTTTCCACAACTATGTTTCCAACTACAAATTTCAGCATATAAAAATTAACATTTCTGGAAAAAGGTTATTAGAGAATGATTGTATGAGTATTACTAGTGTAAAATTACCACTCAAATGTTCAAAGATTCAAAAATACAAAAATGTATTATACCTAACTCAAAAATGACCAATTTGTGATTATAAGAAGGTAGGTAAGGTCGACCACGAAGCATAATAATTTAAAATCCCCCACGAAAAAAAATCCAAAACGTTGTCGAGGGTCGTGGCTTCTTCGAATCCATTTTAAGGGAATTGTTTGTTACAAAGGGGCGTTTAACTGATTTAACTTTTAATTTTATTTCCGCATAAGAGTTATATACACGGTGTCGCGCACTTCGCCCGCGTGTTAGGCGCATATGAAACGCGATACTTTGACGGGAATTTTTTTCCACGGCTTCGCTTTATTGTTCCGCAAGAGTGATTGATAACTGGCTGCATCGTCTGCAATGTTGCCATTCGTTGCCATGCTCTCTCATCGAATACAAACGAACAAGAGGAGAATGGTCGGACATGGGATTGATATGGCCCATAAGGTACCCCTTGTCTCTCTTTGACGATTGAAAAAAATGCAATTAAAAATTTGGGCGGTAATATAGGTCAGAGACACGCCTCTGTCATCAACCGCCCTCCCCTCGCCCTTCCGTGGAACGCATATCGTCTGTTTTATAACGCGAAGGGACAATTTTTCTGGATACAAATACAAAACTACTGTCCTGCATAGTTACAAAAATATTATCCTGCGATTACTTCTATTTCTGCAGCCTGTACACAAAATCCGCCCCGGCAAAATAAAACACAAATAAGCCGCTCATTATAATAATTCAGCTGTGTTAAAATTGACGAGAATTCATTTTTTCGGGCTAAATTCTTTTACGGCGCGGAATGGGCAAATGCTTTCTACGTTCCTGTGTAACGAAATTTCCGAAATTCGTACGACTCGTCGCTGCATACATATTCAAACATTCTACCCGACAAGAAAGGTTGCGCACACTTTCGTCCAGCTGTCCGTCGGTTTCATCAACGCTTCGCGCGTACGAGGCAGTTGCCCTCATTTGTATTCTTAGAACGAACGACGAGCCATCCCGCGATTTACTATCACGTCCTACGAATTATTTGGTAATCAAATTCTTCCACCCTCTTCCCTTATCTCGAGGAACGGCCGGAAGGGTGCGCATCGTTCGGACCTTTTACAATGATTTCTCTATTTTACGGTGGCTGCGTGAGACGGCCATTAGGAGCCCCGTGCAAACGTGCCGCGAAAACGATTTCAACTAAATAGGCATGCTCAACTGCTTTCGCGCGAGACACCCTGTCAGACCTAATTTTTCCTGGCTTGATCGAATGAAAGCCACCGAAAATCCTTTTACGCGTGTCTGTGGTAACGAAATTCAAATAGGTAAACGTTCGGGGAGTAAATATTTTTTTAAACATTTCAGCTTTCACAATTAAGGATCGCCGAATGTTCAAACAAGTAACAGCTTTTGGAATATTTAAAAGCTATTTTTCCAGGTACAATGGAAATTTTCAACTTACGAAAATTAAATTGCTTTACTGATAAGGGATTTAAATACGGCCAATTGCTTATTTCTGTTTAATAAAACTTCATACGCCCGTATTAACAAATTTCACCCGCGACGCATGAAAATTCCGACGAATTTGAAGCCCAATTAATTCGTGTCACGTCTTTCAATACCAGCGCGAAACAATAAAATGGAAATTAATATGTAATAGGAAAACAATAAAATAAAATACAGGTGCTCGTTACTCATTCGCTTTTTTCCCCGCATAAATATCCACAGATCACGCGTATGAGCGATCCAATACAAACTGTGCTTTCGCACGAAAAAGTGCAAAGTGCGCCGCATGCCTCACATAGGCCACCAGAAATCACGGCACTCATGCTCGTACATCAGTGAACTGTCCATTCACACGGTTTTTATGTTTGCAGAAAAACAACCGGGACAATATGCGATAAAAGATGCACGTATTCAAGGATTTTTGATTCCACGGCATTGAAAATAAATGAGATTTTTTCAACATTTCAGGTAACCATACATTAGCCACTGGCTTTGTAAAATAAAATATTAAGAATAATAATATTTGGATACTGAACTAAAAATTTGCAATTCCTATAATTTTAAAGGGCAAAATTAATTATCCGAGTTGTACGATTTTTAGTTTCTTTTTCAGAAAACTATTTCTACGAGTATAAAATATATACCTATTACTTTATAAAAAGAATTCACAATTTCCTTACATCAGTATTGCCATTTTTTAATCGCAAAGAAATAGGTAATTCAAGGTTCTCTTCTTAAAATACACTGAAACGCGGGTAGATTATTACGATAAGCTAAAGATCACGTTGTGTTTCACAGTAAAATCCTATAAATGCCGCGATACGTCAATCATTCTTTAAAGCGAATGAATTTTAGACGGGCATTGCTAAATCAGTACCGACCAATAACGTTGATCGTTAAAGAACCGAGGTAGGTGTACGTCGCTGTTAAAACTGATGAATCACCTAGCCAATATGAAATTGTATAGATATCGACAGACGTTGCGTTGTTCGACATTGCGAATTTTGCACGGGGCGCATAAAATGTTCGAACCATCACGGACGGTGAACGGATGAGCTATGTTGAACAAACGTTGTACATGCTCTATAATAAGCAAGAAAATTACTCGCCATACGTATCTAATATCTCACTGCTTATAAATACATAGGTACCACGTGCGACCAATGTCTAAAAATTATACGATGTTCTCAGTATATGGAGCGTATTGAAAAAATTTTCTCTCATACAGATTTGTATAACATGAAACGTAAAATGAAAATTACGAATGAGAACGGCGCAGTACTTTAGAGCTGCGAATATTTAAAAGACATTCGAAAGGGTTAAAAATATTCTGGTATTGGAAAAAGAATGTATTGCAGCAGCAATACTGAATGTATTTCATTGGCGACACAAAAGCATTAAGAGCAACCAAAAAATCAATCTCAATCTTTAACGGGGGCTTCTCGTGTAACTTCCCCGGAAAATTATGATTTTTTTTATGAAACTATTGTTAATATTGTATTAAACACTTTTTTGGGATATAAGGGGGCATCTTTAAACTTGTAGAATTTTTTTTATATCGATCCTTTTTATTATTTATTAATTATTGTGGTATCTTCGACAATGTTGGCGCCATGTGCAGCAAATGTCAGTCATCTGATTGCAAAAGGAAGAAAATTTTCTTAAAGTTAAATAATGAATTATAATGTAAACGCTGGTACTGGAGGTACAATTTTAATTTTAGTTGTTATTTATAATACTTTTTTTGTCGATATAAAGAATTATATGAAAAATTTGTCGAAGGAAAATACCTACTTTTTCCAAACGCTGTAACTCTTTCAATTTTTCATTTAATTTCATTAAAGTGGACTAATCCCAGCGTAAACTGTTTGACTTTAAGAAATTTTTCTTCTTTTTGCAATCAGATGACTGTGATAGAGGCTACACATCCCGCCAACAGGAGTTACATTGTCGAAGAGGTGGAAATATTCCACAATAATTAATAAATAATAAGAAGGAGCGACATAAAAAATATATTAAGCAAGTTTAAAGATGCCTCATTATATCTTAAAAGAGTTTAATGCCATATGACCGACAGTTTTTTTTTTTTATATCTTAATAATCAGTTACTTTTGGCACTGTTAGATGAGAATACCTCTTAAATCTTTCATGCTAGAAAATTATGTGAAAATAGGTGTATCAGAAACTCAAAGATATAGATTTCATTCCGATATCAAGAAACTCTGAATCTTGATAAAAAATGTATTCTTCGATACAACAATAATTATATTGAATTCGAATTTGTAGGAATGAAACTCGCAGTAACAGCAAAGTTATGACGTAATCTGCGCACAATCAGTATAATGCAACGCTTGTGCAAAAATTACAGAATGGAATTAACGAAAAACACCGGATTTGTCCATAATCAGTTCACCGAATAGTATATCGCAATAACGCGTGAATTTTATACCGAATCGGTACAATATGCGTACGCGATGTTCCCGCGTATGCACATGCATCTACCTGTATGTACATACATATAAGTACATGCATTCGCCAACTCAACATATGTAATTTGGTTTGCCACCGGGAGAAGAGGTAGAGGATCGTCCCGCTTGGCAGACTGTTTGAACGTTTTGCTACGAGTTTATTCGAGTTATCAATTTCCTGACAAATATCTGCATTTCCGTTCTCATATCTCTCTCCACAGCCCCTCTGCATTTTCTCTTTTCTCTGTTTTGCCATTACAATATAATCGATTTGATTCCGATGCAAAAATGCACACAGCCGGCTGCACGAGCAATCCTCCACCATTTCGGCAGAAGAACTCGCGGTTTATCGAAAGCCTAGCAAAAAGGTGTTGGATTTGATTAAAGTTAGTTTCATACATTTTTCTTATTATACATAAAAATAATTGGCATTACATCATATCTGTATGATTTTAAGCTGTGATAATTCTTGAATCATCATCTTTAATAAAACATTAGATGCTCCCCAACCTGAGAACATTTAATCTCTCTTTAACAAACTGTTTTGGGAGTTGTAGAAGTTAGTTGTCAATGGTTATGAATATTCATTTAAAAAACAAGCATGGAATGAATATCTTCTATCCATTACAAACTTCCAATTTAATGTAAGGTAGATAACGCATTCTGAATCTTTCAATTTTTATTTTGTTAATTAACGAACTTTAATTGAAAATACATACAGACAAGAAATCTTCAGTAATTCCAGTAATTTCTAAATAAAACTTTCTGTATATATTACAACAGTACGTTACACTCAAACAAATAAATGTACTTAGCTTTTGTAAATAAATACCCATCTATGTTTTCAATTAATTGTGTTCCAAAGGATCGTATTCTTCCTCTTAGCGGTTTAAATAATACAATGTGCAATCTCGAAGAAATAAATCTTAAACAGCTATTTTGCTCAAGCATGATAAATTATTTGCGCAGTCGCCAGACTGGTGATTGCGGAAATAGTTACGCGCTACTTCGCGCAATATTAATATCGGCGGAAAGGTTTTTTTTGCTCCGTTTGAATGAAATAGAGGCAGTGTAAATTCGCGAATGGAGTAGCAAATGATTATTTACCATAAATTCCTGTCAGCCGTGCTTATGAACATATTTCATGCGCAGGTATTGATACAACCCTACCCCCCTTTCATGCAGTTACCAAAAAGGGTGGAGCGGCTATGCGAGTAAAACGATGCATCGCCGAGTTTAAAATACACACCAACAGTTCACAAGCATGGGCCAGATCAAATTATTTGTTGATCATTTCACGATTTTCCCCACAAATTCTTCAACTTTGTATACCGATTATGCAATTACTATCGAACGGTTAAAAAATCTTACACGTCGAATAACGGTCTCATTTCACGGACATTACCAGTGCGTAATTAGAAATTTTACATTCGCGTAGACTTCACATACATTCAACGAATCTCTAAACAGGAATCAACGCTGACAAAGATTTTGCAGAAAAGCACTCTTCTGAATATGTTGTAGAAACTCACTTGCGATAGTTTTAGAAGAAAATAATCAAACACAAGTGGTGATAAGGAAACAATTGAATAGACTGCGATTAAAAATGAATTTAGAGTTTAGACGAAATCGCAGGCACCGGAGCGAAGGGAAGAGAAAAACTTAAGAAGGATTCGCACAATATAGATTAAAGTGAATTTCTGATTGAAAGCTGCTCAGACACAATAATTTTGGACAATGAGAGTCCTCTCTGAAACGCACATGCACCGCCACAAAGTGAGTATCGACTAATTAGCGACACAGCTACAGTCATAGGGTTTGCCGCAGTCAAAGGACATCGTTATCCTGGCGGTGGGCATTTAAAAAATAAAACTAAAAAGTAGCTTGACGCCAAGGTTGCACACCTTCGACCTCTCCCAACCCTTTTTTCTCATCTTGCAATCAAACGAAAATTAGCCACAGCAGAAGAGCACGGGCAGGGACGAAGAGAAAGAGAGAGAAATATGAATCTCGACCGCTGCGTGCTTTTTTCGGTTTTAACAAGAGAGAATTTACAAAGCGAACTGTTAGCCGACGAAAGGACGATTCTCCGAGGGTGAAAAAGAAGGGGGGACAGCGGCGAGGATGAAAAATGCTGGAGGAACGTTAAGCTCGAGAAAGAGATGCGAAAAACGCTTGCCGGGAAATCGTGGACAAGAAAAATGAATGGCTCTATCTTTTAGTAATTAAGACTGTACCGAAAAATAAGCAAACACATGGAAACGAACCCTGCGCGAGCCTTCAGACGCGGCACAGCTGTTACACCCCTGAGAATTCAAATAAACGACTTAGGTAGATTAAGCATACAAATCTCTGCGGTTCCTCCTCTGTAAATTCCTATATATGTTTCAGCTGCTCTTTGTATATATAGAGTTTGTTAACGCAAAAATCCCGAAACCTTCCGGCTGATTGTGAGTTATTAGACGCAGCGAAGGATTAAAAGGTGTACTCATATTTTTATTACTACTTCTTAACAATTAACATCTTTTTGCAAAAAGTCCTGTAATATTTTGTGGATTTTCCCTATATGCTATTATGTTAGATCTTCAAACAAACTTGCTTCGCGCAATTCATGCGCAAAGTGTGTGTTGCTTCAAAACTCAGTTGAATGTCCATCTCTTAAGATAAACAGAGTTTGACATAAATTTTTAGAATTACACTAGCGAATTATATCCGCCATTCAGAATTTCATACTCTGGTGACGTTGATATAAGTACACCGCCCACACGGGGATCATTACCGAACTTTCAGAGCCGCTGAATTTTCAAATAGTGGCTATTACCAGCACAGACACATTTACATTCCTTTCTTTATGCGTAGAATTTAACGCC
Organism: Andrena trimmerana; assembly: GCA_951215215.1. NCBI lineage: Eukaryota > Metazoa > Arthropoda > Insecta > Hymenoptera > Andrenidae > Andrena > Andrena trimmerana. Next base: position 12,647,565 of record OX578063.1, on the reverse strand, counting down.
ACATATTAGTTTCTTGTGAAACATTTTACCCTTTTCTTTCGTATGTAAATTAGCATAAATTGTCGACACGTAGGTAACAGGTGTCGCAGACAGGTGTAAAGTAGCAATAATAGGAATTTATATGGTCGCAGGCAAAGTTGTTGCGCGAAACACATTTCACGTAAGACGGGAGATAGAGACGGGAAGGATTTAAATAGAAGAAGAAAGTGAGATAAAGGTTGAGAGACTCACGTCGATAAGGTCGTCCTTCCTCAGGTGTGGAGCGCTCGGTGTTCTCGGAGCCAGGCGTAGCATTGGCGTCGCGATCCTCTTCCTCGGGTGTGGTGCCGCGATTAGGAACCGATCCAGTTCCGGCCCCAGTGGGCGATCGGCTGGTCGAGCCGGCTGGGCTCTGAGGTGCGACGTCCTGTGCTGTCACGGAGTTCGCGCCTCCACCGACACCACCGACACCACCGACACCGCCGATGCCAGCCGACGCTCCGGACACAGACACTACGGCACTTCCGCCAGCAGAAGACAACGATGACGGCGAGAACATGTTCGACATGCTCGAAAGGGAGCCGATACTAGGCAGCCCGGAGCTGGTCACAGGTCCGTTTCCGGTCTCGACTTTCAAGCACTTGCTTGGCGGAGCGAAGGCCGATGGCCCGAGGGGTCTGAACCCACCGAACGGTAAACGGTGATCCAAAGGGTGCAAAAATTGCGGTGGCAAGTGGAGCATATGATGAAGACCGTAACCGAGAGAGGCGGCGGTGCTGAACGGCACTTGCAGGTCCTTTGAGTCAGTCACCTGAGCAACAGAATATCACAGATTAGCGCCGCAGAGATTGCTACAATGTAGTTGTTAGGAGATGCACTTGTTTTACTTGTTAGCAAAGCCGATTCGGATCTTTACCTGCCGGTTAATTCTTGTATATGCCTTCATTTGGCGGTATTGATAAAGATCAGGAATAATTTCACATTTAATGAGTGTATATCTGAAGGAATTAAAGCTTGTATATGAAGCTGCAAGTGCTTGCGGAGCTCAAGCGTGAAACTTTTGAAAAAGGAAATATCAGGGGTAAGTAACTCATCTTCCTGCACATCAGAATCTTACAGCAAATCGTGTAAAATTAATGTGTTAATTTGTCTGGTTGTGTACATGAATCTAACTCTATAATGATATGATATTCTGACCGGGCGCAGGTGGTCTAGAATATGGTATCGACCGAGCTATTGTGCTGTAGTTAAAACAAAAGATTCCGATAGCATACGTCTGCTTTCTATTCGCTGCGCATTACACACAGGAGCACTAATTCAATTATTCTTATAACCAATGGTAAATAGGAATTTTCTATGCATTATAAAATTCACTGTTCTTTTCTATTGCCAATAACAAAACCCTGCAATAGGTATTAAATGCTTGAAACGCACGGATGTTATCGGAATTCAGTACATATGCGGGGATGACATTTACCGCGGTCTGATATTTCGTTATTACAAATGTTACAAAACAGAACTCGTTGATTTCCAACGAGGCATTCACTATGCCAGCTTAATAGACTCGTCAATCACGGCGCATAGAATGATACAACTGACGGGGGAAAGCTTCACGTTTTGACGGATTATTATAACGCAGTGGTTTCGCGTTATTAACAGTATAATGCCATATTGCTTTGGTATTATACGCTATTTCAATGTGATCGAATCCATAGGAATACCCGCATTCTGCAAATGAGATATTCGGTTATATAATACGATAAGTTTTATCCCGTGAATTTTCAGGTTGTGGGTATTCCAGAGAATGCAAAGTATCGACTTTTCATCGTAAAAAGAACAATTCTGCATGGAAGACACTTGTTACACAGGTGTTCTTAAATATATTCTATTCTATCAAAAGTTACGCTATCTTTTTTTATAATTCACTGAACGACCCTAAATATTCGGAAGCGACTATTTTATTTATGGAAAATCTATATTGTCGTTACTAAGCATTTTTTTAAACGAAAATATAATAGAAGAAACAGATTATTCGAGGCTGGAATAATAAGTTATAATATTTGCACAATACAGAATTTTAAATATAAAATATTTTCACTGTTAAGTATGTACATTCTGTTAAAAGATAAATTAAATTGACCTGAAAATTATATAGAAATTTTTAGAATATAGAAATATAGAATATTCTTATTTTTCATACACTTATATCGTCTTGTTTAAAAAATAAACTGTAAAGCTTATAGGCATTTATAAGGAGTAACAATTATAAACGATCCGTTTGTATTGCGACATTTATCGATTTGCTTCAAAACTAGGTCATATTTTCTGGAAACAGAATTAATTTGCACCTGAATGCATTGTCTCGTACCTTTAATATTTACTGAATATAGACGTAATATTATATTACCCATGTTGTAGCATCGCTGTTTAATTGATTGTGTTTCAATATTGACTATCCTTTGTCTTGCAGTACGTTACATTTTCAAACGGTAAATAGAAACTGATCGCTGATGTACCGTCCATATGTACAACTGTACGAATAATGAGTGTGCACCATTAATGAACATCTTCGTAACATTAAACTGAGTCGAGATATCGATGAAAATATATTGCCATTCTTCGTATTTGTGCGCGATTTAATATGTTAAAGCACAGCGGACATATTTTAAACAGAAATGGAAACGTTTCTACTTATTACTGGTCGAAAATAGACTGCTAATATTTGAACAATGCTTATCCACTATCAGATCAATATTCGTGCTCGCGTAGACTCTGTTCGACATCATAGGTACCATTTTGCTATATCTGTATAATCGAATCAAAAATATCCTGCAAACGACTATGAACTATATGGAAATGAAAGTACCTTCTCTTAGGCGTAAACATAATAAAAACAATACATACAGTGAGTGATGAAAATATTTGGACACAAACAACATGAGTTTTTTTTTTAGAAGCTTGAAGCATTACTTTGTTAAGTGACGTGATTCGTCGCTTTGAACAAAATTGCAATTGGTTGGAATAGCAAAAAAAAATAGTAAAGGTCGTTTTTCAAACTTGTTTTTGCCAGCCTGTAACGGAAATTCACACAAAAAATAAACGTTTGTAGATTAACGTAAAAATTTCGCAAAATTCTCGAAATCAGCGATTTTCGACCTTATTCTGCGATCTTTAAGCGTTTAAAGCTCAGAGCAACGTTAACCGATTTTTATGACATTTTATATACATGCCTGTATATAACTTACTTCAATCTACAAACAGGTTTTTTGAATTATCATTACAGGCTCACAAAAAAAGTTTAAAAACCGACCTCATTTTTTTTTTTTTTGGCAATACGGACCAATTTAATTTTTTTTTCAAACCGACGAATCACGTCACTTAGCAAACTAATCCTTCTAGCTCCTAAAAAAACTCAAGTCGTTTGGATTAATTTTAAAAAAAGTCATGCGATTTTAAAAAGCGTCCGAATATTTTCGTTACTCGCTGTACGTGAACTATTCAAATTTATTAATATTCATTTATTAGGACCATATGATCCATAATCGTAGACTTAAACCAGCCTTAATACATTCTAAATATTTAACATTTTACTTATGCAATTTATGCTTGTTAATTCACGATATTTTCTAGCCATTTGTATAACTTTATAACTTCATCAAACGTGAAAGACTGTAGTTTGCTAATGCGTACTTCCCGAATTCGACAAGCGCTTTAACAAGCTCTTTACTTGAGTTTATTGATTGTCACCTGCGACGTTTCTGTGAGCTTCGCCTGTTTCCGTACCTACTCTAGTTTAGCACAAAACTGTACAATTAATTAATTACTATCCGCATTCAAGAATCTCTGATGTTAATTGAAAATATTTTACAATGTATGTTTGTCCTTTGAAATTATTCGATAGAGTTTTGTCATAATTCATTATTAACATTTAAATTTCTTTATACGTCAATGAAAGCATTTTGAAAAGATATTCCTGAAGCCCCAATTCCAATATAGTTCAGTAGGTACTAAAGCAATTAACGCGATCGCGATTGAATATAATAATAACGGTTACAAAAAATTGCACCACGGAAACACCAAACGGAAAAGCTCTTCTTCTCAAATATTGGTTGAAAGTGTCGGATTAATTACATATTTCTGTGGTTATTAGTTTAGATTGATAGGTACACTATGGGAATATGAAACGCGACTTTAATTAAGTTTGCTACGTTTCGATTTCAATGTTCCGCCCCGTATCCTGGTGTAATACAAGTTTTACGGACTTAAATATCGTTTCGAGCGCAGTTCCGGGTGGAAAACGAGGAGAGCTTGGGGCGGGGGAGGGAAAAATTGAGAGCGGAAGCGTTGTATCAAATAGTCGATTTCCAAATAAACATTTCATCGAACCGATAATGACGCAGCCGGCGATTTATACGGGAGTTAGTACGGGACGATTAGTTTATTATTCTTTTATACGAGACAATGAGGTTCTCGTATGCCGGACCTCGTATTTGTACCTCCGTTCAATCAGTGATTTATTAGGTATTCATTATTATTTTAATTAGAAGTGGCTGCCACCAGCGCGGCAGTTTTTCGCGCTGATGAACAATTGACGGTCACGTTTTTGCATATTTACAATATTTTTTTAACCCGCCGCACCTCGCAGTTGCCGTTGACGGTTACGCGTCGGGGAAAAAGTGCGCGCAAATTTCGTCGTTCCGCTGCGATTAATTTTCGCCAAATATTATCTCATTTTTTGGTATCACCGAATTTTGATACGCTGCCATGTTTTTATTATCCCATTCCAATCAATCGTCCCGTACCTACGTGTCTTGAAAAACGGCAAGTTCGTATTTTTATTCCGGGCATACGTTGCAATCAGTTTCCATAATACCGTGCGCCTTTGTGACATGTATTTAAACGAGCTCGTTAATAAACACTTTAAAAACACACATTTTCCGACGCTCCGATATGTATCATTTTATTAGCTTATTGCATCAAACCATTGTTTCGGCTTTATAGACACATTAAATCCTGAATCAGTGTAATCCACTAAAAAATGGTCCTAGCCTGCTGCTCTCACCTCTTTGTAACTTTACGATTTCCATGACTTCTGCCAAATGTTTAATGTTGTCTTTAAAAGATTACGTGAACATAGTACTAAATCTTTTTATCCATGTGCTAATGAAAATCATTCGGTTCACATGGACATATAATAATGAATGCGATAATAATGATAGATATCCAATCAAGTTCGTGTAACTATAATATGTACACCCAATACTCACGATACTGCGTGCCGTTTGAACGAGTTTAGGCCTCTGAGATTTTTCCAAAAATTGCTATTGTAAAAGAGACATTCGCCCCTTCCAGCTTATTCACTAAAATTTACGCACGCATACATACATATTCGTTTGCGTACATTCAACAAAATCCCTATTCAGAGCGTGCATTAATTACCAGTGGTGTGCATAAAGCAGCAAGCAGTCGAAGCGATTGCAATTGCAGTCGGGCCATTGAAATTGACATTTTTCGAAGCATAAAGATTGGGCCGCTCCCTTTTATTATTCACTACGATAGTGTGGGAAAACGAAATCGCAATAAATTATGAAAAACATAGAGGCTACGTGCGCGGCTTTCATTAAACGTAACACTGATTAAAACTGATGTTTGTATCCTAACACGGTGTTTTCCCCCTCGAATTTTTGAACGAACAGCCCTATTTTTCTACATTTCTCCTGCAACCAATCGATGCTTCCTGTTCTACAGCAACGATATTGATTACATTTTAAGTATTATAACATAAATATATAACGAATTAACAGTACGTATAAGACAACCTCGTGATAAATAATTACAGTGCGAACGCAATAATAATTCAGACCCACTTCGGCTTTAGCACTTCTAAATAATAAAAAAAGTTTATACAAACATATGTCCTATTTAACCTTGTTTCCGAGTTTGAGTTTTGTGTTGTAATAATTTTTGCAATTAAATTAAATTACCACCAGTATTTCCATTGAACTGTTGGAATTAATGCTCGATCTCTTACATACGTTCTTTTGATTATTTTATAAATTATTATTCTCTTAATAAAACTTAAATCCAGTGGACTTTTACTTGTGAGGACATTTAAAATACTTCGGTTATGAAAAGCTTATTGAAAATGTGAAAATACTCAAGCACATTCGAGGAATGTTTAGAAGTATGCAAAGAATAGTAAGATCAGATCTGAAGAAGATAATACGCTGAAATGCAAGGTTGTCATTTCGAGCATTCCTCGCGAAGGAAATTAAATACCGGTTGACAGAACACAAAAGACGCTGTATCTCGTAAACAAGGTCAGACAGGACATACATGTCCACATTCATAGTTGCCTTATTACTTTCAACTGCTAATTCTTCCCTGAAGTGAGCCCTAAATATTACGGGACACTTGGTAAATCTAAGATAACTTTTTCATTAGCTTGGATAAGTGTCAATTTCAATATATCCACAGAAACCATGCCATTCTAACATACAAATTTATTTATACACTCGCAGAATCACGTTAACGAGCCTGGCTAAAATAACACGTAGGACGTCGAATGCGTTTTTAAAAGATCGACTCAACAGAGTCGAACGGGTATGAAAGAAGATGTAAGTGATTGTCGCCGCTGCGTCCTGTTACAAATATTATTTTCACCAGGTTCACGTGCAAGCAAATAGGGAGGAGTACAAGCAAACACAGGCTTAGGCGTATAGGTAAGGATAATAGGACACTAACTTGTGGATTGAAGGGTCTTTGCATTCTCAGAGCCTCCGGCAGCCCCCCAGCCTGTGAAAACACAACCAGGGACGGCGGGGCTAGATGATTTGGCACGTACGCAGAATTATCCATCTAGAACAGATATCGATGTGCTCCATTCCTCAATCTTCCTTCGATCTTTCGCCCGTGCCGATTTAAACGCGAAACGTGCCGGCACGATTTTTGTAAAGACGTCACGATAAAAATCGTCGAGCGACGAGATGCCAACAACATTAGCACTGAACTGATACGCGTCGCGCAAACTTGAGGAACAACTAATGAAACGCGGATAGTTGGATGAAAGTCTGTTCGTCCATATTAGTGTAGCTACTGTTTACATCGAATCGAATATCTTGACAGGATTTTTCAGTCCGATGGAAATATACACTGTCGTCCACAAGTCGAGAGCACCTCTCATTGCATAAGTTTAACTAAAATTATCTGAAGAAACTATTTTATTCGTTATTGAACTGCGTGTATTAAAAAAAATCACTGATTCCTAATTTTCTATAACATTATGAAAGAATATCTATTCCGAATGTTGGAATGGACGAGTATTACTTGCTAAAACAATTTTCGTTCTACTTTACTATCTTTTTTCAACAAATTTATGTCATTTTTCAAGGAATTTAAGTTTTAAATCTTCCTGAAGGTTTCGAATGGATCATCATAATCCTTATTTTTCTATTAAGGTAATTTTGTATCACTTTAATAACTATAGGTTTAAGAAAGCTTCCGTCGAAACGTTTTCCTTTGAATGCTAAGAAGTACGTGATTAAGTAATGTCTAAAGCAGAGTTGGGCAAAATGCAATCTAATTACAACTTACAAGGTACGATTAAAATGTAATTGTGTAGTTGATTACACAATATTTTCTGTAATCGTTAATTTAGATAGTTGATCACAATTTTGTCAACTACCTAAAGTAACGATTACAGAAAATACGTAATGTATAATCAACTACCCAATTACACTTTAATCGTACCTTGTAAGTTGTAATTAGATTTCATTTTGCCCAACTCTGGTCTAAAGTATATGATCCTACATTTGTGGACGACAATGTATACTGACTTACGTACCAACAAATTATCGATAAATAAAAGTAAAGGATTTATGTGACGTGGATGTTTGTGTAAGTATTGAGCAGTGTATTTTTTATGAGTTTATAAAATTAAGTGATTGTGTATTCATTTCTCAGTGTATTATAGTATTGCATTACCTGGTTTAGGCAAAAATGTCTTAAAATGTAATAATAACGACTCGTGAGAGAAATTCATGTGTCACGATTCCTTGACTCCCTTTTTGCCAAATGCGCTTTCAGATTTCCGCTAAGTTAACATATTTCACAAAGTAATGAAAAGAACTGTCCAGCATAGATTGAATTCCAATACCTCCAACTCCTATATCCATAAATTAATTGCTAAAGTTATGAAGGACATTAGAAGTCTGAATTTATACGTTATACGCTTGACGCTAAAAAGTGTAAGGCTTATATTAATTCATCTCGTAAATAATGCGGTTTTTCTAGTAGATGATAGTTCCCTATTTTCCTACAGAGTCTTCTGCTCCCAGTTTGCAAATTCTTTGATTTGGTTTGAAAAATTATTGGATTATACTTGCAATATACTCTCTTGATCTCAGACAATCTTCTCATACACCCAACAAATGATTTTCAGCGGTACAGTTCCGTCGATTTCTTTGATAAACTAATATAACAACCTGCCGAACATTGTAATCAGTGAAATACTTGATTTATCCTCGTCAACTAGCACGTACTAGTATAAATTCAATTAAAAAAAAAAAAGACATTACTTATGGGATCAATTGGCATTACTTTGTGAATAGACCTAAAAAATGGCGAACATAATAATTGGGAGCGTTTAAGAACAATTCAAGTATGATACAGTGAATGACTCAACCGACAAATGACTTCGATTTCTGTTCCTTCTAGTCTTTCAACGAGAGCTATCGAATTTGATCCATGAGCAACTACATCGATCGCGGTTGTGTCTACTTCTTTCTTATATAGTATAAATTGAAAAATCCAACGTAGCACGTACCAAGGCGCATTGAAAGGGAGTCGAGGAATGAAAACGTACGTGTTGCGATGCTTTGCGGGTGTTCATATTCAATCGTTTACCAGAAAATTTAGCAATTTTCAGTCGACTAGGTATTACCACCGATAAAATTAAATTGCGATGTGCGTTACAGTACACGTTACAGTAATGTTACGCGTCGGCGAACTTTTGCCGAGACGATGCAAAATGAAATGTGAGAAAGAACTCGAATTTTGCGGCTTCAAATTGGTTTTCAAATAGAGAGTTTTTATTCCATTTCAAATTTGCATATCGAATGACATTGCTTTTCGGTTATGAGCTTGAAGCTGATAGTGCTTTATTACGTTCTTATTAAAAGATGAAATTTTAACTGCTTCCCTTTCTACTGTGAACGAAAAAATTAAAACGTTTTTCGTGCTTTATAATCTAGTACAAATTCTACTTTGGATTGTTAAAGGATTTCTCATTATCTCGATTTCTGTCGAGCACATTGGTTTAGCCATTAATTTAGTATATCTATCGGATATTAAACATAATTGAATGAAAGATCTGTATCTATATAATCGTATATTTACAAATATTTGTTTACAAGTACATTTACAAGTATTGGAAGAATTCGCGCGTATCGATTTGTTTCGCCGCCACTGTACATTATTCCTATTAAACGATATCGAGAATGTCTTCATTTCTTGCTTGAAATACTACACCTCTCGATCGATAAACTTCAAATCAAACTAAAGCTTCCCATCAGTCGAAAAAATTATAGAACTAAGAGACGAGTACATTGATACTTTTCGGAATATTGCTAAAGAAAAACGTCGTTTCTGCTATGCATAAATCATGAAATAACATCACTTGGAGAAGTTCGGATGCATTTCTGAGTATGAAGAAAAAAAAATGTATGAACACCCGCAACACAATGACGCAACAGGCTAATGCATAATTTCGATCATTCGCGAATACTCGATGATCAAGAAAATCGATCATGTATCTCTGCACGCGTTAATGTAAGTATATGTGCGTGTGTGCTTAAGTATATAGAAATATACATGTTACGTATTAATGCGTATATTAATCACCATCACGCGTACATTTTGCTGAACACCGAAGAAGTCACTGCACGAGATACGTCCGTCTGAAAACATTCACTCTATTTCCACGAATCTCATCGTCTTTATCCGTCGCTTAGGAAACGCGTCGTTATCACCAGCAGTTCGCACTAATATCCGCATAAATCGATTTCCGAGGAACGTACACGGGCGATCCGTTCGAAAAGAGCGCGTCAGCCAGTGGAGAAACCTAACCTCAACTCGCGACCGTCCCGCGTTTCCACGTACGCGCGAACTTTCGATAAACTGTAAACCTATTTGACAGGCATCGGAACGTGTCGCATAGAGTCCGCTGGCTACGTGAACACGCGACGAAAAGTCCAGCGGCCTGTCAATTAACAAGGCAACGTGGCGCGGGTGAATTCAAATTCAAACGAGTCACGAAGTCCCGCCACGGTAGGTCAGCCTGACCTAACCTCTCGCCGAATGATAACACCCGACGAGTACCTCAACTGGTGGCTCGATTCACCCGGGTACGACTGTCTGATATAATGCACTAAACGTGACGAGCCAGGTGCAAGAGAGGGGTGAGTGCGAGAGGAATGCGCCAGGCCTGTGCGAGCAACCTCGTGGACATGCGAGTGCAGACTGATTGGAGTGTGAGGATACTTACCCACGAGTCGTGAGAACGGTGGCGGTGGTGGAGGCGAGGTAGAGGCGTGGAGAAACAAACCGGCGGCGGTGCTGGCGTGCGCGCGTGTTTTCCGCCGCCATTACTGGCGCCACTGTAGCGGTACTGTGCCAGCACACATGCGCGGCATGCGCACACGCTCCGTGCGCAGCCGTTCTCGCGACGCACCGTGGTTTAATCGTACGCCGGCAGCGTAACGGGCAGCATCTGCGATGTGTTCAGATGTGTTGTCGCGACGCGTGAAGCGCGCTTATACAGGAATCACATTCCTCACTTTCGCTCACTGAATTCTGTGTACAAGTGAATAGATCTCGGTGCGTCCCTGTCGAAACGGTTCAGATTAATGTTTAGTATGGAACTGTACTAAACAATTGTATTCCGATAAGATATTCAGAGCGAAATAATAATATTGCTCATGACACACAGTGACTCACGGCCATAATCGTACACTCTTTAAAATCGTATAACATTTTTAAAATTTGTCTAAACAACTTGAGATTTTTTGAAATTCTAGAAAGATTAGTTTGCACAGTGACGTGTTTCGTCGTTTTGAAAAAAAATTGCAAAAAAAAATAGTAAAGGTCGTTTTTTCAGTTTTTCTTTTTCTGAACCTGTAATGAAAATTCAAAAAAACTCGTTTTTAGATTTAAATAAGTTGTATACATGCTGAAAATGTCATCAAAATCAGTTAACGTTGCTCTGAGCTACCAACGTTTAAGGATCGCAGAATAAGGTCGAAAATCGTAAAATTCCTGAAATCAGCGACGTTAACTTATTTTGTTTCATGAAATTTTCAGCATGTATACAGGTTCAGAGGAAACTTACTATTTTTTTTGCCATTCCGATCAGTTGCAATTTTTTTCAAAACGACGAAACAACGTCACTTTGCAAATTAACACAGTACAACAGCCATCTGGACTTGTAACATTCAATTGCCGTTTCTTATAGGTTTTCGTGCCCTGAAAACGAATCCGCAACCCCTTTGTCGCCATCACCCTCAGTTTTTGAGAAAATCGATTTTGAAAAAAACTGCAAATTTTCAAAATTGAACATTTTTTTGTGTCGAAACGGTAATAGTTATTCGATCGTTCGTTGCGGCAAATTATTCTATGGACCCTCCCAAATACAACGATATAAGTTATTATTGCATTATGAACATTTAAATATGTTTAAACAACGATCAAAGGGAAAAGGATACCCGAAATGCACCAATTTTTGCTGATATCTTTCAATTTATTTCCAAAACTATGGGGTCTGAGGCGAAATCTGACCATCCCACGCGATGCAGGAGACATTGTTCCTTCGCAAAGCGTCGGCAGAAGTGGTAAGTCTCGTTTCGTTTTCAATACAGAAGCGAAATAGTTTGGCAAAACGCGCGGTGTCGACAGTGGTAGTCACGCGCGTTAAGCGATTGTGTTACGCTGAGCGGCGGAGCCGCGTTTTGCCAAACTATTTCGCTCCTGTATTGAAAACAAAACGAGACTTTCCACTTCTGTTGATGCTTTCCGAAGGAACACTGTCTGCTGCATCGCGTGGGATGGTCAGATTTTCTCCCAGACCCTTAGTTTTGGAAATAAATTGAAAGATATCTGCAAAAATTGGTGCATTTCGGGTGTCCTTTTCCCTTTGATTGTTGTTTAAAGATATTTAAATGTTCATAATGCAATAATAACTTATATCGTTGTATTCGGGAGGGTTCATAGAATAATTTGACGTAACGTACAATCGAATAACTATTACCGATTCGACACAAAAGATGTTCAAAGTTGAAAATTTGCAATTTTTTTCAAAATCGATTTTCTCAAAAACTGAGGGTGATGGCGACAAACGGGTTGCGGATTTATTTTCAGGGCACGAAAACCTATAAGAAACGGCAATTGAATGTTACAAGTCTGAAAAAAGTCAAAATTTGTTGTAGTGTGTAATCTTTCTAGATTCTCAAAAAAACTCAAGTTCTTTGGACCAATTTTAAAAATATTAGGCGATTTTAAAGATTATACTTTAATGTAATGGATTTCTTTTATCAAAAGTATCTTTAATGATAGCTTCAATGCGAACGGTGCTTAATAAAATATTTAGTTTACCTTTCCCGTAACTTTATTCTACTTTCTTATACGCGAACATTTTTGTAGAAATGTTGGAATATAGTTTCATGGTTTCTTTTAGAGGCAAGAAAAATCTTTATAAAATTATAACAGAACAATACGATTATTAAAGAAGAAACGCGTATTCTCATTAATCTTTTTCATATTCTAATTAATCTATATTCTTGTACAGACTCTGAATTCGTAAATATAGTAATAGGGCCGAAGAATCATTCCTGCAGATACAGTATTTTTATACGAAAATATTGAAAAAATGTATGCATAGAAACCGATGTTTGTTGTACAGAGCATTCAAGTATCTTTGGTTTCAATTTTTATTACAGTGAACCAAATAAATAATCGAAATTCCGAGATATGTGTTACACAAGTATTTAATATGTTACATCAAAGAGAACAACGTAAATACAATTTTATCAAACAGGCGTTCAAAGGGAAAATATAACATTTTAAACTTATATATGAAGAGAGAAATTCACAATACAGCTGAAAAGGTGGTGATTCTTCATTTGAAAATAACTCGTAAATTTGAAGCAACATTTTTTCTCACAAGTTTTCATTTTTATTTAAATCCATTTTGGTAATCTCCTCGAATATGTGTACCTGACTATACATATAATACGGTACAACTAAGGGTGAAATGAACTATGATGCAAAAACAAGTCAGAATTGTATGGTAACTTCTTTTCAAATCGAAGCTTTGTTTTCGACAAAATAATTTTTGTAAATGTAATCAATTCTTACAAGGCAACATCTCGAACCCGGAAATTCAACAAATTCTGAAACTTTGTAAATATATGTATAGGGGATTTCCTCCTGATTACAACGCAATTTTCGTTTGCTGCCCAAGTTCGCTCGAAGGGGGTGATATTAACCCGTGTAAATTCGGCTATCCTCCGTTTTTCTGTTATAACTCGCGAACTGTAAGAGATAGAAAAAAGTTTCAAGATAGAAATTATTTCTTTTAATTAGATCTATCATCGGGTAAAAAAAATTATTTTACAGATCACGAGTTATAACACAAAATTGGAAAATAACCGGATTTTCAGGGGTCAATTCCACTCCCTTAGATTGGATTTGGGCAGCAAACAAAATTTGCGTGGTAATCAGGAGGAAATCCCCTACATATCCACAAAGTTTTAGATTTTTTTGAATTTCCGGCTTCGGGATGTTCCCTTGATAGTCAAATTTACCCAAACCTGACAGATTTCCAAAACTGATTGTCCCGAAAAGATAATCTTGATTAACAAAAAATTATTCCCTAATTTCAATCGATTCTTGCACAAAGTTTTTCTATCTACTATTGCATCACATTTGCTCCTGTATTCTAACAATTCTTATAATTAGTCGGGTATTCCATGAGTTTTCGAAATCGGTGTTCTTGAAAACCGAGTCTCCAATGAAAAAATTGTATTCCCTGTTTTCAATGTATTTTTGCAGAAGAATCATACCGCTCTCGATTGTCCTGTGAATTCCGCCCTGTCACTGTAAAAGAGTTTGTAATTGTCGAGTTCTAAGGATGATCTAATAATGAATATAACGTTTGGAAAGTTTTGTACTTTCTGGTAACTAAATTTTCTATACAAAGTTTAAAGTTCCTAGTTTTTTAACTACAATTTAGGATACGAATACCAAACTGACGAACTAACCATATGTTATTACAAAAATTAAATTTCGGAAGACCAGTTTTGAATTCATGTAAATGTTATCATGTCAAGTTTAACAAATATATATACCAACACCTCACGCATCTTATTCTTTTGAAAAATAGTCATTGAGCAGTACAGGATAATATGCAACACATTGACCCAAAGTTTGGTTCAAGACAGAATTTAATAAATAAATTTATTAAAGATATGACTCTAGATTCACTGTATATTAATTATACTGTAAAGAGGTCTAAATCTACGTATATTTATAGTTCAAATGTAAAAGATTCAAACATACAAACTGCGGCTGAAGTCGTGGCACAACTAAGAAAGAGATGATTCTTTGTGCAAAAGATAGTCGGAAGTGCGGAATAAGAATTTTTCGTACGGTGCTTTGTTTTCTAAAAAATCAATTTTTAAAGTTCGTTGAGTACGTGTGCACAGTTCGACCTTATCTGCATATATTATTTTAAGGTCGATTCATACTATATGACTATCCGGCGGCAAGCAACTGCCCGTCGGCTGTCCATCGAAACACTTTTTAATTGGTGTAGCACAGTAATATTCACAGTCTCCGTTACCGTTCCGTCTGACGACCAGCATTCAGCAGTCAGCAATCAACATGTCCGAAAGAAATGGTTTGACGGAGAGTATTGGTTCGTGTCAGAAAAATTGAGGAACCAACCGCTTGCTATTAGCTGTTGTTACGGCGAGGAAATTGAAACATATTTGTGCGAATACATTTCTACAAGAAGTCACAAGGTGAATAGTGCGATGCTATTTAGTTTTTGAGATTTTCCTGTCTTCAACTAGACGAATGGTGTGAATTGGGAATACAATTCCGGCTGTTTTTTGGATTGTAGAAATCCCGGGATTTAATATAACTAAGTAATCCCGGGAATTTCGGGATTTCTTAAAAATGTGAATTACTTTATATAACACCTGAAAAATATAAAAATAAACAGAATAAATGAACATAGTGATTTCATAATAATAAGGACAATAGTAATAATAATGATTTATTTAAATAATATTAAGTCGCATATAACTAACTAACCTGGGATTTATTTTTTAATTCGCAACTTGTTTGAACACGTAAAGTCGAAACATCTTAGTCATGTACTTCAGGTGCTTTGCTGTTTCTTTGTTCGCATTTCTAAAAATCTTCATAATGGTTTGCGAATATTATCTACTTATTGAGATTTTATTATTCTTCATTGATCTACTGTTTTAATTGGTAAAAATGATTCTAACTTATGTTTCAGACTAAAGATAGACAGTAAATTTGTTTACTTTAAATAAAGATTTAAAATTTTACATATAATAAATCATTTTAATTACTGAAATTTTCTATTACCCAACCCCGGGGTAAGTAGGTGCATTATTAACGTATTACTACACTATGTGATATTGTATTAATTTGCACAGTACTTTGTTTGATGCAAATGCTTAAACATCTGGAGAATGTGCAACATCAATAACAATTTTGGTAGAACAATTAAAGCGTCGGGTGCAATAGGAGACTAGCACTCGAAAATGGGAAAAATTATTGTCCAAACGCTAAAAAAGATTGGAAAATTAAATGTTGTTATACTGTATTTTAGAAAATATAGTGTTGTAAAGCTCGTCACGACACACATTGTTTCTATTTACAGTTTGTTTGTCCAGTCATTACTATTCGCGGTAGAAATTATAAACAAAAAAATTTTCATCGTCCAAAACCATTATTTCTTCAAACATAAATTGCAATAACTTGAGTAAATATTAACGGATCGTTATGAGGCTTGAAACATAACTTCAGAAAACTCTAGCGAATCCATAAAATGTATGCACAAAACCCTTATGTTAAAAAATGTAATAATATTTAATTAAAAAGTAATACTGGACATAACCCAAGTTTTTCAACGTTCACCGTTAAAAAGTGTCGAGGCACTTTTGAGGTATATATAACTTGAAGCGACAAAGTTTTTCCTTAATATTCAAGGAAGATTTTCACAAATTTTCAGACTGATTAATAAATAATTGTAGAAGGTATGACGATATATATAAATCTCGCGCGCCATCAACAGTCAGCAGCCGCGTATAATTTCTACCGCGAATAGTAATGACTGGACAAACAAACTGTAAATAGAAACAATGTGTGTCGTGACAAGCTTTACAACACTATATTTTTGAAAATACAGTTTAACAACATTTGGTATGTTCGGCACATAAAATGTTTGACAATACTAAATTAAGAACGTGATAAATAGCCAGAGGAAATAAGACAAGAAAAATCACTAATTTAGCGAAATAACAGTAAATAAGGATAATGATTGTGCAAAATATATATGTAAGATGCAGGGTGGGCCACGCATCTTGCACACCTCGAATAACTTCTAAACTAAAGTATGCGTTGAATAAAAATTTATTTTATACAAAAGTTGCAGGCTTGGAGGTGCACATTACATACTGTATGTACCTTTTTATAGGTGAAGGCATTTCGGACAATTCAAGGTCAACTTCGTTATTTTAATCGGAATGCTATTTTTGTTACACCAAAATATCGAAGAATGTTGAATTCTGAGTAAAAAAGTGTTGACCTTTATTAGCACTAAACCTAATAATTGACGAATAATTTCACTTCGCTTGTTGAAAATGTATTTTGCGTAATGTCAAGTTGGAAATTCAATATCATTCAAGATGACGCAGAATGGGGCAGAAACAATTCAGATTGCAGTTTCCTCGTGTGTTGCATAGATTGCATCATTGCATTAATGTCAATGGACACCATTTCAAACACCTGCGTTAGTGAATGGAGATAGACGGATAGACGATTGTGATAAGGTATAATCTGTAGTGTTGACAAACATTGTCACGTAAATACCGCTGCCTTACGGAAATGTTTTTAACCAAAATTACAAACCCAATATTACAGGAAATATGATGGAAAGTTACAAAAAAAGTTGTTGATTTTAAATAATCATAACTATTTTGTAGACAACAGTCGACATTTCTATTGTACCTGAAAAAAACATCGTAAAAAGCGAAAAAATGATACAGATATTCAGAAAAATGTATTCATAATTATAGACACTATGACTTACTTATAAAACAAAACGTAATGTGTTGGACGCGAAGAATGTTACCTATGTTTCGTTCTCCTCTTCTTCAGATGATGGTTTCCCGGTAAAATAGCTGTTAATAAATAATGTTTGCGGATGATTGTATATAAGGTTGATGTCGAGTAGGGCTGGGACTATTTGTCGAATTTTTCGGTATTCGAATATTCGAATACTTAAGTTGCTCAATTATTTGGCGAATATAATTCGAATATCCAAGTAGCCAATACTTATGTATTAAATACTGATGTATTCGAATAGTATGGTGTGAATTATAAATCAAGTTCTTTAGGTTCATTTTTTTACAAGCTTTTATTTAGTTTCAGTTGTGAGTTCGTTAGTTTATCAGGGTGAAATCTTGTAAATTAATTTTGACCAACTTCACATATCCGATCGACTTGAAACTTTGCACACATACATAGTTCCGATGACAATACAATATCAGTATTCGAATAGTATTCGAATATTTAAATATTCGAATAGTACGTGAATACTTAAATATTCGAATAGTATTCGAATACTTAAATATTCGAATAATAACATTCGAATACTCAAATATTCGAAGTTTATTCGTAGCATTCGAATATTTGTAAAATATTTTAATATTAAATTACCAAACCGGAAGAACAACGAGCAACAGCCCAAAACACTTTGGCCAAGTTTGTTATCCGCAAATCATGTTCAATAAAGAATTGAAGTAGGTTCACTTTTAGATTTGCGTAACAGTCCAGAATGAAAATACTTCACAGTATTGATCTGACGTGAGTGCAACTGTGTTATAAGTAGAATACTGTTGACAGGGTCCAGATCAATTTAGTATTTGTAATAATTTATAGATCAACAACTTGATGCTATTTGCAATTTGCAGTCACCAAATTCGTCTAAGTCATTGTAAGTGATGAGCATAATATCTGGAAGCTTGTTTTATTTGACAAAATCCAGAGGTGTATAAACGGAGATCAGTAACCCTTAATAGAAGAAAAGATCTAATAAATACACAATTTCGATCAGTTGAACTTGTGACCGACGTGAATAATTCAACTGTTCGTTACGAAACAATTCTGATAGATAGTTATCTTTACTTGAGATTTGAGCGTCCTACCCATGACAAGTTCACGAAGATGTGACGTATGTATTGGTTCAATAATAGTGAAAAGTACAGCACGAGCGATTTCAAAATCAGTAAATAGGGAAAACGAACTGTGGTGTTCTGAATAATTTTTATGGAAATATTTATAACGTTGATTTATCCTTCCATTAATTATGTACTTCCACAATATATCGGGTCTTTGTGTCGGGTCGTGATTGATTAGCCTGTTCTGTCGTTAAAGATTTTCGTGGCGTGCCTGCAAATGCTGGTATTTTATCCGGAAATTCTTTTTGTTTTTTTGATACATTTATTTGTACAGTCACGAACGCCACCATCAACAACAAATATGTCCCCTGCTCCAAACTTATCCCATATAATAGTTTCAAAAATGTCTTTCCATATTGAAGCATCGTTTTTATGACGTTTTTATCGTCTTTTCATCGTTTTTCGATTATTTTACACCAAGACTATCGCTCGAAGAAAAAAAAGAACGAAATGTAACAATTCTTCGGGTTTAACACATTACTAAATAAGTTACAGTGTAATTACAAATATATTTTTTTCAATATCTACATTGTTCCCTAGTAGCATTTATTTGCTGGGACTTTGCTCGGTCAATGACGTGATATCCGTTGGCCAACTGTTGAAGTGTCGCGCTATTTTTAAATGGGCCAACGATTGTAACCAACGCAGGTCCAATTGAAGGTATCTTTCCATTGGCCCAACTGAAGGTTTCTTTCCATAAGCCCAACAGTTTCTTTCCAAAAAACGTCGTACAGACGTCCAGAAGGCATCTTGAAGAACGTTAAAAGACGTTGAAAACACGTCTCTTTCAGGTTGTAAACATGTCTTATGAAAAAAAAAATTTGGGGTGAGAAGCTTCGAACTCAAACTTTCCGCTTACGAAGCAATCGCTGTTCACACTTACCCAACACATTTCCTTGTGGACAATTCTAATTTCTAATTACATAACTAATATTAATTGTTTATAAAAACTGCGCAGTGACGCGAAATATTCTACAAAATAGCATCATTCGACCTTTAGACTCATTCCTTAAAATTTCACATTCGTCTCAAGACAGACGTCCTCATTACGTATTTATAAATAAGAAAAGAAAAATCACAACTTGGAATATAATAACAGATTTTTGGTTGTAGCAAATTTTTTGTCGTTTGTAAGACGACATTTAATCATCGTTGTAAAATTTTTTTCTTTAACCAACCATAGTAATTGTAGGCCCAATATTGAATATTCGTAGGCAAACTGTCGTAACTTTTTGTTAATTAACCAACTATAATAATTATAGGCCCAACATTGAATATTCGTTGGCAAACTGTCGTAACTTTTTGTTAATTAACCAACCATAATAATTGTAGGCCCAACATTGAATATTCGTTGGCAAACTGTTGTAAGTTTTTTGCCGTAGGCCCTATATTGGGAATTTGTAGGCAAAACGCTAACTATATCCCAAGTAATTCCCAACTGTTGGCTACCGTTGGCCAAACAAAAATGCTACTAGGGTTACTGCTATCCACGATTTTCAATTAAACTTTCCTAGGTATCTTTTTACGTATAATAAAAATATCGACTTTTTTCTACGTAATATTGTCATTTCATTTTGTAGTTACGATTATTTAACATCATCAACTTCCAATTTGTCGCACTATACACCTTTCTCTTTATCAGCTATTTTACAACTTTCCTATCGTATTTTCTATAAGTAAGTATCCTCTTATAATTCCTTGGGATTCATAGCATCGCCTTTCATTAAAATTTTAAGTGCCAGAAGGATCATAAAATCCATTTTCTACCACCCTCCCCTATTTCTGTCTTCAGTGTCAGTTCCACCGACAAGCTTTTCTAAAAGTACACGTTTTTACTAAAAATGTAATAGGGACATTCCATTAATACCTTCGGAGGAAATAATTTCATTTCAATTAAAGCCATTTTGAAACGATTGTAAATAGTAGTTTCTTATTAACCACACAAATGTGCGGATGGGAAGAGGAATATCGATTTCGGGGCTTCCACTTTCTGCCAGGTTAAATCCTCCGGACAGTTATTTTTGGAGGCATCTCAGGAGTTTCGTTAATGATATTTGTATTTATATTGTGCAAAGTCTGCAAAGTCGTGTCACCACTTCATATGACAATATTCGAAATGCTCCTGTAATTTTTTCACGTGTTTCATAGGACATCAATCGTCAATGTGAGACATTCTATAAATTTGTTTAAAAGTGTTTATATATTAGAAAGGAAAAAGTTTCGAGCCCATGTTTATATGTCCCAATTTTATACTTACACTGAGCAGAATACACGCCTAAATTTGGGTCGTCTATTTCTGTTACACCGTGTATAGATATAATTGTAGTCTCCAAAAATGTAATGTTACAGACAAAACTAGTAATCGTTATTTTAATATTTAGGTTAGGTAAATATTAAATTACTACATACCTATGTATTGTAAAATATCGTGCAATAACAAAAAATTGTAAAAGTATAATAATAATAATAGGTAACGAGAGTAACGTGTATGGTACTTGGTCCGGAATTTGAAAATCGTTAATGAAAAATCCAGAGATAATGATTTAAATTAATTAAATGTATTATAGTGACACGTCAGTTATGCGAACAGTACTTGATGGAGCAATCAGTTATCAAATATCGTTTAATTGAATATTTTATCATTCGAACGTATTTTAACCGAATCTCCGATTATTCGAATAATTTTACCAGATAAAAAATAGTCTTAAAACATACTCTCTTAGCAATGGGAATGAAATGTCGAATAATTATTCTGGAAGAACCAATATTTAAAAAAAAACAATTAAGAAATAAGAAAAATAAAAAAGGGGTTAAAGAAAAGTATGCTCCTAGAAATAATATTCTTTGAAGTGTTTTGAAATGTTGTCAACTTAAAAAAAGTATTCAAAATGGTCTGCAGCATGAAATAAAAAAATAGGTTTAAATACAATATGTCATTTTGCAACTTAAGAGGATTGGATATTGAAGGCATAGGAAAATTGTAATTATTACATTTTTGTGGAATTTTCTGTTTACTACTGTAGTAATATATAAATAAATAATTCAAGCATCATGTCCACTAATTAATTCGAATAATGAGGATTGTACTGTTTTATGAAAAGGACTGATACATGTATGGTAAAAGCACGTTATAACTTATCACCATATTATAAAATATGAGAAAATATATGGTACCTAAAAGTCATTAAATAATAAACAAAGTGTAATAAATAATTTTTTTGTGTACATATACGTTATGTGTTATCAATTTTTTTAATTCACAAAAATAAAATGTAAAATAACGATAATAAAATGGTAGCCACATGTAGGTACAAGATCAACACGATTATTAAATATAAAACAAAATATAAATTATAATTCAACCTTTCGTAACAACGCGCAAATCGTATTACTCTTTAAGCATGTTAATAATTCGCATGAGTAACGAATTGCACAAGTTTTGGATACAATCTTTCAAATAGGTTGTTTATTCTTCTTGTATACTAGGGTAGACTGGGTACGGTTGAAACGGTGGACGGTTGAAACAAAGCTAATATCTCGACACCGTGCATGAGGAGGTGAGGGGTGCAAGGGGAGAACGAAGCGGGCGACAAGTCGAAACACGAAGTTTAGTGTTGCCTCGCTCTTCGCGCGCTGTGCTTGTGTATAGAAGGCCCCATTGTGTTTTTTGACGGAAAAGTAAGTATTTTTTGTTCGTACATTTTTGCAATTATTGTGGTTTTATTAAAGTCAGAGTATTGAGAGTTTTGTATCGTTTTAATTGAAGTGTGTAGAATATGGCTGTATGATTGGTTTTTATTGAAATTTATTATCATTCTTACTGTGAACCGTTTTATACCTAGAAGGGGGGTTGGGGACAGTTGAAACAGTTTTTGTGGGTACGGTTGAAACAGTTTATTTATTTAATTTTCTTGTTTCTTAGATGCCAAGGGTACGCCAAAGGAAGACTACGAGATGATCTCGTAACCACTTAAGTATTTTTGTATAAAATATTGATTTTTATAGAAATAATAAGTCTTTAGTTTTTTCTTAACCTATTTTATAGCTGAAGTGCTAAAGTTTTTTTTTAAAGCTGTCGTAGTACACAAATATTACAAAAAAATAATCGTCACCAACATCTGATTATTATATAATTTAAGTTGTACTTAATATAAACCTTTGAAGGCTGATTAAAAATAATGTTAGATTATAAGTATCGTGAAAGACTGGAATATTAATAAAAAAATATTTGTGATATTCAACTGTGCCATTACGGGTCGTAAAATGTTATTAGACGATGAATAAAACATGTTCATTTATTATATTTTGTATTATTTGCATGTGTTTCAATTGACCCCAGGCACTGTTTCAACCGACCCTGGCATTGGGACGGTTGAAACAAATTACATTTTTTTTTAAATTTGATTTTACACATAAAATACAATACAGTGATCTCAAATAACATTGCCCATTAGTAGACAGATATGTGGTCTTTTATTTAATATATTTCCGTCATCGCTCGCTTAACTAATCCCGATGCAATGGACGATAAACGCTAAAATGTTTCAACCGTACCCAGTCTACCCTACTCAATCCCGATGTTACATTTTCTCTATTATACTCCTTCGCGGACCATAATAAAAGTATAAAAGCCACCATCCTTAGAGTTCTTGTATCGTCCAATGAAATTTTTAATCGAGTTCAAATATCCTGAATTTTTAAATGTTACATTCCACTCTCGTACTATCGCACTTACATAAATTACCTACTATTAATATTCTACCTCCCTAGTAGAGATATGAGGCATTACCCCCTCTTTCACAGTGATAGGCATCACACTCTATACGGTAAACACAATTGTGTTGGCAGAATGTGTATGATCGCAAATGGACACTGCCATAGTATTGACTTTTCGCTACTTCCTTATCTAAGTTTAGAAATTCAGTTCTGCATATTCTGGATGATTAAGTTGCGATATTTATAATTGTCATTTCATTTCTTTCTGTTATTTACCATGCTATTTGTGTACTTTAATCTTCATCTTTATATTATCTTACTTGTCCGTCCTCTACTTATGATGTTCCATTCGATTACAATGTACTAAAAGGTTATTACCCGTAGTAATAAATAAATAACGTAAATAAATTAAACTCCTGTCTGGAACTCGCAACACCTTGTTACGTATTCAAGGGTTTAAACTTTGACAACCCCCTCCGCGAACGTGTCACGTGACGAATCTTTCCTCGCGTTCTTTGGGTTGTTTACATTAGTGCAGAAACTTCAAAGAGACATACTGATTGTTCCAGGATTCTTGAATTTTTTAAGCGCACTGCTTTTCCTATGGCACCTAGGAAATTCCCAATCCTTTACCTTGATCTACGCACCAGCATCTTTGGCGAAAACACCATTGACTGGACGTGCAGATATGTTAATCTCATCGAGCACGCCGTTGACTTCTTCTGCGGATCGCTTGTGAGGCGCTATTGACACAGAAAGCAACGCGCTAAACAATGCAATAAGGTTTCACGTTAACGATGAAACAGTCCTTATCCGTTTACACAAAATAGGAATGGTGTACAGAACTAGAAATGCGCCGTCCTTAAATTACGTAAGGGTAATTTTGGTAATTTCCTACCCCCTCCGCCTCAAGTATAAGAATTCGTAAGATTTTATACTCCACTTTTTACAGATTATATTGTACTTTTCAGACATTAAAATTCTTTTAAAACTTTATAGACTACTCATTTTGAAAATTGGGTAAAAAAATACTACCTAAGACTCTACCTGACTGCCTGTCCCCCCATTGTAAGAAAGGGTAAGAAATTCACGACCCACTCCCCCCCCCCCCCCCGAGCCTTACGTAATTTAAGAACGATCCCAAACTGGGGGCCGCACGAATAAAAGGGTCATTCTACTATGATCGGCCGAAAAGTGAAGTTATATTTAAAGATTTTTTTTCAGTAAATACAACATATAATGAAATAAATCTTGTTGGTATTTATTAAGCTATACTTATATCATAGAAAGAAAATACCCGAGAATACATCCTTTTGGGTGCTTTGTCAAACTTTTTTTTTTCAAACCAGCACCATTTTGTTACTTTTCAACAAAAATTGTTAATTGAGCTAGGGGCTAGAGCGACACTCATACAGATTAAGAATCTTTTGAAATTTTTTGTTTCGGATAAACCTGAGCCGCGAAATCATCTACACCGTGACCATACCTCATTTTTTACGTGCCATATTAACAGTATACAAAAACAATTAAAACAAATTGCAAAAAATTAAAAAAAAAGTTTGTATGATATAAGAGTAGCTTAATAAATACCAAAAAGATTTATTTCATTATATGTTGCATTTACTGAGAAAAATATGTTTAAAAATAGCTTCATTTTTCGGAGCTTCAAAGTAGAATGACCTCTTAACTGACGACCAGAAGCTACAGAGGCTGCCTACTTGCATTTTATGATTCTTCTACTAGATAAATGAAACCTTTTTGGATCGCGTACTAACCTGCGATAAGAAATAGAGTACTTAGTCCAATAAGAAACGACCACATTACTGGTTATCATTAAGAGAAGCTGCTCCACATATTTAGAAATGTACGTAGAAGCCTGTAGGTAGGTACCTACTTCACCAAAGGAAGATTTCCTTAAGTGTTGCTGGACTTCGGCCAGAATTATTCCTTATGGACTTGTACCACAAGGGCGAAGGGTTCGTCCCAGCTTCAGCAGGTATACGAAGAATTGCAAAAAAAAGCAGCTAGCACTATATTGCAAATTGTAAGAGCATCTTATTTCTTCAAGACTGTTGTCTCGTATACCAGACCTCGTAAAGCAAAAGTGGCGACGGGAAAAAATTCAGTCCATACCATCCAGACCTTTCACCAACGGACTAGCACACGGTTTTGTCAATGATAAATTATTTAACAGAAAGAACATTTACAAACGTAAACGATGGGAAAACGAAGACACCAATTTGTATAGAAATGGTATTTGCAGACTTGTGACGTTATTAAGTGTAATGTTGATTATATAACTAAATAAGATAAGTACAATAGTAGCAAAATATTCTTGGGCACCTAAAATATGTAGACTATTTATAATTCGTTTATATCGCGACTTTCTATCATGTATCTGCTACATTGTGTTACCAACTGATGCCTACACGTTTACTATTGCTAATAATATTATTCATTCAGACTGCCCTTTTATATGTACCGAAAAATGTGTATATAATGTTGAAATGCTGAAAGACCTCAGTTTAAATGTTAAATTCATGCTAAATGTATTTAGTTGATTGGGGACAGGACATAAAATCAACACAATACCTAGCACAAAAGTTTCAAAGGATTAGAACAATTGAAATAAGAAGTAGGAAATTGTTAACTGATAGAATATTTCGGTGAAAAAAACTATTTGACCAGAAAACAACCCCAGGAATGTGTTCTTGAAAACCAGCGAATGTGTACAGTCGTTCCCTCTACTACGAAACATTCGAAATTAAACTGTCTTAATCGATAAGTTTCTTTTTTGCTATCGATTTATTTAACATTTGAAATTACTACACTCATTTGTGCGAGCCTTTTCGACGCCTCGAAAGTCTGAAACGATGATAAATGTATATTATCAAGTTAAAGTCGGTACATAATTTAGCGTTCTTCTTTATCGGGCAGTAAGGCTCACGTTGTCGAAGTCCGCGAGACTGTCTTGAACCGTCGGTGGACTATCGGTAGTCCAAGTCGTGTTAAACGTGTAAGAAGAACACAAGTATAATAAATCGATCAAAATGCACATACATTATGGTTAGACTGTTTAGAAATAGCTGCTCTTATGAGTAATAAACACTTGAAAATGTAGAACGTAATCCCAATAGGGTTCTTTTGAAATATTTGGTATAATAATATGCGCAGAACATATTTATGTATTGGTAGAAGAAATTTATATTGGACAGTACCCATAACTCTTACCCAATTTGAGTTTCCAGGATGATCCATGCATGGTATGTTACGTGCTATCACTCTAAAACGTTTTACAAATTGTACGGTAGTATATGAAAAAGATAATGGTTTATAACTATATACGTATATTTATCAACATATCAGACATTGAATATAAAAAAAAATTTTTAAAGGATATTAAAGGAAGATTGATTATTGAGAAAAAATGTACGTAGGTAAGTACCTGCATGTATAGGTCTATAGTTGTTGCAGGTACAAAGATAGTTGCTTTAAATTTGTTTTAACAGAAAATGCGTATCAAAAGGTGTGACTAATATTGAATTATTCCACTAAATTTTTTTCGAAAATTACCTTTTTACTTCCCGATGTACGATCAGTGTGAAAAAATTGTAGAAAAAATTGTATTAAAATGTTTGTTATATTTATTTACAATTTAATATTATTGATGAATGAAATGTTAATTTAAAATTTAGTTTAGATAATCGATTTTTTGCTCAATCCTACTGGAACAGTTTTTTCTTTTACAGAAGCCATAATTCTCATCACTCTGCTTTTTTTTATTAAGTATTTTCATATATTACACATTTTATTATGTATAATACCTTGCTACTTCTGAAATTTTATATTAAAATATTTAAAAAATAGTTATAACGTTTTCTTTATAAATAGAATATAAGAAATAAGTCAGACCGATTTATTTTCTGCGTTCAAATTACCAGATTTATTATTTATATATATAACTAGTTTTCCTACTCGGCTTCGTCCGAAATTTTGATTCAGATTTTATACAAAAAAAAAATTTCGAGCAATAACTTTTTTAATTTATATTTTTGTGTGAAAATAGTCACGTTAATTTGGATTAGCTGGGCATAATGAACTGGGTCAGAACTCGCGACCCCAGAGTTTACAGTTCGAATGTTTTTAGGTGACAGACAAACACACAAACACGTTCTGCTTTATATATTAAGATATGAAAGATTTACTTTTTAGTACGCAAAGAGAATAAAGAGTGCTTCTAAACTACAAATGAAAGGTGAATCAGTTATTTAGTAAAACTCTGAAAAATAAAAAACAAGAAAGTCTTAATAACAATAGACCGGCAAACAAATCGTTTTTTGGGACACTCAATTTCGTTGTTTGTGAGCTAACAGATCACTAGCGTCCTTTCAAACTGCTGTGCATAAAATTGCTCTCATCGATTAACTGAGAGCTGTTATATCGGTGAAACTTTGTATATAAATAATGTAGTTGTATTTGTATATAATAATTATAATTGTACAATTCGTATACCAAGGGCTAGTCCCGTTTAAATAAATAAATAATAATAATAATAATAATAACAGTTCTGTGAATAATTATCCTCTACTGTAAAATACTGATATCTGGAGATATCACAGCACCAACAAGTAGAGTATTAAAAAAATTTAGTTTATTCGGCACCTGTTGGTAATCTAGATAAACATAAAGAACTCATTAAGCCTAACTGTAAAACAGCGTGAGAAATTCAGTGAATCTTTGCGTGTACACGTTCATGTATGAGAAATCGTGCTTAAAGTTTATATTGTAATCAATAGCTCACAGTCCGAATAAAAATTACAAGTCATCACATAAATAGTTCTTGACACTCCGACTTCCTCAGATATCAGTCATTACACGATATTGTATAATCGTAAATACACAGACTTATACTATAAAGTCACAAACAAAACAAATAGGTACAGTATTTCGAAAAAACAATAAATATATCAATCTATTTGTATTCAATGTTTTCTGTTTCCTTTTGTGAATTCTATATACATATTCAGCACTTCTGACTTCAGTACCTGTAGTTCAGTAAGAACGTGTGTAATGTTTAAATAATAAATTGCGATGTTTTTCCTTAGTGCATATTTCGCTGTATTTTTTAAAAACTTCTTATACAATCAGAAAATTGTGTATATCAATTATTGAAACACATCAAATGTATAGCACATTCTGATTACATTACTAATAATAAATTAGTATCGTTATATGCTTCAGTACACTATTATTATATGTATAATACTATATTATAAGATCTTAAATACTAAAATCCTGCCTGAAAACTCCTTAACTTAGAGGAAATACGAGCAAAAAAATAGATGTGTAACCTGAACGACTTATTCAGAACATGGACTGTCAAAGTCCTATTCAAAGGCAACACACAATCAAGCACACGCTACTGGACAAATATTTAATGTTATTCTTCTCGAAAACAAAGCCTTATATGAAAAAGTTTTATTCTTTATCTTCCATTCATTTCCTCAAGTAGGATCACTACCTTTGTGCTTATACCACCAATTACATGACACCCTGTATATTAAGGTGGTCCTTATATTTTTTGGCTCCGCAGTGTTCCGGTCTCACCCCCTACAATGGGTCCGATTCATAAAAAAATAACACATGTAAAGTATGGGCTTGATCGGATGACACGTTAACGTGCTCTAAGAGCCCCGAAGTTTTACACGTAGAGTAGTGCCCCGTTAAGGGGGTACATCGGTATTAGACAGCTAAAATCAACGGTTGCTTCTGGGCTAGATTATAGAGCCAGTAATAATTTAAACCATGTGTATTTTCAAATAAGAATATTTACAAAATATTGAAAGTTGATTAATATACAAGGCGTCTAAGTGAAGGCTTGCGTAATACGCGCCTTCATGTGGTGAACACCATTCCGATTGACCAGCTCATCTAAAAGCAAAATCGGTGTATATGAGTATCATTTAACTCAAAATCTACAATGTGGAACTCGGTCGAAAAATTTTAATAAAAATTCACGGAGTTATACCACAAATATCAACTTTGAAGGACTTTGCTGAAGTAATTCTGTGATAAATGTTGTCTTAAATGTTAAAGTTATGTGAGCGAGCTCCACATTGTGGAGAAAAGTGTTTTATAGGTTCAGTTCGAATTTCAACTAAAAATATCGATCCGTTCTCGAGTTACGATGTTCAACATCTTGAGAAACACAGTTTTGAGAAAAACGGCTTTAAAGCCCGCGGCGCGGCGCGTTTAGCTGCATGGCCCGCCCGTTACTTTTTATACTTTAACTCTCGCAATTTTTCGAATTTTTCAATGAAATCTTTTTTTAAAATACTTCTAACACTTGTGGCTACCATAAGCAATCGAACAAAAAATAGATTTTTTGATCCCGAAATACCCATGTATCCCCTTGACTGACCGCGGTCCGGGACCATATCTGGCCATCTATCTGGGCAGATAGAATTCGAGTTAACGTTTTAGAAACATGCAGTACGAGTACGATATATACTGTGTACATAATTCCGTGAAGCTAGTTCCAAGAACTGATGGGGATAGCGACGTTCAATTAACGGGGTAGAAATTCGGACAGGTAACGAGGCACTAGAACAGGGATGCCGAACCTCTGGCACGCGTGCTATAGGTAACACGTACGAAAATTTTGCTGGCACGTCAATGATTTACAGGTGATATCATTAATATCTGTATACGTACTAATCTAGAATAATTATTATATGGTCAGCTTTTACTATACGACAATGTGTATGTCAAATTAGGAAGTTCTATGTTAATTTTTAAACTTGTCTCATAAAAATTCTGCAATGATTAATTTTCTATTCATTTTTTCCCCTATTAAAAACTGCCCGGCGCGTCAGCAATTCTATAAATGTTATTTATAAATTTTTGGCACGCGAAGATAAAAAGGTTCGCCACCTCTGCACTAGAACATAGAATCCCATATACACGGCTCCGTCACTACTGTAAGTCATCTAGCAAAGTTTACCTTGCATCCTGCTGTTCTTTTTTCCTTGTATTCATTGGTGTTTAGTGTATCTGCGAATGCGTCTACTGCCGAAATTCGCTTTAAATTACAGTAGCTCCGATAACTATTATTGTAGCGGCTACCTGGCTAACAAGGGACGTTCGACAACCCAGAAATTCAGAAAATTATGAAACCTGGTGTGCAAGTAGAGTAGTTCATCCGTAACGCAACCCTATTTTTTGTTGGTGCCATAATGCAATTTTTGGCGGCGAAATCACCCCTTGAAAAAAATGCAGAATTTTCTATTCCGTGGAATATCTCGAGAACAGTGAGAGATATCGAAAAGAAGTTTAAACAGAAGGTACATCGTTTTCTTATATTTACAAAACCACGTAAAAATAATTTTCGAAAAATCCATATTTTTCAAGTTACCCTCACCACCAACCCTTAATATTAAGGTTTTGTATTTTGATAATATATGCTGAAATACCTCTGGTTAATCTCTTTTCATACATATAAATAATGCATGCGTTATATTTTTTTCTGGAAACAAATAAAACCTCTATTACCGAATTTAAACTCCATTTTAGTAGTTTCCATTAATAAAATGGTTTCTTAAATCCATATTTAAATTAGTATTTATATAAAGTTTAAACAACTTTCAATGATATTATTGGAGCAAGACAGTGCGCACCCAATATTGCACCAATGGTAAAACTCATTAAAACTAATCAATGACGTGCCATAAATAATTATGATAACAGCACATTCGTTACTTGAAGTGTTATCTAAATGGGCCACTTTGGGACGTACACAAAAAAATAAATAATGCGTGAAAATTTACAATGACATTGCGAAATATACATGTATATGTTACAATGTATACAATGATAACATATGCAATGATAACATATACAATGTTATCATTGTATACATTGTAAAGTCATTTTTGCAGTTATTGTAAATTTTCACACATTATTTATTTATCGTGTGGTTCCCAAAGTGGCCTATTAAGATGCTACTTCCAGGAAGGTATCTACGAATGTGCTGTTATTATAATGATTCATGCACGTTATTAATTAGTTTTAATGAGTTTCGCCTTGGATGCAATCCAAAACCTTTAGGTAGGGGAGACGGCGGTAGGTTGTAACACGGGGTAAATTCTAACATAAAGAAAATCTGTTGAACGACAAATCTGGTAACCCACAGCATGCAAGAGTTGCTTGACGGTATTAGCACCGTCGGTTTTAGTGACACAAACGAGCGTTATGTATTCATTTTGTAGTTATAGCCCAGAATTTTAGTATGTAAAGCACGTAAGTAAATTTTGTTTTAGCACATTTATTTCAATTAACCGTCATTAGAAACCGTTTGAATTATTGCTTCTTTGTCGCAAACAAATCAGTACACATTGGTTTATTATGATGTGTATTATACGCATTTTAGTAATTTGATGTTTAGTTTCTCGTTTGCTGAGATAAAACGCAAAAATTCGAGCTCGGGGTAAATTGTAACATGTTACTACTTACTCCGCTCTAAATGGTGATAAAGCAAACTACTTGCTGACAAGGCTACTTCCTGACACACCGAACAGAGATACTCTAGACGAACAACAGAACAATCGAGAATCCAAAAAGTAGAAAAAAAGTATGAAGGGAAAAGTAAAGAAAGCGGAGAAGATTTTGATAGAATCAGATGAATCAATAATGATTGTTTAACTGATGTATGTCAAATGTTTAATAATGACCTGTGCTTTCATTTATATTTTTTAGAAATGTTTATTTGTGTTCATATTTGTATTTAAATGAGTAAAACAGATGTGTTAGAATTTACCCCGGATTGCTTAAAAAATATAATTGAAAATTGTTTAAACATTATATAAATACTAATTTAAATATGGATTTAAGAAACCATTTTATTATTAGAAACTACTAAAATGTACTTCAAATTCGGTAATAGAAGTTTTATTTGTTTGCAAAAAAAATATAACATAAATTATTTATACACATGAAAAGAGATTATCCAGAGGTATTTCAGCATATATTTTCAAAATACGAAACCTTGTAGCCTTTCGGGTTGCAAGGAGAATATGGATAATTGCTGGACAGACAAGATTTCTTCGGATTAGGAAGGAATACATGTTTGGTTGACAGGAAGGGCTACAAATTACGAAGGTCACACGTTACGTCTCGATGCATTTATACAATTTGTCAAGATTCTATTGTGCAGACGGCACTTGACTTTAGTCTAATGAGGCGTCCAGGAGTTACTCTGTACTCTTCCGTTCGATTGGCGTCCAGGTATTGTCGCCGAACTCTCCATATCGAACGGACGTCCAGGAATATCCTCCCGTACTCTCCTCTCTCAACGATCGGGTATTTAAGAAAGGGGCTTTGTACTCTCGTGACTCTACTCTACTGAGGCGTCCAGGAGATACTCTGTACTCTCCCGTTCGGTTGGCGTCCAGGTATGATCGCTGTACTCTCCATACCGAACAGGCGTCCAGGAATATTCTCCCGTACTATCCTCTCTATTCTAATGAGGCGTCCAGGAGTTCCTCTGTACTCTCCCGTCCGATTGGCGTCTAGGTATTGTCTATTACTAATAATAAATTAGTATCGTTATATGCTTCAGTACCCGTCCGTCGCCGAACTCTCCATATCGAACGGACGTCCAGGCATATTCTCCTGCACTCTCCTCTCTTTTCTAATGAGATGCTCTGTACTCTCTCGACCGATAGGCGTCCAGGTATTATCGCCGTACTCTCCATATCGGTCGAGCGTCCAGGAACAGTCTCTAGTTCCTCCAGCAGGCGTCCAGGTATTATCGCCGAACTCTCCCGCCGGAGTCCCTAAGCTGTCCGAGAGCGGCCGTGTGTCATACCTCGTCCTCTCTCTCGGAACAGCGAAGAAAGAAATGCCTTTGCGGTCCTCTAATTTATACCCAATCGTTGTTATACGCGGACGCAGAAATCAACAAACGCGTCGTCAAGCGCGAGCCTCGCGAGACGCGGTCCCGCGCCCGCACGTCTCTCCTCTCGGGCGGCCTACAAGCGTGTTCTCGAAACGTCTTGATGGTCAGCGTTTCTCAATCTTCCTTTTCTGCATGCTACAACCTTAATTTTAAGGGTTGGTGGTGGGGGTAACTTGAAAAATATGGATTTTTCGAAAATTATTTTTACGCGGTTTTGTAGATATAAGAAAACGATGCACCATCTGTTTAAAATTCTTTTCGATATCTCTCACTGTTCTCGAGTTATTCCACGGAATAGAAAATTCTGCATTTTTTTCAAGGGGTGATTTCACCACCAAAAATTGCATTATGGCACCAACAAAAAATAGGGTTGCGTTACGGATGAACTACCAATTTTTAGGGGAAAATGAAGAGGTAGTTTACTAAAAACGGGCCAAGTGTAGTAGTTTTTTGGTGATGGGTGCGCTGAGGAGCAGTTGCCACCTAAGCCCCTACACACCAGGGGCCTAGGCGGCAACTGCTCCTCAGCGCGCCCTATTAAATCCGCCACTGGTCATCTTAAGCACAACTCACCTACATTTATGCAAACAGTGCAAGATAATAAATAAAGAATATATATCTAAACAAAGTATTTAATCTTGTATTTACTAGTATCTTGCTTCTAAAAATAATAACATATTCTAAACCATGCGAAGAATTATATTTTACTCGATTGAAGCCCGAAGCAGTGTGAACCCACGGCCGAACGCGGTCAAATAGGCTCCAGAATAATAATTTCACTGGCTATTATAATTGAACACGTTTTTCGACAGTGGGGATACTGACAGATACACTAAACACTCTTAAATAGAAGAAAGAAGGAACACCTAGATAACTGAACAACGTTGCCAGAGAGCACTTGCAGTAGCAGCAGAGCAGCAGCTTTATGGGATTCTACACTACATGTAAACTTCAGGGTACTTGACACACGATTTCTCGTTGTCTGATCGAGCCCATCTTTTACACATATGTATTATTCTTTTACGAGTAGAACCAGTCTAGGATATGAGACCAAAAAAATTGACAACAAATTTTTCGTCATCTGTAGAGTTCGTTAGATGTATCTAAGGACCACCCTAATGTGCATTCAATTGCTTTCTACAGTGCGTAACTAAATTTACGCACAACATCCTAATACCGATTATCATCAACACCAAAAGTTCAGGAAACAACAAAAATTATACAGATATGGGACGTACACAAAATAACGTCAATTTTTTACCTATGCAAATTTGCAAATGTGTAACATTAGAATCGGATGCTTCAATATATCTTCTATTTGCCTTAAATTTAATTAGATACGAGATTTTCTTTTTACGAAACACATTTTGTTATAATGTACATATATGTATACCAGTGTTTATAACTTTATAGCGACCGCAATATATTAATTTTATTTGTGGTGTTAGAGAAATAACAAAAAGTGTTCTCAAGCTAACAGATATTGAAGGCAGCAACAGCCATAACGTATACTCCCATTTTTTAGTACCTATAATGCTTGTGTGTGCTAAAAACAATTTCCTGTACCTACATTCATTTTAAAATGCTTGATACACCAGATTAATGGGATACAAAAATAGACGTTTCTTCATTACTATGAGACATTAACGAGTGATTTACAAGTTTAACAATTTTCAAGTGATGTATTGCATATTTTTAAACTGAAGGGAAATCATTGGGAAATTAAGTTTTTTGTGAAATTATGACCCTAAAAATTACATGCAATAAAAAATTAAAATAATATAAAAATATAAGCTGGCTGCAGTATTCTCGACTTTGATTAAATAGAATTATTAAATTATTTAAATAATTGGCTACTGTTTACGATTAGTTTGCCACTAAAGAAATCTTCAACTTTGTGAAAAAGCACATCTGTATTTGAAAATTTCTCGTACAATGCTCTAAAATACAATCATATCTCACTTTAGTTGATTATTTTCGTAGTAAGTATTTCATTCATACAAGTACCTAATTTTAATAAAAAATCAAATAGATTTTACTCGGTCAGCTTAATCAAATTAAAGTGTTAATTTTCATACTTTAATAATTTAGTTTGTGTATTTAAAATTACACGTACACAATATCAAGAAGTAATCTTACATGCCATAGAAAACTTTTACTATCTTTGTAGATGTAATATTTATATTTTTACGTGATTATGAACAATTATTTAATCGTGTTTTTATTTAGTTTATTGGTTGCGGTATATTCAATGAAAATTTCGCACCCAAATTTCCTTTAAAATCCATGTGATAATAGCATTTTTTACAAAGTTATAATAAAAAAAAAAACACAAATTACAAACATATCTAAGCAATCACGAATATGAAAATGCATTTTAACAGTCACAGCTGACAAGCAGGAATTGAAATTAACAACTATTATAATCACATATTTTATTTGATGAAAAAGTGTCTACAAAGCTGTTCTCTACAAATTTCATAAAACTTCTTCATATTATTTCAAAATGAAAATAATAAACCCACATACGAGATTTATATAGTAGTTTTCCTTCCTTAAATAGGAATTTTATTACACATACTTTCTTAGTGTATATTGTATCCAAACGCATGATGTTTACGTCAAAAGTATAGCAACCGTGAAAATTTAGAGAAATATAAAGGATTTAAACATTTCTCTTATGTGTAAAGAAATACGTTTAAACTAGCAACGTCTTTTCTTTCTTACTATGTTCGAAGCTTATGAGGTTCTAACGAAGACATTAATATTCATTGTTAGCAAATCAGCAAGCAGTACTCAATGCTTTCTTATACTTCATATACCGTATACACTTTCTCGACAGTGTGTACATAATTTTACTTGTTTAAAATAGGTAACTGTAATGACTTTATCAAAATAAGATTTAACAGTAACTATAATCTCCTCTTAATCTATTTCGGATAATTACATATTTTACACTTTTGAAGATGATCGCATATTTAAAAGAGTAATGTAAAGTATACGATACAGAACAAAAGAGCGAACATTAACCATACTGTATAAGATTGAAAAGAGCGTCGACATTTTCCTTTTCGGAGTCTTGTCGAGCAACTTGCGTAACATCCTGAGTTAAAAGAACCTGTTCAATAAAAACGGTCTCTGTGCTAGGATGCTCAGAGATATCAATGTGTTCCTCTTTAGCCCTGTCTTCTGTGTCATCCGATTTAGTACAATTTTTTCTCCGCTTCGAGCGAGGTCTGTCAGTGTGTATCCTCATATGCCTTCTTAAGTCGTACTTTCCAACGAAACGAGCACTACAAATTTCACAACCGAACGGTTTCCCGTCAGTGTGAGTCCACATGTGACGTCTCAATGCAGCACTGAACGTAAACGCTATCCCACAAACGTTACAAACGTAAGGTTTCTCTCCCGTATGCAACAAGCTGTGATCCCTTAAGGTTGCCCTCTGATTAAATCGTTTCCCGCACACTTCGCACGTGTAACTCCGTGGATTCGAGTGAATTCTCATGTGATTCAATAGATTTCCCTGCTGCGAGAACGATCTACCACATACGTCGCACTTGAACGGTTTCTCGCCAGTGTGGACACGCATATGCGTCTCCAGGGTGCGATTATTCAGAAACCTCTTTCCACAGACTTTGCAGGGATATTTGGGTAGATGAAGACCTTGCGGATCCAAATGGGTGATCAAGTGTCGCTTGTAGTTACCTTTGTGGTTGAACAACCGCGGACACTGGCTGCATGCATAAGGAGCACCGCGTACGTGTGTAGTGATGTGAGACTCCAGTTCGGAT
Source organism: Andrena trimmerana (assembly GCA_951215215.1). Classification (NCBI taxonomy): domain Eukaryota; kingdom Metazoa; phylum Arthropoda; class Insecta; order Hymenoptera; family Andrenidae; genus Andrena; species Andrena trimmerana. The sequence continues at coordinate 12,610,573 of OX578063.1, read as the reverse complement.
TTAATTTGAAATCGGAGTCCGCACTTCGGGCAGCGGTGCCTCGGAAAATCTGTGTGGCACACCATGTGCCTTTTCAAATACCTTTTCATCGTGTACGCTTTGTTACATATGAAACAGGAATACGGAAATTGACCTGTATGCGTTTTCACGTGTGCCCGCAATTCTCTGTGGCTATCGCAATCTTTCTCGCAAACTACACAAAAGAATGGCCCACTGCTCGGTACATGGTTGTCTATAGTATGCAGTAAGATACCAGTCAGCTTGTCGTAATTCTGTAAACATAAAGTGCACTGGTACTGTATTACATCGTCGTCCAGTTTGATCTCCTTTATTTTCGTTATTGTGTCGTTTAGACTGCCCAGTATGTTATCTTTCGGATCAACGAAATAATCGGAATCGGAGTCATCGCTCTCTTCCGCTCGATGGTTCGATTCCAGCGTAACTGTTCGTTTCTTTTTTCCATTTACTCTCTCCTTTGAACTTCCCTTCGATTCTTTGCCGTTGGTTGTTTTCATAACTTCCGTTTCTGCAGTACTTTCGGTGAACACTGCGTTTAGAAATTCCTCGTTGTCCGCTGCATCGTTCAATATCTCACCTTCGCAGTCGGCTTCGAGGATCCTTTTATCATCTTCTAACTTAATCGTAGCTTCCCTTTCAGGAGGCAGCTCGTTACTGTCGGTTACGTGCTCTAAAGAAACACCTTCTTCGGGTATATACATTATTGTATAATCTATTTCTTCGGAATCCAAAATTTCTGTAATTTCATCTGGTATCTCGCCCTTTATTTCTTTGTCTTGGTTAATCTTTGCTCCTGGCAATTTCGAGATAATAAGGTCCCTCAGTCTAGATATGTCGGCGTCATTAAATTCAGCATTCTCTTCCACTAATTCGGACACGTCGATTGCTAATACGTGTTCTCCTTTATCAATTATACTAATTTCTTCGTGTAAAAAATCTTCTGAACTGTCTATGGTATTCATACGCTTAGTGCTGTGTTCGTTGTCTAATAGTTTGGCTTCTGACGACTCGTCCGATTCTTCTGCACAGTCTTGCTCGAAGTCATTGCCTGTTGCTTCTTCCTGAAAGTTAATACGAACCAATTAAAAAGCAAATTAATGTTTTCAGATGACGTATAAATTGATGCTATAGCAAGAAAAAGAAATGCAAATACAGAATTGGTTGTGGATTAACGTAGAAAGGAGTAATCTTTGTTAAAAAATAACTAGAGATTAAAACAGATAGTATTCTAATGTATTATTGTTTGTTTTGTAGAAGACGAATATAATATGAAAACCGGTTAAAAAGTAATGAGAATTTTCTAAACCAATTTTACTAAGTATAAGTAATTGTATTTTCGGTCAAGCGGTCCATACATCAAATTAATGCTTACGAACTTCATAATTATCATTCATTCTTTTTTTACATTTTCAAAACATTTATTTGAAACAGATCTCTTTAAAACTAAAATTATTGCATTAATTTTCCATGAAATGAAAAGATGGACGAAATGGATGGATGAATATTAAAATTCAGTCACACTGTTTTTCAAGCACATTACTTCAAGCAAAAGTTTATGTCGCGCAATAAAATACTTGAAAGATATTATTTCAGAAAGTGATTAAATAACAAATAACATAATTTATTATACAAACGCTTTAACTATTTATGCATATTTATACATCGTTCCCATTCTAATCTGTAAATTGACTCATTTCGGAAAATATATTGAATTAACATGAAGTTGCAATTTGAGTGGCATCGGCGTGTTCTTACATTGATATTTTCTACAAAGTATCAAAAGTATTGTCCGAGAGTGCCCGAATGTTTGCTTTGAAAATAAATCGAGCTCAGAGTTCATTTTCTACTTCGCAACATTAGCGACCTTTCGTTAGTACGGCAGTCAAGTCTTCGAGTCATCTAGTAATGAAAATTATAATTTCTATGTTTTGTATTACATAATCCTGAGAATATTATTACCAATGGATTGGCAAAATTCTCATAAAAATGAATGTAAATTTGACAGCACTCAGTTTATTTTCAAGTATACGTGCTAACAGTACAGCCCTTAGCATCGGGCAAGCGGGGCACTTACTCTGGGCCCCGCGCTCAAGAATATCATTTTGTAAAAATTAAATGAATTAATTAACTATAATAGCCAACTACCGATCAGAGTTTTTTGTGAATATCGCGAAAACTACAGCCGAGCAGTGGTTATATGTATAGGAAAAAGTTGCTTAGAATCACGTCCCCGACACACTGTGCTAAATTTATGAAATAACTGTACTTCATTGTAAATTTGAAGATTATAAACATACGAGACTTTATTTTGTTAATACCTAATCAGCAGGTCATTATTGCTATACAGATTTGAAAAAATTTTACTGCATAATTTTATCAGTATAGATTTCTGATAAGTCTAATGCCGCGTTTCCACCAAGGCGAACACCGAACAAAAACGTGTTTGTCTGTTCTCGTCGCGTCTACAACGCCGCGAACACGAACAGAATACCTACAGCATACGAACGTTCTCAAAGATGTTCGCGTCGGTAGGAACGCAGCGGACGAACATTTCTGACGATACCTGGCGATTCGCATCCCTTTCCAATGTGGGACTGCTCGTAAACAGGCGACCGCCTACGACCATCCGCCGGGAGGTACTCCACAGAAATAGTATGCGTGATAAGCTCGAATAAAATGTTTATATTTTTTGTTTTAGCATAATGATCTTCGGTAATGGTATAGATAGAGGGCAACCTCACGGATTTTGACGACCTTGAAATATGTTGTCAAGGACGTCATTCTGAACAACTTTTTCCTCTAAACTTTTTGGCGGTCGACCTTAGTTTCCGAGATAATTGCAAAAATCTTTGTTAAATATTCACACTAGAGGAACCACCCCCAATTTCAATGGCCTTGAAATATGGTGCCAAGGACGTCATTTTCAACAACTTTTCTCTATATATGAAAAAGTAGATAAATTTTAGGGTCCTTTGAATCCACGGTGGACTCGAGGTGGTCGGTCGCCGGGGGGATTTGTTATAGATTTGGCCGTCTCACGGCGCGTAAGCGTCAGAATGACGTCCTTGACAACATATTTCACGGTCGTCAAAATCCGTGAGGTTGCCCTCTATCTATACCATTACCTGATCTTCTTTTTCAAGCAAATCTGTTATTGACTGGTATTACAAAATATTGATACTTTAAAGCCATTATATGAGGCAGTCAGAGCAACAACGGAGCAATCCACATTAAAATTTTTTATTTTTCCTATTTTATATGGCTAGTAGAGCCTATTGAAATACGTTATTTCTACTAATTCAATTTCGAAAAAAATGTGGGTTAGTCCGTTGTTGCTCTGACTGCCTCATATATTATAAACAGAACTCAAACTTGTCTGAATTGCGTCGGGTTTGGTTTCATTTTTATTGGAAAAATCTCATCCATACGTTGGAAATATTCTCATTATGCTAAAACAAAAAATATAAACGTTTTATTCGAGCTTGTCACGCATACTATTTCTGTGGAGTACCTGCCGACAGACGGTCCTAGAGGGTCGCCTGTTTATGAGCAGTACCACAATGGCAAGGAATAGCAAGGCCCAAGTTTCATGGATTTGGGCATCCGGACAATTTCACGGCTATTAGTAGGGTCAAATGTTAGCGAACACTGCTATTTCGCGTTTATACCGAGGCGGACAGCGTGTTAACGAACATGTTCGCAAGAAAAGACGAAAACGTTTTTGTTCGTGTTATTGTTCGTGTTCGCCTTGGTGAAAACGCGGCATAAGTGACGCATGAAGTAGAGGCGTAAGGTGATATGTTTCCAATTAAATGTTTTCAATAATATTGACTTTTGCCTCGCAAACTAGGGGAGGCTCTGCGTGCTATACAAGGTGTGCGACTTTTGATGGTCATCCTTTTAGGGGGTGACTCTGCAGGCCAAAATAAGACGAAAAAATAGAATAAAATACATAGGCGTGCACCGACGTACAAACAGTTTAAGGCGCCCGAGAACACGTCGAGCTTTTCGTAGGTGGTTCCATTTATCTCCGCGTGCCCCTCAGGCGTCTAAAACTGTACATCTGTGTACGCATATTTAGCTAGAATTCAATGCCAACTTTCTTGAAAACGAAGCACCATATCTAAAAATTTTATTGTATATTTTCGTATTATTTTGACTGGTAAAATCGCCCCCTAAAAGGATGACCATCAGTAGTCAAACATACTGTATAATGGTCTATGAAATTCTGAAGTCACTGGAATTACATATAATTAAAAATAGCCCAAGTGAGAGAAAAACCTTGCCCATCTATTGGTAGTACTATCATGAAGATTTAATGCGCAATACAGAATTTTAAATTTTCATTAATGTCAGCATCTGTTCAAAACAGGAGGCAAACTGTACAGTTTGGTTTCGAAGTAAATATTTTGGGACTCATAGAAAATATTTTCAATGCTTTCCAAAAATCATTCATGTGAAAATTCACTAAACCCATGCACATGATGGATATTCCTCAGCATCAAAACATTTTGATGCCACTCAAAAATAATTATAAAAATAGTAAAAGAGCAAAAGAAAAACAGTTTTATAACAGTATATATAAAAAAAACCGTTTTCTTGCAAAATACAACTAATTGTTCACAACTACTTTAAGGTCATGGTGACTCATCCTACATTATGCCATAAATTAAAATAAACTTTTAATGGCAAAAGTCAATTACGATTTAACACAACATTATATTTATGTTTACATCCGGGCACAGTAATATTGGAAAATGTAAATGTTCTGATACGCAGATTAAATACAGTACATTAAATTACATATTTCTGTAGAAAAAATTCCCTTGCTTTTCTGGAGGAAAAATCATAAGTTCTTATAACAAAATATCTATATAAAATAGTTCACATATCCAAAAGTGTATAGAAACTAGAATAAAACAACCCGTCAACTTATAAAACTTATGAGAAAAAGAATTCATTGATGGACTATCTACTTAATGGAAATTGGTCAAAGAAGTCGCCCAACAAATAAAAGATCTGGGATTCAATTCAATCTCAGCAACTCTTTTTCTCCTTTAATATTTACTCATATCTTACCTTTATAGGACAACGAATTTGAGTTTCAAACATTTTGCGAAGTTTCTTTTCTGTAGCTTGAACTTGTAACTTGAAGTTGTAAAATGAATCCGTACGATACGCACATTTTGCACAAAGCGTATTTGGTAAACCATCAAACCTGTCGATCTATGAACAAATAATAAAAATCTCGTATAATGTTACAGATTAGGAGCATTAGAAGATGAGGGAAATTCTATTTACAATCCAAGATTTGTATCACATACTTTTCATATTTCATTTAGTTGGGGGTTATAATTGTGATAAATTTTACTTTCAGTTTACAGTTACTTCTGAAACATTTATTAAAAGCTACTGTAGATATTTCTTCGAATATTTTAAATTATTTCTGTAAGTTTAGTTTATTAATACATTTTTACTACTTTGAAAATCACAACTTTTTTAATGTTTCAATCATTCAGAACACGAACACAGCGAACCTTACAACTAAATAGTAAAAATATGTTAAATATGCAAAACTAATTCAGTTTGATTACTTACAACATTTTAATCTACAAATGATTCTGAAACACCTATCCTACATATTTATTGCCATACAAAAAATATTGGATTACATTTTATATAAATGCTGCAAAATATTTTGAGGTTATATGTAGTATTACAAAACTCAAATACAATTAAATATAAAATAAGACGGTTTAGTGCATCTGAGAAATTGGGATGAAAACGTAAACAATATTTTAATACTGACCTTTATTGATGCCAATTCAGCAAGCTTATCGGGTAAATTTTTTTGCCTGATAGTGTCATCATCGTACATTGGAAGAAGAATACCATCAACTTTCATGCACGCACGACACATATCGGCGCAGCTGATTTCCCAGCTCATTATTATTTTAAATATGGCAATACACGTAAATTAAGACTTTCACGATGCTCTTGCTTATTTATAAGTAACGACATTTCACATTTCGCGGTCAGCGTCTTACTTCCAGTGGGACATCGCCATCAACATAAAGTTTAGTCATGTGGCCGTACGCGCGAAACCATGGAGTGGACACTCAATGTATTTTTTCATTACGGCGGACAGCACCCTCTGGTTGTTGATGCTAATAAACAATTACTAAAAGCGGAAATTTTGAAACGTGAGTTCAGTTACTATTCATTGTCAGTTATAATCCTAGGCCGGCATTCATAAACGTGTCTTACGATTAAGTAAATGCTTAAGCATTCGACATCCTTTACTACTTACCTACTAGGGTTAGTAAAGGATGCCGAATGCTTAAGCATTTGCTTAATCTTAAGACACGTTTATGAATACCGTCCATAGACATATATAGATGGAGCAGAAGCTGTGATTAAGGGGGTAGACACGTCACGTGACCTGGCCGATTCGGCAGATCGGTATTACAGCAGGTTTTTTCTGTACAGAAATGGTAATACCGATAGATCGACGATTGCCTGGTAAACGCGAGAGGGAGCTGTTTGCTATTTCCTGTAGGGCTGTGTTGTTGAAGTTCAATCGTACTCTTCGTTGGCAGGCCCACTGCTGCCGAACCGTCCGTATTAGGTGTGGGGCGGAATAATTGTTGAGACGCACACGTGGTAAATAAAATAAAATATATTTAGCGACTGCTCTACTCGAGCGCAGGTACAAAAGTCATGGCCAAGGGTGGGCACTTCCCATATATTTCTGTTGGCAAAATTTAGTGGGCGGCACAATCCAGCAGAGGCGCTGGGATCAATAAAGTTGAAAATATTTGGTAACAGATGGCGCTGATGAGATTATTTTGTGGCGGGAATAGAACATAATCAGCACAGGAGAGTGCAGGAAAGCATCATATTGAGAGGTAAGAAATAAACTATTAACAAAATAAGTAATTGAACCCTCCAATTATTGACGCCGCGTTAATTATTGGTCACAGATACCAGATGGGTCGTCGTACCTGGCATTTATGTGTTGTGCCTGGATGTTCAGATACACATTCAACCCGACATCAATTTCCAAATCCAGATAAAGACAGAAAACGTTTTGACGTGTGGCTTCAACTTGTTCAGAATCCAAATTTACTTGAGCTGGATCCCAAACAGGTATTTACCAATTATAGCGTGTGTCCTCGAACATGTTCTTGGTACGGACAGCAATACCTATACACAAATTACCACCTGCCACAGGTATTGCTTCTGCACAATATGAGTAAATGTAGGGCGGTAATTCTCAGTCGTTGCTTATTCTTAAGTTCGTCTTAAGCATGCTGCATCCTCTGCTAGTCTACGAGGTTAGTAAAGGATGCAGTATGCTTAAGACGATCTTAAGAATAAGCAACGACTGAGAATACCGCCCACAGAACTATTTTTGGGAAGGATATAGAAACAAACAATGGCTACATTATTAAATTTTTTGTTCATAGGATCAACACCAAAAGCATCAACCTCAGCGTCAACAGCATCAGCGTCAGTGTCAACATCAATATTACAAATTAGGAATTGCCTTTGCCAGTGCAAGCTGGTCAATGTAAGTAAAGATCAGTACAAAGGTTTACATATTTCAGCTTCCATCGCCAAACAGTTAATTATTGTATTTCTTCAATTTTACAATACACGATGTCGACTGCTGAGTGCACATTGTATATCCACTTTTTGTTAAATTTGAGTTTTCATATGCAACAAATAGTTCTTGACATGTTTAAACCTATTTTTCTCAAAAACACTAAAGGTGGACATATAATATTTGTGCACTAATAAATTATGTTCAGTAATATTTTACGAAATGTAGACTATAATAAAGACTATAAATCAAAATGAAAATGCATTTCAGTAATTTATTTCCTATTTGTAATAAAGTTGCCTAACAGGGGAACATATGGAACCCGCACACGTCGATTTTAATGGGGCTTTTGTATGAAGCAGTTCTCAGAAAAATATTTTGAGAATAACTTCTTACAAAAATCACATTAAAATCGGCGTGTGCGGGTTCCATATGTTCTCTTGTAACCAATACCATAATTTCAGGATTCAATTTTGCCGCTTTTCATGATTTAGTGGGCGGCACAATCCACCAGAGGGTGCTGATTTTGCCAACAGAAATATATGGGAAGTGCCCACCCCTGGTCATGGCGTCTTCTGCCGTTCCAAGCTGCTGCTCGGTCCGCTCTCCCCACTCCTCGGCCGGGTCGCGCCAGTGGCGCCGCTCCCCACATACTCCCCCCCAAGTGACAACGAATACGTAGGTGGTTAAAATCACAGATACAATTTAGGCATTTTTCTACGGACTAAGCTTGCGTCTATTCTTTGGCGTTGTTGCTTAAGTCTACGCTTGGGTACCCGGGGCGAAAGCGACCCTTTTTCGCGAGTACGTTCTAAGCGCAGGACGCGGATTGTCGGTGGGCGGAGAGTTCTCCGGTGTCGAACTACTGGAACTTTCCGGAAGAAAGTACGCGGGCTTCAAGTTCTCCGTTGACACGACTCGTGGAGATCCGTTGACGTCTATCTTGTAAACCCGATCGGTCACGCGTTTCGAGCACTTTATGCGGGCCTGTGTATGGGCGCTCGAGAGACTTTTTTACGCCCCCAACGCGCAGGAAAACGTGAGAGCACGAGTGTAAATCTCTAAAGAAAAAGGTGCGCTTTCTATGCTTATGCTCCACGGGCAAAATCATCCGGGAGGACGAACTCGCCGGGGACGCGCAACACGATACCGTACAAATACTCCGCGGGCGAGGCGCTCGTATCCGCGCGAACGCATGTACGTGATCCGAGCATTACAGTAGGTAGCACTTGTACCCAGTCCCGTTCGACGTGACACATAATCGCGGCCTTTAAGGATCGGTGCCACCGCTCCACCATGCCGTCCGCGGCCGGGTGGTAGGCGGTGGTGCGGATTCGCTCGCATCCTATAAGTTTAAGGAGCGCCGAAAAAAGTCGCGATTCAAATTGGGTACCCTGGTCCGTCGTGAGGACCCTTGGGGTTCCGTAACGGGCGACCCAATTGTCGAAGAATGCCCTTGCGATCGTCCCGGCCTCGATGTCCTTTACTGGAATGGCCTCTGGCCATCGCGAGAACCTGTCTATAAGGGTCACGCAGTATTTAAACCCTTGACATTCGGCTAATGGGCCGACTATGTCCATATGGACGTGTGCGAAACGTCCGTCAGGTGCGACGAACTGCGCGGGAGTGAGGCTCACGTGCCGTGAGATCTTTGATTGCTGGCAGTCTAGACAGCTCCTGCACCGGGCAGCTATGTCGCGGTGCATGTTCGGCCAAACGTAACGTTGACGCACTATTCTATCGGTGACCTTTGCGCCCGGGTGCGCCGCATCGTGGAACATATGAAACACACGCTCACGCAAGGATTTTGGAATGTAAGGTCGTATCGCCTCGCCCGTCATTTCGCATTGCAATGTGGTATGGGTCGGGGTCCCGTATCGAGTGTCGGGGTCCCGAAACTGTCGGGATCTCGAGCAATACGAAAGTATCGGGACCCCGCCCGATCCCGCCCGAAATTTTTCGACCTGTCCCGAGGGCCGAGAATCCGAGCCGCGGGCAGTGCGGTTGGGAAAAGGCCCCGTAGCTATCTACTACGCTCCGTTGCGCATGCGCGATGACGTCAAACCAATCAACGTCAAGGTGGTAAACGAAACGGCGCCACTGTGAAGTCAAGCCAAGCGACGTCATTGGCTTGGCTAGACTTGACAGTGGCGCCGTTCCGTTTACCACCTTGACGTTGATTGGTTTGACGTCATCGCGCATGCGCAACGGAGCGTAGTAGATAGCTACGGGGGCTTTTCCCAAGCGCACTGGCCGCGGGACGATCCGTACACTCCTATTCGTAACGCGTATTCTCTCGTCATCGCAGAACACGAGTGAGCCAGAAGTGGTGGGGATAGCGCCAAGCTTCTGTCATGTATAGGCCAAACCGAGCTGCAGCGTAGAAATACACGCATCAGAATAGGTGTGCCTGAGGCCTTAGCTCCGAAAAAATTCAGGGAGCTTTATTGGTCAGAACATTGATTCTTTCTCGATAGCTTCATCTCGTATTGGGCTACGTATAACTTCGTGATGCACACAACTACATATGTACTACGCTGACAATAAGAATAAATAACAGCCACACGTCTACGTTCAGACGGAGCCGAGCAGCATTCCCGTTACCCCACCATACCCTTCGGTGGCTAGGGAGCTCCAACTGACAAATCCACGATCGTCAGATGGTGATGGCTGATTTCTCCTCGATCGCTGTTCGCGAAAACGAATCGACCGGCCAATATATATGAATACGACCTTAGGATAAAGATATAATGAAAGATGAAAAATTATTCGTAGCCAAAGATGAAAGGCCTTCGAATAAACAAAGGAAACTAATAAATACCCGAAGCTAAATAGAATTTTAGATTTAGGGTACACACACCCTCCCCCCAAACCTCGTGCCGATCGGCCACTAGGGCCATTCGGAAGTACATTCTTTTAATTAAATAATGCCCATCTCTGCATAGGAACGTAAAGATTTACAAAAAAATCAAGGAGTTAACTGTTGACCGATTTGGAGACTTTTCCTTGTTATATGTTATTTACAATAGTCGGAAGAATAATAATAAAAGCAATAATTGCAAATAATTGCTGTAACTTCCACATTCTGAAAATATGATATCAGTAAATCACTACTTCCAGTGTTATTAAAAAATTCCAATCTCTTTTTTTATTCGAAATAATGTGGCCATATAATTATAACATATATTCGGCAGCGGTGATGTATGTGTTACAGTAAAAACGTGAATTTAGTAAATGTCACAATTTCCAGCAGTTTCTAGTCAATGCATGCCTAAAATGCATTTAATCTAACCTACAATCGTCCAAAAATACATACAATGACTGTATCACGCTTTTGCTGTGGCACATGTATCCAGCTAACGCTTCAGTTTTGCTATGATTCCACGTTGGCAGACCTCCCGAGTAGGCGCCATCTCGCATCCACTACCTGAACTAAATTTGTCACGTGATTTGTTCTGTATTATCGCCAATATGGCGGAACTCGTATTTGGGAATGCAATCACGGGGATACGTTTTTCGTCCTTATATGAACAGATTTTGAGCTGGGTGAGGTCTCATTCGAAAGAGGAAGGTTCAGTGCAGTGCGCTCTGGTCATCGTTTGAGTCACAAAACTCTTTTAGTGACCTAAAAATACTTAGATTCATGCGGGTGTATTTTGTCAACTTTTGCTCTACTTTGAACACTCGTATTATTAGATATTGTAATCTCGCTCCGTGGAGGTTAGCTATCGAACGGAGGTTCGGGGTGGTCGAGTGAGTGATACACAGTGAACTGGGTAACGGTTCTTTAATCTTAACGCCTAGGTACAAAAGAGTCACCCGGCCAGGTCTGTGCTGACTAACAGGGTCTGTGCGAATTATCCTATGACTTAGCCTATCGCGGCGTAGTGCGGGCGGCGCGTCGCGATCGCGTTCGCGTGTTCGATGCGTGGCGGCGGAAGAGGTAGGAGGAGTGGAGGGTGTTGGTGTCGTTCTGGTGCCCTGGTGTTATCTCCCACCAGTGGCCCTGACCGGGAAGTCTTGAGTCCGTTCGCCCAGTGGGTATAACCCGCGGGGGAAACGGAGACTGTGGGAAGTCCTCTGGCACAGGCAAAGCCTGAACCAGAGTTGGGCGAAGATAACATCTAGATAACATCTAGATAAAAGGTTCTTTACGTTTATTCGTTATTTGAAGATCAAATAAGATGATTTATTCGAAGTGCCTTTCAACTTGAATTTCGAATAACGGTTCAACTTTCATCCTATCTTCATCCTAGAAAATCAAATAACCGACCTGAGCCTTTGCGGCCTGACCCGCGCGCGGTCGCCTACCGGTCACATTCTACAGAATCTGAATTTGTTTATTTTTCATCGTATCCATCTGAAAGTGGTACCAATCAATTCCTGGCGTTCTCCCGATTAATTGGGCAGAAAATAATTGAAATCGGACTATTTTTAACTAAACGGGCTTTGTACTCTGCAAAAAGATTTCTCACGTAATATCCTTAATTATGGTCCGAATTATATCATTTTTGGGCCATTTTCATCGGGAAGACATAAGGAATCGATTGGTAATACTTTTATCAACACTTGTCAAAAACATGAACATTTTATGTGGCCCGTCGGTTTTATTGCTCTGGGCTGTCAACGGGCGGTCTACTGGGGTCCGAAGGTCCTCGCTCGCAGCGAGAAAGCAAAACAGTGGGGTGGAATTTACCACATAAAATGTTCATGTTTTTGACAAGTGTTGATAAAAGTATTACCAATCGATTCCTTATGCCTTCCCGATGAAAATGGCCCAAAAAATGATATAATTCGGACCATAATTAAGGATATTACGTGAGAAATCTTTTTGCAGAGTTCAAAGCCCGTTTCGTTAAAAATAGTCCGATTTCAATTATTTTCTGTCCAATTAATCGGGAGAAGGCCAGGAATTCATTGGTGTCACTTTCACATTGATACGATGAAAAATAAACAAATTCAGATTCTGTAGAATCTGACCGGTAGGCGACCGCGCGCGGGTCAGGCCGCAAAGGCTCAGGTTGGTTATTTGATTTTCTAGGATGAAGATAGGATGAAAGTTGAACCGTTATTCGAAATTCAAGTTAAAGGCACTTCGAATAAATTAGCTTCATCCTGGCGCTTCGAATGAAGCTAACTTTATTTGAAAAGTTATTTTATTCGATTTTTAACTAGATGATATCGACCTGCGTCTAGAAGTCAGCGAATTCGCGTTCTTCTAGGAGCCGTAGAGGTGGGGGAGACCAAAATTACGCAGTAGTGCAGCTTGGGTTACAAGAGATTACTGGGAGTGCTCTGACCGTTCGCCTGTAACGCTCGTGGTAGACTCTCCTGATGGGCCCGTCGCGCGGGCCTATATGCCGCGCCGCGGCATCTTTGCGAGCGAGAGCGTCGCTCGGCGCGCGGCCATCTCGCGGCCGCGCTCGGTAGCGACGGGCCGCGCCAGGCGCGTCTGGTGGGGGGTAGGTTCGCGTCCCACCGTAACTAACTCGTTACAATATCAACACAATTTCGTCGAACCATGACCAGAGCACCCTGCACTGAACCTTCCTCTTTCGAATGAGACCTCGCGCAGCCCAAAATTTGCTCATATAAGGACGAAAAACGTATCCCCCCAAACCCATGTTTCGGGCACATTATGTGGGTATTACAGCACGCTGCATTACCCGTGTCTACCCCCTTAAGGGCGTGGGTAAGGTAAGCTTGGAGGGGAAAAGGCAGAGGTTTAGATACAGCCGGTCATACCAAGGGGGTTAACTACCACTGCTGGGTGGCACCCGTTGCGGGACAGGGACGAGGTAAAAGGGTGCCTCATTTTCATTGGCCGCTGTCCGGCGCAAGCGCAGTACTACCATATGTACTGTTGCGTATTTTGGCGGTGATTTTAAGAACAGAACACGGGTTGGTGCCCGTGTAGCGCTGAACCGCTCTGCTCGTCAAAGTGCGCGGGTGTTATAAATAAAATGAAACTATTTGTTCTGGTAAAACTTGTATATATATTCTTAATAAATTTAAGCGATTGCTTTTAAAGTGAGAACAGGACTTGTACATTCAAGCGTCGAAATCGTTCTGCCTTCTCGGAGTCCTCCGTCGTTGCTCCTTCCCTCCTCGAGCGTGGTGCCCCTTCCATCCTTGCGCGTCCTCCCAGTCCTTTGGCCAATCAGGATGAGCCGGATTCAAAGGATAGGCTGTCCCGTGGATGTCCGTCCGCCCCCATGAATCGACGTCCATCATTCCCTCCGTCTTCGGGTGGTGGTGGGAACTCGGTGGAAACGCGCTTTTCCGTTACACAGTGGGGTGCATACGTGGGAAGATAAAGTTGGCTCGGCTCCGAGGATCGAGAAAACAACCCTTGAAGGAAATTTATGACTGCCTTAGCGTCGCCAACACTTCTGAAGTCAATCAACACTCCTAAAGACTAACAAAGGGCAAGGCCTTCTCAAGAGATTACGTGACTTAGAAGAAACTCGCGATTCGATTCGGGGTCTGTTAATAGGTATCCTCTTCCAGCTTTCGAGCTCTGCCCAAGATCTTTCCCACGAATGCCACCCGCATTGCGCATCCTTTATAATACTTCTTAATCATACGCAAACATCTACTTTCAAACTTCGCTCCTGATTTACCTATCGATTATATACATTTCCGTGACTACGTTCGCGTAATCACGCAACGGTACTACCGTTGTTGCGTGGTTCTTCGGCCCGGCGATGGTCCTAGAGGCTGGGTCGATGCCCGTGGAGCGCAGAACCGCTCTGCTCGGAGTTGCGCGTCCGTGTTTGAATAAATTGACTTCAGTTTTGTACTTTTAGTTTGTAATCTTTGTAAGTTTAAACGTTTTATTATTATTCACAACGACTTAAAGATGGATTATGAATTGTAACAGAGCTCAGGAATAAACGTGTTATCGCTAATACAGTTAAGATTAGAATGGCAATGTTTTAGAATCGTTATTTTACGTTTCTAAGGAGAAAGCGACAAAAGCTAATACATCGAGCGGCTTCAAATATGCCGGGCAAAAAGGCGAATTTAAACTCGGGTTACTTATCATGGCAGACAACCTTCTAGCTTAACCCCCAAGTCTTTCTTATAGTGGAAAACGCATTATTACCAACTCGAGGTTGCGCGGTACGCAACAACACTCAGCTCAAACGATTGTGGCCGTTCGAGATTCGATTGCATTCGAGCTTACTAGGGCTGGCTTTTTTGCTTCGCTAACATTCTACAGAATTTAATGAATATGGTGCGGGCACTGCCAAGCCACAGGTGTTGCCGTCTAGAACACTTCTATTTCGTGAGGAAACATCACTGTGACGCCATCTAATATAATAGCGAATTCGGGAGACCCGCACTGGCCGCACTGAGTGCGAGTTTTCTCGCTTCCAATTGACTAAAAGTCGCACTCAGTGCGGCCAGTGCGGGTCTCCCGAATTCGCTATAAGACACGTTCGCGCAATCGCGTCACAAAAGTTAATTTACATTGCTTCGATTATGTTTATTTTCCCGTTGTTAACATTGTTGCGTGGCCGTCTGGGGAAAGAGGTCTTCTCCAGGGAATTCAGGCGCGGGACGATGCCCGTGGAGTGCTAAGGCACTCTGCTCCTTGGACGCGGATTATTTGAGTGAAAAATATAATGAAAATAATAATATGAACAGAATAAAACAATTTGAACACAATAAACTTGTAACTTTAATGAATGAAATAAACGATTTGAACACAATATCAATTCAGAAGGACTTTTTAATTATGTGACTAATCAGGTAGGCTCTCCTGGCTTGAGTGACGCTTCAAAAGGTCGCTCGGTTTTTTGTACACCTTTTGTTAATTACAAAATGTCTAGGATTCTAAGAGCCAATTGCAAATTTCTGAATTAACTAGCTGAATTCCTATTCGTCGATTTTCGCAACAACAAGCGTTTAACTACATGGCGCTGGAATTACACACCTAGGAGAAGGAAGGAAGGAGAAGTTCATTTATTCAAACACCCGTTGCCAAGTGGATATCGATTAGTTTATAATCCTGAAGTCCTCTCATTAAAAGATCTCTAACTATTTTCAAACCTCTCGGCCTTGTGCGAACTTCGCCTCGTCTCCCTTTCCTATTACATTCGTGTGATCCGCCTTGAACTTCGCGCTTCTGGAGTTTATACTACGCGCCGCTAGACGGGAGTCGCAACAACATAAAATAACGAATAGTAGATTTTGAAGTAAATGCGTACCGTAAACTGGGGGAACATTGGCAGCACAGGGTAACATTGGCATACGCCGAAATTACGTTGTTTTACGTCAGATTAGTAAAACTTAACCTGTTAATGCTATTTATATGATGTGCTAATGTTACGAATTGATTTTAGTTAAGATATAAAACAGAAAATAAAAGAAACAAATTTAAGTTTACTGACCTCAGATTAGTAAAACTTGACCCGTTAATGCTATCTACGTGATGTGCCAATGTTACCCCGGTAAACTAACGTTTTTAACATGTATTAAAGAAGGAAAGAACACAAATTTTATGCATTTTGACACTTTTAGTACAATCACAAAAGATGCAATGTCATGATAGGGTACTTAAAGCAAATGTAAACATGTTAATTTTTACATTATGTAACAAAATGTATCAAAAACCTGCCAATGTTCCCCCAGTTTACGGTATTTCTTTGATTAGGATGCGGATGGGTTCACTGCCCGTGGAGCGCTGATCCGCTCTGCTCGCGTTCGCCCTTGGTATCAGCCTCCAGTTTCTTGAGGTGATTATTAGCGAAACTTAATTGTGTTGTAACTTGGTTTAGGTTTATATTTTGAAGAAGGACAAATTAAAGAACACGTCTAATTGACTTGGACGTTGATCAACGAATGCCGATGTACAAAGAAGTCGTCGTTCAGAATCGAAATGTACATGTTTTTGTTAATAAAGTTATCCTATTATAATGACAGTTTCTTAATTGATTGTCTAACGAATCGTTTGATTGGTTCTTCGTTCATTAAGAACGAGCGTTTTTACATGATACCTGTGATTTAATAGCAAAGCAACCGAAACCAATATTTAATCAATGCCAATATAATAAATATAAATTAAACTTAGTTCAATGAAGTGCTTTGTGCCCCCGTGTACCAACAGGTCAGATTGCCAAAATTGGAAAAAACGTACGAATCGAAGTAATAATGTGAAACTTACATTTCACAGGTATTGAGGTTTTTTATTATATTTAAAATACAGTGTTGTCTCCGTATGTACTCGGTTTGGTGTACACAATACGGGTTACTCGTTATCCCCACCACTTCTGGCTCACTCTTGTCTGGCGAAGGCGAGAGCGAGATGGAACGAGAGCGAGCGAGAGCCACTGAAAGCGAGCGAGGACGGTACGAGACAGACGACGCGTTAATGTTTTGTCTCGCTCCGTCTTTCGGGCACCGTGACACTCCGTCCTTTGCGTGCGCGACGGGCGTGCGCGATGGTCGCAAGCAGTTACGGTGACCACGGGAACCGCTTCGCAAAATCTTGACGCAGGCCCGGCTCAAGTCTTTTTTGTGCCCTAGGTAATCTTGTAAAATTACACCCTTCATTATAATACTGTTGCGAACACCCCTTGGATGGGAATCCAAGGCTCACTGGTGCTCGCGAGCGGGACAAGAGACAGCGAGAAGAAGGCGATCGGATCGATCGCCTGTCAAGCTGTCATTCGATAGTCAGCCGCCATTGCCAGCAGACGTCTCGATATCCTATTACGCTTGCTGATTGTATTCGTTACCCGTTCTTGTATTGGCCTTGTTATCCCCTAGTTAATGTTCTGTTATTGTTGTTGTTCAGTAAATGCGCGTTATGCCTTGCCCAAAACGTAACAATACATTTATTAGAGTTTATTAATGACCTTACTCTGAATTTTTATTCATAGTTTAAAACAAATGCAGTACAATTTGTAATATTTCATTTTAAAGTTTATTTTCAATAATACAGGCAGCGAATACAGTCATACCCAGATAGTACTCGACGTCTATGAGCCGTCTTTAAGACATCTGTTTCAGACTTTCAAGACGTCTTAAAGACGTCTGCTATTTTCTGAAAGCCGTCTTAAAGACGTCTATAGACATTTTTGAATGTCCTGAGTCAGGAAACCGTACATCTTTAACCCAGATAGCACAACGTCTGGTAACGTCTTAAAGACGTCCAAAAGGCGTCTTAGAGACGTCTTAAAGACGTCTTGTTACAAATCAAGTCGTTCAGACATAAAATGGACATAAATTAGACGTCTCTAAGACGAGGTGTGCTATCTGGGAAGACGTCTTTTGAACAGTATGTAAGACGTCTTGGGAGACGTCTGTGAGACGTCTAATAAACGCCCTGTAAACGTCTTTTAAACGTCGCGTAGACGTATATTTCAAATTTTCAAGACGTCTTACAGACGTCTATAGACATTTTTAAATGTCGTTAATCAGAAAACCGTACGTCATTAAGACGTCTTTTAAACGCCTTGTAGAGACGTCTTACAGACATCTTTAAGTGGTCGTGAAGACGTCTTAAAGACGTCCATTTCAAACATTCACGACGCGTCAAAGACGTGTTCGTAAGGACTTGATTAGGCCTTTTTCAAGAGATATTAAGCGTGACTTGATTCGTGTTTATTAGAATTAATATCTTTTAATGAAATTAAGTATATCATGCTGCTCATATTTTCGTTTCTTCATAAAAAAGAAAAATGTCTTGCAATAGCGAATGATCGAGACATTCTGTGGCATATTCAAGTTTAAGTCGAAAATATAAATTTCCATCATAAAAAAACGCCGGTACTCGAGAGTGAGGGTATATGATCTGCCCGGCTCTCTTATAGGCATGACTGCTGTATCCTACCTGCGAGAAGCGCTCGTCGGCCCGGTCGCCGCCTGGCGGTCGCGTACTATCCATCGCGAACCGGATTCGTCATGGCTTGTGTATATACGTCTTTAAGACATTTACACGCAGTTGTTTAAAAAACGTCTTGGCATGGACGTCTTAGAGACGTCCTAAACACTTACTCGGATAGACGTCTTAGAAACATCTCAGGACAGACATCTTAAAAACGTCTCAACACAGACGTCTTAGAAATGTCTCCGCGCATACGTCTTAAAGATGTCTCACCACAGTCGTTTAAAACACGTCCTGGTACAGACACCTTTAAGACGTCTCAACTCAGTCGTTTAAAAGACGTCCTGATACAGACATCTTTAAGACGTCTCAACTCAGTCGTTTAAAAGACATTCTGTTACAGACGCCTTATGGGCGTCTTAAAGACGTCTGTATACAGACGTCTTAGAAATGTCTCCCCGCAGACGTCTTAAAGACGTCTTAATATGGTCTAAGACGTTCAGACCAAAAACAGACGTAAAATGGACGTCTTAAAGACGTCGTGTGCTATCTGGGATAGATATGTAATTTGATGTACTGTCATTAATGTTGTATTTGTAACAGTCCATCGAGGTATTGTATTTACAATAAAAGATGCAGTGATCGCAATGATCGCTGCCTGTAAGCTTGGCTGGTCCCTATAAGCAAAATTAGACGGCTGCCTAGGGCGGAAAGTCGACAAGAAGTGCAAAATGGTATTTTCATTGCCTGTATGTTGAAAATAAACTTTAAAATGAAATATTACAAATTGTACTGCATCTGTTTTAAACTACGAATAAAAATTCAGAGTAAGGTCATTAATAAACTCTAATAAATGTATTATAATGAAGGGTGTAATTTTACAAGATCACGTAGGGCACAAAAAAGACTTGAGCCGGGCCTGCGTCGAGATTTTGCGAAGCGGTTCCCGTGGTCACCGTAACTGCTTGCGACCATTGCGCACGCCCGTCGCGCACGCAAGCGTTCCATCTCGCTCCCCCCTTCGGCCAGAAAGAAGCGAGAAACGAACACTCGGAATTAGGGTCGCTGTTCACGATACGGGTTACTCGCCGGTCCCGACCAGTGAGTACATACGGAGACAATACTGTAATTATATTTGTACCATATATTTTATTAACGTAGACAGTTACATTAATCTGTGGTTAATAGTTGTTCATAATTAGCGGTATAGAGCATGCGCAGTAATGCAACCAATCACCTCCAGGCACCCTTCGGTTGCCCTGGGTGGGGGCCCGACCCTCAATTAGGCTTCGCGTCCTTCGTCCATAAGCTAGCCTCACCCTCTGTCCCTATATTCCCATGTCCACTAGGCGCCAGAATCGGCTTCCCTTCAGAAATTTAGCAACGTTGCATGTCACTAGGCATAGCCACGGTGTAAGAAAGATAGGTGGACCGACTATGCTACCCCCACCACAAAACTGCTGTGATCTTAAAGAAAAAGTTACTTGTCCCTCCCGCAGAGAGTATTAGTTAGAGACCCTATAAGTAGAGTCACGCAATCACGTCTAAGTTAGGTCGGTTTGACGCCATGTTTTGTCAAAGGTGTGAAGAATTAAATATACGAAATAAATTAATAAATAAAAGAGTGTACTTTATTTTATTGAAAAAATGAAGACTGGACACCAAAACTAACCTCGCAGAGAAACGAAGAATTGGTTGGACTCCAATTCTTTCGTCCTACATTAGCAGCCCATTCTGCTCTTCTTTTAGGATCACGGGGAAACACTTTCATAATAAAGCCTTTCTGTGACAAGTGCGTACAATCTTCCATACAACATCCAGGCATTTTTCTAAAATATCATTTTTGAACTTCTTCCAAGTAACGTTGTTTACGTATAGAAGAGTTGTATGGCGCTATACTACACCACCATTTGTATTTTCACACCTTTGACAAAAAATGGCGGCACTAATCAAAATCGAGGATGTGTTTGCGTGACTCTACTTATAGGGTCTCTAGTATTAGTGTGTTGCGACTCCCGTCTAGCGGCGCGTAGTATAAACTCCAGAAGCGCGAAGTTCGAGGCGGATCACACGAATGTAATCTTAGAGCTTATACTATGGAGGTCTCATTGAAAGCTTGAAACTGTCGCCAACATGGTGCGAGAGAGAAAGACATGTGCGAGCGAGAGAAGTATAGGTCCTATTCGACCGTAATGCGCAAGCGTCGATATCGTGCGAGAGAGAAACACAATTTTGCGAGCGAGAGAAGTATATGTCCTGATATGCACCGATATCGTCGGCAACGATCCGCGGTTACTATGAATATCGCTGTTTACGCTCGTACGTACCTTTTGAAAAGCGGTTATATGTATCGAGTTGAAGTTAAAAAATGCCATGCCGATATTGCTTGTTGTGCGGTAACCGAGATAAATCGGCTTCCTATTACTCGTAAGTAAATATATATAATATTTAATAAATTAAATTAATTAAAGTATGTGGTGCACACAAGTATGTGATAAATTCAGGTTCATTTTTGGTACGATACTTGTTCATAATGGAAATTTAATATTAATTTCATTTCTTGTAAATAGGTTTCCGAAAAACAAGGAATCTCGCCAGAAGTGGCTAGATTTTTGCGGCATTGATGAACAAGTTTTGAACACTGTTACTAAACTGTGTTGGAATCATTTCCAAAAAGATGATATAATTTGGCTAGGTAGTTGTTCGATTCTTAAGCACAACGTTGTGCCATCTATTATGAGGAAGAACGTGTATAAACGTTCTGATTTTGATTTCCAAACGTTTGTATCTGTGAATGCAAATCCCACTGTATTATTGGAAGGTAAGAAGTACTGCATTTGTAGGTCTTTGATTGATATACATTCAACCGACAAATTAATTGATTATTGATGACACTTATAGAAACTTGTTCAACGATCAATCGCCCGTCTACACCGCCGAGTTGTCAGAGTATTCAATTTTTCGAAACACCTGTTACACCTGTACATAATCTTCACAACGTTGAGTTTGTATCTGACAATGAAAATCCTATTGTATTATTGGAAGGTAAGAATTACTGCATTTGTATGTCTTTGATTGATATACATTGAACCGACAAATTAATTGATTATTGATGACACTTATAGAAACTTGTTCAACGATCAATCGCCCGATCACACTTGTGGGGGGGGGGGGGGCGTCTCCCGCGGGGGCGGCCTCGCCAGCTTCCACGAGGCTGTTGAGGATGAGCTTGATGATAAAGCGGGCGCAGCCAGCTTCCACCGGGCTGCCGATACTCAGCTTCCCACCTTGTTGCACTGGGGCGCGCCCAGCTTCCACGCGGGCGGCCTCGCCAGCTTCCACGAGGCTGTTGAGTATATTTTATATTTTTAAATTGTTTCTTGAGCTGAAACATTAAAGTGAAATTTCATTATTTTCTACTTCTACCCGTACATATATATGTAGGGGAGGACCGGGATAGTTTGTTTATTTTCCCGGTCTCCCCTATATATTAAAAACAGATTATAAATCACATTATAAATCTATATAATTACACTTTTCAATTCTTTAATTAGCTCTGCTATTTGAGTACCGGTACCCGCCCTCGCCCTCGCCCTCGCCCTCGCCCTCTCCTTCTCCTCCTCCTCCTCCTCCTCCTCCTCCTTCTCCTCCTCCTCCCTCACTGCTTCCTTTAAAGCTACTTGCATCTGGGAATGAAATAATTATTATTTTTTAATTTATCAAATAATTCTATTCAATGAACATGCAGGGTGATTGTCTCGCTTGAGTCCTCAAAGGCGATGCTACTAATAAGCCGACCGCGCGGTGACGTTTCATCTTCGCCCGGCTTGTTTGGAAACATTCTAAGGCCTCTCTGGTCTCGAGCGTCGAAATCAACGTAACTCAACGAGGCGCGGCTTATTAGCGTCATCGCCTTTGAGGATTATAGCGAAACAATCACACTGTATAATAGTTTACAATATAATACTTACGTTTTCCATATGTTCGACCATTTTGCCTTGTGCCTCCTGCTTCGTTTCCGAAATGAAATAAATGATGAAAGCATGCACCGCGTATCACTTCAAACCATACCGCGTGCAGCCAATTTCACGATAACGGTGCATGCGCATTGCGGTCGATCAGGACATATACTTCTCTCGCTCGCAAGATGTGTTTCTCTCTCGCACGATATCGGCGCTTGCGCTTTACGGTCGAATAGGACATATACTTCTCTCGCTCGCACCAGTCGCACCATGTCGACAGTTTCGACGCAGTCACTCTAAGGCAATGATACCTCCATGTATATATGCTCTAAGAATGTAATAGGAAAGAGTGACAAGGTGAAGTTCGCACAAGCCCGAGGGGTTTGAAAATAGTTAGAGATCTTTTAATGAGAGGACTTCAGGATTAAGAACTAATCGATATCCACTTGGCAACGGGTGTTTGAATAAATGAACTTCTCCTTCCTTCCTTCTCCTAGGTATGTAATTACAGCGCAATGTGGTTAAACGCTCGTTTTTGCAAAAATCGTTAACCGAAAGGAATCAGATCGACGAATAGGAATTTAGCTAACAAATCTGTAAATTTGCGATTGGCTCTTAGAAACTCAGAAATTTTGTAATTAACAAAAGGTGGAAAAGCAATGAACCTTTGGAAGCGTCACTTGAGCCTGGAAAGTCATCACGAGTAGTCGCATAAATAAAAGTTCTGTTGAGATTGAAATTGTGTTTAAAATCGTTTATTTTCTTCCATAACAGTTACAAATTTATTAAGTTCAAGTAGTTTCATTCCGTTCTTATTACTATTTTCATTATATTGTTACGTTTCGGGCAAGGCATAACGCGCATTTACTGAACAACAACGATAACAGAACATTAACCAGGGGATAACAAGGCCAATACAAGAACGGGTAACGAATACAATCAGTAAGCGTAATAGGATATCGAGACGTCTGCTGGCAATGGCGGCTGACTATCGAATGACAGCTTGACAGGCGATCGCTCCGATCGCCTTCTTCTCGCTGTGCTCTTGTCCTCGTCGCGAGCACCAGCGGGCCATGGATTCCATCCATAGGGTGCTCGCAACAATATTTATCACTCAAATAATCCGCGTCCAAGGAGCAGAGTGCCTTAGCACTCCACGGGCATCGTTCCTCGCCAAATTCCCCATGAAGGATCCAAGGAATCCAGACGGCCACGCAACAAGTGTAACATGTGAACAATATCAGGTTTAATTCCTTATGGTTTCTTTTACACCGTGCCATAACCACGTGCTTAACCTTCCTGAACTCGCGTGATTTTACATTGCACAAAGACTCGCGTCGGTTTGTGAGACCGTGTTACAATATTACAAAGTACTTTCCGTATAATCTCGCGAAAAATATTTGTATTAAAGGGTGTAACGTATAAACTACTGTTGTCATCCTAAGAACTATTTAGGAAAGTACAGACCCGGGGGACCGGCTATTAATGATTTCTGAAAAATAAGCGAATTTTGTATTCGCCGGTCTGTGAGACCAACACGCGAGTTCAGGAAGGTTAATACTAAGTGGGTTTCTAAATTTGTAATGACTTCAGGCACGTCCAATAAAAAGTTTTATAAAGTAAAATATTGTAACTTTTAAAATTAATTAAACTGAGAAAATGAGTCGGTTAACGATCAAACAAATATTTATCGTTATGTAAAATGCTTATTTTATGAGGATAAATTATAAATTATTATTTATATAATAAAAAACATAAGAATTTGGTGTTAATTTTGAATTAACGAGCTCCGACCACTTATTTAGACCAGGCATGGAACTAAAGTGAACGCAGCGGCCGTTTTTCGGAGGCAACGCCTCCTTTCTCCCGCCGCGTGTCTTGGCCCCCGCGGCGGGCCTAGGAGCTTCAACCGCCTCAGAACCGTACCATATGAACCGCGCGTGGCGCATTGGGGCGACACCCATATCAATAGATTTCCACATCATCCATGGGGTACTATTATTGATGCGTTTTTTTGTCAGTGGTATCCCCTGTAGGCTTATTCCACTGTGTCGCACAGTAAAAAAAAGATTAACAGAACGCGTTTTACTATCAAAATTTTAAAGATGTTTGGGAAAACTAGATTTTCGCGCACGTTTAGACGTGCTGGGCAAATGTAAAATATTAACAGGGAAGCTGGACGATGCTGTACGTATCAGATTTGCCCAACACGACTAAATGTGCGCGAAAATCTAGTTTTCCCATACATCTTCAAAATTTTAATAGTAAAACGTGTTTTTTCAATCTGTTTTTTATCGCGCGACATAGTGGAATAAGCCTACAGGGGATATCACTGACAAAAAAAAAACGCATCGATAATAGTACCCCATGGATGATGCGGAAATCTATCGATACGGGTGTCGCCCCAATGCGCCACGCGCGGTTCATATGGTACGGGTCTGAGGCGCTCGAAGCTCCTTGGCCCACCGCGGGGGCCAAGACGCGCGGCGGGAGAAAGGAGGCGTTGCCTCCGAAAAACGGTCGCTGCGTTCACTTTAGTTCCATGTCTGATTTAGACCGTCAGCACACTTTGGTGCCTTGAAAAGGGTGATATTCGCAGCACTTGATTGTTTATTGTAACAATCTTTTCCACGACACTGTCGTCCCATATTTCCAATGTTCGTTTTCTCCTTGTAAAAGAAACAACATCTGGTAGGGTTTTCTCGCGCATGCGCGGCGATTTTAGCATCAGTATAGTACAAGTTTCGATAAAATGGGGTACCTTGATCACCCTGCTACTTTCACGCCAATAACACTACACCTATTAGTTGCGCCTTAACATAGATACGGTACTGCAAACGCCGCGCATCAGCGAGAAAACGCGCCCCATAGCTCATCACTGACAGAAGGAAGTAAACCTGATATTGTTCACATGTTACACTAATACCCTCTGCAGGAGGGACAAGTAACTTTTTCTTTAAGATCACAGGAGTAGGGATAGAGTCGGTCCACCTATCTTTCTTACACCGTGGGCATAGCTCAGTGGTTCTAGTGACATGCAACGTTGCCAAATTTCCGAAGGGAAGCCGATTCTGGCGCCTAGTGTCCATGGGTCATACACGCACGTCGGTTAGCTTCGGAAGCATTCGGCATGCATAACCACTGCGTTACACGATTTGTCTGTATCGCTCCCCTTACCGTGAATCTTGCAACACCCCTCAGTTACGCTCGGTCTATATATGTCTATGGTTAAAATCATATTGTTACGTATTTTAGTGGGAAAATTGCGATGAGAACGCGGGTTGGTGCCCGTGGAGCGCTGAACCGCTCAGCTCGTTGGAGTGTGGGAGTTTTAAATAAAACTAAATACAAGAAACTATTTATAAACTTGACTTTGGAGTTTATTAGAACTGTTCAAGAAACTGGTTGGAGACAGAATAATTGAATTGTTTCGAAGTATCCTCCGAGGTCCCCGCTGAAGTCCTCGGCCGAATCCTCCTAATCTTCCCATAGATTCTCGTAGTTCAATCAGGATGAAGGATGCATCAGATCCAAGCGGTAGGCCGTCCTTCGGATGTCCACTCGGCGACGGAATCGGCTTCCCTTCGGAAATTTGGCAACGTTGCATGTCACTAGGCATAGCTCAGTGATTCTAGTGATATGCAACGTTGCCAAATTTCCGAAGGGAAGCCGATTCCGTCGCCGAGTGTCCATACCAGGGATGGGCACTTCCCATATATTTCTGTTGCCAAAATCAGCACCCTCGGGTGGATTGTGCCGCCCACTAAATCATGAAAAGCGGCAAAATTGAATCCTGGAATTATGGTATTGGTTAAAGAGAACATATGGAACCCGCACACGCCGATTTTAATGTGATTTTTGTAAGAAGTTATCCTCAAAATATTTTTCTGAGAACTACTTCATACAAAAGCCCCATTAAAATCGACGTGTACGGGTTCCATATGTTCCCCTGTTAGGCAATTTTATTACAAATAGAAAATAAATTACTGAAATGCAATTTTCATTTTGATTTATAGTCTTTATTATAGTCTAGATTCGTCGCAATCTACATATGGTATTAGTGACATTTCGTAAAATATTCCTGAGCATAATTTATTAGTGCACAAATATTATATGTCCACCTTTACTGTTTTTGAGAAAAATAGGTTTAAACATGTCAACAACTATTTGTTGCATATAAAAACTCAAATTTAACAAAAAGTGGATATACAATGTGCACTCAGCAGTCGACATCGTGTATTGTAAAATTGAAGAAATACAATAATTAACTGTTTGGCGATGGAAGCTGAAATATGTAAACCTTTGTACTGATTTTTACTTACATTGACCAGCTTGCACTGGCAAAGGCAATTCCTAATTTCTAATATTGATGTTGACACTGCCACTGATGCTGTTGACGCTGAGGTTGATGCTTTTGGTGTTGATCCTATGAACAAAAAATTTAATAATGTAGCCATTGTTTGTTTCTATATATATCATTCCCAAAAATAGTTCTGTGGCCGGTATTCTCAGTCGTTGTTTATTCTTAAGATCGTCTTAAGCATACTGCATCCTTTACTAACCTCGTAGACTAGTAGAGGATGCAGCATGCTTAAGACGAACTTAAGAATAAGCAACGACTGAGAATTACCGCCCTACATCTACTCATACTGTGCAGAAGCAATACCTGTGGCAGGTGGTAAATTGGGTATAGGTATTGCTGTCCGTACCAAGAACATGTTCGAGGACTTATCATTCGCAGTAAAGTGTTGATGACGCAGGCTATAATTGGTAAATACCTGTTTGGGATCCAGCTCAAGTAAATTTGGATTCTGAACAAGTTGAAGCCACACGTCAAAACGTTTTCTGTCTTTATCTGGATTTGGAAATCGATGTCGGGTTGAATGTGTATCTGAACATCCAGGCACAGCACATAAATGCCAGGTACGACGACCCATCTAGTATCTGTGACCAATAATTAACGCGGCGTCAATAATTGGAGGGTTTAATTACTTATTTTGTTAATAGTTTATTTCTTACCTCTCAATATGATGCTTTCCTGCACTCTCCTGTGCTGATTATGTTCTATTCCCGCCACAAAATAATCTCATCAGCGCCATCTGTTACCAAATATTTTCAACTTTATTGATCCCAGCGCCTCTGCTGGATTGTGCCGCCCACTAAATTTTGCCAACAGAAATATATGGGAAGTGCCCACCCCTGGTCCATACGTCCTCGCGAATCGGCGTCCATCTTTCCTTCTAATTCCGGGTGATGGTGGAAACTCGGTGGAAGCGCGCTTTTCCGTTACACGACGGGGTGCCCACGTGGGAAGAGAAAGTAAGCTCTTCTCCGAGGAACGAGAAGACAACCCTTGAACCTTCTACCTCTGCGTCTCCCGAGCTCATTTCCTATTATGTATCCCAGGCGCACGAGACCTCTTCTTTCTCTACCTTTACTTTTGCACCTTTCTCACTTGGCGATCTTTTCTCTATTTTCAAAGGCATAAAGGTTACCTCCTCCAACCCTTATGACATTTCTGGCATCATGATATTTAATTGTGTTCCTTACTGTCTTGATTCTCTCCTACATATCTTCAATTCTGCTGTCCTATCCGGGTCCTTCCCCTCTGTTTGGAAGCATTCTTTTGTTTATCCTATTCCTAAGTCGGCTAATGCCTCCACCCTTGATTCTCTTCGTCCTATTTCTCTTACGTCTTTCCTGTCCAAGGTTCTTGAAAAACTTTGTTTTGTACAACTGCTGAGGTACTTTGACTCTTGCAGCGCTATTCCGCCTTTCCAATCGGGCTTTCGTAGAGGTCATAGTACAAGCACTGCCTTGCTCCACATCTCGGACACTGTACTTCGTGCGTTTGACTCGCGTCGCTTAACTTGTATCACGTCTCTGGATTTCTCGAAGGCGTTTGATACAATTGATCACAACTTGCTGTGTGCCAAGCTAGGTTACCTTGGACTGTCGTCTAGTGCCTTGTCACTTCTTAAATCGTATCTTTCACCGCGCACTCAGCAGGTTGTGCTCAAACGCTCTTTACCTCTAACTTCGTCTATTAGACAGACTTCTCGTGGAGTTCCGCAAGGCTCTGTGCTAGGTCCGCTTCTGTTCAGCATCTATGTGTGCAACTTGCCTGCTATCTGTAATCATTGTCAAGCTTATATGTATGCGGATGACACCCAACTTATCAAGGTTTTTGATCCCAGCTGTGCTGATCTAGCCAAAGCCGAAATTGAAGCAGATTTACGTCGACTTATACACTGGTCTGACTCTCACGGTCTCCATCTAAATCCCACCAAAACCACTGTCCTAGTTGCTGGTTCTCCTATTTTCCTTAGGAACCTGTCCTCTTTCGACATATCCTTTGGCTCCTCTGTCCTTGGTGTGCAACCTGTATTAAAAAACTTAGGTGTGACCTTTGATCCCCATCGGTGTTTTGACTGTCATGTTGCTGTGTTGTGTCGATCTGCCTTCTCTCGCTTGCGTTCCCTTTACCCCTCACGTCGTATATTGTCTACTAGCACGAAGCTCTTGTTGTATCAAGCCTTAATCATTTCCATCTTTGATTATACTGATATAGTATATGGTGCGTGTCTCTCCTCTTCACTTGTGTCTGTTGTCCAACGTGTGCAGAACTCATGTCACCGTTTCTCTTATAATGTTCGTAAGTACGACCACATAACGCCTTCTTTCCAACGTTCTGGCTGGCTAAAGATGAAGCAGAAATGGATTTTCCATCTCTCTTGTCTGGACTATAAAATTCTCGCAACAGGTACGCCGAGGTATTTCTATGAACTGCTTCGCTCCAATTTGTCCATGCACTCTAGCGGCTGTATGACAACGAGACGCTGTTTTGATATGCCTGTGCCTCACCATCGCCCTTGTAAATTCACTGCGTCCTTCTCCTACATATCTTCCTATTATTATAACTCCATTCCTTCTAATATACGTTCTCTGTCGTCGTTTGCCTCATTTAAACTTAGTGCTCGGTCTTTCATCCTCTCGCGGTTTCCTATGTGACGTCCCGGCCCCACCACGGGAGCGCGACTAGTGTTCGCCAGCGCCACCAGAGGTCTAATCTTCCTGAATCTTTCTCAGAAGTCCTAACTCCCAATCTCATTAATATGTATACAAGTTCCGAATTATCTCCTCTTAATCCCCGTGTGTGTCTAGGGCAGGGGCCGTCAGCTATAGCCCTACTGATGAGTCTGGCTGGCGGTCCCAAGACGAAACACACCTCTTCTTTTCCTCCTCGATCCACCCGCCCCACACTGTTACTCCATACTGGCTTTGCCGGGCCGGTCTTAGGGTTTACGGTGCGTCGGAGGCGACGGGGCAAGAACTCCCTTCTCGTCCTGAACGTTCCGGCAATTCAGGACGTGACACCTATGTAATAGGCTTATTCTTATTCTTATTGTTTGAGATTATGGAAGTTGAGCACGCCGGTGGAAAGTGAGGTTAGGGATCGACGGTGAAGAAGGGCCAACACTGCAGTTTAATGAGCTTGTCTTTATTGTAAAGTGATAAAGTTCGTTTTATAAAAGGTGAATGATCACAGACACTTTGATGAGCACGACTATTTTGACGAGAGTGAGAAACAAGCGATTATACCGCCACGCGGTCGCTGACCGGGCGCGATGATCAGAGCACAAATGTGATTTTAGACGAGAATGAGATTGGGATTGAGAGAGTTCACTGAGTGGTGTTATGAGCAAGCACAACGATGATGTTTTAGCACTTGAGATGAGCACTGATACGAGACGATGAGAAACTCGAAAGTCGTAACCGTCGCGTACTGTTCTAAGCGTTGCTTCAACACGAGATATTGAATTGAGCGGTGAGAAATGAACCGGTTGAGCGTTAACACGAGCAGTATGATGAGCATTCACGATTTACTTGCAAAAAACGTTCAGTAAAACCGACGCGTCTACATTCATACTCTGCGTGAACAAGAATGAAGAATAATATGGCCGATCGATTTCCGTCAGTCGTCTTCTCCAAAAGTCTAGAGGATCGATCGACATGGGGAAAAGCGATTGGCCGAGCGTTCTGTCGCTGACACCTGATTGGTCCATCGATTGTGGATCAGCCGTGCGTTGCACTGCCCAGGAGGTGCTGCCATGATCTAGAGTGTGGCGATGAGAAGAAGTAATTGATTCTCAAACACTTATCTTAATCTTAGTTTCGTCCACTTCACTTCACTTCATTTCATACCTCCCAACGGCTTTTTGGGTTAGGTTGTAGAGCAGCAGTTAATGCTGAACCTCGCCTACTCGCCATTGTAATCTTAATTGTAATGGTGAAATAAAGACATTTAATAATAATAATAATCATATTTGTCATAATTATATAAATCTGCGTGATCGGCTCTGTTCACGACGCTGTAGCGTAAATGACGCCAAAAATAAATGTCAAATGACTTTTATTACAATGAACCTAAAAAAAAATCATAATAATTTTGAGACTATAAACGATAAATTTGTAATGTCCAAAATAAATAAATCAATAGATTTATAATGGAAGACATAAATAAATAGAGCGGGATGGTGGGGTAATAAAGAATAGAATGGAAACGAAAAAAAACGGGAAAATAAACGTAACGGAAGCAATGTATATTAAATTTTATGACGGGACCGCGCGAACGTGTCTTATATTATAGCGAATTCGGGAGACCCGCACTGGCCGCACTGAGTGCGACTTTTAGCCAATTGGAAGCGAGAAAACTCGCACTCAGTGCGGCCAGTGCGGGTCTCCCGAATTCGCTATTAGATGGCGTCACAGTGATGTTTCCTCACGAAATAGAAGTGTTCTAGACGGGAACCTGTGGCTTGGCAGTGCCCTCACCATGTTCATGAAATACTGTAGAATGTTAGCGATGTGAAAAAGCGGACCCTGGTAAGCTCGAATGCAATCGAATCTCGAACGGCCACAATCGGTTCAGCTGAGTGTACCACGTGGTAACACGTGGACATAGCTTTATGTTAGATGGCTCTGCATGGCCAAGTTTAGACGCGCCAAATTTAAATTGTTAAGCGAAGCACCTGAAACAATGAACAAAACGTTCCAATGAATAGTACTTAGAGACACTCGCTAAATAAAATTGATTAAATATTGGATTCGGTTGCTTTGCTATCAAATTACCGATACCGTGTAAAACGCTCGTTCTTAATGAACGAAGAACCAATCAAATAATTCGTTGGATAATTAATTAAGAAACCATTTATATAATTGGACAACTTTATTAACAAAAACATGTTACATTTTATTCTGAATAACAGCGTCTTTGTACATTGTCACTTCCCAGTAAACAAACTGACCGCAGTATGCCAGCAGATTGGCAGCAGATTCGAGCGGATCCCGACGTCAGATTCAGGGCCTACTATGTCCGCATTAAACTATGGTTCTGCGGTCAGAGCCTGACATCAGGATCTGACAGCAGATTGATATCAGATTTCGATCAGATGTTGCTGCCTATCTGCCGTCAGATCGCGTTGCGCAAGATCTGCGCGATTCCTGCCATTAAATTGTCTCAACAGACCCTGCCGCCAATCTGCTGGCAGCTTAAGGCAGTTCAATCTGTAGTATTTCTGCCACAAACATTTGTACTCAGGCGTTGAGCAAAATCTGCAAAACGGACGTGGCTGACTGGGTCGTTGATCAACGTCCAAAGCAATCAGTCGTGTTTTCTATCTTGATAACCAAATCGGGCGGCAGGATCTGCCGACGGCTGCGGTGCAGCCTACATCCGCATTCAGCTATGGTTCTGCCGGAAAACCCTGCCAAGCAGGGTCTGCCAGCAGATCCTGCTGCCCCTCTGATATAGACTGTGTTTCAATTCACGCATACTGTGCATGAAATTGGTGGCACCGTATTGGTGGCATCGTACGATTCCCTAGAATTTCTCTCAGTTGTCACCAATACGATGCCTCTTCCGGTGCAGCGAGCATGCAGCAATCGCAGAAATTCAGAGGAGAAGCAGTCTCTGCACCGCTCGCTGCACCGCAAGTGGCATCGTATTGGTGGTAAGTGAGAGAAATTCTACGGAATCGTACGATGCCACCAATACGATGCCACCAATTTCATGCGCAGTATGCGTGAATTGAAACACAGCTATAGAGACACTTGTCTCTAGTCAAGTCAAGCTAGCCAAGCTCCAGCTAACCAGCTTCGCCGGGGAATCGGTTGTCGACGCTTGTTGGCTGCGGCCTCACTTGCCTTGGCTAGCTTGGCTTGGCGTTGATTAGTTTGACGTCACCTCGTCATCGCGCGCATACGTTCCTCCTCCCTACGATGGTAGTCCGGACTACGGTAAGACATTTCCCGTGAACATTGGTTGCGTCTCGAGTAGCCTAAGGTCGGGTTCAAATATATTGGGCGGTGAGTTTCGTGAGGGGTATTCTCCCACCACACCGCGTGCCTGCCTCGGTGCTTCTTTTCTCTACGTTCTCACTCTCTCTCTCGGGCTACGCCTGGTCGTCGCGCGGTGGGTTAGAATAAACAACAGCCACACGGCTTCGTTCAGGCGGAGTCGAGCAGCGTTCCCGTTACCCTACCATACCCTTCGGGGGCCTTGCAACTTCAACTGCCAATCCACGGTCGTCAGGTGGTGGTGGCTGATTTCTCCTCGCGCGGTGCTCGCGAAACCGAAATCAGCGGCCAATATATCTGAACCCGACCTTAGCTAGCTGCCGAGGCAGACGCATTGACACAGCGATCGGAAAACGCGTCTAGGAAAACAGATACATGTTTATCCATAAGAGCGGCTTAGGATTTGGCCGCGACGGCGAATCGCGTCTAGGAAATCCTACCTTTAGGTATAGGAAATACCATCTGCGGCTGCACGAAGAATCCTGCGGCGCTCCGCAGCTCGCCGGAGTGGTGAGCCGTTCATTGGAAATGCTACCTTTACGGGACAAAAGCGGGTTCAGAGCGTGCCGAAAATTCGTTGATCTTTTACTACTTAGGCAATTGCTTACTTTCGAAGCGTTTTGGGAAACATTTGCTTACCAGATGTCAAATAGTGGGCAATCGACATCGTGCCGTCTGTTTTGGACATCTCGACTGTCTTCACTTTGAGATAATCTGTTGATTGCTCTGTCAGCGGGTGGTATACGGTGACTTCGGACCGGCACATACCGTCATCCACTGCTGACTCCCGGGACAATACGGTCATAAATTGCGACTCAGGCGAGACGCTCCAGCCAATCAACGTGGCTAGGTTTGGTAGCCAGAATCTGGGCCAGTTGGTTTTTTCACATGCCTCGTCCCTTGAAACCGTTGTGTCGGTGTCGTCGCAGTAGCCGTTGCACCGTAAACACACCCACGCTGCATCGACCAGCCTTTTCCGCTCAGCGTTGAATTATCTTACAATACTTTCATCAACACTTATCGCATGAATACTTAAACATGAACATTTCATATTTTTGTACTGGGTATTTTATTTGGCACGTCAGTTTTATTGCTGTCGGCAAAAAGTATTCTTTTAATTACAATTTGTAATCCAGTTTGTAAGTGCAATTAAATTAGGCGTCATTAAAATCATACAAAGTGCATTAATTTTGACTAGCTGATCAATTCATTTATTTTTTAATTCACTAATTCAGAACTCTGGTTATGAACATCGTAATACGGAGCTAATATTCTAGGTCCTAAGAATCTAATTACGGTATTGTCAATGTGCAGTTGAAACACGCGTCACTTCACACTATTATCTCTTATAGCGAATTCGGTATCTCGTACTGACTCTGTTCTAGTGTCAGAAAATGACTTACTACGTACTGTGGTTTGCAAACAATTTGGCATCCGGATGCTGAGCGGGGCAAGGAGGCTACTTTGCTCGCATTGGCTCCCACCGCCTGTGTCCCGTTCGCTTACTTTGTATTGGTCGACATTGTCGCTTTAGCCAATGCGAGCATAGAAGCCCCCTTGCCGCGTTTAGCGCCCGGGCGCCTTCTTTTCTGCAATCGACAGTAGTGGAGGGGGAACACCTACAACACATATTGACGTACTACTGCCGCACACATATACAGTAATGACTCGTTAGAATCCTGACGATCGGGGCTGGCGGCGCGATTCTAACGTGATGCGGACACGATTCAACTTCGTGCCGATTCTTTTGTTCTCGCTCGCACGTTCTCAGAGTCTCTCACTCTCGACTGAAGGATTCCAAGAATTGGTGGGGATAGTGAGCGCGATTATAACGCATGGAAAAAACGCGACACTAACGAGTCGTTACTGTATACCACTGCTATAGGTGTTTCCCCTCCATTACGAGCAGGATTTACTTTAGGAATTACAGACCAGCAAGTTGAATTCCAGTTAAGAGTAAACTCGTTCCGCGCAACGAAGACTCTGCAGAGTCTGTTGATTGGTGGGAAACCGGTAGAGAAAGCGCTACCACCAATCGCGTCCGCAGGCAGTAGTGAGAGCTGCGCAGGTCGGTTGCAAATCCGTGGAGGTGTAGGTCTACTCTTATATGGAATGGTATATGTCTTCTGGGGAGCCAGTTGGCGATCAACATCGTGCGAGAGAGAAAAACATGGTATGAGCGAGAGAGGTAGAACCCCAATCGCTCGCAGTGCGCATGCGCGGATATCGCCGACGCGACGCCACGATTACCGTTGGGGAAGGGACTGTATACATATTTTACGATATTTTACCAATTTTGATGCAGTCTGACAGTTTGATATATGGTTATTCGTAGTGATGCGTAGGTATCATCAGTATCAGATAGATCAGATATCATTGAGCCACAGAAGAGAATCCTCCAACCTTGTCTGTGATTGAACGC
This sequence comes from Andrena trimmerana, assembly GCA_951215215.1. Classification (NCBI taxonomy): domain Eukaryota; kingdom Metazoa; phylum Arthropoda; class Insecta; order Hymenoptera; family Andrenidae; genus Andrena; species Andrena trimmerana. Next base: position 12,575,369 of record OX578063.1, on the reverse strand, counting down.
AAGGAAATAAATTCATTTGAGAAACGGTTATACTACAAATTAAAGAATGCCAAACGGATACTGCGTGTTGTGCGGTAACCAAGATAAATCCGCTTCCTATTATGCGTAAGTAAATATATGTAATATTTATTAAATTAAATTAATTAAAGTTTGTCGTGCACACAAGTACGTGATAAATTTAGGTTAATTTTTTGTATGATGTTTGTTCATATTGTAAATGTAATATTAATTTCATTCGTTATCAATAGATTTCCGCTAGTCAAGGAATTGCGTAAGAAGTGGCTAGCTTTTTGCGGGATTGATGAACATATTTTGAACAACGTTACTAGACTGTGTTGGAATCATTTCCAAAAGGATGATGTCATTTGTGTAGGTAGAAGTACAATTCTTAACGGCAACGCTGTGCCATGTATTAACAGGATGAAGAAAGTGTATAAGCGTTTGGATTTAATCAAAGATTCTAAAAATTGTATTATGGAGAAACAGAAAACCACAACTGTTAAAACTGATACTGTCAATGACATAAATTGCAAAAACGTAGATATTGACAACAGCAACTTGGGTGATGGAACTATTGACGATGGAAGGGTTACGGATAAAACAGTTCGCGATGGAGTTGTAAATGGCATAAGTTCCAACAATGTAGATATCGAGAATGCCAATTTTGATAATAGAACTGTGAACCCAGGAAATTTTGAGTTTGTATCTGTCAATGAAGATCCCACTGTATTATTGGAAGGTAAAAATTGCTGTATTTGTATGTCTTTGATTGAAATACATTGTACTGATAAATTAATTGATTATTGATGACACTTATAGAAACTTATGGACCAATCAATCGCGCATCTACACCACCGAATTGTGAAAGTATTCAGAGTTTCCAAACACCTGCTAAAGCTGCACGTAATCTTCGCCACACTGGTGACATTAGAACGCCACATCGTGCTACACATAGGAAAGCTAGAAGAGCTCTACAGTTAGCAAAACTAACCATTGCAAATCAACACAGGAAAATTAAAAGTTTACAGCAAGCTCGAAACAGATTGATTGGTCATGTAATGACGATGAAAGTACTTGTAAAATATTTCAAGACGAAAAATCGAATGATGGAAATGACTGCTGAAAATTTAATGGTATTTTTAAAATTTAGTAATAATTAGGGGAAGACTTTACTTCAGCCCCTCCCCCCGCCGTCCCGAAAGTTTTTGGCACGTATTATACGTCATTTTACGCGTTTTGATATGTTGAATACGAATATCGTAACCATTTTTAGCATATTTTTAATAGACTTCAAAAAGGAGGAAGTTACTCAATTCGTCATGTATATTTCATTATGTATGTACGTTCTCGCATAACTTTCGTATGGGTGCACTGATTTCGATGATTCCTTTTTTTATTTGAAAGAGTATGAAGAGCCGGTGGTACCATGTTAATTTTTTTATTAATATCTGGATGCTCTGAAATTATATAGAATTCCAGTTCTAACGTATGTTCGCGCATAACTTTGTAATGCCTGTACCGATTTGGATGATTCTTTCGTTGTTATATAAGAGCATGTTCCCCAATTGGTACCATGATAAATGTTTTTTAACCGACTTCAAACAAAGGTTACTAAAAATAAAAAAATTATAAACATTTAAAAAAAGGAAAACATCGTCTTCAAAGGTGTGCAAGAAAGGATAAAATAATATTTTTTTTTAAATCGGTGTCAAAATAGAAACGGAATTAAATCAATTTCTAAACATTTATCAATTATAGTCCATTAACACTCTAACGCCCGGGAATTAGAGCGCGCAAAGATTTAGTGGGACGTCACGCATCGAGCCGATTTAATTTTGCTTTTATTTTGGCACCGATTTCAAAAAAAAATTGTTTTATCATTTTTAGCGCATCTTTGAATTCGGTTTTTTACTTTTTTGAAAAAGTTTTAGTTGTGTAGGTTCCCCTCCGCCCACCCACGGCTCTACCGCAAAAAAACCGATACGATATTCGTTTTCAGCACGTCAAAACGCGTAGATTGAAGTATATACGTGCCAACAGCTTGGGGTGGAGGCTAAAGTAAAGTTCAGCCATAATTAGGACTGAAAAGTTCATGTGATTCTCAGTCTGTTGAATGTACTTAAAATAAATTTGTAAATTCTTTAACTTTTTAATTTGTAAATTTGTATTTGTCTTTTATTTGCGTACTTAGGCTACACTTCCATCGGTAATGAAAGGGTCCTGGAAACGAAAAATAGAAAGGGAGAAGTGAGGGCGTTTGCCCTTACATTAAACTTTTATTCACCGAAAGCGTACAAGTACGTGCGCAAAACCTGTAAGAACTTTCTTCCACACGTTTCGACTAACCGTTATGGTATTCTGTGCTACATGGCCAACCAGGATTTATGAAAGAAGTATTCGATGCTTTAAAATAAAAGTTCGTAAACTAAAAACTCAAATTTTTTGCAATTTAGTCATACACGAGATAACGAATCGACAACAGGTAGTTTATGATGGTAAGTGTTATTACGGACGTGTAGATTTAGGCATACATACGGTTAATAACCATATAGATAATTCTTGACTAGCAAAGACTGCATTCGTTTTCATGACGGTGGCATTCAGTGGCTACTGGAAAGTTCTTTTGCATTACTTTATCGCTTTCATGAGTGCAAAGGGGAGAGAGAGCCATGCTACTCGAAATATGTTTGCAACTAATCCATGAAACTGGAGTCATATTGCACTCTGTCACTTTCGATGATACAAATGTTAATTTCAGCATGTGTACTAATGTGGGTGCAATTTTAAATTGGGGAAAAAGTTTAAGCCCTATATAGGGTGTTTATAAATATGCGGGACAATATTTCAGGGTCGGTTCTACCCATCAAGATAATAAGAAAAGTTGGTATACGCATATTCCGTAAAATACTGGCCCGAAACGTCTATTCAAAGTCAATCGGCACACTGGCGCGTTCGTCAGTTGACCGAATCTTAATATCTTAATATATAAAGCAAAATGCTCCTATATGTTTGTGTGTTTGTCGTCTAAAAACTTTCGAAAGAAAATGTGCTTCAGCTTATTATGCCTGCCTAATCCAGACTAGAGATGTAATTATTCGACTATTCGAATAATTTGTTCGAATATTTGAATATTCGAACTTCGAACCTTCGAATATTCGGATCTATCGAATTTCTGATTGTACCGAATTGGAATCTGAACATGAAATATTTGTTCACAGTTTATCGTAAAATTCTTTTCATACTGGCCTTTACAATTATTTGTTTTTCAAAACGATATGCTACCTTTGTACAGTCTATGCTGCAGCCATTTAAAAAATAATTCATTGGGCAGAGCAGACCTTAAAATATAAACAAAAGGACATGTTTTTGATAAACAGGTGAATATTAAATTTGGCGAGTTTCTTTAATTTATTTATTAAATAAAAATAAATTTAATAAATTAACTACTAATTTTATCATTATATCTATATACAATTTATTTATATACTATTTATGTTTAAATAAACAACAGCACCCTTTCTCGTTAAACGTTCGTGACGCAGACATTATTCGAAAACACAGTTGTGTTCGTTCATCATCAACGCATTTTCTCGTTAAAATCACCATATGGTCAACAGCGTTTTTTCCTTGTCTGCTCGTCCGTCAGGCCAATGAGTTCTTTTTCGTCATGATATTTTCAATCAGTCACTTAAAATTAATTTTCCGAGTGACAAAGTCATTTACATCGCGTACCTCGAGAGTTAACCGGGCCTTACAACACTGAGAGAAGGGAGAGACATTCGCGCGTGTGGGGGTAGGTTACAGAAACAAAGAATAAAATTACTATTAATGAGTAAGACGGTGTCTATAAAGCGAATAATACTCTATAAATTTAGAAAAATAACGTTATAGTAACGAGGGAAAAATAAAAATATAGTTCCTCAAAACTGTTTATGGAGTTTTAGCTTCGTACAAAAAAAGTCTGCTTATACTGTTTGTCATCCGCTTATGATGGGACACGGGTAGGCCTAGAGGAGGGGGCCCTTGGTCGATTCCGTCGGCGTTGTCCACTCATTATTATAAAAATAATAATACTAATAATTGATGGTTGCTTTCGTTTCAAAATGTATTAATTTACCAAAGATTAATAAAGTTAAAAATTGATCGTTTGAAATACAAATAATTGTAAAGGCCAATATGAAAACTATTTCACGATAAACTGTGAACAAATATTTCATGTTCAGATTCCTATTCGGTACAATCAGAACTTCAATAGATCAGAATATTCGAATATTCGAAGAAATTATTCGATTTCTGTGGTATTCGAATATTTGAATACTTAGATTATTCGAATATTCGTTACAGCCCTAATCCAGACCAATGTGACCATTTTCACAAATTTTTTTTTGTAAAATTTGAATCCTAATTTCGGGCGAAGTCGAGTAGTAAAGCTAGTATACCATATTTTCATGCATATCCTTTCCTTCGCGCCTTTAAATAAACAAAGGCGAAATGATAATCAATATATCGATCCGCAGAAACACAGCTGGGCTTCGTTAAATGTCACTTTAATAGCCGTTTCGGTCTCGTGTTTTACGAAATATAAAAATGCTTATAACTGTAAAACTAAGCCTTATCGGACATTTTCGTACACCAACTTGCCTTATTATCTTGATGAGTGGAACCCATCCTGAACAATTGTCCCACATATTAATAAATACCCTGTATTCTTCACCCTATATCCAAAGAAAAAATCTATTTTTGAGATCCATGACACAAGTTAAACTTGGTCATAAAGGACAAAGTATTTATTGGGAAAATATTGTAATCCTGCAAAAAGTACAGGAATCTGCAGGTTTGAGATGTGGCACAAAAATAACAAAAAAAGCACATTATGTTTCAAAATGCACGAATGAATGTAAAATTGGCCACTCAAATCCTTAATGAGTGTCAGTGTAGCTTTAAAATTTTGCAAGGCATATGTTCCTGAGCAAGTTAATGATCCAGAAGAAACTGCCTTGTTTTGTTCGATATGTAATGATGCTTTTGTTCTATTGAACGTAAGATCGAAATTTTGTAAAACAAAAAAATACAATTATGGCTCTACAAATGATAGTTTTGATCAATTAAAATATTATGCAGAAAATATAATTGAATATATTAAAGGCTAAGAGATTTTAAAGATATGTCACTTTTGCAGAATAACAGGAAAACTGGCTTCCTTGGCTTCATTGTCTGTTTTACAAATATGTATACATATGTATCATCGACAAGTAAGTTAAAGGTGATGATACATCTGCTGACCGTCTATTTGATCACGATTATTTGTCGACTTTATGGTCACTCAATTTATGTGGGGAAGTGTGATCAAATATACCATTGGATTCGGTATAAAACAGTTATTAGGCAAAATTTATCATGTTTGCTCTACATTTTTAACGGTGAATTCCACCGATTATTTATTAATAAATTTAAAAAATAGAGGAAAGTTACTCTTTCCATCGAAAAATGTAATCGCAGTAGCTCGAGCATGCGAAACGATTATACGTGAAAATGATCACATTATTTTTAAAACAAAAAATATTAAAAATATTTTTACTATGAAAGCATTTAAAACCATTTGCCATTCCGTTTTTAACGATATGGAAATGACAAACCATATTATGGAGTGGGAGGTCTTAAACAATTATAAATCACAATTAATAAAAAATATCACTAAAATTTATCTTAAGTTATGTTTATTTCACGAAAGCAGATGTGCGACATTAGAACAGAAAGCTGATGATATTAGACATCAATTTTTAAAATTGATTCATGTCAAACATCAATACTCTTCATATGTACATATATATGACATTTAATATTCATATGTATATATTACTTCCTATATATATGTAGGTATATAAACTTAAATATACATATAAACTTTTTTTTATTATTCATTGTGTACATTAATTAATACCTACATGATTTATGTCAGAGTTTACTTATATATGTATGTATTTATTAATTCCAGCCTTCGCGGCCTCGAAATGGACTTGGTTTACAAATTTCCTAATCACACTCATTCCTCCATTCCATGTGCTCCCCATTCCCCTCCCCGCGCTCTCCTCTCCCGCTTTTCCTTCTCCACACCCGCCAGCCATCTTACTACTTCCTCCTTTACGCTGCCCGCTACTATCTCATCCAGTATCTGTTCCACTCCTCCATATTCCCGCACCTTGCTTTCGCTATTAGCTTCTGACTGGCTCCCCCCCCCCCCCTTTTCTAAGTACTCTGCTCTTACCCTAGTTCTAATATATTTATATCTCTCATTATACCTAGATACCTGTATTCTATTATATTGCTCCTGCCCCTGCACCTCTTGGCCTCTCATCATAATTATATCCACCTTTCTGCTTTCAGCCCCCTCTCCCAACTGCCTTAACCCTAACTGACTATATCCATTTCTTTGGTAGAATTTCTCCTTCTCTGTTTCACCTCTTGTTCTTACTCTCCCGCTTTCCTTTTCTCTGAGGCACTCCTTAACCATCCACATCCTGTTCGCTTGCCTTATGCTGTCCTCATATAGCATTGCACGTTTCCCAGTCCCTATCCACATTTTGTCCCTTTTCACTTCGTCCAACACCATATAACTTGGTGTACTTCTCTCAAGTCCAAGACACCACTTAATATACTTCACCTGCACCGCTTCCATTTCCTGTCACTCTGTCCATCCAAACATTTCTACTCCGTACAACAAAACCCCTACTATTAATCTATCGAACATGAACATTCTCTTTTTACAATCATCCCGGAACATTCTCTCCCCTATACCCCACACCAGGCGTATTACCACCTGTGCCTTCTTTACTCTCTCTCTCTCACGTGCTTTACCCATTTCCCACTACTCTGAAATCTCACACCCAGGTATACAAATTCCTAGACTGTCTCAATCTGTTTTCCTTTCCATTTCCATTCCCATTTCCTTTCTCTCTCCCTCCCCCCCTTCTTGAACACTATTACGTTGGATATTTCCGCGTTCAAGGTCAGCCTCTTTCTGTCAAAATACTTCTCCAATCTCCTCATTAACAGATCGAATTCCTCCTCCGTTTTCGCTACCACCACTATATCGTCCACCAGACCCCCGCTCTGCTCCCTAAGCAGCTCTTCCATGTCGGCGATAAAAATTATAAATAGAGTAGGGCTTAGCACGCATCCTTGTCGCACCCCCGCACTCGTCCAGAATTCTTCCGTTTCCTCCTCTCCCACCCTTACTACGTTGCTTGTCTCTGCGTAAATTTCTTTCGTCCTTTCTATCAACCTCTTTCTTATCCCTCTTCTGGCCATCATTCTCCACAGTAGCCCCTGTTGACTTTGTCAAACGCCGCCTTCAGGTCCACGAAAAATGCCGCGACCTTACCCCCTTTACTTTGCAGCTCCCGTTCTACCCTTCCTAAAACCCGCTTGTGTCTCCGGCAGAGCTTCCTCTTCCTCTAATATACTCCTTATTCTCTCGTTAAGGATTCCCGCGTATATTTTGTACGCTGTATTTAATAAGGATATACCTCTGAAATTCGCCGTGTGTCCGGTGTCTCCCTTTTTGTGCACGGGTACGATTATCCCTTTTCTCCATTGTCCCAGGAGCCCTTCCCCCCTCCATACCCTTCCCACCAGTTCCATCAGTCTTTTTCTCGTCTCACCCTCACACCCTTTCCACGCTTCTCCGGATATTCCATCTATCCCCGTTGCCTTTTCTGCTTTTAATCTTCTTATCTGTTCCTCTATTTCCTATTCTTTTATCTCCTCCTCATCTTCTTCCTCTGTTATATTCTCTCTTCCTTCTCCCTCCACCTTTGCCACCGCTCCTCCCAACATGTCCATGAAGTGCCCTTTCCATTCTTCTCTACTTATATTCCTTTCTACTTCCTGTCTCTTCTTCCGCCTGTTGTTAATGTAGCGCCACAATTGTGCTTCTGTCCTTACATTCCTTATTTCCTCCATCATCTCCTCCCTCCTCTTCTCTCTCTTTTCTTTACGCGTCCTCTTGAAACTCTTCTTCATTTCCAGATATTCTTCCCTCGTAATTCTTCCTTTCCGCCATCCTCGATAACTTATTCTCACTTTCCTCTTTTCTGACCGGCATTGTTTGTCCCACCACTCATGTTTTCCTAATTCCTTCTCTTTCCATACAACTTCCCTCGTGTCCAAACACCCTCTCACTTTATCCTCCATTTCTTTCCATGCATCCTGTATTTCTTCCTTATCATATTTCATCTCTCTTGTCTCCTCTTTAAATCCCCGGATACTCTCTTCGTCCCATTTAATCACCTTCTTTTTCTTCCTCTCCTCCCTCCCCCCCTTCTTCTCCTGCCCCCCTTCCAGTAGAGACACAGCGGTTGGTGGTCCGACTCTGTTCTGTCTCCCACCTTGAATCTGTCCACCTCCCCCACACTCTCGGTACTTAGAATAACATAATCTATAACAGTCGCGCCCCGAGCCCCCACGTACGTAAATTCTCCTTCCTCATCCCCTGCTACGTTGCCGTTGGCCACATGCCATCCTCTGTCTTCCACGAGCCTCAACAAGCATTCCCCTTCCCCATTCTTAACCCCATCCTTCGATCTTCTCTCCTTATACGTTCCTATTTCGTCCTCCATTGTTTCATGTACATACATGTGACCTTCCTTCCCTATCCGCGCGTTGAAGTCCCCTCCTATGACTAGCCTTCCTCCCTCTTCTTCGCTTATTTTAGTTTTTATCTTCCTTGCCGTCTTCCCCATGTCTTCATTGTTGTATATCGTCCATACTATCCACTTCTCTCCCTCAACGTCTAGCATCCTTCCAACTGCACCCTCTATGTCTTCTACCTCTTCTTCGGCCTTGTACTCCTCTCTCACACCTGTTAGCAGAGATGGGCATCACCTAGTTAAAAATCGAATAAAATAACTTTTCAAATAAAGTTAGCTTCATTCGAAGCGCCTAGGATGAAGCTAATTTATTCGAAGTGCCTTTAACTTGAATTTCGAATAACGGTTCAACTTTCATCCTATCTTCATCCTAGAATATCAAATAACCGACCTGAGCCTTTGCGGCCTGACCCGCGCGCGGTCGCCTACCGGTCAGATTCTACAGAATCTGAATTTGTTTATTTTTCATCGTATCAATGTGAAAGTGACACCAATGAATTCCTGGCGTTCTTCCGATTAATTGGACTGAAAATAATTGAAATCGGACTATTTTTAACGAAACGGGCTTTGAACTCTTCAAAAAAGATTTCTCACGTAACATCCTTAATTATGGTCCGAATTATATCATTTTTCGGGCCATTTTCATCGGAAAGACATAAGGAAACGATTGGTAATACAGTATTGTCTCCGTATGTACTCGGTTTGGTGTACACGATACGGGTTACTCGCTATCCCCACCACTTTTTTCTCACTCTTGTCTGGCGAAGGCGAGAGCGAGATGGAACGAGAGCGAGCGAAAGCCACTGGTCTCGCTCCGTCTTTCGGACGCCGTGTCACTCCGGCGCACGCAAAGCGTTCCATCTCGCTCCCCCCTTCGGCCAGAAAGAAGCGAGAAACGAACACTCGGCATTAGGGTCGCTGTTCACTATACGGGTTACTCGCCGGTCCCGACCAGTGAGTACATACGGAGACAATACTGTACTTTTATCAACACTTCTCAAAAACATGAACATTTTATGTGGTAAATTCCACCCCACTGTTTTGCTTTGTCGCTGCGAGCGAGGACCTTCGGACCCCAGTAGACCGCCCGTTGACAGCCCAGAGCAATAAAACCGACGGGCCACATAAAATGTTCATGTTTTTGACAAGTGTTGATAAAAGTATTACCAATCGATTCCTTATGTCTTTGGGGTTCTATCTCACTCGCTGGCCTTAGAGCATATACTGCAGTTCTTATTTAAAATGTTAAATTAAATTCGAAATATCCGAGAAAACTGAAGTTTTGCCATTTTTTAGTGCCGTCCTTGCAAAAACTAAATAAATATTTTTTTAGATCTCTATGAAGCACTTAGGGTTTTATAACTGTATTTACAAGGTAAAAGATGAGTGAAATATTTAAACTTCTCTTGAAAAATTGGAAAATGTTAGATAGGACATTTTAATAAAGGAGGGCAGTATACTACTGGAAGTTTCATTGCCTATGGGTGGTATTCATAAACGCGTCTTAAGATTAAGCAAATGCTTAAGCATTCGGCATCCTTTACTAGTTACTAGGGTTAATAAAGGATGCCTAATGCTTAAGCATTTGCTTAATCTTAAGGCACGTTTATGAATACCGGTCTATGGCTCCTGTGGAGCCAGTTGGTGACCAACATCGTGCGAGAGGGAAACACATGGTGCAAGCTGGTGCGAGTGAGTGAGTTATAAAAGACCTATCGCACGTAGTGCGCATGCGCTGATGTCGTCGACGGAGATTCGCCGTTGCTACGGTTATATACCACGGCGCATGCGCGTTGCGGACGATTGGGTTTTATACCTCTTTCGCTCACATGATGTTGGCGACAGTTTCGAGTTCTCAATGTGACCTCCATGTATATATGCTCTAAGTCGCTCGCATGAAGTTGACGACAGGTTCGGGCTCTCTCACAAAGTGGCACTGTGGTTCCAACCATGGAATCTCGTGTCGCAGATGGGAATGCCATTTTTCGTAGCGTGTCTCGAGAGGCTGGAGTGGGGTCATTATCGATTTTGGTCAGTACTGTACGAATTTCCAAAATCCGATCTAGAGGGGCGCAAGCAGGGCAACTGTTGTGACTTGTGACGTCCAGCTTAGGGTGCTGCGCGATCTCGTGGGGATTTCTGATGAAAGGCAAGGTCCGTGCCCGTGGAGCGCTGAAGCACTCAGATCGCGAGTTTGCGCAGGTAATTCGAAAGGATCAAGTAAAACTGAGTTGAGATTCAACGAGTTTAATATAAGACAGTAATTGTTAGCAAGCTTTTTCTGTTAGATGGGCCTTTCCGGTCCATCTCGTACTTGCTGTCCTCACGGCGCTTTCCTTCGAATCGGCGATTCTGCGGAATCGCCCCGTGTGTGTCAGTCAGGTCGCCGAACCGGAGAAGTTATCGTTGTAAGCACAACGTGACCGTTGATGGCTCGTGCCCGATATTTCGTAATAAGAAGCGATCAACAGGTGCCAACAAGGTGATTTCCCCCATCGATTTCGGGAGCGCAGGCTTCAACCGCGGGACTTCGTAGCGACAGTCGTGTTTTGGAGTTCGATTTAGTAGATGTGCCGTCAAGAACTCGCAATCTCGTCTCCGCGTCTATCCCGCGAATCGCCCTCGGCCGATCTGGTTAGGCGATGTGTATCTCCATCCGACATACCGAGAAACGGCACGCGCTGAGAGTGCCCTTACGCGTCAACATGGACTACCGCGACCGCGAAGACGTGCGATATAGTAAGCGAGCGAAACGACAGACGTCAGGTTCACCGACTTCTGTGCGCTACCTGAGAACAGGGCGACGGAACACGACCTACGATAGATTCAGCGACCTACTAGCGTCAACGGAGTCGGAGTGCCGTCTGCAGGGTATGTAATCATTTATTTGCTTTCTAGAAGAATATATCTCGCACTTTATTGTTATTCCTATAATTCCTACGTACAACCTTATTCAACCCCCTTTTACCTTTCCTTTCTTCGGTAAGTATAGTGAAGGTGAGCTTTAGCCCTTTGATAAGAGCAAAAACCCGGTAAATCATTCCAACCGCTCGGGGTGATTTACGGAAAGCTAGAAAGTTTGCAAGATCGATCTGACATTCTCACAAACTGGCTCTTCGCTTGCAACCTCCGAGAACCCTACTCCTTCAATCGTGGCGTCCCTTCTGAGTTCTTCCTTGGATCCTTCCGTCAAATCAAAACGATGATGTCCTCCAGGCTTCGCCGGTAGGTTGTCTTTCGTGCTTTCCTCCACTTTTAGATGGTGATCGAAGCGCGCTTCTTAATTAAATCCTAATTAAATAAGAAGGCAGGTGAGCTTTGCCCTTAGGGTCGGGAAGATGGCACCTGAATGAGATTTATGACTTTATAGCCTTCTGGACTTTTTCAACCCAAGTTTTTCTACCCTTCTTGAACACCGGGAATTATCGAAAGTGAAGATAGTATTTTAGGAGTTTTACGAGACGAACCGCTGCTGACTCAGCGAAATCTGGCAAACAGATGTTGTAAAGGAAAATATAGCTATTTATCATCCGCGCCCGACTAACTGTAGTTTTGAAAGCTATTGAATACAATCCTAGGCCTTCGTACACCTCTTGGATTAGAGAACAGCTGTTAGTATGGTAAGAACACAATCGAAAAATTTAACAGTAAAGACCTTCAAGAAATACCTTGCACGCTAGATATTTATGAGTTTTGGCAATTTGATTCCCTTCGCATCTTCCGTTTCGAGTTTGTCTAAAATCTTCCAGATGTGCCGTCCGCTTCAAATCTGCATACAATATATCTTCCCATTACAAAAGGAGTTTGAATTACGCTCCACATCAAAATCAATATCCTATGTCTTATAGCTAACTTCACGTAACACACAAATTTAACCAGCCGAGATTGCAATGAGGGACTGTTGCGCGATCTCGAGTGGATCTTTAGTAAAGGCAAGGTTCGTGCCCGTGGAGCACTGATGCACGCGAGGTAGCGCGGGGATTTCAAAGGGTTGAACAAGACTGAACTTTTAAATTCTAGATATATTGTTACATATTGTTACAAAGGTAAAGCTAATCTTCTTACAAACTAACTTTTCACGATGTCTCGACCAACTCCCCCGTGGATGTTTTTTTATATAATTTTCTCAGTGGAGGGGAGGTGTCACACTCCTCCCTGGACCGTCCCTCATAGCTGATGCTCTGTTACCGGTCGTCGTTTGTGAAGCTGGCGCTACCGACTGGTAGTGAGAGCGGTTAGCTCTTGGAATAGTAATGCGGAGAAAATTTGCAAAAAACCGCTATACCTGGAAAGAAGACAAAGATTAGACCAGAACAAAATACGTATTAGGAAGCCTAATACGTTACGCTTTAGAGGAAAAAAGGCAGCAGCAGATTTGTGGGACCCCTTAGGGCAGGCCTGCATAGGGACCCTTGTTCAGCGCTTAGCGGCAAGCAACCAACCGTACGCCGTTACTAAGGGTAGAATCGGTGAGGAGAACTGCAGCAGTGTAGGTTGGGGCTCGTAGACGCGTAGCGTAAGTATATATGGCTGGGTTCCTTGTGGGGCCCCAGTGCAGAGCAGGTCCCGTAATTATTACTGGGGCTCCACAAGGAACCCAGCCATATATACTTACGCTACGCGACTACGAGCTTCAACCTACACTACTGCAGTTCTCCTCACCGAATCTACCCTTAGTAACGGCGTACGGCTGGTTGCTTGTCGCTAGGCGCTGAAAAAGGCTGCCTGTGCTGGCCTGCCTTAGGGGGTACCGAAAGCATGAATGCAAGTAGCGAGCTAAAAGTGCATGCGAGCGGCATGCGTAAGAATAGCCATGCAGGGACAGTGTCCAATAGTCACCAGTGTAGGTTGTATGCATGTTTAGGCACAGCGAGTGGAGTAAGCTGGACAGAAGAGCTATGCGATTAACGGGAGGGGAGGGGGCAGGAATGAGGTAATGGGAAGTGGGAATAGGTAGGAGGAGGGAATTGGGGGAGGTCATTTTGAAAGCGGGAAGGGGATCTTCACCCGGTATTGGATTTTATTGATGTCATATGTGCCCGATAGACGGACCAATGGATTTTCATGTGTGGAAACTTGGTAGTTTGAGGTGAGCATATGAATATAGTCTGCTGGAAGCGGGACATTCGTGTTGGCGTGTAGTGCCCTGGTGGAGTATCTCGGGGGCGGGCAAGTGATGGTTTTTAGCACTTTATTTTGGATCCGATGAGTCCATATGCGATTAGTTTTGGTGGTGGCTCACCGTACGTGAGCACACGTCTTATTTCTTTTTTTTTTTTGAGGGGGAAAATGGTTTATGCATACCCCGACGGATTCGCCGGGGTTATGTGGGACTCCGAATAATGTGATACCGGTAGGAAACCTGGCATAATCGGTAGGAACATAATTTATTACCTCCTCCCGATGCCTCCTATGAAGAAGGGCGCTCTCTGTAAAGCCTATCCGCTCGTACTCCATAATAAATAAGTAAATAGATATGTACAATTACGTTAAAAGGCATCCATCTTCTCCAGCGTAGGGGCCCCTCACGTGCCTGCTTCCCCGTCCAATTTTTCTCTCGCACAGCGTGCCTTCCGTTGTCAAGGAGGCCGCGCGACGCTAAGAAGGCTGCCATGACGCGCTCGTCTCGTGGAAGGGGGGGGGTACGACCCTCCTCCTCTTGCGTTGCTGGGTATTTAGGCCGCCAGCCTCCTGGCAGCCACAAGGTGCCCCCCCCCCCCCCCCCCCTATAATGAAGTCTACAAAAGGGTCGGCCTCGGATAAAACGATACTTTTGGCAGGGGAAAGCCCAACGCGTCACGGCTCTGTCAGCATCGCCGATGTTATAGGAAGTCAGACTGATGGACCCGACCCGAAGCAGCGGGGCGGGGCCACTGGGAGCACCAAAAGTGTTGGCTCTGAAACAGCTACAGCTGTTGACAAAGACAAGAAAAAGGACGACGAGATGACAAGGAAGGATGCCGGTGGAGCAAGCGGAGCAGTGGATACAAGAGAGGAGGATAAAATGGAACTGGATAACACCCTGGCGCTGAATAGCTCAGCGGAATTATTGGAGTCTTTGATTTTTGAGAAATCCAACAAAAGCCCGAGAACACCACCAAGGGTGAGGTCTCCAACCCGAAATCCCGACGCCGCGACTCGACGGGGTGACGATGAAGTGGGGAAAAAGTGTGGTGGATACGACGAACAAGGACAGGGGTGAAAGAACCCTAGAGCCTGAGACCGCGGAATGTGACATCCCAAGAACCCGGGACAAGGAGGAAGTGATGAGGGAAAAGCGGGCTGTGGAAAGTCGACCCCTAAAAAATAACCCCCAAATGAAGGAGAAAGGAAAGGGAAAAGCCCTGAATAAAGAAAAGGATTTTGACGTTAAGTTAAAGATGGTCCTCAAGAAAATCCTAGAGGGCAAAGATAGGAGGAACATGATCACGACTTTCGCAATTGGCTCAAAAAGTCCCTCTAAAATTATGAAAACCAAAATAATGAAACATGGTTAATAACCTTAAAACGATGAGGGTTAAAGCAAAGGAAGAGGAAGAGAGGGTTACGGAAATCCCGCTTCCACCAAACAAAAATCCCCCAACGTACGTCAGAGTGGTGGAAGGCCCGAGTTAAGGGACAACCCCCGGACTGGCTAACGCCCAGACACAGGTAACACCGAGCCTGGACGCAGTAAGAACTAGACTCTTAGGAGTGGCCCCCACCCCCACCAATATAAGGAAAATGGGAAATCCGGGCTTGGGACAGGATAAGGATGTTGAAGGTATGGATGGAGGAGTGGATCCGATGTGGGTGACTGGCGTAGATCACAGAGACAAGAACTGGAGCACCTCTACAAACACAAACCGAGAAAAACAAGGGGTAGGAATAAATGAGGGAAGCAGAGGAGGCTACTATGCCGTACTGGGTATAGAAGTAGAAGGTGAAACTGGTGACGGAAGAAAACCGGGAGAGAACACGGGCTCTGCCAAGAGGAAGGGAAATACCCCTCCTCCCCTAACAAGGGATAGAGAGGCTGAGTGGATTTTCATGCCAAGAGGAAGGAAGAAGCGTGCCGATGACGGCGGTAAGGCGAAGACCGACAACATTGGTAGGAGGGACGGACGAACACCGGTAAAGAAGGATGGGGGAATTGGGGCCAGACAGAAGGGAGCAGCGCCGGACAAGGGAACCGGGTCAGACACGCCAAAGGAGAGAAGAAAATACCCCCCCCCCCCCCGCCTTGACCATAAGGCCCGAGGCGTTGCTAGTGAAGGCCACGGATGGCAAAACTTATACCGAGGTCATCAGACAGGTAGCCACAAGCGGTAAGGAAAGGATTAAGGGGGTGAAGACGGTTCGAAGGGCAAGGACTAGCGATCTGCTCCTGAAGTTCGACAAAGGAGCAGATATCGCCAAAGCCCCAGGAGCGTGGTCGAGGAAGCCTTGGGTGAGGACGTCAAGGTCAAGTCACTGCAACCCAGGGTCACTATAGAGTTCAGGGACCTGGACCCGATTGTCGAAAGAGTGAGGTGGTAGCTGGAGGTTGAAGCACTCAGGAAGGCGTATGCTGGGACTCAAGTAGCAGGGTTAGAGCTACCTACTCGGGCGGCAGTCGCATCCAAGAGAACGCTGAGATCAGGATAGGGTTCGTGTACACTAGGATTTGGATGGTACCCATAGTGAAGAGATGCGTCCGATGCCATGACTTTGGACACATCTCTTACAACTGCCCAGTTAAAATGAAAGGACGTGCGATCTGCAGGAAATGCGGTTCTGAAGATCACGGACTGAGGGAATGTGCGGCACTGCCAAGGTGCACCCTATGTGTAAGAAAGAGTCTGCATGAGATACGGTGTGGTCATGTCGCGGGCAGTGTATAGTGCCTACAATACAAAGTGCACATAGGCACGTATTGGAAGGATGCTGGACGAAATTAGCGGGATAAAGATTCTACAGTTGAATGCAAACTATTGCAGACTGGCGCATGATCTGCTCTTGCAGACAACTACGGAGCTGCGCCCTGATGTGGTTGCGAGGGAGGGGGAGAAGAGTGGATGAGGAAGGTGGAAGAAAGGAGGGGAGGTGGAGTGGAGGAATGGAAGTGTTTGAGAGTGTGTAAGGGATGAGAGTTGAGATGAGAGGAATCTAAGACAAGGTTATGTGAGCACAGTTTCAGTGAAAACACTTCGTCGATTTTATTTTAAACACAGTGAGCACACAATGAGAATGCCAAGGTAATATTTATCACGGCACTGCAATGATTGAGCGAATGATCAATGATACCGCGCGGTACGCCACGTGGCCTCCACACGATTATATTAATCGGCGGAGTTCGATGAGAAGTTCGGAATGAGCTGAGAAATACAATGGTTGCGCGATGAGCAAGACACTGATTTTAATGGGTGAGATGAGAGTGAGAAGATATCGGAAATACTACAATTCGCGATGCGATTACAAAAGCACGTTCTTGGTACCGAGCACACAAGAGAATGCCAAAGATGGCCAACATCCGCTACCGCGTCTTCTCCGTTCTTCTCGGACCTCGACGCGGCTCGCTGATTGGTTCATCGATTGCGGCGACAGTTGATCGATCGCCGCTGATTGGCGGCTCGCCAATCGATCAGCGCTGCTGAATCGCGGTCCGCGAGGTGCTGCCATGAGCATGAGTGTGGCGGCGTGGGAAACTACTTTCATTCCCAAACATTCCTCCCGCCATCAGCAACTGCGTTGATGATGTTAGCCTGAAACAGTCAAAATTGCCAACTTTGCGATTGGCCTCGTTAATGTAGTGGTCGCTGTCTTGACAGTCACGACCCTGGTGAGACCATCCTTCCCAGGATGCAGCGTGAGAACCCGAGCAAGTGGCCACTTGCTTGGGGGGAACCTTTCGTCTGTGATGAGCACCAATGACCCGACCTTGATGTCATTGGAGGGATGATGCCATTTTGAGATGGACTGTTGACGCTGTAGGTAGTGAGCTGACCATTGAGACCAGAACTGTTGCATCTTCTTCTGGATAAATTGCCATCTTGCAGATGGTGAGAGTGATGAGTGTTCCACAGATGGTTCAGGCAATGTTGAGAGCGGTTTGCCGATGAGAAAATGAGCTGGAGTGAGCGTTGAGAGGTCCTCAGGGTCATCACTGAGAGGCTCGAGAGGTCTTGAATTGAGCATGGCTTCAATCTGTGTGAGAAGCGTACTGAACTCTTCAAATGTGAGAACAGTGTCACTGACGGTCCGTCGTAGATGATACTTCATGGACTTGACGACCGCTTCCCATTTACCTCCCATGTGAGGTGCAGCTGGTGGGTTGAAACACCATGTTGTATTGTCGTTGACAAATAGAGAAGCCAATTCTTGATGATACTGTGAGCCCTGAGTGAACATGCTCTTGAGACTTGCGTCTGCGCCGACAAAGTTGGTTCCACAATCCGAGTAAATGGTGTGTGGAATCCCTCGTCTCGATGAGAACCGCCTGTATGTTGCAATGAAGCCTTCGGTGGAATAGTCTGTTACCAGCTCGAGATGAACAGCTGACGTTGTCATGCACACAAAAACACAGATCCAGCCCTTTTGTGTTTTTGCTCCTCGCCCCTTCCACGTTTTGAGAGTGATTGGACCAGCATAGTCAATTCCAGTGTGAGTGAACGGCTGTGAGGGTGTGACTCTAGAAAGAGGTAGTTGGCCCATCAGTTGATGGGCACGGATCCCCCTTTGTCGAGCACACACAACACACCGCAGTATATGAGACTTCACTGGAGCTCGACCTCCGATGATCCAGTAGGTCTGTCTGATGTGAGCGAGAGTGAGCTGAGTGCCTCCATGAAGAGTTTGCTTGTGAGAGTGGTCTATAATCAGATCGGACAGACGTGAGTTGCGAGGTAAGATTGCAGGATGTTTACCTTCATAACCAATGTGAGCGTTACGAAGTCTGCCTCCAACTCGTATGACTCCTTGTTCATCGATGAATGCAGTGAGTCGACTGAAGGCATGAGATGAGGGCAACATTGAGTTTGAGCTGATAACTTTCAATTCGTGGTTGAAGTAGATTGCCTGAGTCATCTTGATCCAAAAGATACGAGCTGTTTCCAAATCCTTTGGAGTGTGTGAGATGAGTGGCAATGAAACAGGCAATTTTCTTAACCTTGAGATGAATCTGAAACAAGCTGAAGTAATGCGAATCAGTTTGTTGAGAGAAGAGAACTTGTAAATGATGTCCCAGTGATATTTAATTTCTTGAATGTTGAGTAAGGTCGAGAATCCTGGACGAGCCTCTAGTGCACTCGAGTCGTCCTGATGCAATGATTGTGATGGCCATGAGTCACTGGGTTGAGAAAGCCACGATGGTCCCGTCCACCATAGCTGATGATGTTCAAGCTGAGATGTCGTAAGGCCTCGAGAAGCGCAATCAGCTGGATTCGAAGTGCCTGGAACGTGTCTCCAATGTGCCTGTGATGAGAGTTCCTGAATTTGAGTGACACGATTCCTGACATACTCCTTCCAGCGGGAGGCGTGAGAATTGATCCATGTAAGTGCCACTTGAGAGTCCGTCCACAGATGAGTAGATTCAATGTTGAGCTGAAGAGTTGCTTGAACATACTTGGCAAGCTTTGCCAGCATCAATGCTGCAGTGAGCTCGAGTCTCGGGATTGTAAGTTTTTTGAGGGGTGCCACCTTAGTTTTGGAGCACACCAGTGTCGACACTTTGAGATTTGTGGACGGTGAGATCACGGTAATGTACACTACCGCTGCCATGGCGAGCTGAGAGGCATCAGAGAAGCCGTGAAGTTCCACGACTGAATTGGAGTAGGTGTTGAACCACCTGGGAATTGAGAGCCTGGCCAGGCGTGTGAGATCTTCTCTGATGGAATACCAATGAGATGTAACTTGAGGTGGCAGTGGATCGTCCCAACGAAGTTTGTGTAGCCATAACTCTTGCAGAATCATTTTTGCTCGAATTATGACTGGTGATAAGAAACCAAGTGGGTCAAAAATTTGAGAAACTTCTGACAAAATGATGCGTTTCGTTGGGCAAGAGAATGAACTGAGAGGTTTCGATGAGAAGGTGAAGTTGTCTTGGAAACTGTTCCATTGCAACCCCAGAATTTTAGTATTGCAGTCGTCGAGTGAGATGGTTGAGCTTTCAGCTCTTGAGATGGAGGATATTTCTTCTAGTAATGCAGGATGCGTAGAATGCCATTTGGCGAGTGGAAAGCCTCCCGCGTGACACAGGCCTTTGAGATGTTGTGCAATTTTTATGAGTTGCTCACCTGTGTCCGCGCCGCCAAAGATGTCGTCGACATATCGTGCGTGAGTTATGGAAGGTACAGCCAAAGGAAAGCGGTGCCCTTCGTCCTCCACCAGTTGAAGCAATGCTCGAACAGCCAGAAACGGAGCAGCCTTGGTACCGTAAGTGACAGTCGTGAGCTTGAATGAGATTTCCTCCCCGTCCTCATCCACCCACAGTATGCGTTGGAGATCTTGATCGTCTTCATGGACTCGGACTTGTCGATACATCTTTGTGATGTCTGTTGCAAAGATGAACCTGTGCTGCCGAATCCACAGCAGCACGTCTGAAATATTGAGCAGAAGGTTACGTCCTGTGTGCATGAGATCATTGAGCGAATACCCAGAAGACGTTGCACACGATCCGTTGAAGACAACCCTCAGCTTGGTGGTATTGCTGTCGGGCTTGAGCACTCCATGATGAGGAAGGTAAAAGATTGAGTTGTTATGAGATGAGGTAGATGGTGCTCTTACCATATGATTGAGACGTTCGTATTCTGACATGAAGTCTTGATAGAGTTTACGATACCCATCGTCCCTGTTGAGCTTGACGAGAGTACGCTTCAAGCATGCATGGGCCGCTTGATATGAATTGCCCAATGCACTAGGTGGTGACTTGAAAGGGATGCGAACGATGTATCGCCCGGTAGCATCTCTGGTGTGTGTTGTTCGAAAGTGCTCTTCGCACTCTTGCTCTTCAGAGTTGAGTTGAGATGAGATGTCACTGGGAAGCTCCTCTTGAATCCAGAACCTTTCCAACAAATCACGTACGGACGGCTCGCCTTCTTGTAGAAGTGAAGTATGATATGATGACTGGGTGAGAGCGTCGGAAGAAGCCACTGGTCCAAGTATGAGCCACCCAAAGATTGAGAGTTGAGCGATCGGCATGGATGGAGAGCCCTTGATCACATTTGGCTTTATGATCTGTCCATATGTGTCAGCTCCGATGATGATGTCGACAGGTCGTGGTTTTAAGAAGTCAGGATCTGCCAACGTGAGCCCAGCAAGATGTGGCCAATCTTGCTTGGGCACCTCAGCTGAGGGTACCCTTGAAGACACTGATCTGAGAACATGGGCTTGAAGGGAAATTGAAAATGGTCGATAGATTGAATGTAGCGTTAATGAAGCGATGCCTCTTGTCTGCGTGGACTTCTTCCCTCCAATGCCAATAATTGATATGGATGACCGAGATCGCTTGAGATTGAGCTGAGTGAGGAGCTCCTCCTTCACGAAGGTAAGCTCTGAACCAGAATCTATGAGTATACGAACCAGATGAGTTGACATTGTTGAGCTGAGATAAGCTTGAGCAGTTGCTAGAAGCGTGAGATGGCTGCATGATGATGGTTGACCGTGAGATGAGTGTGCAGGAGTGAGCTGAGCTGATGAATTGACGACTGCGGTGACACTTCACTGTTGTTGATCTGATGTTGACGCCTCAGTTTGAGGTGGAGATTGAGTGGGCCTTTTGTCTGGGACGTGCAGCATAGTGTGATGTTGTATCCCGCACTGCTTGCATTTGTGGGGAGACTTGCAGTTGGCCGATGAATGGCGCCCACAGCAATTATAACAGAGCATGTTGCTCGCTACCACCTTTCTCCTTTCTGCAACCGTCATTCCCCTGAATTTGGGGCACATGACTATGAAGTGGTCACCTCTGCAAAGGTCGCATGGAAAGCTTTTCCGTTTAGCAGCGAGATCTGCACTCGCAGCGTGTGCCGATGCTCTGGAAGCCGTTGGCTTCCCTTGCCTTGGAGCTGTGCTGGTGGAGGCTTGGGGTGGCGGAGCGTCCGCCCTCTCCAAGGCCCTGGCCCTTTGATTGATAAAATCCTTTATCTTCTGGAAGGTGGGGTACTCAGTTTGAGACCCCACGGAGTTCTCCCACGCTTCCCTGGCCGCCTTGTCCATTTGGCGAGCCACAAGGTGAGTGAGGATGCTATCCCCCAGATCTTCGACCCCGAGTGCGCTGAGTGCAGTCTCGGCTCCTTCCAGATTGGTCACCAACACTTTCAGCGCAGTGATGGCCTTGGTGTTGGTTGGCTTCGGCTCGAAGAGCCTTTCCAGCTGAGCTTGTATAAGGAGCCTCTTGTTGGAGTAGGTCTCCTTGAGCAGCTCCCATGCTGGCGTGAAGGAGGCTCCCTTCAAGGGTAGAGCTTCTACCTTTTGCGCCGGCTCGCCTGCTAGGCTGGTGAGTAGGTACTGAAGCCTTTCTATATCAGTGAGGTCCTTACGTGAGATGATGAGAGATGAGAACAGCTCACTATAAGCCGGCCATCTCGCGTAGTCCCCTGAGAAGGACGGTAGCGCTAGCTCAGGGAGCTTCCCTAGAGACGACGCCGTGCTCGTTGAGCGTGATGGCTGGTACGGGGCCAACTCCTCGCTGAGGCGCCCTATCTGTACCTTAACATCGGTGATTAACTCCTGCATCTGGTACAGGTAGTTTTCCGTATAGTAGGGATGGTCGCGCTGCGATCTGGGCCATGACACCTCAAAATTGGCGTGCTCCTTATAGAAGGCCTTGAGGAGCTCATCCGCCTGCTGTCCGTAGACCTTGAGTTCCCCCATGGATGTGTTGGGGGCGCATTCAGGGAGTCGGCGCTTTATCGAGCGCATCGACTCCAGCCGGGTGAGCTGAGTCTCAGCCTTTGAGACAATTTCCGATGGAACGCCACACGGAGACGAGGATCTCGTCTGTACCCCAGTGGGAGTGAGAGTTCCATCTGTTCCCGTTGGGAGGTTAAGCGTCGGCGTTGGTGGCCTCGACGATGTCTGCGCGCGAGTCGTCGCCTTCTGCTGTTCGTCGGTCGGCATTTTGAGGTTATGAGTTGAAAATTCACTTGCACGACACTGAGAGTTCACTTCACCCTGTCCTAGGCATCCGGCTCGAAGGACCAAATAATGTTTGAGAGTGTGTAAGGGATGAGAGTTGAGATGAGAGGAATCTAAGACAAGGTTATGTGAGCACAGTTTCAGTGAAAACACTTCGTCGATTTTATTTTAAACACAGTGAGCACACAATGAGAATGCCAAGGTAATATTTATCACGGCACTGCAATGATTGAGCGAATGATCAATGATACCGCGCGGTACGCCACGTGGCCTCCACACGATTATATTAATCGGCGGAGTTCGATGAGAAGTTCGGAATGAGCTGAGAAATACAATGGTTGCGCGATGAGCAAGACACTGATTTTAATGGGTGAGATGAGAGTGAGAAGATATCGGAAATACTACAATTCGCGATGCGATTACAAAAGCACGTTCTTGGTACCGAGCACACAAGAGAATGCCAAAGATGGCCAACATCCGCTACCGCGTCTTCTCCGTTCTTCTCGGACCTCGACGCGGCTCGCTGATTGGTTCATCGATTGCGGCGACAGTTGATCGATCGCCGCTGATTGGCGGCTCGCCAATCGATCAGCGCTGCTGAATCGCGGTCCGCGAGGTGCTGCCATGAGCATGAGTGTGGCGGCGTGGGAAACTACTTTCATTCCCAAACAGGAAGCATAAGGATTGGGAGTCAAAGGAGGCGAGCGGAAGCGGGGGTCAGATGGTAGGGAAGGGAGGGGCAGGAGAAGCGTGCGTGGCGGTGACAAGCGAGCGAGCGAGCGAGCGGGCGAATTAGTACGTAAGAGCGGCTACTGATAAGGTTAGGGTTAAGGTTTAATGTTAAGGTTTAGAGGTAAGAGAAGAAGTGTGGACGGATTGTAAACCCTGAGGGGAAACAATAAAGTACTACTACTACCTGATGATGGAGAGTATTATTCTGTATATAGGCTTTTTATGCCCTGTGTGTGCTGTCGGGCACTATACCTATTGAGTTAACGATTAGGGAGAGGGCTGACCACTATCAGGAAATGGCATTGTTAATGGAGATTGCTGATACCAGCAGCCGGCAAGGAATGAACAATGATGCGGCAAAGGTGGAGCAAAGAAAAAGCATTAGAATGGCCACGATCCGATAATGGCAAGAGAAGAGGGACCAGGCGGAACATGGCAAATGGACTTACCGCTGGAGTCCCAAAGGCATAACATGGTATGGAGGAAAAATTAACAAGCCGGACTTCCACACCACCTAGGCTCTTTTACAGGTGCTTCAGAGTCTATCTAAAAAAAAAGGTAAGGCTACGGAGAGTAAGTGCTGGTTCGGGTGTAGGGCACAAAACGACAGTCCGTTGGAAGATGATATGGAGCTGGTCTCCTGGAGTTTAAATTTTAAGTCTGTTCGACTTTTAATATTTTACATGACTTGAGTTCAGATCGGCGTGAGCCAAATCGGTTTCTATCTATATTTATCTAATAAATTTTTGTACGAAAGGACTTAATTTATAAATTTTTTTTTATATATTAACACTATTCGTACCAGACCGGTCAATTTGACCGTTTTCAAACTTTGGCGTACATTTTCCCACATACAACGTTATCACATCGCTATTTATCTTTACGACTTTTCTTAAAATATGTATACAATGAATTTTTCAGTATTTACTTCTACTCTTATTTACTTGTTTCCGAGAAATATATGTAGCCTGTCCAACCTACCGCGACCGGTCAATTTGACTATATAATCGGTACAAAAGAAATGCTATCTGAACGTGGCATGTCCAACTGGAAACAGAATGAGCCTCTTTATTACATTATTCTGAAGGAGACGCTATCAAGTTACACACGTGAATTGTTGAAACACTGTTTCATAGCAGGAGTGTTTCACTAACCCCACAAGCCGAAACGTCACAGGGGCAAGACGAATCCCCAAACCCCTCCAAGAAATCCTACTTTTAGGTACTGTTCTTTTATTATTGGTCCCCTAGGGGTTACAATCTCCTTTCTCTTCTCTCCCTCCACTACAACACATCCCCTTACACTACCTTATCCTATATTAGCCTAACTTAGCCTAACTTACAGTTAACTTAACCTATCTTACACCTATCTTATTTAACTACTATATACACTATATACAAATATACACAGCAATCCCCTTCTCTTCGCTCGCTCGCTCGCTCCCCTCCTCCTCCCCGACGCCTACACCCGCACGCACACCCGCCTCCCGGACCACCGTTTCCGCACTACTCCCCAACCACTCCATTCCTTCTCTCATACCACCATTCCCTCATATACCTGCCTCCTTTCATCCAACCTCCTCAGCCACTCCTCCCCCTCCCCCTCATCACCCAGTACTTCTTCCGCCATCTTCTGCCACCCTCTCTCTACCCCCCATCCCATGCACTCCTCCCACACGTGTTCCCACGTCTCTCCCTCCCTTCCACACACCCTGCACCTCCTTTTCACTCCCTCTTCCCAATATCTACCCCCCCTCATCTCATTCCCAGTCTATATCTGGCCACTCTTCTCCACCTACTCTCCCCCCACCCCTTCTTTAAGTACCCCGGCAACCCTTCCCCCTTCACCCTTCCGTACCACCTGTTATACCCTGACTCCCCTATTCTTTCCCACCTCTCCTCCTCCTGCACTTTCCTTTCTCTATTCACCAAATCCTCCCCTCTTATCCCCTCCTACATTTAGGTTCTTTGTCCATATCTGCGGTCTGTCGCGATTTGTTTTGTTTGCATTCTTCGTTACACAACGGACATTGTTGAAGGGCATTGAGCAGCGCGACCTCCCTCCGGCTTCCAATAGTACGCAGATCGCAGAGTTGAGTGACACAGTTCAATATTATAACGCGAAGAGAGCATCACGGTATATAATTTCTGAAGTGTTTGCATTTGCATTTCAGGTTATAAATACTAATTTGAAGAAAGAAAAAATAACTTAACAATACTCTGACGCAAATTTTGTATTTGGTCTTTAGTGTATTATTCTGTGGCGAATATTTATCCAAAAAATGTCAAGGCGTTCAAAAAATATGTTATTAGAAAAAATAAATAACATACACGAAGAGTGTTCGGATGCCGATGAAGAGGAACTTTCTGAAACTGAAGATGACATGGAAAAAGATAATGACCTATTTGACACAACCGACGAATTAGAGTCCTCAGACACGGATAATGAAGAGGAAAATATTTTGGATAAACGTAGAGGGCAAAAGAGAAGGAGATTATTATTGAGCTCGGAAAGTGAGAGTGATGCAGAGGACCAGCGCACCGAAACTGCTGTTGATGGGACAGTTTAGGAAGAAATAAAAGAAGGTTCCAAACCTGGAAGGGCACCAGCTCATAATATTTTTAG
This sequence comes from Andrena trimmerana, assembly GCA_951215215.1. Taxonomy (NCBI): domain Eukaryota; kingdom Metazoa; phylum Arthropoda; class Insecta; order Hymenoptera; family Andrenidae; genus Andrena; species Andrena trimmerana. The sequence continues at coordinate 12,549,270 of OX578063.1, read as the reverse complement.
GGAAGTATCAGGTCCAACAGGATATGTTAAACGACATATTATGAAAGGAAAAGTAAAAACTGCATTTTCTCTGATTATTGACCATCGAATAATGAACAATATAAGAACGTGCACAGAAGCAGAAGCATTTAGAGTGTTGGGGACTAAATGGGAACTAAGTGCGGCAAAATTAGATGCATTTGTTGCTCTGCTGTATGCTCGCGGCGCATATGAAGCAAAAAACGTAGACATCTCATATTTATGGAATAAGGAATGGGGTCCTGCATTTTTTTCAGAAACCATGAGCAGACATTTATTTAGTGAAATTATAAGGTTTATACGATTTGATAAGAAAAGCGAACGAAACCAACGTTTACAAACCAATAAATTTGCTTTAATATCTGAAATTTGGGACCGATTTATTGAAAATAGCCAAAGTTGCTATAAACCAGGTGCATATGTAACTGTTGATGAGCAGTTGTTTCCATCCAAGGCTAGGTGTAGATTTACACAATATATGCCGAACAAACCAGATAAATTTGGAATAAAATTTTGGTTAACATCTGACATTGAGAGCAAGTATGTAATAAATGGATTCCCATATTTGGGAAAGGATGAGAAAAGGGGTTCTTCAATTCCACCTGGGGAGTCCGTTGTTCTGAAGCTGATGGAACCATTCACAGGGTGTTGAAGGGACGTGACCACAGACAATTTTTTTATAAGCGTTTCACTAGCCACAAAACTACTCGCAAAAAGAACTACTACTGTTGGAACCATTCGTGGAAACGAACGAGAATTGCTCAAATTTGCAAAAACAAAGAAAGATAATATGGTACGCTATTCAACGAAAGAATATAAATCAAATCATATTACTCTTACAATATATAAAAGCGAACCAAATAAAAAAGTGCTTCTACTAAGTTCACTGCACAACTCAATAGAAACAGAAAAAAGTGGTAAGCGTATACCGGAAACGATTAGTATTTATAATGAGACAAAATTCGGTGTAGACATGACAGATCAAATGGCAAGAAAACGCAGCGTGAAATCGAAATCTCGTAGATGGCCCCTCCAGGTTTTTTTTTAATATTCTTGACCTAGCTGGAATAAATGCATGGGTTTTGTATAAAGAAGCGACGGGAGAAAAAATTTCAAGGAGGAAATTTTTACTGCAGTTAGCTGTAGAACTTGCCGCTGAATATCGAGGATTGCGGGAAGAAGAAAATATACCAAAAACATCAACAAATATAAATTCAGATACACACGTACGCAAAACTTGCCAAGTAAGATATTGTAAAGATAACAAAACTACAAAAATGTGTTCGAAATGCAAAAAATATGTGTGCGGCAAATGTACATTTGAGAGCTTAATAATTTGTAGAAAATGCAGTCCAGACGAACAAGTATATAGACAGAAAAATAAATAAATATAATAATACAGACAGAAAAATAAATAAATAAATGAAAGAAACAATATGACTACCGTTCATTTATGATTTCTTTTCAAGTGTATAATTAAACTGAAAAAAAATTAATTCATTTTGTTATTTGGTGAAAGTTGTTTCATTTATTATTTAATTCAGTACCAAATTGACTACTATCTACGTTCAATTGTAAAAAATATAACTCTTTTTCAAGGACCGGTCATTTGACCGGTCACGGTAGGAATAAGGTATACATGAAGTGTTGGTACAAATAGTGTTAAGATTAATAAATGAGCAAACTTCCTTGGCCGAATAGTGCGTTAAATTTAGAATGTAAAATATGTATATAAATTAAATATAGAGTTTTGCCGAGCCGACATGAAATCAAATTGCCCGCTCATAGTTGTAGCCCGAATCGTGTCTCGGGATCTCGAAACGTAACCCCGCACACCCCTGTGGAGCATACACTTGTCACCTGCCACCGATGGGATGAATAGAGGAAGGAAATGGTGGTCAGGTTGGGAGAAACCGTTGCAAATACACCGGAGGGTTGGACTAACCACATCTTGGGCAAACCTGCGGGGTGGCGTAACTTTGTGGGTTTCTGCGGGTCGATTCCACGTGTGAAGGAGGATTTTGAAAGGAGGTGGGAACGGGCTGGAAAACTCGAAGACACAGTGGATCTGGAAATGCTTATTGAAGAGGTTTGGCCAGTGGAGGAGCAGGAAGGGGCAGGCAGAAAGACGTGATCACGACGCCCAGATGAGGGTGATCAACATGGAGGGATTTCAAGATTGGCTTGAAGAGAACCGTGAGAAGACACAAGATCTGTAGCAGCGGCCCGGCGATGATAGAATTCGAAACAATCCTGTGAGGAAAAGCGGTGGGGTGCCCCTGCGTCCGGGGTTATTGAGAAAGGCCAGCAAACCAAAGCGAAGGCCGCTAGGGAGGGGTTTTAGTCGGTCGACCACCAACGGGAGCCCGATAGAACCCTAAAAAGGGCGTGCGTAAGGCATTTCCCCTCCCTATACATAAAAAAAGGCCGCCAGCCTCCACCTTCCTTTTCCCCCTTTTCCTCTTTGCTTCGAGGGCTTTCCTTGCGGCCTCTTCCCTTGCGAACCGCACCCGTTCCTGCCAAGCCTCCTTCTCCTTAGTAACCTCCTTGAACATCCTGTCCTTCATTACGCTGGATGCGAAGGCCCTGAAGTGCCCCCAGCTCTCCTCCGATTTAGTAATGAGACCCAACAGGGTGGCGGTTTCTATAGGCGCTCCTAAGGAATCTGCCAGCCGGCCCCTGTTCTTATCATAAGTAGCGCATTCAGTGAGGACATGCTCCGCATTATCTCTGGCAGCCCCACAATCCACGCACGTCTCGACGGTGGACTTGCCGATTTTGGCCTTGAAGGCGTTAAAAGCACCGTGCGAGGTAGGGATGCCCGATACAGTCAAAAGTATCGATACTTTGTATCGATACGTACTGATTTATTTAGTATTGATACATACAATATATCGGACAGAAAGTATCGATAGTAATGCGTATCGATACGGTATTGATAATAAAAACATAAAAATCAGTAAGAAAATCACTTTTTTTAATTATGTAAAATATATAAAATATAAACCTCTCACGTTACTTGCCGAAATAGCAAATAATTACAATTAAAAATTCTGTCCTGAATCGATATGTTGCTGTAGATCAGCGAAGATCAGGTGGGCGGTCCGAAGACGCTAGCATCCATAGCGTCTTGTACGTGCTGCATGGAAGAGGATGCTCGTAGCCAATGAAGCGACGGGCATGCCACGGATAGGGAAAACTCTAGTAGTGTGCCCTTAGGCCCTAAAGGTGAAGTTCCACGGCGCGTCCACGGAACTTCACCTTAAGGGTACAAGCCTACACGCACACTACTAGAGTTTTCCCTATCCATTGCACAACCGCCGTTTTGTTGGCTTCGAGCACCCCTTCCACGCAGAAGACGCTATGGACGCTAGCGTCCTCGGACCGCCCACCTGATCTTCGCTGCTGTAGATTATAGTTTTTAAATTGCTGTCATGTAGAAATAAAAGTAAACTTACTATACAATCCTGACCACTCAGGATCCAATAATTCTGGATTGGAAACTAAAATTTATATTAAGTGCAATATATTATGCTACGTGTTCAACTATTTAAAATGAGAAATTATTTAATTTTAATTATTGAAGAGCCAATCTTCCTTTGGCAAAGAAGATAAAAATAAAAGTTGCTGTAAGTGTGTGCTTTTAAGGCGACTTCTGTCGCGAGTAATAATTCTTCCAGCTTTGGAGAATAATCGTTCTGATGGAACTGACGTGGCGACTATTGATAAATAATACTTTGCTAAGTTTGATAGAGATGAATGCGAATTACTATTCCAATATTTAATTGGGTTTTCATCCATTTTGAGATTTGGCTGATTTAAAAAATATTTCAGGTCATCAGCTAGAGCTCCTTCGTTGAGAGGTTCTTTCAATAATTTATTTTGCAAAATTAAATTATTATGATATGTCTAAACATTCTGATTTTCATCTACAGATTTTTCAACTTCCAAATGTGGTGCTGATTTTTTTTTCTGTAATAGAACTTCATTTGAAAGAACTTTCGATATTTTATCAATAGCACGACTGCACGCAATTCTATCACGAAAATTAATTTTTTTAAATCTCGGATCCAGAAGTGTTGACATAGCTAGGAGACTTATTTCAAGGAAACATTTTTTCAATGTTTTCGAAACATTTGTTAAATTGTTCAATTAAACATTTTTTTAGATGTTTAGCTGAATCCGTAAATGGTGAATATATTTCTAATTTGTTTTTTGGAGTACTTATAGCAGGTATAGTTTTACTGGCTGTGATATAATATTCTCCACAGATTATTTCAGTAGCTTCTTCAAAAGGTCCCAATAGTTCACTGAATTATTTTACAAAACGTACTTCTAATGCACTTAACATTAGAGGTGGTGTGGAACAGTGCAACAGTATGGGACTGATTACATCTACAGGGACGAAACTAAGGTCGGGGCCATATATATTGGCCGGTGAGTTTCGTGAGGGGTATTCTCCCACCACACATTTTGCTTGTCTCGGTGCTCCTTTTCTCAACGTTTTCTGACTCGCTCTCGTTCCATCTCGCTCTCGCCTTCCCAGAACAAGAGTGAGCCAGAAATGGTGGGGATAGTGCCAAGCTTCTGGGGTGTAGACCAAACCGAGCTGTCAGCGTAGAAATACACACATCAGAATAGGGGTGCGTTAGCTACGAAAAAATTCAGGAGCTTTATTGGTTAGAACATTGACACTTTCGCGATAGCTTCATCTCGTATTGGTCTGCGCATAGCTTCGTAACGCACACAACTATTACGCTAAGGACAAATAACAGCCAAACGGCTAGGTTCAGGTGGAGCCGAGCAGCGTTCCTGTTACCCCACCATGCCCTGCGAGGGCCACGCAACGCTAACTGACAAATCCACGATCGTCAGATGGTGGTGGTTGATTTCTCCTCGATCGCTGTTCGCGAAAACGAATCGACCGGCCAATATATCTGGCCCCGACCTTAGGTTGTAAGCGCCCCGGAGCAAGGATTCTGTTTGGCGCACCACTCCCCCCAACATTTTACCACCTTACATTGTCCACCATAGGAATCCATACTTTACATATAAAAGGCATAATAAACGTGTTTATTAATTGGTTCCAAACATATTGCAGGTACCCTAATCTGTTTGCTGTTTGATAACAAATCAATCAATTTTAATTAAATAAATTTTAATTACTGTTTCATAAAATGTGTATCTCCTTTATTCCCAATGGAATAACGTAATATATAAATTTGAATAAAGTCATTGATGTAGCTTTTCCAAAATTATGTCTTGTCTCCACGATCAGGCAATATTCGCGGGAAATAGTAACATTGGCTCGCTGTAGTGACATGTGTTACTAATACATATATACGCCATGCGTTGCGTCTAATCTTCCTTTACGGTCAGGATTAGGGGAACCCCAGTTGCTCACTACGGTGGCCCTTATTTTTCAACATTTGATTTCTTTTCCTCTTACCCCGTAAAATGGTTCCATTGCATAAGAAAATAATCCCTGAAAAAGTTTATTGCAATCGGACAATAGTGTTGCGGCCGAGGTTAAACTCGTCGCTTCGCGTCAATTTAAATGTGCGTGCGAGAGCGCGTAAACACCATTACGCACTGTTCGTCAAGACGGTTACGCGTGTCACACGTGTTTGTACGGCTCGAGCGTTTGCCTTCCTGGAATTCGGCCGGTAGTTGCCAGAACATCTGGTTAGTATCAACACGCTCTCGCACGCACGGATTACAGATCCTTTTGTGGCCCTGCGACCCACGGTTTCAATCCGAATTTAAAACGGCTCCACGAGCCTTTGCGGCCAGCGCACTGTACATGGTTATACATATTTTCTGGTCGTGTTAATTGCGTTTATTGTGAGTCGTGTTTTAAGTCGTGTTTGGTCGTGTCCGATTTATGTGGAGTGTTCGTGTGTTTATAACGTCGCCCACTACGGCTAATAAACGTGCCGTCCCATCAACCAGTGGAGATTTTCCATCGCTTTGGAGCGCATTCCTTCCCTGGCCTTACCAGTGGCGATCCACATCGCCTTCCCAAAGCAAACGAGTAAACATGAGAAATTTTTTAAATCTAAACCATTGATGAATTCTAAACCTTAAGGCCCGGTCGGCACCCTGGTGTTCCATTGCAATAAACTTTTTTCAGGGATTATTTTCGTATGAAGTGGAACCATTTCAGGAGGTGAGAGCAAAGAAATACGAAGGAAAACTCCAGACGTATAAAGAAGGATCACCCTACAATGCTCACGAGCAACGTTTTTGACGGCGCTGATATACATTTCGTTTGGTGCCCTCCGCAAATCGGTGCCCGGGGCAGAAACTCCCGCTGTCCCCCCCCCCCCCCCCCCAGTTCCGTCCCTGCTGTACATCTATAAATTCCATAAATCTTACCAGCATATCATAAGTTGAATTCCAGCGCGTTTCTATGCACTGAATAAGCTTTAATTTGCTGTGTAATCGTAATAGATCCGAAGCCTCAACTGACTTCTAAATATATGTGACAATCGTTTTAATTTTCGTGATCACAGGGCTTATAAGTTCGTCAGAAACAAGAATTTTTGACGGAACCAAATTTAATGTGTGGGTAAAACATGGCAGGTGCTCATCCGCACCAAACGCATCAATAATCGTTTTTTTTTAATATTGGATGCGTTGTCTGAAACAACAGAAACAACATTTCTGAGTTCTATGCCCCATTCATCAAGCATGCTAATTAGCCAGACTTTTATATTATTAGAAGTCTGTCGCTCATCTAGCTCTTTTACCCCAATTGTAACACTCTTATATTCGTCGTCAAATAAATAGTGTACTGTTAAACCCAGAAAACTTTTTAAGTTGAAACTTTCGAAGTTCCACATGCCGTCTCTGTTTGTGAATCGGTTGAAATACCAGAAATAGCAACCATGGATTCAGCTCCTACATTTTCCTTTTTGCGGAAATGCTTAAAGATAATCATATTTTAAGAATTTTCAATTTATGATTTGCATTTAAAACAAAAAATATATGGAGCTTGTAACTACTAAAGGGGGTAAAGGATACTGATATATATATTCACTTTTTCCACACTCCTTTAATAATTGAATGAATCAATCAAGGAAGGAAGGTGATACAAACGGTTCTGTTCAGGACACGAAACGTCGAAGCTTCGAGCGTTCGCGGGTTAGATTAAGACTTAATTTACTGTATAAGATAATCGATAAGGATAGCCGTTAAGAATAGTCGTTAAGTTTAAACTAAGGTCACGGTCACAATATATTTACACCACGGTTGTACAATGGTTTACACGTTTGTCTAATTAAACTAGAAACAATTAACACTGAGCTTACTTATATAAACGCGAAAGTACGCGCTAGCTAGCGATAGAACCGAGTACAGTAAATCCTCGTTAGGAGCCCGTTTCTACCACGCGTTAGGAGCCCGGCGACTATCCCCACCACTTTTTAGAATCCTTCGGACGAGAGTGAGAAACCCCAATGAGCGAGCGAGAGGAAACTCTTTCGTTTCCTCTCGCTCGCTCATTGGGTTTTCTCACTCGCGCCAGTGGCCGCCCGGAATAGTGTCCAGTCGCGTTAGGAGCCCGCCGCCAGCCCCGTTCGTCGGGCTCCTAACGAGGATTTACTGTAGTTCGGAATCACAGGGTCCTGGAACGTTCCAAGGATAGCGCAAGTATACGTGATAAAAGTTAGGACTTGTCGAGTCAACGATTCTTAGAAGAGAGAGCGATAGCGATGATTAGATCGTATCGGTTCGCCGAATTCTGTGACGTCAGCATCCCACCCAACAGCTGTTCGCCCTGAGCAAGACGAGAGCCGCACCGGCGAAACAAAACCGGTCGCACGGTGAAGCGATATAGCTGTCTAATTAGCTGAGGTGCGCGTCAACAGATGACCCGACCGATCTCATCACCGCGATCGTGCATACCGCGACTTGGTCGCGTTAGCCGTTTCGAACCGCGCGCGGAGTCGGCAGCGAATCCGCGCCGGCTTGGCCTGTGGCCGTTTGCGCCAATCCCAAACAGGTTCTAACAAACCAAGGCTAAGGTAAATCACTTCGGTAAATCGGTACTGCGCGTGTCGATATCTCTGACGGCTGGTACGAGAGTGAGGGCGCGCTTTTTTTTATTTATTTTTTATTAGAGTATTCTTAGTAGGGGGGGGGACAGGTCTTTCTTGTTCCTCTCTGTGGGCCGTCCCTCCGAGCTGCTGCCCGGTTACCGGCCGGAGTGTGGTGGTGTGGTGTTACCGGCAGAAGGTTATGGTAATAGATTACTTCTTGGGTGTGTTGCGGAAAAGTTTCAAAAAACCGCTATTGCATGTGGAGCTGAAAGTAGGTTGAGTATCAAGCAGTGTTCTGATGTACGAATATAACGTGCTTGATGCGGTATGATCCCGATGCGTAGAAGGTAGTTGCAAAAGAAGCTAGATGTCATGCGCATGCAAGTGGCTAGTGCAGAATAATGGGTGCCATGGGTGACAGACGGTGGTTAGAAGCGTGAGCGTATGCTGACTGTAATGATCCAGAGTGGTAGGTTTGACGTGCAGATATGAGCGCGAGAAGTGCGAAACTGAAACTTAAAATCTAATTAGTGCAGGGGGGGGGGGGTGGAAGGGAAGGTTAGGTTGGAGTGTGAAGTGGGTATAGGTTAAGTGGACATAGGAAAAGGGACTTTAATCTTGTATGGAATTTTATTACGATCGTACGTGCCGGTGCGACGTGCGAGTGGGTTTGAGTGGTCGGCAACCTTGTAATTTTCTAGCATTTTAGAAATAATATCGTTTATTAGAGAGACTTTGGTATCCTGGTGCAGAGCCCTGGTGGGGTATAAGAATGGGGCGTGCATAATGGTTTTAAAAATTTTATTTTGAATCCTCTGAATCTGCTCTTTGTTAGCTTGAGTCGTGTTCCACCAGACCTGTGCCCCGTATGTGAGCACAGGTCTGATGCAGGTATTATAAATGTGGAGTCTGATTTTTAAATTCAGTGTGTCTATGAAGTCTGTTATAGACCTTTAGTGTCTTATTAATGCGGTCTTGGATAGCCGCATTCCACATTAGTTTATAATGTAAAATAATGCTGAGGTATTTTACCTCTTCAAGCCAGGGCACTGCTACGTTGTTGATGTATATTCTGTGGTTATGCCTGATTGCAAGGTTGTTGGGGTTGCGGTTGAAAATGATCGCCTCTGTTTTGCCTGAATTAATTTCGAGTTTCCACAAAGCGAAGTAATGAAGAACCTCGTCGAGGTAGGATTGGAGGCACAATACCAGAGTCGGTATTTGCCAGAAGGAGGTATAAAGGGCGGTGTCATCCGCGTAGAGCGCAAGGTCGCAGAACTTAGCATTAGGTATATCATTAATAAATATATTAAAAAGTGTGGGTCCTAGTATGGAACCCTGCGGCACCCCCGCAGGAACCGCCAGAACCGCAGATTTCACAAGGTTACATCTGACAAACATCAGTCTGTCCTTTAGGTATGATGTAATTAGTTTGTTGAAGCCTGTGGGCAGACTGATGTGTTGGTTAGAAAAATAAACTTATCGCCCTCATAGCAATAAAGAAGGTATTTATTAATATATATATATAAAGGTACTTATAGTCTGTTCTCTAGAGAGGACTCTCTCAGGCCGAGAGTCCGTATAGCCTTTTTCTTGACGAATGTGGCGCCCCCACACTCGCGGGCCTGTGCGTTGTTGGCCTTATTTCTAACAATTCCCCCTCTGGGCAACAACGCGCGCACTCCCGAGATCCCTAAATACATTAGGTTTTGCTTCAACCGTTCTTCCGTTAATGGCTTTGTTAACAAGTCGGCTTCCATACATTCAGACTTTACATGTTTTAACTTAATACTATCGTTATTCGCTTCATCCTTAATGAAATAATATTTGCGATTGATGTGCTTAGTTCTATTTGTAACTTTAAGATTAGAGATCCAATCTATAGCTGCTTTACTATCTGTTTTCACGCATATCGGTAGTTTAGTTCCTATATCTACACCTAATCCGCTCAATAAGCCTTGCACCCATTGTAACTCTTGCACCGCTTCACATAAGGATATAAGTTCGGCTTCGCAGGTGGACAGAGCAACTAATCCTTGTTTTCTACTCTTCCAGCTAACCAAATTGTCACCAATTTTTATGGTATACCCCTCGAATGACTTAGCGTCTTCGGTTGAACCCCAGCTTGCGTCTGCGCTGACTGTTAACTCATTGTCTCTATTTGTATATATCAATTTATAATGACTCGTCCCCTTGAGATACCTGATGACTCTTTTCGCTGCTACTAAATGTGTATGACGCGGATTAGCACTATACTGCGAAAGTCTACTTATCGCGTGTGTTACATCTGGTCTAGTACCTATGCTTAAATACATTACAGATCCAATGATTTCTTGAAATGCAGTTGCATCTACTGGTGGTGACGTTTCATAATCATCTAGATTTTGCTGCGGATCTAGCGGAGTTTTTGCGATATTACAATCCTGTAGCCCGAATTTTTCTACTATTGTACTTATGTAGCGCTCTTGTGACAATTCTAATCCTATATCAGTCTCTGTGATACTTATGTTTAGGAACTTCTTATTTGTTGTCTCAGTTAGTTTAAAGTATTGCATTAACCTCTCGGTCACTCCATCTATTATAATATTATCTGTTCCTAAAACTAAGAAGTCATCAACGTACACGCCAATTATAACAATCTTTTCTTCCTCACGCATTATATAAACACATGGGTCCTCCCTAATTCGTTCTAGGCCCATCTTTACGAATATATCATTCATTGTTTCATTCCAATATCGACCCGATTGAGGTAATCCGTATATGCTCTTTATCAATCTACATACTTCGTTCTTCCCGTTACCAAAGCCCGGTGGCTGTTCCATATACGTCTCCTCTTTCAACTCACCATACAAATACGCCGCTACTACATCAAATAATCTAATTTTCAAATTATAAATACACCCAATAGCAAGTAAAATTCTAACTGTCTGTAATTTTATTACCGGAACGAAACTATCCTCGTAATGTATTCCTTTTCTCTGTTGACACCCTACTGCTACCAGCCTAGCTTTATATGTAGTTTGGGATTCATTTAACCATTTTTTATTATAAACCCACTTACTTCTAATGACTTTTATTCCTTCCCTTCTGGGTACCATCTTCCATACGTTGCGTTCCTGCATATATTGCAATTCCTTTTCCATGGCCTCTAACCATTTCTTCGAATCTCCCGCTTCCATCGCTTCCTGGTAGTGGTTCGGCACTCGTTCGACGGCCGTTGCTAAGCTGCTGTGTCCTTTTTTCTCTTCTATTCGCGCTGATCTTCTGACCCCAAATTTCAATAATTCTTCTTCTCTTTCCTTCATCTTTGTTCTATGTTCTAACTCTATCTCTGCTGCTGTTCTTTTCTTGTTTTTCCCGACCGGACTTGTTCTGCTTGATTGTGGAAGCAACTCTCCACCGGCCTGGTCGGTCATTTCTGTTTCGTTTTCCGCGACTTCCGGTTCATCATCGCTTCTATTATCTTCTTGTCTCTCATCTGATGTTTCAGCGGCATCTTTGTCATCTGTAATCTCTGCGTACGGAATTCCTAGAAGATCTCCTTGTGATTCGCTTAATTCCCCTTCCATTAAAGTCGAACCCTTTACCTTCTCGTCAAATTTCACATTCCTTACAATATTTATCTTTCGGTACTCTGGATCGTACACCCTGTAGGATCGGCTATCATCGCAATAACCCATAAATATGCCCTTCCTGGCCCTTGGACTGAGTTTACTTCTATTTATTTTAGGTATAAAATAATAAGCCATACATCCGAAAACTTTGATGTACGACACTGTCGGTTTCCTGCCGTACCACAGCTCGTAAGGGGTTCTTGTACCTCTTTCCTTAGAAGGTACTATATTCTTCAATCGAGTTGCCGTCATAATAGCCTCTGCCCAAAAATTATCTGGTAATCCTGCATCCACTAACATAGTTCGAGCTTTATCTAATAGTGATCGGTTCGCTCTTTCTGCAACGCCATTACTTGGAGGATTATAAGCTACAGTTCTTTGGTGATGTATACCCTTATCTTTAAACAATTCCATAAAATTCCTATTTATAAACTCCTTCCCATTGTCTGATCTGACCTGTCTAATCTTTTTCCCTAGCTGATTTTCATATTTATTCACATAATGTACGAATTTTTGAAATGCTTCATCTTTTGTTCTAATAATGTACACACATACATACTTTGAATACTCATCAACCAATACATAAAAATATCTGCTCCCATTCATTGACTCGACAGGCATTGGACCACATAGATCCATATGTACTAGCTCTAATGGTTCTCGTGTTCCCATTTCTTTTATAGAGTAGTTTGGTTTTTGTGACATTTTGCCCATTATACATGGTTCACACGATCCCAACGGTTCTTTAATATAATTTAAGTCCCTCACTAATTCATTATCTAGCATATAGTCTAAGTAGCTTTCACAAACGTGCCCCAGTCGGCGGTGCCATAACCTCTTATCCGAACCTTTACCCCCTCTACCTAAATAGGTTTTACAGTCTATCTTAACGCTCGCGTCTACATTAGTATTCTCCAAACAATTATTCTCTATCTTATCTATTTCACTATTATTAATTTTTATAGTGTCTTTTTCCTTATCCTTAATTTGTACCATCATGGCGTTACCATCAGTCTCATCCACTTTCAATAGAAAAATACCGTCCTGTTCAAACGCTTCGGCAATTAAATGACCATTTCTATTTAATATTTTTGCCTTACTTTGTTTAAAATTCACCTCGTGTCCTTGTTCGTTTAATTTACTTACTGACAACAGATTCGCACGCAGTGATGGTACATACAATACATCTCTAATAAATATATCATTTATACCTTGCCTGGTATATACGCTGACCTTCATGTCGCCCATCGCTTCAGACCTCATCTCCTTGTTATTTTGTGCTAGTGATATTCTCACGTTACTTGGTTTGACATTATGCAACGCATTTAGATTGGAAGTCATATGAGAAGTAGAGCCCGAATCTAATGTCCACACATGCTCGCCGTTCTCCACTCTATTTATATTCCTGTCAATCTCATTCACATTAAAATTAAATACATATCTACTTTGCATTGACATGTTACCTTGCTCGTTTCTATTATTCGTTTTTCTTTGGTTATTTGAGCTGCTACTATTTCCTGTACCTCCCATGGATTTTCTTTGCCCCGGCTGTGCTTCTTTCGTCTTCTTATGCCAGCAGTCCTTTGCCTTGTGGTTTTTTCTTCCGCAAACATAGCATCCCCCATAATCTTGTGGCTTCTTTGGAGGTCTTGTGGCTCGATATGCATTTTCACTCTTCCACGACGGTTCTCCCTTTCCGGATGGTGCGCTTCTATTTTCCTCTTCCACCAGTGCTTGTGTTATCTCTTCTAAACTTATGTTTCGCTGGGTTCTCAACACCACAGCAACCTTTTCTAGGCGAGAGTGAACTCCTCTAATTACATGGTAAGATACCTCTCTTTGGTCAATTGGATAACCTATTGCCGCACTGCGAGAGGCAATGTTTCTTGCTCTGGTAATATAATCTACTACAGACTCAGTGTTAGTCATTCGAATATTCTTAAGCTCGAGTCCAATATCTATTCGTCCATCCTGAGCGTCTCCTTCGTGTAACTCTCTCAGAGTGAGCCAAATTTTTCTGGCATTTGTCTCGGTTAGAAATTGTCCAGCCTGTTCTTCGGATAGAGTGGTGATAATAATACTGAATGCCTCATCATTCTTTTCTTCCCACTTCATCCGCAGTTTCCCTTCTACTGATTCTGGATTTTGTGCCACAGGTGGTTCATGTCCTTCTATTACCTCCCTGAATAACCTTTTAGCACGTAATACTGCGCCAATTTTCAGTGCCCATACACAGTAGTTCTTTCCGGTTAACAAATCGATCTTTTTCGTATTTGCACTTGCCTCGGCCATGTCTTTTATCTATTTTCTCTTTTCTCACTTCGCAATACCACGTGCTTTTTCGAATTTTTGAGGTTAGAGTGTTCCCTTTATCTCTACGTACTCATACGTGAGTACCTATTACCTTCTCTTATTCTAACCACGCTCTGCTACCAAATGTTGGTTAGAAAAATAAACTTATCGCCCTCATAGCAATAAAGAAGGTATTTATTAATATATATATATAAAGGTACTTATAGTCTGTTCTCTAGAGAGGACTCTCTCAGGCCGAGAGTCCGTATAGCCTTTTTCTTGACGAATGTGGCGCCCCCACACTCGCGGGCCTGTGCGTTGTTGGCCTTATTTCTAACATGATGGAGTATAGTTTGTAAATTAGGGCGGCGTGCCACACCGAATCAAATGCTTTCGATAAATCCAAGACAATTAGGCCCACTGCTCTGTTAACATTGATTTCATGCACAATGGATTGAGCGATGCGAAGCGTCTGTTGGACGGTGGAGTGACCAATGCGGAAGCCGAACTGCTGATCAATTATCACCTTGTTAGCTGTGAGGTAACCAGTTGAAAAGGTATGTATGCATTTCTCTTACAGTTTGCCGAGAATGGAGAGTAGGCTAATTGGCCTGTAGCTAGGCGGCAGTTCTCGAGGTTTACCAGGTTTGAGAATCAGGACGAGTTTGGATATTTTCCAGGCGTTCGGAAAATAGCCAATCGCAGCAGCGAAGGAGAAAATGTAATGGATCTGAACTACTATTTTCCGCGACGCGTGCTTCAACATCGACACCGTGATTCCATCACTGCCTGGAGCCATCTTGGAAGCCATTTTGTGGATATAATTGAAAATCTGTTCTGGGGAGACCGGAATGGCCGTAACATTATCTGGGACAGCAGCTTGCAAGGTGGCCGAGAAGTCCTCGACAGTTGAGTCCATGCTGGATGGGAGCTTGGCTGCATTTTGGTGAATGCCCGCAAAAGTGGCGGCCCGGATTTCGGCCTTGTCTGCATCGGTCGTAATAGAAGTGGATCCACTGAGGAGAGGTGGAAGAGTCCTGGATTTATCAGTGCAGGATATTTTCTTAAACGTGCTCCAGAATGTGGGGTCGGGATGCGAGAAAGCCCTCAGTATGCGATCCCATTCCAGTGTTCGGAGATATGAGATCCTTTTCCGGATGGTGGCAGTAATGTCTCGTATTTCACTAGCAACCACCTGCGCACCAAAGAGTTGTCCGCGTCTTCGTAGTGCCCGTCTATGACGGATGAGTGAAAGCACGGTGTTATCCTTGAGAAGGTGTTTATTCTTGGTGACATGTATCAAGTCAGGTGTGGCGGCTCTCTTGCGACAGGTCTGCAGGAAGGAGGTTAGGTCTCTAATGCACGATTCAATGTCATCTACTGTAGTGCGATTTCTCTTGATGGAGTAATTTGCCGTGAGATTTTGGTATTTCTCCCAATCGGTGATGGATTCCAGGCTAGCTGTCCCGATGGGGGGTTTAACAGTCAGGATAACGGGACGATGAGGGAAGTCAAAGTCGTCCGTCACTATACAGGAAAAGTCTGCGTGGAAGTCCGTGATGAAAAAGTCGATGGTGGACGGTGTACTTCTACCCATTTGATGTGTGAATTCCTCGGGGTGGATGATTTGGTATGGAAATTTGTTAATGTGGTTATACAAGATTTTTCCTGCCTTATTTTCCGAGAAATTGTTCCAGAAGTTATGTTTGAGGTTCCAGTCCCCGCCTATCAGGAAGGGGGAACCCATTCGTGTCAGAGAGTCAAAGACCTCTGCGTCTCTGATTGAACCCGGAGGCGCGTACATAACTCCAATGATAACCTTTGGCGTAGTGAGTTTGATAAAGCATGCGTCGTGCTGAAGCGTACAGGTAGGAATGAAATTCACGTAGTTTATAGAAGAATGAATACAGATGAGAACTCCTCCGCTCTTAACAGGGCGATCCGCTCGAGCTATCGTGTAGCCGGACAAAGTGAAGTTAATCAGGGGAGTAAGCCAAGTCTCAGTGATCAATATGATACCTGGCTGCAGTTCGGCAACCACACGGATAAGCTCGTTGCGCTTACGAAGCAGCGAGAGTGCCTTCCAGAGCATTATTTTTGGAAGAGGCATTACACTAGTTCAAGGTACCAAGCATTAAACAAAAAACTTGAAATTTTTCAGCTATCGATCGGCATGGTCTTAGTTTTTCTATGAGCGAACGGGTCAATAAAAGCATTTGATTAATGTCTACAATAGAATTTAGTTCTTGGATAGCTCCTATCAACTCCTGCATTGCGTTAACGCCGCAGGGCTGTATCGGGTTATCCCCAGGGCAGCCGGTGACAGCATACTCCCCGGGGGAGGGGAGGTATGTCTGTTGGCCTCGCGCTCCCGCAACGACTACGTCGGCGTAGGATGGGAAGGGGGCAGGAATGGTAGGTGAGGTACGAGTGGGTGGGGGAGGAAGTACCTTCCCTTGCAGGGGGAGTAAATTTGAGTGTCGGGGCAGTATAAGCGCTACTCCGTTAGAGTTTCTTGGACTTGCTTTGCGTTTTTCCAGGTAAGTTAGGAGTGCAAGACACTGTCCGTAGTTGGCTGTATACGGTCCGGCGCAATTAAGGGGGGAGACCACTGTCTGAAATCTGAAATTTTTTTTATTTTTTTTTTACATTTTCTGAAAGACGTATGTTTCAAGAATGTTCTCTCCAAATTTTATGAAGAAATTCGCAAAATTGACGGATATATGGTGTGTTTCGTGGAGCGGTGTCAAACCCGCGAATGAGCCTCGCGGAACATTGAACGCGTTTTCCTCAGAATTACATTTTTCAACCGCGTTGACAGTCTACAGAGAAAACTATACGTTCAATTGACATGAGCAAGGACATTTATTGTTCGGAAAACCCGTGGCTATTACGTGACGATCAGCTTTTTTCATTTTTCGACCTGCTTCTATTTTTTTTAGCAACAATTCCCTAACCATGTACCCAAGAAAAAATGGTTTTCATTCAGTGGTCCGCGATTTTGTTATTTTTTACAATTTTGTAATTTTTTGATCGTCACGTAATAGAGGCAGGCTTCTAGTTTCTAAATATTATTGTTTTTTTGAATTCCGATTGACCATATGGCCTGGGGACTGTCAACGCGACTAGCATGTTTTTGCCGCAGCGCAAATTTTGACGAAGAGTATACACAAAACGGATTTATGAATTTGATTGAAAAAAATGTTTTCTTACCCTTCGATATGTACACTATTAACTATACTACGCAATAAATTGATTTACTTGCGTTGGTTGGTTGAAATAAATTCCCGAAAACACCCTTCCATTTCGGACCATTAAAACTCGGAAAAATCGATTTTTTTTTTTACATTTTCTGAAAGACGTGCGTTTCAAGAATGTTCTCTCCAAATTTTATGAAGAAATTCGCAAAATTGACGAATATATGGTGTTTTTCGTGAAGCTGTGTCAAACGCGCGGCTGAGCCACGCGGAACATTCAAAGCGTTTTTCTCAGAACGACATTTTTCAACCGCGTTGACAGTCTACAGAGAAAACTATACGTCCAATTGACATGAGCAAGGACATTTATTGTTCGGAAAACCCGTCGCTATTACGTGACGATCAGCTTTTTTCAATTTTCGACCTGCTTCTATTTTTTTTAGCAACATTTCCCCAATTTTGTACCCCGAAAACATGACTTTTTTTTCAATGGTCCGCCATTTTGTTACTTTTTACAATTTTGACATTTTTTGATCGTCACGTAATAGAGGCAGGCTTCTAGTTTCTAAATATTATTGTTTTTTTGAATTCCGATTGACCATATGGCCTGGGGACTGTCAACGCGACTAGCATGTTTTTGCCGCAGCGCAAATTTTGACGAAGAGTATACACAAAACGGATTTATGAATTTGATTGAAAAAAATGTTTTCTTACCCTTCGATATGTACACTATTAACTATACTACGCAATAAATTGATTTACTTGCGTTGGTTGGTTGAAATAAATTCCCGAAAACACCCTTCCATTTCGGACCGAGACAGTGGTCTCCCCCCTTAATGCATTTGGGAGGAGTCTCCCTTGGTTTCTGGCAGTCCGCGGAGCTATGGAAGCCGGCACACTTTACGCATTTATGTGGTAAGCCGCAGTTGGAGGCACAGTGCCCGTAAGGTTGGTATCGAAAACATTGGGTATAATTTTTTTTTGGAAAAAAATGTTTCCCAATAAATTCTGGTACTAAAGACTGAATTTATTTTAGTGACCGTATTCGGGGCGGTGCCCGGTGGGAATGTGACCTTGTAGATGTGAAATAAGGACTGTTTACTATTACCGCTGTTTGTGATGGGAATGCACGTTAGGGGATTTAGACCTTTATTTTTAAGTTCTTCAAGTATTTCCTGAGGAGGGGTCTCAGGGAGGCCCTTTAATGCCATAGCTAGCTCGCGTTCTGAGTTTAGCGAGAAAGTAAAATATGGGATATTACCCTCATTTAAAGCCTGTCTAAATTTTTTAAAGGGGTTAATTTCCTCAAATTGAAGGCGAATCTTATTGCCAAGATATTTGATAGAGAATGTCTTGCCAAAGTCTCTTGCGAGTTCACGTTCGAATTTTGCAATGTTATATGCAAAGTTGGGAATATATAGTGGTGGGGGTTTAGGTACACGCGAGTCTGTATTGTTTACGGTCGGGCCAGCTGGATTTTGTTGGCCATAGGTGTGGCTGGCAGAGCCGAGTGTCGCCTTGTTTACTTCCGGTGACATTTTTTTGGTAGAGGCTAACGTGGTGCTATGGAGGTCGTGCGCCGATGTGGAGGCAGCGAGAACAGCAAAGCGGTTAGATACCGCGATATTAGGAATGCTATCCTGCTCCATGATTTCGTTGGAGTTAACTAAATTCACTGGGAGGGACACATTAATAGAAGAGATTTGCGAGGTAGAAGGATCCGTTGTACTGGAATTTTTCCCCAGGTTTAGTTTATCACGCTTAGTTTTTTTGCTCTTTCCGGACTTTTCCTTATGTCTTTCAACTGTAGATTTATTTAATGATCGTTCGGAATTAGAAGAATGGTCGGATTGTTCAAAAGAGGTGTAACCCTTGAGGGTTTCTAAGGGTGCACCAGCCGATCTTTTCGCGGCAGTAGATTTAAGCTCAGCAAAAATTGATTTACTCACCATTTTAGCCGCATCTAGCACTTCCAGGGAGGGCCCATCGTCCCTTGGAGGGTCCGTGGGATCACTGGGGTGACCACTCTTGTAGACAGAAGCAATAGTTGCTCCAGAGTAGTCTACCAGGATTTGGAGTAAGGAGAAATTGACCCCTGACGGGATAGACTATGATAAAAATGTAATATATAGGAGAAATAGAAATGGATAAAAATGTAATATATAGGAGTAGGATTAATGGAAATTGTATTATGCCTACTAATGTAGAACCGAAATATTGCATGCGATGTTAGGAAGCCCGGTGATCTCTTTTAACACCTGTCTCAACACAAACCAGAACCAAGCAATACTGTAAACTTATCATAGAAAGTTAAATTTATCAAATGTCTATGTAACTTTTATGGATTATCGAAAATTTGAAAGTGCAATCTCACCTTGCTTATAAAGTACAATTGAAGTGCACGTGGACTGTGGAGTCGTGTACAGGGTGATTTTGACGTAGTGGACGGGGAACATGCCACGCATGCGCGTGATGACGCGGTGACGTCAAACCCATCAATGCCAAGCTCGGAAACGATGAGAAATTAACCGACGTATCGAAGGGTAATATCTAGCCGTGAAGTATCGATACACCGATATATCGAACCGTGGAGTATCGATACACCGATATGTTGTGTCCCAACCGACACCTAAGCGTGTCGACACTGCGCTCATTCCGATTGCCATAATCGAACGACCGAAATCCGGAACAACTGCGTAAGGGTTCTCGGGAACGCACTGAGAACTGTCAGCACATGGTGAAACACCCAAAAGCAGGCCAAAGACGGACACCCCGATGGTCCCCGCTTCGTTCCGATTAAAGTATAAGAACGATGTACGATCAAGGCGAGCTCAGAATTGATTGAGACTCATTACCTCACTTATACGCGACTCATGCCTGATTAGGCACAGTGTCATTGTCACCCAGATTGGGACAGAATAAACTTGTTTAAACCTTACGCTGAGTTCCAACTCTTTAACCGGCAACGATCCCCTACCTTCGGTTTCAAACCCGAACCTTCCCGAGCACCCCGAGATTCTCTGCTAGAATCTCGACCCCAGGCGTCCCGTGCACAACAGATATATCGTTGCCTACAATATCGATATAAAATATCGATATTCATGAACCGATATATCGATATTTACTTGTATCGGAATTGTATTGGGCATCCCTAGTGCGAGGTGAGGAGCTGAGTAGTCCAATAATCGAGTTGGAATAAGAGTCCGCACTTCCCAGTAAATGTGTCAACCGAGTCTACCAATCTCCTGGTCCAGTTGTCCGGATCAAACGCCTCCCATGAGGCCTGCCACTCGGCCATCGCTATTCTCTCCACTATTAGCACCGGATTACCGCGACTATCAAGGCTCTTCCTATATTCAGCCCTAGCTATGAAGACCCGCCTCCACATTCCGGCCTTAATATGAATCGGCATTCTGCCCGCCAGCACACACAGAGCCTGGTACGAAGTAGTCCTGTACGAGGTAGTAGTTCTTATAAGCGCTGTTCTGTGGGCACTCCTGAGGATATCTTTATTCGCCCCCCTTTCAAGCGCGGCGGCCCAGACCAGGGCAGCATACATGACCAGAGACTCCTATACCGAGTAGTACAAGCGCCTGGCATGTATGAACCTCTTGTGTTTGGCAGCAGCGAGGCAAGGGCCCAAGCAACCCTTCACCTCGCGTTGTCGCGTCTTCAATGTGCTTCTTGAAATTTCTCCGGCAGTCCAGGGTAACCCCTAGATAACGGACCTGCTAAGCCGAGGTGATCGTAGAGCCCAACATCGGGAAGTCCTGGATTTTGCGTGAGCACAGGTCTAATGCAGGATTTGTATATGTGCAATCGAATATGGATATTTAGGGGGGACCTGTGGCTGAGATTGCGGTAGAGAAAAGTCGTGACTTTTAAGGTCTTAGAGATACGGTCAGATATTGCCAAGTTCCATAACATCTTGTGGTGCAGGAGGATGCCGAGATACTTGACCTCATTTGCCCAGGACACTGGACTACCGGTAATATGAACCTTAAACTTGTCCCTGGCAGCAAGCGTCTTGGTGCTACGTGAGAACATAATCGCTTCAGTTTTGTCGGTGTTGATTAGGAGCTTCCAGGTGGAAAAAAGAGAATGACCTCGTCAAGGTATCCTTGGAGGCGAAGTGCCGAGGGCTGCCACGAAGAGGTGAATATTGTCGTGTGGTCGGCATATAGAGCCAGGTCGCAGTTTGCCGAGATTGGAATGTCATTTATAAAAATATTAAAAAGAGTGGGTCCGAGTACCGAGGCATGTGGCACCGCGGCCAGAACAGGGTACAGCTTTTTTTTTTTTTTGAAGAGGGGGAAAATGCTTTACGCATACCCCGGCATTGTTTTTGTTGCCGGGGTTATGTGGGACTCACCGCCTATAAATAGGCGGGATACCCACTAAAAACCCCCTCTGGTGGTCTCCACGGTGGGCCTCATGGCGGCGCCCGGAACTTCTGTTGTAGTCCCTCGGGCGCCGCTATCGTTGCCAATGAGGCCCCGCTAACATCCCCCCACTCCCAAATTAAACTCTGGGAGGGGGGGAAACCACCGACTGGGTGTCCACTCTGTATCAGAGTGGACTCCCCGGTCTCAAAACGCTGCACATAAGTGCGTGCGCCACGCAGTAAGAGACTTAAACCTAGCTATAGCTAACTTAAATCTACAATAAAAGAAAAACCCGATAAAAACACGATAAAACCCGATAAAAAACCCGCACGCGGCTCCCCATGGGGACACCGCCGGGGGGATTACCTCCCCCTCCTCGCGATCTCAGGGGGCCGACCCTTTCTTTTTCTAGCGCGTATAACGCGCACGCGGGCCCTCTCGGCCGCAACCTCCTGGGCCAATCGCGCGCGCTCCGCACGTAAGAAGCGGTCGGCCTCCATTTCCGCTACATGGCGGGCCCCCATGACGGAGGCCGCAAAATCGCGGAACGCGGTCCACCTCTTTGAAGAGGAAGTGGCAAGAGGCACCAACGTGGAAACTTCCACGGGTACCCCCAGGCCGGCGGCCAGCACCTCGCGCTGGGGAGCGAACTCCGGGCATGCTGTGAGCACATGCTCAGCATCGTCCCGGGCCGCCCCACAGACCAGATACGCCTCGGAGGGTGCTTTCCCAATTCTGTGTAAGAACTGCCGGAAAGACCCATGCCCCGTCAGTAGCTGCATGGACCAATAGTCCGCGAATACTGAGGGGCCCGAGGCGTCGACGAAAGTGCTGACCGCTGGGACCAGGCGCCCTGTCCCATCCAGCCTGCCACTCCTCCATTGCCGCTGCAAGCGCAGCGGCTTTATGGAGGTGGACCCGCGTCGTTAAAAACTCCGGGTCGCCGCCAAGGGTGGGGTCATCCCTATCCCGCGCTTTATCGCAGAAAACTGCGCGCCCCATTTTGGCCTTAATGTACAGCGGCATTCGCCCTGCTAGAACGCAGAGCGAGGCAAAGGACACTGTCCTATATGCCGCTGTACATCGGATCAAGGCTGTGCGCTGAGCACGGCGGAGAATGGCACGTGCATTCCCGGCCCAGACCGGCGACCCGTATAAAATCACCGACTCCCATACCGAGATGTATAGTCTTCGGGCATGGGCGGATGGGCTCCTGGTGTTAGAGAGGATCGCTGAAAGCGCACCTGATACCCTATCCGCCCTAATGGCCACCTCCCCCAAATGGGCCCGATAATTACGGAGGCAATCAAAGATTACCCCCAAATATCGGACCCTGGCCGCCGTGGTGACAATGGCGTTCAGGATCGGAAGACGTCTCGATCCTGTGGCCAGTCAGGAGGATGGCCTCCGTTTTTTCCGCTACCAAGGAAAGGCCGGTTTTACGAAACCAAGCTCCAATCCTCGGCAGCACGGAAGCCATCTGCAACCTGACATGGGGGAGGTCCCTACCCGAAAACAATAGCGCGAGGTGGTCAGCGTACGCTACCGCACGCCCCGCCCCGCCCATGTCCAACTCGGTCAGGAGTCCGTCGTATACGGCGTTCCACAGGAATGGTCCCAAAACGGACCCCTGTGGAACGCGCGCAAAAATATCACGGACCACGGTGCCCTCATAAGAGTGCACCGTGATCCCGCGGTTTCTAAAATAATCCCCGAGGAGTACCCGAACGCGTCGATCTACCCCTCTCCTACTCATCTCGTCCAAAACAACATCCCAGCGTAGGGAGAACAGGGTACAGCTGGGAGCGTGCCTCCTTGCTATTGACAAACAGATGTCTGTTTGACAGATAAGACGAGATTAACGTGACAAAACCGGGGGCAAGGCCAATCCCGTGCAATTTGAACAGAAGTGCTCCGTGCCAGACGGAATCGAACGCCTTTGACAGATCCAGCATCACCAACGCTGCGATTTACGTTAAGTTCATGCGTGGTGATTTGAGCGATACACACTTTTTGTTGTATGGTGGAGTGACCCGGACGGAAACCAAACTGCTGGACAACAATGATCCTGTTTTTGGCAAGGAATTCGGTTAGGTACTCGTGGATGCATTTTTCGAGGAGTTCACCGAGAATAGAAAGGAGGCTGATCGGCCTGTAGCTAGTTGGTAGCTCGCACGACTTCCCCGGCTTAGGGATGGGAATGATTTTAGACACCTTCCAGGCGTCCGGGAAGTAACACAGAGCAATGGTGTTTATGAATATATAATAAATTTGGCAGAACACCTTGCGCGACGCGTGCTTGAGCATGGGAGCCGCAATCCCGACATTCCCGGGGGCCTTCCGGGACCCCATAGCTTTACATAAATTCCTTCGGTGACTGGGAGAGAGAGAAGGACTTTCAACAGGTACTGAGACCAGCCAGGCGATGTAGGAGTTGACGACCGGTTCCTTCCAGAAGCTAGAATTTGCATGGATCTCCGCAAATTTGGAAGTAAGGATGTCGGCCTTTTCAAGGTCAGACGTAGCAGTAAGTGCACCATTTCGTAGCGGTGGGATAGCAGTCAACTTTTTGGAGTTATTAACCTTCCGGTAAGTGGCCCAAAAATTGGGGTCCGGTTTCTTAAAAGATCTCAATGTGCAGTCCCAATCGAGAATCCACAGGTGTGAGATACGCTTTCGGATTGCAGCAGTGGCATCTTTGATTGCATCGGCCATGAAGTGAGCCCCGCACCGCTGGGCCCTTCGGCGTAGGGCACGCCTGGGTCGGATGAGGGACAGTAGTTGGCTGTCAACAAGCAGATACTCATTCTTGTTGTAGTTTACAGGAGTTGTTTTGGCGCGACTACGACATGCGTACAGGAAGGAGATGAGCTCAGTAATCGTTGGATCGATTTTGTTTTTTGATTCCGTGTTGCAATTTATTGCGAAGTTTGAGGTGAGGACGTTGTATGAATCCCAGTCTATATTGAGGTTTAGGCACCTAGGGTCAGTGGATTTGGTTGCCGTTAAGAGAACCGGTCGGTGCGGAGTGTCAAAGTAATCGGTGATTTCGCAGGTGTAGTCAGTACAGTAGTCGGTGATAAAATAGTCAAGGGTAGACGATCTGAGACTGCCAGACTAAAAGGTGACCTTCCCCGGATGGACAATCCTGTATGGGTGCTTGCATATGTGGCTGTATAGAATGTTGCCGGCTTTGTTGGCTGCGAAATTATTCCATTGCGTGTGTTTGGCGTTCCAATCCCTCCCAATCAAGAAGGGGGAGCCCATGCAAGTGATGGTACCGAATTCTTCTGAGTTTTGAATGGCGCCTGGGGGTGCATACATGACGCCGATAATGAGTTTAGGGTTTGCGAGCATGATGAAGCACGCGTCTTGTTTTGGAGCTCTCGCGGGAGCGAAATTTGCAAAATTTACGGAGTTGTGGATGAGAATGGCCACTCCGCCGTTTTTAACAGAACAGTCCGCGCGAACTACCAAGTAGTCCGGAATCGAGAAATTTACCAGCGATGTGAGCCTGGTTTCCGTCACAAGAACAATGCCCACAGCATTGTTCCCCAAACAGGTAGTTGAATAGAGGGAATAGTAACCCGAATCGGGCTATGCGTACGTGGAGAAGAGGAAGGAGCGGGTTTTCAAAGTGTCCTTCGGCTTTTGTTACTTTTTACTTTTTTCTTTCCTAAGTGACCCTCGGCCCTGGACTTCGCGGGGAGGTTTTTGTCTTTAGGGGACAGATCCGAGTTATCAGAAGAGGTGGAGCAAAGCTGGGCTACAAGAGAAGCATCAGCGCGTCGTTTGTCAGAAGGCAAGTTCGAGGTTTGTTTCGGGACCGTGAAAGTGGAGGTACTTAACATTTTAGCTGCACTGAGAAAGTCTAAATTTTTCCCGGGATCAACATTGGGGACATCAGTACTCGCGGCATGATCCACGTTGATGGAGTGGTTTGTAAGAGATTTTTTCCCTCGTTATTAAGGGCAGGAACGGACTGCGGGGTCCTATATTGGGCCTCAGTTGGGAAACGCCGTGGATGAGGCTTCCACAGAATTTTAGGCACACATTGCATTAGCGCGAATGTGACTAACAGTATGATTAGCCGGGATAGCACAACTCTAAGAAAAAACTATGCTTCTTCGCGAGCGAAGAGAAAATATGTCCGTACACTACGCAGGTTGCGGGCGTACTGGGTAGTGACTGATGACCGACTCCCCCGTGGATCGCCACATGTGCCCTTTTTATACCCCTTGCTTTTGCACACGTTACTATTCGCACGCGCGCCTCGGTTGCCCCGAAGGTCCTTTGGGTCCTAAGGCACCGGAGCCCTTGTCTCCCAGCTGCCGCCGTTATCCAATTAAGACGGTGATGTTCCTCCAGTTTCGTCAGTGGTTGTTCTTATGCGTTTCCCTCCATGTTTTAGGGGCTGTCTTTCAGCCATCACCCCTCCACTTTTGAGATGTTGGTTGTTGGCAGTTGGAGGTGGCCGATGCACGTGTCCTGAACGGGGAACTAAAGGTTGGATGGTTCTGAGAAGAGTTTAATATAAACAAAGTTCTCTCCCGAAAGAACTTATGGGGGAGATAACAGTTGTCCACTCCCTGTTTTCGAGTTCCAGCCAAGGCCTCTCCCGCACGTGTCACTTCTGTTCGTGTTCGCGGCGGTGTGGACACGACGAAAACGTTCGCGAACAATGTTTTTGTGCGTGTTCGCCTTGGTGGAGACCCGAGGTTAGAATATACACTACTGGAAAGCGTATTGAAAGCCCGTAACTGTCGCCAACATCGTATGCACAGTGATGAGATATGGGCCGCATTATAAAGCGTACTAAAGGATCGGCGTGATGGAGTGAGAAAGTATTAAGAAGCACTAAGAAAACTAAAATTTATTAAGAAGCACGAGGACTGTTGGTCTTTGAACTTTCACTAATCACAGTTACAATTATAATTTAAATTTATGTACAAGGTCACAAATAAACTATACACTATTTACAATGAAAATGGTAAATATTTTACACCGCAAGAAAGCACAGATCTTTTCAGTGATATATTAGTAAATGAGCACCGGTAAGCCGTTAGTAAGCGCGAAAGCAAGTTGCTCAGCAGATGAGTGAATTTCGCAAAGGCAAAAGCGCGAGCAGGAGAAACGTGTAGCGTAATTAAAGCATATGTTAATCGGAACTAGGTCGCAAACAGAGAGAGCGATCCAGGAAATCACGGTCGATTTCTTGGAAGGAAGAGCCTTCCCCTTCCATCGATCGCGAGTCGAGGGAAGGGGCCCTGATCGTCGCTCCACGTGAGCAAGCAGGCCGTTGCCAACGCCTAATTATCGGCCGGCCTAAGAGATGTCGCCAAAACGCTGCTTTTTTGAACAGGCCGGTTTTTCTCGCACATGCGCGGCGTTTGCAGTACCGTATCTATGTTGGGGCGCAACTAATAGGTGTAGTGTTATTGGCGGGAAAGTAGCAGGGTGATCAAGGTACCCCATTTTATCGAAACTTGTACTATACTGATGCTAAAATCGCCGCGCATGCGCGAGAAATACCGGCCCATATCTCATCAGTGCGTATGTGAACCAGAGAGGTAGAGTCCCAATCGCCCGCAATGCGCATGCGCCGTGGTATATAACCGCGGCAACTGCGAATCGTCATCGATGATATCGGCGCCTGCGCATTGCGAACGACCAGGAAATCACCCCTCTTGCTCGCACTAGCTCGCACAATATCTTTCTCCCTCGTACAACGTTGATCGCAAACTGGCCCCATAAGAGACATAGCCAATATGCCTCCAGTCGTATGGGCGGTATTCACAATCGCTACTTCTGCTTAAGATCACCATAAGCATTACGCATCCTCTACTATCTACTAGAGAGTAGAGGAATAGAGAATAATGCTAACGCGGAAATTAAACTAATGGGATTATAATATTACGTACATTATTCATAAACTGTAAGTATCCTCTCGTTATAGGCACGCGGCACGGGGCTCGACGAGTGCCGAAGTTCTTGAATTGTTATTTTTATGGGCCTTATAAATTTATTGTGTGCAGTATAGAAATTATGAGGTTATTGAACTGCGGGAAAAGGTACAAAATTGATTCGAAATTCTTAAGGTGGAATCAGACGGCGCGTGGCTTGGCGAGCCCGACTTGGCGAGCCATGACCGATCAGACGGCGCGTGGATTGGCGATTCACGCGTAAAGTTCGTCGAGCCACGCGCCGCCTGACTCCACCTTTACGATGCCCGCTAAACCCTTACCTTCTTTAAGAGTTGAAATTACACGTTTTCCTTTCCGACCATCTCACCGCGGAACGCTTGTACTGAAATCATTGATTGTTGGTTGAAACGAAAGGTAGGACTGTTTCTTCTGATCAAAGTGCAACATTGATGCGAAGATGCGCAAGTTCGTTAGACTATGGAGACAGAAACTTGAAGTGGTCAACTTTTGTATCCTGGTCAATAACTGTATCGTTTATCCTACATACCTTAATTATATTAAAATTAAGATAATATACTACGACAAGAAACTTAACTGTTTGTGTAGATTAATGACCTGAGCTGGCAGACACACGAGACATTTACAATCTTTTCACTAATTGTACCTAAGATCTATAATTCAAAAAAGACACGAAGTGAAATTGAAGATGATTCTATAAGAATGTTTCTAAATATCGATAGAAGATATCCTACTATTTATTTGTACTCACCTTTCTCTACATTTTAAAGTCAGTCTCGTTAGAAAAGTAATCGTTCGAATCTTGACCTTATAAACAAAAATATGAAACACACTTTTAGGTTAATATTTCTAAATAATATAACCCCAACGGTTGAAATAATATAACCCCAACTATGAAGACCTTGATTAATTTGTTGTAAACTTTTATCTACGAGATCATTTCATTTGATTAGCTATAGATACACAAGTTTCCATTAAAAATAAAATATAAGTACGTTGATAACTTTACGCAGAATTCATATTTGTTAACGTATTTCCTTTTCTGAACTAAATATTTTTACAGTTAAATACTTAACAGCAATACATATCGCAGTGCAGTTATTTTGAGGCAATTGATTTTTAATTCGTTATCTTGATTTGTTTGAGTTTATTGTTTGTCAAGGGGAAAGCTACTTACAGCGACATTCCGAGAAATGAGGCTGTTAGGTAGTTGCCCGAGGGTTAAAAATGAGAAGCTGTTCTTGAGTCACGTAGGTTGTAACACAAATAGTAGAGGACATCTGTCGCGCGTGACGTTTTATACGAAAATTATCCCTTGCACTAAAGAATGTATGTAGTACTTTCAGGGGGTAGACCCGTTTGAACCCTCGGAAAATGTGTACATTTTGTGGATTTTTTCACAAGGCAACGGCTTGATGAAGATTTTCCGTTTTTTTTATTATCTTTACATAGTATTATGAACTACTTAAAAAAAGTTTCAGTTAAAAAGTTATTGGTTTTCGGAAGTTATGGATACATATCCGAAACTCTCTCGAAAAAGCTGTATATCGTGTCTGAAATAAAAAAAAGTACAATTTTCTTATAAAATATGTTAATAGCTATCGTCCTACGGGGCCGCCTTTGAAAATTTTGAAAAATAAATAAATGGTGAGAAATCAAAGGTAAATTTAAATTTGTTTAAGAGAAAAGTCCACCTTTTTTTATAAATAATAAACAGGGTATCAGAATAGAAAAAAAAACTCGTAGGACGATGTGGAATCTTATTACGATTCTGCATGCAAAATTGGAAGTGCATTGGTTGAACACAGCGTGAGTTTTTAGAGCCACCGTAATGAAAAATATAGTTCCGCTGCGATTGGTCGAGCCGCCCCGTGATACCTGGATGGTTCCACTCAAATGCCTATAAGTTTGTCAGCCTTCCGAATTTTTACATCGGACTTGATTTATAATATTTCTAAAACATCAATCTATGAAAATATGTAAAAAGAAAAAATTCGATGTTTGACACTTTCAAATGGTTGAAAAGTAATCGTTACATACCCCCTTAAGGGGGGAACCTGGTGTAGCGGATCGAAAAAATCGAATTTTTTTTTTGAATAAATCAATAGTTGAACATTACGGGAATACGTTCCCAAAGCCGCAAAACGAAATTCGAAAAATTAAAGCAGATATGGCCGGTTTTGCTACGGAGCGCCAGGATACCAGAAAACTTTAAATGCGTTTCTTTCGAAACGACAGTTTTACACTTGGCGGACAATGTAACTCCAAAAATATTCAACCGATCGACTTGGCCTTGTGCACGGATATTTGTGAACATGTTCTTCACACAACATAGCTATTGGTATAATGATATTGTTTAAATAAATAACTTTTTTTGCACATTTAAGGGGGAGCCTGGTGTAGCTAGTCGAAAAAATCGATTTTTTTTTGTTGCATAAATCAATAGTTAAACATCATGATGATATGCTCCCAAAGCCGCAAAACGAAATTCGAAAAATTAAAGTAGTTATAGCCGGTTTTGCTATGGAGCGCCAGGTTACCAGACAACTTGAAACGTGTTTTTCTTGAAACGACAGTTTTACAATTTACGGGCAATGTAACTCCAAAAATATTCAACCAATCGACTTGGCCTTGTGCAGGGATATTTGTGAGCATTTTCTTCACAGAATGTAGCTATTGGTATAATGATATTGTTTAAATAAATAACTTTTTTTTACACATTTAAGGCAAAATTTCGTTGGAAAGAGGGACCTTTTTTTCAAGAGGCCGCCATTTGTTCAATTTTGCATCTTTTAAGAAATAAATTCATACGATTCATCCGTACACTCATAAACTAAATGAAAATTGTTTGATTTTTGGTTTTAGATGAAACCAAAAGACGCTACGTT
The DNA here is from genome assembly GCA_951215215.1 of Andrena trimmerana. Taxonomy (NCBI): domain Eukaryota; kingdom Metazoa; phylum Arthropoda; class Insecta; order Hymenoptera; family Andrenidae; genus Andrena; species Andrena trimmerana. Next base: position 12,518,892 of record OX578063.1, on the reverse strand, counting down.
GCCCGCAGTGGACCAATTTCGTCGCCAACGGACTGGGCATAAGCCCTTATAACTTTGTTATTTGTTGCTCTTTTTTAACAAAATTTTTGTTTTTATATACCTTAACCTGTTAATTCAATATCCCGAAAGTTTCAGAAAGATCGATTAAGTACTTTCTTTAAAAAAAATTGCGGAAAAATGCCTCGATTTTCAGCTAGTTACACCAGGTTCCCCCCTTAAGGATGTATCGGACGTACAATATCAGACAAAAGTATATGAAATTTGAAATATTTGAATATGTACGTCTTACGCATAGTAAATATAGATGTAAGGAATTCGAACGACAGTTGAAGTCTTATTTTTAATCCTGGGAAGGTATTTTTCACTTTACAAATGCTTTCTCAAGCATTATTTGCTAAACTTTTGGCAGTGAAAATGCCCAGAATTCACAATTTTCTTTAAAACGGTGTAGTGAAAACAATTGAAACTCGGCAGATATTTTCATCTACCCATATACTGCATGTACAAAAAGATTCAAAACATTGGCACTATTTCTTCAACATTTTTTCAGATGGTTTATCCGTCAAGATCGTCTCTTTCCATAAGAGTACGTGTAAAATCAGTGAAAATTAAAATCGTTATCACTCAGTAACCGTTTAGTGAATTCGTTTAAAATTTTCGGAGCACATCAGGAAGATTAAAAAGTACAAATCTCACAAATTTTCATCAACATGGCACTATTTTGAAAATAGGTCCAATACATCGTTAAATGATGTTTCAAACTCACAACATCGGTTTCTACACTCTACAGCATAAAATATGTTGTTCCTGTCTATGGAGTAAACTTGTCTACTTAAAACAATGTCTATGAAACACTGGTCTGACTTTGAAGAGACAAGCGAACGAATTGTTAAACTTGTTAAACAACTGAACAAACTCCGTTAAGTAAAGACGTAACTATAAAAACTCAGTTCAGAAATTAATATGTACAGTTTATTTATGCATTCCAGTTTTGAATGGAGGTATAATATATAGGTACATATACTTCTTTATAGAAAGTAATAATGAGATACAATTTATATAAAAAATATTTCTGACATTTCACAGTTTTTTTTCTTAAGAATCTAGGTACATACATTATATGTTGAATTTTGTATATCCCATTAATAGTATGTTGACTTTCTATACCTTTTTTCAATAATATTTGGATTGAGTGGATCTCCTCTTCATTTAATCGTCTTAAGGCTCCCCCAAACCAACGCGAATATTCGCGGCGCGCAGCGGATATTTTGCCGCGATGGATTCGCATCAGTATACTATGCGCGGCGGCTTATGGGGCTGTTCAGACCAACGCGAAACGTTTCCGCTGCGGCGGCGGATCCTTAACGTTTTTTTCCGCGGCGCGCAGCGGATATTTTGCCGCGTTGGATCCGCGGCAATTTACTATACGTGAGGCTTACGGGGCTGTTCAGACCAACGCGAAACATTTTCGCTGCGACTGCGGATTCGCAACGTTTTTTCCGCGGCGATGTCGATTCGCTCTCCAAGGCGTTTTTTCCGCGGCGAAATTTTTCCGCTCTCCAAGGCATTTTTTCACTGCCAATTTTAGGTAAGATATCGGGCTTGTCTTGATTGCCATATCTCGTCTATCGATGTGGCGATCTCCTAGCGAGGCAACAGAACAAGAGAGCACGGAATCAAAAAGGGGCGGCAATCGCGAATACGTACCGTAAGTACTTACAGGGGCACGACTTTCTCTCGCAAAATCAACACTGTGATGTGCAGCAGACTAATAGAGATGGGCAAAATTTTTATTTAAACAAAAATTTCGAATAACGAATAAAAGTAAACCCAGGTCAATTTTATTTGTCGAATAAAGTTAATTTTTTATTCGCCGAGCGTTTCAAATTCAGCGTCGAATAAAATTTTCAACATTAATTGTAACTGTAACTGTAATTTTAAACTTTAATTTTCTTCGTCGTTGAATAATTTTCTGGCGCGCGTTCGACCTGTCGAAGATCGGCGATTCAGGCCTGGCGCGCGTCTTACAATGTAGTATCGTCCGATGACGGTCCTCGGCGCGAACGGCACGAACGTGCCCCAGAAAATTATTTGACGTCGAAGAAAGTTAAAATTAAAGTTAAAGTGGAAAACTGTATTCTACGCTTAATTTGAAATGCTCGACTATAGGGTTATTGTACGGATAAATAATCATGCCGTCGTTCATAGGTAGAATATAACCAACTGGCTGGGCCACGCTTGGCCCCTCCACGTGGCTTCCCAACGGTTCTCCTAAGGGCGAGGAGAGGTCGTGCTTCGCGCCGTTTGTTTTGGTCCGCGCTCGTTTCCACGAACTTGCTATACACTCCGAATAACCGCCAAATGCCCATGTAAGGCAAATCTCGAGATTGCGATCAACCAATCGACGCAGAGTTCAAAACCAATTGAAAATCGGGGCTTGGCGCGAGACGGCATCGCGCACGACGGGCGATTAGTCGCATTTTAATAGCCACAGCGTGACATAGGGATAGTGAATAATAAAAAACATTTTTAGTTTTCGAGTGTTCCGTTTGTTTATGAAACAATGTCCAATACTGAAAAGCTGATACAATCGGTCAAAAACTATCGTATTCTATACGATTTATCCCACGAGGATTACAAGAATGTAAAGAAGAAGGATAAAATATGGGATGAAATTGGAAAAGAATTAAATGAATGTGGTAAGTATCTGATATTGCAGTTACTTTTTACTGTAGTACTACTGATAATACAGACAACAGTAATTATCTAGTTATAAACAAATAATTACTTTATTTATCATATAAAATCATACAAAACTATTTATGTTTATTAATAATCTATTATGGGCGAATTCCACTTACGCCTAAATCGCCCGCAACGACTGACTTTCATTAAGGTAGGTTTTCTTATACGCGATTGGACGCAACGTCAGGAATTTCAAAGCTGACTTTCTCGAAAATGAAGCGCGATATCAAAAAATTTTATTCTTTTTTCTCTCGACTTATTTACTTGTTGTAAGTCGAAAAGAAAGAGTAACTTTTTTTATATCGCGCTTCATTTTCGAGAAAATTGACTTTGAAATTTTTGACGTTGCGTCCAGTCGCGTATAGGAAAACCTACCTTAAAGGTGGCCGTTCCAATGAGCGGCTACAGCCGCCAGCGACTGCGACTGGCGTCGTCGCAAATGATATTTCCTATACCTAAGCGTCGACGCCGTGGCCCCCACCAGTGCAACGACGCGCCGCACAGGCCCTTTTCGAGCACTTGAAAAGAGGGTCTATTGTTGTATGAGGTCTCGAGGACCGTCGAAGACTGTGAAAGACTAGCCATTTTTCTTATATGTACATCGTGCTCTGTTTATCTGCCGGATTGAAGAAGTCAATGACATTTGGGTGTTTCTTTTAAGATATCGGAATTAAAATTGTGGCAAAAAATAGGATAAACCTATTCCTTTCTAGTGACGTATAATTTAATATTTTTTACATCTATTACTTTGTTTTTTCTATTTTTGAACTCAATCGTGATAAAAAATTGGAAACTGTTTTTTTCGTACTTTATTAGTGGTTTAAGTCGCACGTTGGGGAAACGTTCGTTTTCAAATTATAAGGAAAAGTCGAATAGTAAGGGAAGTAGGCGAATATCGTTTTGTTTAAATTAATGATCAGTCATTTGCGATAAAAATCATATAATAAAATAATTTTTATTTTTTTAAATAACCTCAAACTTTGTTATGAGTTGTATATTAACGCTTTTGTTATGCACTTGCTTAATAATATTCAGCATTTTCAACGTGAAAAATGGAATGTTGCATTTTTTCCCTATTTCTTGGGATTCAGGCCCACTGTACGATATAGAATACAAGTGATTACTCCATTATTAGCAAATATTATCAAATCTTCTTTTAGCAGTTGCAAGGACAAACATATGTTGATTATACAAGTTCGCGGAAGGTAACTAAAAAGTCGAAAATTACTGATTTTTTTCAATGGGTTTCTTATAGAAAAGCAACTGTATATAACGAATTATTTGTTATTACTTTGCAGAATCGATACTAATTATTTCTGACCCCTTTAACTTTACTTTGACAAACTTTCAAAGAAACGATTTAAAATTCTGTATAAAACAACAAATTTGACATGTGTTTACACGCAGATCAGATGTAGCCGTCATGATATTTTTACCTTTTTTACAAGAGCTCATATTATTAGTTTACAAGAAATATATATAAAAACATAATTCCATCAGTTATGAATTCTGACTTCTTTCCTTATTTCTGGATAATCTGTCCGAATATGACGATGGATCGCAGAGCGGCTAGAGTCGCTAGACTGCTTCTGGAGCAGTAGAGTGACAGTCGCTGTGCGACTAGTAGATTCTGCCGTTATGGCGGAAAACAGACACTCATGGCATTGTGTTGTATCTCGAGTAACCTAGGCTGCTCATGAACCAGACGCGCGTAGGCTATAGCAATCCTGGCGCGGCCGCACCAGTCGCAGCCGCCCATAGGAGTTGGGATGAATGCTTTTCCATTGTACCAGTCTACGGCGGCTACAGTCGCTGGCGGCTGTAGCCGCTCATTGGAACGGCCACCTTAAGGTTAGGTTTCGGTTTAAGGTGGCCGTTCCAATGAGCGGCTACAGCCGCCAGCGACTGCGACTGGCGGCTACGGCCGCCAGCGACTGTAGCCGCCGTAGACTGGTACGATGGAAAAGCATTCATCCCAACCAGAGATGGGCATTATTTAAATAAAAAATTATCTAAATAACTTTTTAAATAAAAGAGACTTTATCTGTATATATAATAAATAAAAATCACCCAGAATTATTTATTATTTGAAGCGCCATAAATAAAATTTTGCATCGACGGGAATTTATCCGAAGAACCATAAATAAAATTTTGAATCGACGGGAATTCATCGGAAGCGAATAAATAAAATTTTGAAGCGACAGGAATTCATCCGTAGCTTCGGCCAATTTTCTCACTTTCATTTATATTTGTAGCGGAGAAGCATAAATAACTCTGGGCGTGGCTTGGAGGCCCGAGGGCCTCAAGCGCCTTGCTCCAAGCCGCCGGGTCCTCGAGGCGAGCGACATTGTATCGTTGACCCGTCTAATCTGCAGCGCGGAGTTAGGTACTCGGCGACGTGTCATCATTTATACAGAAACGGAATTTCTTTATTTTTCAACGTATCAATACGAAAGTGACACCAATGGATTCCTTGCATTCTCCCGATTAAATTGATAAAAAAATATTTAAATCGGGCCAGTTTTAACGAAACGGGCTTTCAATCCTGTAAATTAATTTTATGCGTAATATCGTTAATTGTGGCAGTGAGAGCAAACAACGGACTAACCCACATTCTTTTCGAAATTGAGTTAGTAGCAATAACGTATTCCAATAGGCTCTACTAATCGTATAAAATAGGCAAAAATTTTTTTTTAAATGTATTGGAAGTGCTGTCTACAATATTGCTCACCAATACATAACGTTGACGTACCGCATTTAAACACAAACATAAAGGAATGAATGTGTTTCCAAAACACGGTTTGTTATAATTGGCAAATTTACAAGTTCATCTAGTTGAACTTTTACCAAGAGACGAAAATTATAAATATTCAAGTAAAATGTTTTCGTTTCAAAAGTATAAAATATATTTTTATTATTAATAATCACTTTGTATCAATGAAGCGAACGAACGTCTGCACCGACCTAATAATCCTAATATTAACGGAAAAGAATGTACGAATCGTCTGTTGTCATCTTTCCCTATGTACAATTGTTGAAAAAAAATATTAAAGATGTATAATGAAACTCGTGGTACTCTGCATGTAATTACTTCTTGGCACAATCGGTAAATTCTTTTTGCCGATTCTCTTTGTCTTTCTCTCTCTCTCTCTCCCCCTCTCCCTCTCCCTCTCTTTGCCTATTTCCCTACATACCCCATACGCGCAATTAACGCAACCAATCTCATTCGATGAAATTGGAACTGTCTTAAATCGTGAAATTCGTGTTATACGTCGTAAAGTATTTTTTTAGTTACAATTAGTAATTCAGTTCCTAACATGCAATTAAATTATGCGTCATTAAAATCATGCACAACTCATTAATTGTAACTAAGTAGTTGCTATCGATGCGAAACTCTGGTTAAGAACATCGCAATACGGAGCAAATATTCTAGGCTGTAGAATCGAAGGTATTGTCAATATTGCAGTTGAAAGTGTAGACACGCGTACCTGACCGTGTTAAGATCTGGGACGATATTACGCATAAAATTAATTTGCAGGATTGAAAGCCCGTTTCGTTAAAACTGGCCCGATTTAAATATTTTTTTATCAATTTAATCGGGAGAATGCAAGGAATCCATTGGTGTAACTTTCATATTGATACGCTGAAAAATAAAGAAATTCCGTTTCTGTATAATCGATGACACGTCGCCGAGTATCTAACTCCGCGCTGCAGATTAGACGGGTCAACGATACAATGTCGCTCGCCTCGAGGACCCGGCGGCTTCGAGCAAGGCGCTTGAGGCCCGAGGGCCTCCAAGCCACGCCCAGAGTTATTTACGCTTCTCCGCTACAAATATAAATGAAAGTGAGAAAATTGGCCGAAGCTACGGATGAATTCCTATCGCTTCAAAATTTTATTTATGCGCTTCCGATGAATTCCCGTCAATTCAAAATTTTATTTATGGAGACTCGGATAAATTCCCGTCGATTCGAAATTTTATTTATGACGCATCAAATAATAAATAATTCTGGAAATTTTTATTTGCTGATTTTCGAATAAATTTTCTGTCTTTTATTCGAATACAATTTTTTATTTAAAATAATTTTTTGCCCAACTCTGATCCCAACTCCTATGGGCGGCTGCGACTGGTGCGGCCGCGCCAGGATTGCTATAGCCTACGCGCGTCTGGTTCATGAGCAGCCTAGGTTACTCGAGGCACAACACAATGCCATGAGTGTCTGTTTTCCGCCATAACGGCAGAATCTACTAGTCGCACAGCGACTGTCGCTCTACTGCTCCAGAAGCAGTCTAGCGACTCTAGCCGCTCTGCGATCCATCGTCATATTCGGACAGATTATCCAGAAATAAGGAAAGAAGTCAGAATTCATAACTGATGGAATTATGTTTTTATATATATTTCTTGTAAACTAATAATATGAGCTCATGTAAAAAAGGTAAAAATATCATGACGGCTACATCTGATCTGCGTGTAAACAGATGTCAAATTTGTTGTTTTATACAGAATTTTAAATCGTTTCTTTGAAAGTTTGTTAAAGTAAAGTTAAAGGGGTCAGAAATAATTAGTATCGTTTCTGCAAAGTAATAACAAATAATTCGTTATATACAGTTGCTTTTCTATAAGAAACCCATTGAAAAAAATCAGTAATTTTCGACTTTTTAGTTACCTTCCGCGAACTTGTATAATCAACATATGTTTGTCCTTGCAACTGCTAAAAGAAGATTTGATAATATTTGTTAATAATGGAGTAATCACTTGTATTCTATATTGTACAGTGGGCCTGAATCCCAAGAAATAGGGAAAAAGTGCAACATTCCATTTTTCACGTTGAAAATGCTGAATATTATTAAGCAAGTGCATAACAAAAGCGTTAATATACAACTCATAACAAAGTTTGAGGTTATTTAAAAAAATAAAAATTATTTTATTATATGATTTTTATCGCAAATGACTGATCATTAATTTAAACAAAACGATATTCGCCTACTTCCCTTACTATTCGACTTTTCCTTATAACTTGAAAACGAACGTTTCCCCAACGTACTACTTAAACCACTAATAAAGTACCAAAAAACAGTTTCCAATTTTTTATCACGATTGAGTTCAAAAATAGAAAAAACGAAGTAATAGATGTAAAAAATAATAAATTATACGTCACTAGAAAGGAATAGGTTTATCCTATTTTTTGCCACAATTTTAATTCCGATATCTTAAAAGAAACACCCAAATGTCATTGACTTCTTCAATCCGGCAGATAAACAGAGCACGATGTACATATAAGAAAAATGGCTAGTCTTTCACAGTCTTCGACGGTCCTCGAGACCTCATACAACAATAGACCCTCTTTTCAAGTGCTCGAAAAGGGCCTGTGCGGCGCGTCGTTGCACTGGTGGGGGCCACGGCGTCGACGCTTAGGTATAGGAAATATCATTTGCGACGACGCCAGTTGCAATCGCTGGCGGCTGTAGCCGCTCATTGGAACGGCTACCTTTAATGAAAATCACGGGCGATTTGGGCGTAAGTGGAATTCGTCCTACGTAGAACCTAGAATTATGTAACCTAACAGTTTGCGTCAATTAAGAATTAAAATAATTGACAAATTTCTCTCTGGTGGAAAATGCTAATCTTGCTGCTCGTCTTGGATTATTTTCTAAATTAACAAAAGCTCCAACTTCGGGCTCTGGTGGCTCTAAATATTGCAGCCACTCATCATCATCTTTTTTACCTCGTAAAAAATTGTGCAATATACATGCGGTTTTCACAACTAGAATTGTAGTGGTTACTTTTGTTTCTATAGGCCTAAGAAATATTCGCTATTTTTGAGCCAATATGCCAAAAGCATTTTCCACCACTCATCTTGCACGACAGAGTCTTATATTATAATTATCTTTACGAATATTTAACCTAGATTGCGCATACGGAAACGGTCTCATTAGATACGAGTTTAAAGCAAAAGCTTCATCTCCAATTAAAACATGAGGGCAGGGTTCATTTTGTCCGGGAAGATTTATTGGTCCAGGAATATTCATTAAATTCATTTTGAATCTCCTTCCCATGTTGGAAACCTCGAAAATTCCACCATCACTGTTCTTATCATAACCACCAATATCAACACATATAAATTTATAATCTGGACCAACAATAGCCATGAACACTAACGAAAATTTATTTAAATAGCACCAGTAGTTAGATCCAGTTTTGTCTGGACACTTGATGGTTACATGCTTGCCATCCACACTACCAATGCAGTTAGGAAGTTGCCATAAATTCTTAAACCCTTCCGCAGACTGTTTCCAAATTTGCGTTGTAGGTTCGGCTAAATATATATTTTCCATTTTTCGGCATATAGCTTCACAAACTTCTGTCACGATTGTACTCACTGTTGCAAATCCGACCCGGAAACTATGACCAATTGTGTAGAATGTATCGCCGGTGGCAAGAAATCTGCGAAATAAAATGTTTTCATTGTAGGTGAACAGAGCAAAAAAAAATGGAAAAATTTAAGGGACACTTATGCCAAATATGTTAGGCGTAACAAACCAAAAACTGGACAGACAGCGAATAGCAATAAGAAATGGATATGGGCCGACCAAATGAAAGGTTTCGATCGTTATTTGGCTTATGCTACTACTTCTACCAATGTCTGTGATATCGATAGCGAAGTCACTATAGAATCTGCCGAGGATTTCGAAAATCATAATATTCGATCGGAATATTCCGACAACAATTTTATTCAGGATACAGCAAATACAGAAAACACAGAAACCTACGCACAATTCAGTACCAGTAATAGTGAGTTACTGGACTCAACACCATTCACGCAACAGTCAACACCATTCTCGCAACAGTCAACATCATTCACGCAACAGTCAACATCATTCACGCAACAGTCCACACCATTCACTCAACAGTCAACACCTTCAGATGTCCTCAACGCACCTCCTGAAGCCTCATCAAGACATTCAAGACAAACAGGGAACAAGCGGAAGTCAGAAGCAATATCACCTGTAGGACAGCTGATACAGCATTATTTGGACAAAAAAGCAAAGCCTCAATACGATGGCACCGACCACGTTTTTTTAGGTTATGCAAAAACTATAAAAACGTTTTCGGCAAGAAGGCAAGCTATTGCCAAGCTTAAGATTGCAGAAGTAGTGATGCAACAAGAACTCCTGAATCAGGAGGAACTGACACCTTCAGATCTGCATCATTCTCAAACTACAATTACTACGAATTATGTACATATGTCTGACAGTTCCGATAGTAGTTCTTTTCGTGATCGTACTAACAGTGTTCAATTAAGGTTAACGGATGCAACTGAAGATCCATCTGATGATATTACCACACTGACAAATGTTTCCACCTCTGTGGGGTCATTTAATTCGTATAATGTTTTATTTTTTGTAATATACCAGGCTACATATTGGGCAAAATACTATGTTACGGAAATAATAAATTGTACGGAATTGCCAGTGTCGTAATATCATCACGTGGATATGCATTTATATCTCTCAATCTTGTCCTCAAAATATCTAGTACTTATATTCTCATATTTTGGTGTTCTATTTCTTCTCTTCTCTATTTATATTTTACATTACTCTTTATTTTTATTCTGTATTAAAACATAATTATAATAACTTAAAATGATAATTTTTTTACCTCAGTGCGATTGCAAGTCGTTCTTCAGGTGAGATAGGTTCCCGATAATTTGTATAAGATTTTTTAATTTCATCTTTGATAAGTTCCAAAATTTCATCAAAACAGTCCATAGTCATCCGGAAATAAATGTAGAAGCGTTTTTCATCCTTTCGCAGTTCGCACATCAATGTGTGAAACTCTCCATATTTTTTTCTGTCCAAGTTTATATTATGTACCCATTTTCTTTTTCTAAAGTAAATGTAAATAAATTTATTTAAAATCCTTTGTAAACAATATAAAGCATATAAAATAGGGTAATTATGGGAGAGATGTCGCATTTTGAAAAATTAACACTGTGCCTAAACTTCGTAACAGAAAATGTTTTCGAGGGTAGGTATTATTAGTCGAACATCTACTATTTTAGTTCGAAAAATTGAAGCTTCCACATATGTTTATCACCTTTAAACAATTGAAGTTGAAAATGTTCTGGTTCAGGGGGAGATGCTTCACTTACTGGAGGGATAACACATATCGAAAAGTTTTCAATTTTCAATTAAAAGTTGTTAATTTAACCATTTAATTAAAAAAAATAATAAAAAAAAAAAGTAAAGTGACATATTCTCATTTTCTGAAGTTATAAAATATAATAAAATATTAAAAGAAGAAGTAATAATATTAGAATTAAACAGTGGTTATTCGTTTGTATTGTGTCGGCATCCAGAAAATAAAATGAGGAAGAAGTAAGAAACAAGAATAAAAGGTCCACAAATGTGATTGAATTATCAGATTTTTCATTAGAAAGTAAATAATTTGCCTTTAGATATCACGTTATCCATTTTAAAACACAGCTTTTGATATACAGTATTGTCTCCTTATGGGTTCGGTTGGTGTACACGATGTGGGTTTTTTGCTATCCCCAGCGAAGGCGAGAACGAGATGGAACGAGAGCGAGTGAGAGGCACTGAAAGTGAGCGAGGGCAGTACGAGACAGACGACGCGTTGATGTTTTGCCTCGCTTCGTCTTTCGAACGCCGTGACACTCCGTCCTTTGCGTGCACGACGGGCATGCCCGATGGTCGCAAGCGCTTACGGTGAGCACGGGAACACGAACGCTCGCTGCGCACGCAAAGCGGTCCATCTCGCTCCCCTCTTTGGCCAAAAAGAAGCAAGAAACGAACACTTGAAATTAGGGCTCTGTTCATGATGTAGGTTCAACGCCGGTCCCGACCAGCGAGCCCTAAACGAGGAAATACTGTACTGACAGTGCGGTATCCCCATAATTACATTAAATACTATAAAAATACTTAGGGCGGTATTCCTTTACTATGCTACTAGGTTAGTAGAGGATGCCGCATGCTTAAGCAATACCGTCCTAAATGCTGTGTTACGAAAAATTACAAACCTGGCACTTTCTTCTTCTGCTGCGACAAGCAACAACAATGCCTCTTCTTCATCCGATGATGAGTACATTTTGCACAACACTTGGAACGAAACTGAATGCTAATATATAGAGCAAGAAACCTAGAGATCAACCTCAAATATTCACAGCGGCAGCGAAATATTCGCTCCGGTGTGAGCACACACGCGGATTCCGCTACCGCTGCCGCTGCGGATATTTCGTTGCCGCTCCGCGCCGCGAATATTCGCGTTGGTTTGGGGGAGCCTTTATTTCTATTCTGGAGTCTATTCTTTCAATAGAATCATTTTCTTTCCAATTCTCACTTGGTTAATATTCTTGTTCTTTCCATTTCCTTCAAACTACACAGTGTTTGGTATTAGGTGGGCTACAAAATAAAATGAAAATTAAGAGTAACCAAATTGCGGTGGAGGCTTCGGTTTCTAATTATTAATGTTTAAGCATTCTTGTCAGATACGTCTCAAATACAGAAATTAGGCGATCGGGGACGCCTATTGCGTCTATGTAAACTTCGAGGTCTTACATTTTTTAAAAATTTCGAAATTAGAAAAATGATAACTTAAACTTCCCCTAATTTCATATGAATTACAATATATTTCAATATCATCAAAATCGCTGGCATCGAGCACAGGCGGATCCAGGACTCTTTTGGGAGGGGGCAAAACGTATAAAAATAGATAAGATTTAAGAACCTTCTTTTACAAGATTTAAAATTTGGTTGTAATTTACTATCTATCTGATACTATAGCCCAAATAATTAAATTCACATTAATCATTTACACAATAAAATATCTGAATAATTACAATACCTGTGATTAAATAATATGCTTTGTAAAGAAAACAGGACTTTGGATCTGATCGACATACATTTGTTTCAAGAGGGGACAGGAGTCGGGTTCTGAACGCGACCGCAATGTGCACCTTTTATTCCATCGCACGCTTCGTACTAGCATTATTGTCGCTAGATATTTTCAGGCGATATTCTGGAAATGTTCTAAAAATTTCCATGCACTGGCGATCACGCCCGCTGAGCATGCAAATCGTGAACAACTCGGCAAATATACATCGACAACACATTAAGTACATTCCTAACAAGTTTTTCAGAATCAAACATAATATTTTTACATTTTATTATTCTTGGTAACATCAAGGTACAAAAGTGATTGTGTCGCATGGAATGGCCCGTAGGTCAATAAGCCGCGTACAATCGACGTACCAAAAAAAAAAAACAACCATACATTCGTTATTACTTCTACGAGGTAAATTGATATCCATGCGTCGTCATTTTTTTTTTACAGTAATTGTACGAGGCCCTACCGACCTATTCAAAGTGGTCCGCTGATAGCCAAATCTCCGTTGTTCAGGCATTTCTGCCCCGAATTTTTAAATATTAGTAACTAAAAAAACGAAGCCTCCACTGCAATTTCGTTACTCTTAATTTTCGTCTTATTTTGTCGTCTAGAATCACCTTGTAAACTTACTCCCACCTGATGCTGAAAACCCTGTATATATTTCCATAGGTATACCATTTGTTGATTTTCCTACGATCCTTTTTTGAAATCTAATTGCCCTTCTTCCTGTTTCTGTTCTCATTGGTACTATTATTGCTACTTATTTCAATATGTAGCTGAATGTAGGTACATGACTTCAAATCTAGTACTCAGTTTATCTATATTTAAACGTGTTTTGACTTGCGGATGCTGCTCCCCGCCCCTCATTCTGCCCAGTACGTCATTAGACTCTGAACTAGTTGATTATACACTCACATTTTCCTTCATCAATATTCCATATTTGTTATATAGCCATGACTGCTTTTTAAACTGTATGTTTAATGGGTTGATCTGATTTAGTGTGTCTGTTATTTCCTTGAAAGGAATATTACAGATATGTATTTGAATTGATCTATTGCATCTACTCGTATTTCTCCCGCCCTCCATATAAAGTGCTCCTTTTCCTCCTTTCACCCTCATATCTCAAACACATTATTTTTGAGAAATCAATATAAAACTTGGAATAATTTAATACATTTGAATTCTGGTGTTGTATAACCAATAAATATAAGGGATAATGCACGGAATGAATGTACTCTTTTGATACTTCGATGTATAATTTAAATTTTAAAATAATATATTGAGGAAATGTTAAAATTGAATGGCTTTGTAATAATCATTATCCACTAGAAAACGGTATCGTTATCACGAAACCTGTTTTGACTCTTTCTTGTTTCCTTTTTAAAACGATTTTATTTAGCTTCGATCCTCTGTTTGTCTGTATGTTTGCATGTATGGTTCAAATCCGGCAACTCCAATTTAACCAACTTCCAACTATCCAATTGTCTTGAAACTTTGTAGGCGTGCGTTGTTTGGATGACAGTAATGTTTTAAAAAGAAAATTACAGATACAGATTGTAATGTGACATTAAATTCATAAACTGTAGTTGATGATGTTCCATTTGCGAACCGATACTTCAACTTCTGGTTGCACATGGTGCCCCACGATTTTATTTAAAGGGAATTATTTAAAGTGAAACATCATCGAAATTGTAGTACAAGAAAAGATGTATTTTTTAGTTTTTAGTGCATTTTTAATAAAATCGTTTAACTAAATTTTGTTTATATATTTTTTGTAAGTACAGTATAAGATGATTTTTACAACATAACGATATATTGCACAAAATGATAAATATATGAATTATTGTAACTGAAAAGAATATAGATAGGGGAGTTACGCTAAGATCACACATTTGGTGCTGAGTTTTTTATTGAATTATCTGAAAAATTAAAGGTGGTATCAAATAAAATAAAAAAGCAGTATTTATCTGTTTATTAATTTAACATAAAAATTATTCTCATTGCTCCAGAGATAATAAGAAAAATAAATCACATACATGTTCATTTGGGTAAGTCGACACACGTACAGCATAAGATGACATACTTTATTTAATTGTCCGTGCACAATTCGCAAGTAAACTGCTTTTTTCTTAGGGGAACTCCGGCACAGAAGGTGTGGCACTAGCGGAAACACAATTGGCAACATACCCAGTTTTCTTTTGGCTCCGAGCGGCTAAACAATTCATTACAGTCAATGCACGCTGCATCAGTTTTATCATCACCGTCATGGTCTTGTGTGAAAGTTTACTCAGATTCGCCATCTGCATCATCTTCAAGAATCACACGCTTTATTAACCGACTTCAAAAAGGAGAAGGTTATAGATTCGACCTGTTTGTATTTTTTTTATGTTTGTTCCCGCATAACTCCTCAGCATATGAACAGATTTTGATGATATTTTTTTTATTCGAAAGAGGACGATGCCCCGGTGGTCCCATCCTACACTGCATCAACATTGGCCCAATATTTTGCCAGTTCTGGTTAATAATAAAGACTATTGTCACCTAATTATTATTATTTTATGTACGTACGCGCATATCTCTTCATGTTGTGTCAATATATATAAAACTAAAAAGTTAAAAATAAAAAAAAAATTAAAAAATTAAAACCGACTTCAAAAAACAAAATTGCACTAAAAAGTAAAACATAATTTTTTCCCTTATTTAATCTACGTCTCCCATATTTTTTAAGTCGGGGTCTCATCATTTGCACTGTGTAAATCTGGCGTAGACTTAAAAAATATAGGAGTCGTAGATTAAGTAAGGGAAAAAATTATTTTTTGCTTATTGCAATTTTATTTTCTTGAAGTCGGTTTTATTTTTTTTTTAAATCTTTTTCTGCTTTCGAGTTCGTACGGTTTTGCGATTTTCTTGTTCATCATCTATTCTGGTTAAAATGTCCTGTCTAGTATTTTACCATTTTTCAAGAAATTTTGAAATAGTTGAAGTTTCAGACGTCTTTTATCTTTTCTGTAAAGTTAGAAAACCCTACGACGCAGGGCCTACGTGATTCGTAGAGATCTAGGAATAGTCTAATTTATTTATTTGTTTACGAAGAGTGCTCATAGAAAATGATAAAACTTCATTTTTCTCGGATATTTCGAAATACTAAATAGAACATTTTAACTGAGGAGGGCAGTTTTAGACGATAGGGGAGAGTAGGGTAAAATGGAACGCTTAACTTTGCAGGGTGATAACTTAAAATCGGAATGATAAATAGACACGGAACTTCAACAGGAGTTTTAAGTGAACCTTAGAATATAATAAAATCAAAGCCTTAGTTGAGAAAAATATTTGGCAACAAAGGAAAATGAGATTTACCCGAGGTATTGAAATCTTCGCCCCGCTCAAGTGGTACGGTAAAGTGGAACACCCACTTGATGACCATGTACACGTACAAAATCTTTATTTTTATGATTTAAAAACTATTCATTTATGTAAAAAATTATAAACGTATGTTTTAGGTATAACTATTACAAATAAAATATAACAAATATATATATTATACACATAAGAAAAAATATTTTACCAGATAACAAAAATTACTGAAAATAACCAAATACACATGGATTTTTACATGAATAATGAATATCAACACGTGCATGGAGATATTTTCAGTTTTTAATGCATTTTACATAAAATTGTTTAACATAAAAATTTTTCTTTGCATATTTTTATTATTATTTACTTTTTAGTGTCTATGTTTTGATTTGTGGTTATATGCTGATTGCATATCGATTGAATTGATTTGATTTGTGGTTATGGGTTATATTTATTGATGACTGGGTAATTTCTTCACCCGTCCCATTTTTTTTTCATAATTTAGTATTGTCATCATAATTACGCACGCCTGCAAAGTTTCAAGACATTTGGATTGATGTAATTGGGTTAAATAGGTGTTCCGTTTTAAGCCACGAAAAGTGTTCTTTTAATATTTACACTTCAGCGTGAAGTAAAGAACTGGGTAGAACATCAGAATGTAGCGCAAGGACTATAGAATCCAACGGTGTTCTTGCCGTTATACATTTTATAAATCCAAGTGAAGAAAAGTGGTCGAAACTTTGTAGTAAATATCAAAAAATTCGCAAAATCGAAACTTCGATACCGGAAATGTTTGCAATACTGTTAATCGAAAAGTAACGTGTTGCTTTTACACAGGTCTATGGTCTGTCACAAAATATTGCAAGGACCGTTTGGTCCTATGTCACGTGATATCAACTCATTCACAGCTCTCATCTAAGAGAAACATTGATGTTCCGTTTTACTCCACCGTTCCGCTTTACCCTACTCTCCCCTATATGAACGTCAATGGTACGCTTCTAGCGCGAATATTTGGAAATATAATAGGGGTGTGTCATCTTCCCTCACTATGTCAACATAAACACAATTCCCTTACTTTTTGTGGCCGTGTTACAAGGTATGTTCGTATAAACGTGCGAGGCCAGCGAAAGTGGTATGTCCCAAGGAATAAGATTTATCAGCTTGTTAGTTAGGACTGCCGACAAACCTGATGCGAAATCAGGGAGTCGTGGGAAATGTTAGTTATGCTTCGTAACTTTAAATTAAAGTTGCATACAATTTGAGCGGTAAAGTTGTAACGTTGGATACGTTCAACTATGGTTACAAAGGTTACCGATAGAATAATGGCTTTCAATGCTTTACTAGATTTTACCAATGAATAACTGTATAACAATATTCTGAATATTGAAAAGTCGGTCTTTTGAGTACAAGTGTATACTGACATAATAAATAATTAAAATGTTAAATTACCAATTTATTATTGCACGGTGTTGACGCACGGGCGATGCGAAATCTCAGAGTAGTTAGAGGAAATTGCCAAATAGAATTTTAACTTTGTTCGTAAATGTAATGGCTCTCCTCTGATAAAACGGAGGTCAATACTTCACCTCTGCTGTATCACATATAAAACCGTACACTCCCAAATTTCCCCATGCCTTTTCAACCTAATTCCTAGGTACTAACCTTGCATCACATTCCACTAAAGCTCATCAGACCCGCTTGCAAGCCTCCCCCGCGATTTCTTCCCATAAAACAAATAAATTCAAGGCCTCGTTTCCTTATCCATCCTCCCATTTTTGTAACTCCCTCCCTCAAAATAACCGTTCTATTCCTACCTACTCCGGTTTCAAACGTGCTGCCACTACCTACATTCTGCATCATTTTGTCCATTTTTAAACGATTTTATTCAACTTCGATCCTCTGTTTGTTTCCTGTAGGTATGTTTGTTTGGTTTAAATCTAGAAACGCAATTTTAACCTACTTCCAACTATAAGATTGACTTGAAACTTTGCAGAGGAACGTAGTTTAGATGGCAATACAAAATTATGAAAAAACGAGGGGTTTAAAAAATTATGCAATTTTCAATAAATATAACACATCACCACAAATCCAATCGACATGGAATCAGTATATAACCTCAAATCAAAAAGACACTAAGAAGTAAATAATAAAAAAATATATAAAAAAAGATTGTTAAGTTCAACGATTTTATTTATAATGCACTGAAATTTTAGCGCATAGTTCAACGATTTCATTTAAAATGCACTAAAAACTAAAAAATAATTATTTTCTTGTACTGCAATTTCGATGGTCTTTTTTCACTTGAAATAAAATCGTGGAGCAGGTATCTCACAACAAATTCATTTCGACGCTTGATGCTCTATTAAATTGATTCATATTCTGTTATAAAAAATCCGACTCCACGATTTTTTTAAAGTGAAAAAACACCATTGGAATTACAGTACAAGAAAATAATTATTTTTCAGTTTTTAGTGCAATTTTAATAAAATCGTTTAATATCAAATTTTTTTTATATATTTTTGATTTTTTAGTTTTTAGTGTACCTATATGGATTTACATTTCGCAGTTCTGACTTTTTTAGAAATATCTTTTATTTAATTTCAAATCGCGATGCGACTAGCGCCCCGAACGCAGCGGCTTTTTGTCGTTTTCGTAAAGAACGCGAGTGGCTGATTTCAAATCGTTTGGATTTGTGGTTATCGGTCTTATATTTATCGATGACTGTGTAATTTTTTCACCCGCTCGGGATAAATTTTTGTTTTTAAATATTGTATTGTCATCCAAACTACGCACGCCTGCAAAGTTTCAAGACAATTGGATAGTTGGAAGTGGGTTAAATTTGAGTTGCCAGATTTGAACCATACAAACATCAAACAAACATAGAGAGGATCGAAACTGAATAAAATCGTTTAAGAAGACAGGTCGGGCAGGATTGGGCGGGATCCCGATACTTTCCTATTGCTCGATTTCCGGAACTTTTCAGGATCCCGAGACTCGTTTCGGGCTACAAGCATGACCGCCACGAGCGGGCAATTTGATTTCAGGTCGTCTTGACAAAACTCGAACGCGATCGGCTCGAAAGCTAGCTATTACGGGGGGACCGAGACCGAAAGAATTATGTATATCATTTATATCAATACCAGAGTGATAAGTTTTTACCTTTCTGTCTCCTGTTGAATCATAATTTGTATCTTGTTATTTATTTACATATATATGTATTTTTATTGCTACCAAATAGTCTGTGAATACTTAACATATCCTGATACGTACTTAAATAAATACCATGTTCAGAACTTGGAAAGTTAGACTATTTTTATATCGACAATATTTTAAAATCTTAATAAAATATACATCATACTTAGTACTTTATGTAAAGTGAATATACAGGGTATTATCTTTTTCGGAATAGGTCCAGATTTAGGTCAATAACTATAAGGATATAAAAAGGAATATTTCCTGGATGTTTCATAGCAACAACAATATACAGGAAGGCGAATATTTTATTATTTCAAATTAACGTGTAAGAAACGTAATTTTTCTATGTTCTCAGGTAATAATTTTGATCAATTACTGGTAACGATATCGTCCGATCGCGTCCGAGTTTTGCCGAGCCGACATGAAATCAAATTGCCCGCTCATTAGAGCTGTACGAGTACTTGAATATTCGGGTAGCTTGAAATCCGAACCAATGCGGGACTCGGTTTCCAAGCCGAGCCAGGTACCCGAAAGGACCGAGCGGCTCGGATAGAATCAGGTACTTGAATTTTTCCAAGCGGCCCGAAAGAAACCGGGCGGCTTGAAAAGTAAGCGAGCGGGCCGTAAGAAATCGGGTGGCTTGGAAAGAAACGAACGGTCCGAATGAAGGTCGAGCAGACCGCTCGTTTCTTTCCAAGCCACCCGGTTTCTTACGGCCCGCTCGCGTACTTCCCAAGCCGCCCGGTTTCTTTCGGGCTGCTTGGAAAAATTCAAGTACTTGGTTCTATCCGAGCCGCTCGGTTCCTTCGGGTACCCGGCTTGGCTCGGTTTTTCAAGCCGAGCCAAGCTCGGCTTGCTTTTTCCAGGTACTTGAACAGCTCTACCGCTCATGGTTGTAGCCCGAATCGTGTTTCGGGATCCCGAACGTTTCGGGATCTCGAGCAATACGAAAGTATCGGGACCCCGCCCGATCCCGCCCGAAAGTTTCCGGCCCGTCCCGAGCCCGATAAGTCGGGTACCCGCACACCCCTGACCAATTCCATATTCGTCGGCTAATTTATCTACACTTTCACCATGTTCTAATCTATTTAGTATTTCATACTTCGTTTGTAGTGATAAAACAAGACCTGTCTCGATATAAGCAGCACAACCTTTACTAACAGAATCTGATGTTGGTATAAATGCTAATGAACAACCCAAACACATCGTATACGACGAAAAATAGTGATCAGAGAGAGAAAGAAAGCACGGGCGAAATGAGAACATCGTACGAAAATACATATAGAAAGGAAAAGAATTTCCTTGTTATTAGACAACTTTGTACAGATATTTGAATGTTCCGTTAATCGCTGTTCCGATAATCAAATTTTCCGGTAATCGGTGTTCTAATAGCACTAGTTTACAGCCATTTTGTGCAGCAGATGCCACTATTTTTTTCTTATGTAAAACGGCCCGCTGTTTCCTAAAATATGGTCTAAAAAAAATTCTATGGATACCTTTTCGAGATATCGACAGTGAACTTTTTACCTGTCTGCCAAAAAGGTGGTCCCACTTAATTGCAAATATCTCGAGTGGCGAATATCCGATTTGGTCGAAAATTATATAAAATTAAAGATAATTGAATTACCAATAAATATACCCGACAAAATTTTCAAATCGGTTCAATAGTTCGGGTGAAATGGATGGTAATATGTGAAAAAAGTCATTTTTTTTCAACCGAAATTGAGATCGACAATTCATTTAATCATCTGGGAAAAATCGAAATTGCAAAAATGATTAGCAAAAATACATTCAGTCTGCACTTTTACGAACAAAACAAGCTGCTACTGAAGAAAATCTATGGATAAATACCTAGAAGAAAATACCTAGAAGCTAGAGACAATTGTGTGAAAACACTAAAATTACATTTGTTCTCGGTTTTGTGTTTTTTTTTTTTAATTTTATTGTGTTATGTTAATTTTAATTCATTTTGTACATTTCTTCAAGTATTTTGTTAATATTTTTTTGTTTTAGAAATAGTAAAAATGCACTAAAAACTAAAAAATAATTATTTTCTTGTATTACAATTTCGATGGTGTTTCTTCACTTTAAATAAAATCGTGGAGCATTTTAATTAAAATTGTTTAACATAAATTTTTTTTTATATATTTCTACTCATAGTTCATTTTCTATTGTATGGTTTTCATTTTTTTTCCAACTGGCGTAAATATGCCCCAGAAGATCCATTTCTTGTATTCCTACACGAATGTTTTCGCGGAAAATGTTGGTGACGTAAATGATGAACACGGAGAGGGATTCCATTAGGATATGAAGGGTTATTGAGCGGCGGTATCGTGGCTTTTTGGGATGAGACAATGATGGGAGATTATATTTGGTTCCCCATAAGAGAAACGAATGCCTAAACGAACAAAAGATAAAAAAAGAGCCAGAAGTATTTCTAAAACACCCATATGTAAAATAACAAAATTCTTGAAAAAATGTACAGAATGAATTAAAATTGAAATAACAAAAAAAATGGAAAAAAAAAACAAAAACCAAGAAAAAAATGGAATTTTAGTCTTTTCACACAATTGTCTCTAGCTTCGGTATTTATCCATAGATTTTCTTTAGTAGCAGCTTGTTTTCCTCGTAAAAGTGCAGACTCAACGTCAGAAATGGGAAACTCGGCCCATTTTTAAGATTTCGATTTTTCCCAGATGATTAAACGAATTATCGATTTCAATATCGGTAAAAAAAATTACTGTTTTCACATATCACTGAACCGGTTTGAAAATTTTGTCAGGTACATTTGTTGTGGATTCAATTATCTTTAATTTAATATTATGTTCGACCATATTGGTCATTCGCAACACGAGGTATTCGCAATTAAGTGGGTCCACTTTTTTAACAGATAGGTAAAAAGTTCACCTGTCGATATCTCGAAAACGTATCCATAGAAATTTTTTTAGACCATATTTTCGGAATCAGCGGGCCCTTGTACATAAGAAAAAAGTAGTGGCATCTGCTGCGCAATTTTTTATTTTTATTTTGTAAACTAGTGTAATCGATCATTCCATTAATCAGTAATCTGATAAATAATAGAGGTTCTACTGTGTAAAGTACCTATACGACATTAGCGTGATATCTAAAAAGCCTAAAATATTTTTTGCAACAAAAACATGAAATACCAATGAGCAATTTTTTTCTGCACCACCACTACTCTTGTGCCATCACTGCTACATTCACCGCCAATCCAAAACCATTCTGAATAAGTGAGAATGGTTTCATTCTAGCTCGCTGCCATAACCGAAGTTTAAAAAAACACATAAGTAAATTGAAAATATGAAATTTTATCTAACGGCACGGTGTCTCATATTATATTAAAAAATAAATGGGTTCAAAAATGTGATGGAAACGTTGGTGTGGACGATGGCCTTATTGCGATTGACGATGCGAAACGTACCCAGTCCGAACTATTTTATGCAACGAATGCTAGTGAATTATCAACGACCATTCGTCGTTGTCTAGTTAACGTCCTTCCACAAATTTTTTCAAGATGTCGATAAGGATGACGCGTATCTTCTGTGTGAAAAGCACAAAGCAATATCGACATTTTCTCTGTTGCCCTTATATTATCTCGCCCTGGATTTGTATGGGCAGGCTGGTGCCCCCTTACCTGTCTTCCCAACGTCTAAGTCTAAAGTAACTTTGCCTTTACCCGTCTGTTCTCTCATCTTACGTTCGTACGGGCTAACTTTCTTATTGTCCCCTCTGTTCCCTTCACCTATCTGTTGCTTCCCTCTTCGACCCTCTGCCCATCCCAATTCTAACGGGTATCGAATCTCCATTATTATATACACTATGTCTGATTTAAATGGCGATGTAGGAATATTCATAGCTGATTGAAGATAAGTACACAAAAACTGTTTCTATAACAGCGGTGCAGCAAGCAGCGACCCGTTATGTGGCGGAAATAACTTTTGTAGATGGATGTTTCTAGATTTCAAAGTCAATTTAATTTATTTCTACGTATTGCTATAGTTTTCATAAATGCACCTGGAAAGTAATTTGGTGGTTAATTTACTCATAGGCGCAGACAATGCAACTTGAAAATATTGTTTCAGAAATTAATTATGTATGATATGTGCATTTAAATTCAAACAGAAATCCTAGTATATATAAATTTTTTTTTAACGATTTTACTTAGTTTCGATCGTCTGATGTTTGGTGTTTGGTGTCTGTTTGGTGGATGGTTCAAATGTGGCAACTCCATTTTCACCCACTTCCATCAGTCGAATTGTCTTGAAACTTTATAAACCTGCGCGGGTGTGATGACAATACAATTCTTTATAAAAAAAACTCCGCAAACACTAAAAACTAGAAAATAAAAAATATATAAAAAAAATTTTTAAGTTAAACGATTTTAAAATGTCCTAAAAAGTAAAAAATAAATCTTTTCTTGTACTACAATTACGATGGTGATATGTCTTACTTTCTGACTGACATTCTTACTGTCTGACTTTAAAGAAAATCGTGGGACCGGATATTTCATAACAGGGTACGATTCAATTTAATACAGAATCAAGCCTCGAAATGAGCGATGAATGAAAAGTGATGAAATGTCTTGCCCCACGAATAGTTTATATACAGATATATCGATTGATCGAATCATATACTACGTGCATTACATTTTTGAAATTTTTATTCATTATCTAACTTATGTCTGGGGGTATACGTTGTCATATTTCTCACCTTCTTATTCATCTGGGTGTCTCATTGCCAGAATTGCATGTGTTCAGTGATTTGTACCCCCCCCCCCCCCCCCCCCCATAAACATGACTCATGTATGAAAGAAGCTAATTCCCTTTAATTCACGAAAAAAGTTCACATGCAAAGATTGTAAAATCATCTTTGCTAATTCCAATTGTATTCTCGTTCTCCGTTCGAACACTGATTCCTCTGTCACTTTTTATACTTGACATTCCTTTATTGGCCACAAATCAATTCAATGCTCAGATTTTCAGCTTCGGTTTTAAGGAATTAGCGGGCGTTGTATAAGAAAAAAACCATGGTGATGACGACTACCAAGTTTTTATTATTTTCCATCGTAAAACGATTTTCATACGACATTTTTAACAGAAGATGTCCCTCTTATAAAAGTTTTTGTGTCAACTACAGGCCTCGCCCGCTAATTCCTTAAAACCGAAGCTGAAAATCTGAGCATTGAATTGATTTGTGGCCTATAAAGGAATGTCAAGTATAAAAAGTGACAGAGGAAACAGTGTTCGAACGAAGAACGAAAATTCAATTGGAATTAGCCAAGATGATTTTACAATCTTTGCATGTGAACTTTTTTCGTGAATTAAAGGGAATTAGCTTGTTTCATACATGAGTCATGTTTATGGGGGGGGGGGGGGGGGAGAGATTTCATCACTTTTTTCATAATTAGTTATAAATTACTAAGTGCCGTATTTTATAACGGTCTTCATCCTCAATTGCATATAACACCCATTTATCGAACAAAATATATTCATCGTATGAGTATGCCACAATTTTGCGTACGGGAAGGTAGGAAATATCAGTTTTTAGTTTTTGCGACTGCGTTCCATCCTTTTGAAAAATCTGAAAAAATTATACGTTAATAACCATACATAGACGCTAAAACTGTAAAAATATAAATGTTGTCATTTGAAAATTTAACCATGAAATCGGCATTTTTAATCTTTTTGAATTTTTTAAAATTCGGTTTCGCCACTGAAAATTTTGAAAAAATTAATAGACATGTATATCAATGGGTAGAATGTCTCTGATTTTTATATAAGTTTCTATTCAGTAAAACAAAAGTAATGGAGCTTAAACTGTCAATTACGTTTCACCCTGTAACTACCCTAGTAGTAGGGGTATCGGGTTGAAACTTTACAGAAATAGTTTTCATTGAGGAACCTATCGATTGATGTACCGCAAGTTCAATTTGGTTTGGGGTCACTTTTCGCTATGCTTATCCGGCTACACCCTTTTCGTTAATCCCCTTTTCTAAAGTCATTCCAGAGAATTTGTAATATAGTGTAAAATCGCCGTTTCGAAAAATGCCGGGGTAAATCGGCCACTCCTTCGGGACAAAACGGCCACCTTTTATTCGGGTTGGATGTTGATTAATGTTGCTGAAAAATGCAGACGATATTCATTTCTCCTCGTAACTATTCAAGCTACAATCGCTTCAATCAATATTTAAACGCACGGATATAACTTCCTTTTTCCAAAGATCGAACTGCACTGCGTCGCCGCGCTTCCGTCCATGCCACGCGACTCCTCACCTCGTCCCGAAACCGTTAACTGTTTTCCAATGTTGAGCGTCGGATCCACCGACAGCGCTGCATCGATGAATATTTTTAGCACAAAAGTTAATAAAACTACTTATTTACTATGGTTCGGCATCATCAGTGAGTGGCCGATTTGCCACGGGTGTTACGTGGCCGTTTTGCCCCAGACGTAAACTCTAACTTCAATCACTCAAACACAATAGAGATTTTCCAAAATAACTCAAACTATCATCGGAATCGTAATCGGTACCGCTATTTTAATCAATAAATACTCACCTCAAACTTCAGAACATCAATATTACAGAATAAAGACAAATTTTCCACAAGTCACGAAAATTTTTTATCACTGCCGAAAACGTATTTTGCCTTCTACAAAGTACAACATAATCTCAAATGCTATCAAATTCCGTTGGTACTGTAGACACATAGAGAGACGTTTACAAAAGCAAACACGAGATTTTATTTTAACTTCTACTGGGTAAAACTTCCTGTGGCCGATTTGCCCCGGTCTCCCCTAATAAAAATATATAAATTGCTTAGTGCCGTACTTCATAATGGTCTTCATCCTGAGAGCGGTTCATATTCTTGTATTCTTTTTTTGCAACGTCAAAAATGAAAAGAAATCATACTTTTTAAACGATTTTTTTTAGCTTCGATCCTCTGTTTGCTTGTTGGATGTTTGCTTCACTTCTGAAAACTCGAATTTAACCCAAAACTTAGCAGGTTATGATTAAGTGACAGCCAACTGACATTTATAAATTATGCTTTCGAGGCGACACCTACTGGCGTCAAGTGGAGGAGGAAAACGTGACGTCATACCTCGTAATTTTAAAAGTATCACTTTTATAACTATTAATTCAGAATAAATCTTATATCTTTTAGACAAATAGCTTGATACATTAAGTAAAACGACATATGGGTTCGAAAAAAAAAATGATTCGCTTAATCATGTAAAAACACCGGGACTCTGTCATAAAATAAGATAATGAGGCTAAAATAGCTCCGACGACCTGTCAATTTCGCTATCATTCGTGTATAGAGACATGGTCGCTCAGTGTACCTATGGGTAGAGGGGCAAGGAGGGAATTAGCTTTCAGACGCGACCGCGTCTGTTGATATATAATCCAACACCAGTGCAATTGCCGTATATTATTGCTTTCTATATTTACTTGTTTGATTTCTGCTGACTTCGGGCATTCATTTTACATGGCTGGAATATAACATTTATTTAGGGGAGACCGGGGCAGAATGTAACAGAAACAGTTTTCACAGTTTTTTCTCGAAAGTGTTTTCCTCCATCAGGAAATAATTTGCGTGATTTACTACTTACATATGTGGTGAACTGATTGTGTGAAAGTACGTGACAAAATCTTGGACACTTAGACATCTAGTTTCATCTTAAACAAATCCGAACCATTGTTACAATGTGCCCCAGTCCGGGGTAAATTGTAACACAACTGTTTTTTTTATTTAAACACAAATCTGAACACAAATAAACATTTCTAAAAAATAAAAATGAAAACACAGATCAATATTAAACATTTGATATACATGAGTTAAACAACCATTGCTTATTCATCTGATTCTATCAAAATCTTATTCTTCGCTCTCTTTACTTCTTCCTTTATACTTTTTTCTACTTTTTGGATTCTCGATTGTTCTGTTGTTCGTCTAGAGCATCTTTTTCCGGTGTGCCAGCAAATAGCTTACTTTATCACCATTTAGAGCGGAGTAAGTAGTAACATGTTACAATTTACCCCGAGCTAGAATTTTTGCGTTTTATCTCAGCAAACGCGAAACTAAACATCAAATTACTAAAATGCGTACACATTATAATAAACCAATGTGTACTGATTCGTTTGCGGCAAAGAAGCAAAAATTCAAACGGTTGAAAAGTGCTGAGACAACATTTACTTACGTAGTGTAAATATTACAATTCTGGGCTATAATCACAAAATGAATACATAACGCTCGTTTGTATCACTAAAATCGACGGTGCTAATATCGTCAAGCAGCTCTCGCATGCTGTGGGTTACCAGATCTGTCGTTCAAAAGATTTTACTTATGTAGGGGAGAGGTGGGATGAAAGGGACACTTGTGTTTAGGACCACATATTAAAAAAACTAAATAACCATTCGAGTTCTAATTGGTAACATTAGAAAGGCCAGTTATCTGGCTATAATAATACACGGGCCTATTGAGCTTCTCTCTATATTTAGATGACATATTTTTCGTTTTCTAAAAAAGTGTGTTTTGTCCCTTTCATAAATTGGCTGTATTGAAAGGGACATGGGTGGTTATGAATGGGACAGTGTAACAAAACCAGGTAATATTAATATCATTTTTTTAATTATTGTTTATGCAGGTATCTAAATCACAGTAGCTATTTTAATTCGTAATAGCAACTAAAAACTCAACACTTAAGCTTCAGTAACTAAATGATCTTAATAGCTATAAATAATGAATTGTCTAATGGCATCCTAACCCAAATTTTATGTGGCATATTTTCACTGAAACAAGTGAAGAATAGTAAGGTTTCGAAGGTGACAGGTATGAAAATGACGTCCCCTTCATAAATTTTTGCTGTGTCCCTTTCATAAATAAGGCACCAAAATTGAAAATCTAATTCCTACAATTACAATATGACACAAAAAGGATCGGACATTATACGATATCGTTCTCAAATAAATACCTGTTTACATGCAGTAATAGAGAAATCAGTCGCTGGTAACAGCACTTCACAAGACAGTTCAAGAAAATACTAAAAGTTATACTTTGAACCTCAAAAAAATTCAATCGTGTATTTTTGTCGTCGTAGATACGATAGCGACTTGAAATTTGGCTTGATTACCCATGAATGAATGTGGCTACAAAATAAAAACACTTTTGGCCTGGGCAGATCCTTTATCTTTGAGATAATGACCATGTCCCCTTCAATACGTGTCCCTTTCATCCCACCTCTCCCCTAATAATTAAATGAAATACTATTTCATTCTAGTTTCATAAAAATATATGTATACTTCACGAAATATAGTTCTTTTTATGTAAAATTCCTATAATTTTGAAAAACTGTAACAATTTAGATCAATAAAACCCTCAACGCTTTCTAGTTGGATTTTTCGCATATCAAACTCAAGCATGTTAAATTTGCTTTCGTCTACAGAAAACACATCATTTCACCGTTCTTATTCTTTAGAAATAAATTCTTTGACGAAAAGCAATCTCCTCTTTCGATTCGCTTCAATCGTGTGTGATTTGTAACAAGCAACCCTACTGTTTTATCCACTTCATTTCAACACTCGACGAAGCGTTTCGGAATGCATTTTCTTTCCGCTTTCTCCGAATAATTCTCTCGTTAACCCAGAAGCACTTAATTCTGGATATTTCTTCATCTGCCTATATATTAATCTGTATTTCTATCGTGGAATTATTTTAACTCTTTGCACACCAACTTATTCGGTCGTTGATACCCATACGGCACACTTCGTGGTGGCAACGTTGCAGAATCATTGCAGTAACCTTGCATTGTTGCATGGTTGTAGCGCAATGTCGATGTAACGTTGCTGCGACGTTGCCGTGCAACATTGCACTGGGCGGACATAGAATTATTGGTGCATAGTTGCATCTATGTTGCGTTGCAATATTGCACGGCAACGTTCCTGCAATATTTCAGTAACGTTACGGTAACATTTGGTAACGTTTCCACAATGTTGAAGCAACGTTGCGCCAGTATTGCGGCAACGTTCCTGCAATTCAGGGAGACAATTATTCTGACAGAGACTATTTTTTTTTTTCAAGGTTATATTTCCCGAAATTTCAGGATCACCAATGGTTTTTTAATGGGATGACGTATTTTCATTATTGTAACGTTATAGCCAATAAAAATACAAATTCAAGCATGTATGATATGTTGTCCTTTTTGTCTAGCAATAATTTTTTTCCTAAGATATTTTCTCATATCATTAAAAGCAACGGAGATATTTTAAGCTTAAATGTTAGGTGACTCACCCTGTATATTTTAATGTGTAGAATGGCACAGGGTGGAACTTGTAGCACATACCTATAGTGTTACAAAACCCTAATGGAGTTTGTCAAAATGTGCCTTCGTTTTTGAATAATTTGAGTTTAAAGTTTTGCACGGTTGGAATATAAGTTCGAATACGTTAGCACTCGTATTAATTAGTGGTTTTAGATGCGGCTGTAAAGTGTTCGCCTACGACGCTACAGGTCGCCGGTTCGCGAATCCCCTTGGGGGAAAAAAATTTTCTGTGAGAAAAAAGTAATAATACAGGCTTGTACTTCTATGATGTCCTGCACACATATTCAATACCGTCGCGTCCGTCACACGGACGTTATTTATATTTTTGGACCCACTGCCCGAAACATTGCAGGAGATGAACATAGCAATATTGCTGCAACGTTGCGACAACGTTGCAGTGCAACATTTAAATTTTGCACTGCAACGATCCTGTAACTTTGCTGCAACGAGAGTGTGATGTGTGGGTAAAGATCTAGAGATCTTTTACTTAATGTTCTTTGGAATAGTAAAAATATAGTGCAGTGATTTCGAAATCAATAATGCTAGGTTTAATTCCATTAGTATTTAAGTTTAATTGAAACTTTGATGTGCCTGAGGGATGTGCTTGGAGTGCAAAGGCTTAATCGGATCTCTACAATTACCTATACGTTATTACAATACTGATTTTCCGATACGATTTTCATTTTTCGTGATAATGCAGTATGAGCTACCAGGTATTAAAAGGTCTATTTTTACCTCGTCCCTTTTTCTATAGGAGGTAATTGGTGCACTTTTAACGGACATGTTGCCATTTTAAAAGACAAAAAGTAATCCAACTGACTTACCACAACGAAAAGCAAAGCACATTGGCTGATTAAATATTTCTGCAACAGTGGAGTGAAATTCTATTTCGTTTATTACTTATTACACTATAGAAAACTATGTGAATCAGAGAAATAAATTATATATTAATATCTACTGCTACAGTAAGTTCTTTAATTATTTTAAAAACAAGTGATTTGTTAACTGCTTAATAAATCTATTTAGGTAAATCTACGGAGCAATGACTTAGGACTTACATAGTATCATCGTGTCGAATATTAATGTAGGTAGTAAACATGAACACACACATGCCAGACACTATTTTCTTGCCTTCGTATGTAGTACAGCTGGATTGTATAAATAATCTATGCTGATATAGAATTTGTAGAAAACGTGATCCGATGGCTACTTTTTTTTTTAATATCAGTTTGATGATATCGCGGCACAAATTTTATACCAAATTATTGTTTTACACTTTTATTTACAATTCTGCTATTTTTTTAATACTGCGTTGAATCGTATAGTGAATATCGAAGAAAATAGGAAGACTTGAAGGATATATTATGCACTTAATCTTGAATTATGACGTTATATTACAATTTCATAACGTGTTCATTTGTTTTATTCTTTTCATTATCCCTCTTTCCAGCTCAGTTGTGTTTCATTAGTCCCTGCGAATGTTGTTTTATTATTTTCTACTTGAACTATTATTTCACGGTTTGTTTTTATTACTACACAGCCAAATACTGCTAATTAGTCAAATTATTTGCAACTTTTCCTGAAGTATATGAATATAATGTTTAGTTTAATACATTTGTCAATAAAAACAGACAAAGATGCATTTCAGCTAAGGATAAATTTTAAAATAGAAATATTACTGCATTTAATCAGAAATGGTTTGAAATACTTAGAAACAACTTTCTATATTCCCTAGATAAAGAATATAAGGCAAACTTATGAAAATCGTTTACTTTAAAATTCGCGACAAAAATTCATTGGCTGGTATTTTCTGCTAATCTTTAATTCTACAGCTGATTATCTAACGCGATTATCGTAACGTTAAGATTAAAAAGTGAAGTATTGGTTTGAAAGCAAAATTAAATGTCGCAGCAACTTGTAATTACAGGTAGCAAGACTTTAAATATTCGTCCTTGGTTGTTACATTTTGAAAAACTAACCTTTAAAAGCGGGAAGATCTGCAAGAAAATAATTATAAGACAGTCTGAAAATTATTACACAGTGTCAGGTAAAATGACTACATAACCGTTGATTTGTTTTGACAATTAAATGAAATATCCATTAAAAATAAAAAGTTGAAATACTGTTCATAAAAGGTAAACCTTGGAATAATTCTAAAAATAGTGAATATTGTTTCCATGCCGATTTTCTACGTTTTCGAATAATACTTTCAAAAATAAAAAAATGAAAAATCGTTTCCAGTTAATCTCAGAAACAGTTTTGAAATATTATTATTCTATAACCCTTTGCTCCTTAGTTTTTCAGTACTTAATTCTCTGACTCATAACTATTGTCCTCTGTGTTGTTTTTCTTTCGCACTAAACTTTTATTATGTCGATCTGTCTGCGAGAACAACTAGCAGAGCAAATATTCAATAATCGATGAGTGGTCGAAATAAGCGAGGCAATTATATCTCAAGAAGTTTAACTTTATGAATATAATATCAATGAACCCACAACGTAGAAATTTGATGCACGATTCATTTAAAATTGCAATTATCTAACGATACGTATTCACAAACGCCATTGATCATAATTTTTAAAAATACTTGTGAATAAGGAACAATTTATATTTGTATCGAATATCACTTTTAATTAGTTCTAATTAATTTTATA
This sequence comes from Andrena trimmerana, assembly GCA_951215215.1. Classification (NCBI taxonomy): domain Eukaryota; kingdom Metazoa; phylum Arthropoda; class Insecta; order Hymenoptera; family Andrenidae; genus Andrena; species Andrena trimmerana. Next base: position 12,486,696 of record OX578063.1, on the reverse strand, counting down.
CCTCACGTATTTTTAATTTCTTTTTAAATAAAATTAGCAACACTCAAATAATCCCTGTATTCAGAATCTCAATTTTATAATGCTTGTGGTACAAATAATTGGTATGTACATTCAGAAACGTTATATCCGTAAAAAGCTTCAGATAATGGATTCATTTTTATCTTTTATGTTCTCCTATCTATACGACCATTCTTTGTAAAAAATGCAATTCGCATGATTGGCATATGAAAAATCGAAAGCTTCTGTTGCGATAGCACCTAACCTGTTGAAAGGCATAAGATTCAAAAGAAGACCAACTCGGCGAAGGGATCTATAATAGACGACCATCAATCTTTTCAACAATCGCCGACAGAAGCTAGTATTATTCTACCGTATCGCAACGTTTACATAAGTTTACACTTCTTTGAAAAAAGGAGTTCATATTTATTATTGAAGGAGTACAGTATTTAACAAAGTTTTTGTTCCCTACTAATCTACCTTATTTAATCAAAATAAACTACATCGAATTAGTTAATTAAATTTTTATATAGAATCATCTATATGTCACCGAAATGGAAACCTTGAAACTGTAAACACAGCCTTTGTTCTAACGCTATATGTGTAAGTATATCTAATTTGAATTGCACAAAATACATATTTTGCTTTAAAGCATGATGATTTCAGTGTTGTCCATTCAATAACATATAGATTGTTGTATATCAAAATTTAATAATGTAATTAAATCTAGTTTATTTTGTTTAAATAGGGTACCTTATCTAAAGTACAATGTACATATTGCAAGTATAGTTCTCTATGTAGTATGTGTATTGGAGATTGTCGCAATGACAGTTGTAACAAGACTTACAGGTCTTTTAACAGAAGAAAAGAATTCGTTGACGGTCCAGATAGCTTAATTGGTTAAAGCAGTCGTCCGGCAAACGGAAGAGATACGAGTCCGAATATTGGTCCAGGAATCCAATTGGCTGATACTTCTTCTTCTATCATATAATATGATTGGTGTTCACACGCGTATAGAATATTTCGTTTAATTTGATTACCTTTACTATTGATTATACATGGAAATATGCTTCAGGGGAAAATTATTCGTTTCGATTGAATGCACATAATGATCGGCGAAATAATGTATTAACGAATATCGTAAATTAGGGTTTTTTTTTAAATTTGTAAAATTCGAAAACCGGTTTTTAAATTTAAAAAACCGGTTATGTACCTATACTAGAATTAATATGTAAAAAATAATTAATTATTTAATTAAAAACGTTAACATTTTGATTTGAAATCGCCTCGGACTCAAGCGTATTGTAGTAGGTAACAGTTTACAGTAAAACTCATCATTATGAGTTCATATTTTAGGAAGAAAAATACTAAATGAAATAAAGATGTATAATTTATATTTTGTACGAATTTTATTTATTTTGGTTTTTTCATTTGGTTTTGTATTCAGTGCATTTTATTGTTATATTTTTATCGATCCATAAATATTAAATGAACTGAAAAATTGTATGGATCTGTACGAATTTTAGTTATTTTAATTTTTTTGTATTTACTTGATTTAGTATAGATACAGTATATTTTATTTTGTTATATATTTGTAATTCCTTATATATTAAAAAACCGAATTTGTTTAAAGTACAAATATTTATTTTACATTTTAATAATATTTTTTGGTGACAATTCGAAAACCGGTTTAACCGGTTTTTTGGGAATGGCGGATTTCGAAAACAGTTTTTTTTCTCAATATCGGTTTTTTTATAAACTCTATCGTATAATTACAGATTTACATATCACCGTCTTTGTTGTCGTATGAGACTATCCATACCTACACATATGTGCTTCCGTTTGAATCTGATCCCTAAAAAATTACTTGCGATTTAATACAGTATAATTAATGGAACTTTTTCTTGTCTTAATTAGGGCTGAAACTATTTGAATAATTTAATATTCGAATATTTTACAAGTATAATACGAATAATAAACTTCGAATATTTGAGTATTCGAATGTTATTATTCGAATTTTTATGTATTCGAATAGTATGGTGTGAATTATAAATGAAGTTCATTAGGTTCATTTTTTTTACAAGCATGTATTTAGTTTCAGTTGTAAGTTCATTAGTTTGTCAGGGTGAAATCATGTAAGCTAATTTTGACCCACTTCAACATATCCGATCGGCTTGAAACTTTGCACACATCCGTAGTTCCGATGACAATACAATATTTTCACCCGTTTATTTTTAGTCATATGAGGGAATTCTTCTCAGGCAGTCATCTGGGACGGTATCAAAATTATTGGTTCCTTTTTAGTACATTTTACTAAAAGCTTGTTTTTTTAAAAAAAAATTTACTATAAAGTATTTCATGCTTGTTAGTGAAAATATTGTATTGTCGTCGGAACTATGTATGTGTGCAATGTTTCAAGTCGATCGGATATGTTAAATTGGGTGAAAATTAACTTACAAGATTTCACCCTGACAAACTAACGAACTCACAACTGAAACTAAATAAATGCTTGTAAAAAAATGAACCTAAAGAACTTGATTTATAATTCACACCATACTATTCGAATGCTGATGTGTTCGCCATCATGTACAGTCTTTTTCACAACTTGCTTTGACATTTTCATGTTGTAATATGCGATTGAATGAAATTAGTAAACAGTTAGATACTAAACACAACTACTTGATGCGGTTTGGCGACTTATATGTGTTTATAGTCACCTAGAAATTTCTATTTAGTAACGTATAATATTTACCTGCACTAACCGTTATGGCAACCTTAAAGCTGTTCGCAGTCGACGTGGTATAAATTTTTATTGTGTTTTTCGAATTCAGCACCCAAAAGAATTTTAAAAACAGCTACAATATTGAAACAAACTTTTTCATCACAGATCTGTGTACGTAGTAGTTGATTTTATTGATATTGAGAAACAAATTGCATATTCCGGCCAAATAATAATTTCTTCTGTGAGAATAGTTTCTTGGGCGAGATTAAAAATTAAGAAAGTAATTGTTCAAAAACATTTAAACTCAACTGTATTCAAGGTGTCCAAATTATTTGGAATACTCTGCATACTATTATACATTTATGTCTAACAAGGAGAGTATTTTAGGTGTCCGCCTCCGATCATTTTGATTTTTGGATATGTTATAGAGGACCGAAAAATAAGAAATTTTTCCCGTTTTCATATTTGGGGAGGTGAAAACTGCGTTCAAAGTTAGGGTTGAAAAATCATTTTTGAAAAAATGGACTTTTTGAAAATCTGGTGAGTCAGTCATATCTCGCATTCAAAGACACAACATTCGTCCATTGACACTATTCCCCTATCTCTAATAGTTCTCGAGATAACTTTGAACGCAGTTTTCACCCCCCAAATATGAAAACGGGGAAAAATAAAAAAACACCTATTTCTTATTTTTCGGTCCTCTATAACATATCCAAAAATCGAAATGATCTAATGAATTACAGGGCAAGCGTATGTACATGTATACATTCTAAAGAACATTAAACTAATAACGTTAAGTTAGTGCATAAGCTCTGCCACCAATTCTTTTTAGGATCATTCGCAACAAAAATATTGTTGCTCTTCATAGAATCTACGTCAGATATGTATGTACACTGGCAAAGTGCAGGGAAGGTAACGGAAAAAGAGATCGGAGTAGATATTGCAAGTACCTAAAATGATAAAATGTACTTACCCCGTCATACCACGTTAAAAAATTTTCATAAAAAATGTATTAAGCTACTTGCAGAAAAATGAAAAACTATCATAAGTGAAAGAAGTCGTAAAATACAGCATAATAGTTATAGGTAATATGTGTTTAAAGTTATTTCTCTGTTATATTCATTACCGAACGCAACCTTTAAGAGGGAACACCACTGTGACGGCCGGAAAAGTAAGCCGTTTTGAGCCTGAAAAAAATTCTTAAAAATGGCTTACTTCCCCCTTAAACTAACGCATGATTTTCCATGCTTTAAATAACAAAATTTATTTTTCTTTTCATTAGAAACTAATTTAAGATGAACAAGAATAGTGACTCGGCAAACTACACCCCCTAACGTTTGCGTACACAGAGCTAAATAGTTGAATTCGCGTTTGCTACATTACTTGTTCGTTCCGGAATACCATGTGGCTGTTGCAGTTTCTACAATAACATCGAGCGCAATATCGTTGAGCAGATGGAGCGAAAAGTCTGTCCCCGATTCGGCGTCGGAGGAAAATATGAGAAAGTATCGGAGGTGTAAGAAAAAGTTATCGAGAGCTGTTTTCGTGGCTCATCCTGCGATGAAAAGTCGATCGGTCGAGAGGAGAGGATCAACACCTCTTTTCGAAACGTACCGGCCCATCCCTAGACGGCGGAGCTCGACGAGCGCTTGCGCCCCAACGCCAGGCTATAAGAATCTGATCGGCGCTCGTAGGGACTTCAGTCCACCCCGTGGTACCGGTGTCGCGTTTGTGGTCGCGTCGCTTCTGCCTCGTCGGAACCCTTTCGTGGACGACGTAGCAGCTATGTTGTTTCTCGTGTTTCAGTGACAAAGAACGAACGAGCGCGTGCGAGAGGGAGAGAAAGAGAGTGCGGAAGTGAGAGATAGTGAGAGCGAGAGAGAGCGAGAAAGAGAGGGTGGGTGTGAGAAACAGAGAAAGTGGGGAAGAGAAAGAGCCCGCCACAGCGAAAAAGAGCAGCTTTTCCTTCCTTCCCCACCTTCCCGAAACGGTAGGCCGGACAGCGTCGTCAACGTCAGCAGCGACGTCGGCATCCTGGACGATCAGCGTACGTTCACGTCGAAAGAACCGTTCATATTTCGTAGTAGCTGCCCTTCTATCCTTCTTTTCGCCTAGTAGTGATTGTGACCATAATTCTCGAGCTTCGCCGGAAATAATATCCATACGGAAATCGTACCGACAAAGCCGAGCTATCGCGATGGAAAATAGTAAATACCATACGCGTATCTTGTCACCCCTTTCGATATTTCCATGCGAAAGGCCTCCAGCACGGGGAAGCAGATTTCTTTCATGTCCCGTCATTGTTTTGTGTACACTGGGATTCCACTTCCCGAACTTGTGTCAAGAGGATTTTTACACTTCTCTTCTTCTCTCGAGCACGTTTTCTCATTGTGCCGGATCTGTTGCGGGATTAGCCTCGGCTTATTACTATCGATGGAATTTCTGTCATTTAAGTAATCGAGAGTTCAATTGACCGTATACCGTGTTCTCTAAGAGCATTTAAATTTGACAAACAAACGTACTTTAATTGCAGCTTTAAAGTCGGGATAAAAATACCTCGAATTTCGTTTGCCGTTTGTGAAAGTTCAATTTACTCTCATAAACGTGGCATTGACTTCAAGCTGTTGGAACTAAAAGTTCGAGACGGTATGTGCTGGACCTAGAGCTACTGTGTCTAGTGTGTACTTTAAACTACGTTTTCCCTTCGATTATATAAGATTTTTTTAATATCCACAGCAAAGTAATGTAATCATTTTTTAACGCGTCCATTTGTAAAAAGAAAGAAAGAGTCCCGATAATATTAATAATATAATTATCTAAGGCAACACGTGGAAGTAGTAAAAAGGGATAGCACTTTAATTTCGCACGATCTTTAATACTGAATCGAAGTTAGCACCGAGTTCCTTGAGGGGCAATTAAGTATTATTTCGATTTGTCAACGATTTAACCCGAATGTTTCGATTTACTATTTTCCATTCTACGCAACAGAGAGTAGTGGAACAAACATAGCATTTGGAGTAGAAGTTAGAATATTTTAGTAGTAGATAAATTGTTAGATGCTGTTAGATTTAACTTAATAGTTGTTATTTAGTTTTTCAGTAGTTGCGATTACTTTATTGAAACCACGTTTACATGACCAACCTTTTTTTAAACAGTAACACTCCTTATAATTGTATGTCGACTTGTTATAGCACCGTCTCTTTCACTTACCTTCTGCTTAACATTTGCATATATTCTCTCTCTTTCATATGTATGCATATGCGTAACACGATTTTAAAACTTACGAATCATAGACTTAATTTATTTAACGATTATAACATATCCCCAATACATACTTGGAAAGAAAGACAACGAGATAAATAAATCCAACGATTGCGTGCTATTCTAAAGGTGAAGGGAGATTAGGCATATAATAAATGCAATGGGATAAATGAAATATAAATTCGTAAATGAAATAATAGAACGGCAGTAATATGTAATTGAACATACGCAATAAAGAATGTATATGGAGAAAGTAAATTGAAAATATGAATAACTCGTTGCTAATTTTAACTGTTTACTAATTTGTTGAACGGTGTACACAATTGCACTTGCGTAATTAATTGATAAGAAATGAATTTCCATTTAAATAATAAGGACTATCGGAGCATTACAATACAGCTCGACCTTGCAAAATCAATAGTTAAAATTTCTCTCACAAAGTTATAAAATCTTGAGTAAAGTTTTTATACAACTGATCGTTACTATAGGACAAAGTACAGGTAGAATGCTAATGATGATAGTATATAATAAACAGAAGAAAGTTTTTTATCTATACAAGTTTAAAGTCAGATTCATGTAATTTTTGTTACTTATGACTATGATCGATATACATATTTATATTTCCAAATCTACACATCTTTAACTAATTGAATTTATTTATTTTATTGATTTTTAAAATACATAATGATTCAATAGTACGCATGCGTTGCCACTTAAATAATAATGTAACGAATATTTTAGCGGAATAACATTGTCCAAAGGAAACAAGGAAGTGCAGCACGTTTATTCAAGTCTGAAAATTCCTAATAGTATTTATAGATTTGTGTTCCATGGTATCTAGAATTATCACATAATACTGTATTCCTAATCAAATGTTAAATTAACTAATAATGTATAATTCGACGTTACTGTCACATTTTACTATTACTGAATTCTTGAACAATTACTATTAACAGACTACATGAACAACAGTCGGTATGTTTATACTTTTGAAAACATCGTATGAATTGTCTTTAAATATAATTGCTCTATCAAAGTTTTTATTGGTTTTGCCTTGAGTACACTGAAAATACGGATTCATTGAGCAAAACTTAATTTCCACGTCGATAGTCTATGAATTACGTAATCATTTTCTGAATGCAGTGCAACGGGCAATGCCGATTGTTTTTGAAATAGCAATGGAACGAGAGCTCGTGTTCGCTCCTAATTAATTGTAAATTCCGTAACAGCTTGCAATTGAATTTCGATTATACACCCTGTGAACTTTAACGTAAGTGAACGATCAGTAATTTTGAACTATCGATTCCATCAAATTTATCACCAACTTTATGCACAAAGTCTCAGCGTCGACAAATGCGCACATTAAATATTACCATTACACAATCATGAAATTTGCTAACAGTGCGTGGAAATGGCAGTGAATGCGGTAATGTCGCATTTAAAGAAGCATTTCTTCAAAACTAGATAATATCCCATCAGCCTGTCTACTTATGCTTGACGATAATTATTTCCTTTTAGAATAGTACAAAGTAACACGCAGTAAAAAGTACGATTGTCATAATTTGCAATCGCAAATGATTTGTTTAATACAAGGGTGGAAGAATATTTACGTTGAAAATGTTTACCTGAAATAATTACTTCCAAACATTTCAGTTGACAAATTGCCTATCAACGTAATTGATGCCTACGTCCTCTTTTTAAACGAAGTGAGTGAAAATCAAGATGAAACTCGTTTCGTCGTGCTAACAATCAAGTGTGGTGCAATTTCAGTGTAATTTTAAAGAACACGCGCGGTGCCTAAAAAGTGAATTTAAACGTGTACATTTGAATTTCACGGAATAGAACGACGAGTAGCACAACGAACTATATATACTCCCGTCTAGTCGTAATGCGTGGTGTTTAAACTGCAGTTATAATAATTGCAAAGCAAAAATACACTGTTCGACGCACATACAAAGAAAAAGAATCTGTAGGAGCACCCGCATGTTTTCAAATGTAAGTAGTAATAGCTTCAGAAATGATTCCCTTCGCCAATGTTCGATTATTGAACGATACTCACCCAATGTAACCACTGTGTTGAGCAAACTACTACATACTTCAGAACTTGGTAACTTTGTCGAATGGCGTAACGTTGGAAGAAAGGAACGTTGGAATACCTCATAAATCGTTACAAATGCTGCAGTTCGCGTTACATGAAAAATGTTATGCGGATAGAATAAATGTAGTAACATTCTACTTATCTTTATTAACTGACGATGAAGTATGGTTGCAAGTAAATACTACAGCAATTGGTCAATTTGTCAATAATGTGACTAACGTTGGTGTAGTATTCGGTCAATATTTGTCCAATATCATAGCTCCGGGGATGTGTGTTTTGTGTGTGTAGTTGGATAGAAAACAGATATCGGATCATCATAATAAACATTATTGTTTTAATGCATTAGTGCACACTTGGTTTGTGCTCTGTTACATTTTGCAACATTCCGCATCAGGAACCGTTGTTAATACATGAGCACATATGTGTGTGACTGACAAGGGAACATCCCGAACCCGGAAAGTCACAAAATGCTGAAACTTTGTGAATATGAAGGGAATTTCCTCCTGATTATAAAACAATTTTTGTTTGATGCCCAAATTCACTCTAAGGGGGTGTAATCGGTCGCTGAAAATCCGGTTATTTTTCGATTTTGTGTTATAACTCGTGAACTGTAAAATAATTGTTTTCCCAAATGATAGCTCTAATTAAAAGAAGTAACGTGTTTGTCTTGAAACTTTTTTTCTATCTCTCTTACTACAGTTCGCGAGTTATAACAGAAAATCGGAAAATAGCCGAATTTTCAGTGGTTCATTTCTCCACCTTCGAGTGAATTTGGGCAGCAAACAAAGATTGCGTTGTAATCAGGAGGAAATCCCCTACATATTCATTCAGTTTCAGAATTTTTGGAATTTTCGGATTCGGGATCTTCCCCTGCGAGTAATATTATTGAGGATTCTTCGAAAAGTAATGAATATCTGTTATACAGATTTTGTGTTAATCTATTCTTCCTTTATGCTATGGTTCTATGCTAGAGAATGGAATCAATGGTAAATCGTGAATGGAATATAATACTCATGACAGAAAATTACGATAAAAAATAGTAAAGACATACATTTACTAATTACAAGTAGCGGTTACAGATAGAGTTAAAACTTGGTGTATTGTTTATTTTTAGTTTATTTTGTATATCGAAAAGTATAAAATTGATTTATGCAAAAATTGTATGATTTCAAAAGGAGTACACGATAGTAAATATAATTTTTGTAAGAGGATGCACGGAGAGGATTTCGAATTTACTTGAATTGTTTATGCGGATTAACGTATCTTTTGTTTCAGTCGTAAAAGTATGATCGATAGGATAATATATCCATACTGAGGTAGAATTTTTTACTTTAAGAAACAGAAACAGAGGATTGTTTGTTCAGCCGTCCACTTCAGTATGTACAGCAATGAGTCGTTGCTCCATATTCTCTACTGTTGTTGGCATTTCGTTATAAATTTCATCTTTCAAGGCTCCCCAGAGGAAAGAATTTAGGGAAGTTAAATTGGGCAACAGAGCTAGCAGTGGAGTTGGCTCGATACGTCACATCCAACGATTTGAGAAAATAACGTTTGATATTTATTGGTACTTTACTTCAAATCTGCACAATACCTTACAAGCTGTTCTTACGTATTTGTCAAAGTGCTGAAAACATTTTGAGGAAAATATGTCTATCCATAAATGTTTACAAGTACCTCGATACAAAACCTATGATTATATCAATCGTATGTATGATAAAATATTTATAAATATTACCTGAATATACATCTGTATGAAAGTTATTAATTACCAGAAAAATGTCTGTTGAGTTAGAATTATCTAGATTTGAAACAACAAGTATATTTTTATTTTTACCTTTGCTCAAGGGTAAGGGGTAGTTGGATCCGGATACGCTCTAGCTCCATATAGCCCCTTTTACTAAGATCAACTTGTCAATTGCTGGAGGCTGTTATGATTTCAAGCATCTTAGGAAAATAGGATGATAGAAATGTGGTCAATACCCAGATAGCACACCTCGTCTTAGAGACGTCTAGTTTATGTCCATTTTAGGTCTGAACGTCTTGATTTGTAACAAGACGTCTTTGAGACGTCTTTAAGATGCCTTTTTGACGTCTTTAAGACTTTACCAGACGTTGTGCTATCTGGGTAACAGTATTGTTTAGTTGAAATGAAAGTATACTAAAATGAAATGAAATATGAAAAATACAAGATTTGGAATGCTAGTATAAACTGTCATATAATGTGTGAAGGAACAATTTGTGACGTATTCCAATTCTACTGTACAAAGTGGAAATATCTCTAATAAGGAGAATTCTACGGTCTATGCAGACACTTGTAGATTATTGCCACTCAGGGGGATTGAACCAATTCATATTACAAATGATAACTTTGACTCACCAAAATTCTGATTTATTAATTTTGACATTTTATATACCGTATATATTTGATGTCTTATATACTGTATATAGGCTTAGCGCTTTCGCTTTTCCCGTCTACTATTCCAGTGCTTCTGCCAGTACTGCTCCAGAAAAGAAAGAATAAAAATACTGTTCTACAATTATTATACAGACAAAATTGAAATTGAAATTGATATTGAATATTATAGTATGAGAAATGAGAAAATGAAATAGAGCAAGTACCCTAGTAGCATTTGTTGGTGGCATACAGTTGGGCCACGCACATAATATTAGTTGGCCAACAGTTAGATTTGGCACTTTTTTTTCACGTTGGGCCAACAACAGATGGACAATGTAGGCTTCCCTACTGTTGCCCAATTATTTATATTCTTTCCAAAAGACGTCTTAAAGACGTCCTTCTTAAGACGTCTTAAAGAAGGCGCCTTAAAGAACTTCAAAAGACGTCGTAAACACGTCTTTTTCAGGTCTGGTTTAGGAAAAAAAAACATCGCAGTGAGGAGAACCGAACCCAAACTTTCCGCTTATGAAGCAACCGCTGTTCGCACTTACCCAACACATTTCCTTGTAAACACTTCTAATTTCTAGTTACATAACAAGTATTAATTGTTTATAAAAACTGTGCAGTGACGCGAAATATTCTACAAAATATCATCATTCGACCTTTGGACTCATTCCTTAAAATTTCACATTCGTCTCAAGACAGACGTCCTCATTACGTATTTCTAAATAAGAAAAGAAAAATCACAACTTGGAATATAATAACAGGTTTTTGGATGTAGCAACTTTTCTGACGTTTATAAGACGACATTTAATCATGGTTGTAATTTTTTTGTTAATTAACCAACCATAGTAATTGTAGGCCCAACATTGAATATTCGTAAGCAAACTGTCTTAATTTTTTGTTATTTAATCAACCACAATAATTGTAGGCCCATCATTGCATATTCGTTGGCAAACTGTCGTAACTTTTTTGCCGTAGACCCTATGTTGGGAATTTGTAGGCACTAACTATATTCCAACTAATTCCCAACTGTTGGCTACCGTTGGCCTACCAAAAATGCTACTAGGGTAGTGAGCAATTTTTGCCGAATATATAATTATGTAAACATTAATTGGAAAATAAATGCAAATGAGACAGAGAAAACAATTTGGATACACGAAATGTGCATACAACTTTAGAAAACTTATAACGAAGGCTCATTTATTGCGACACATTTTTTTTTACTATAAAGTTTGTTGCTTTGAATAGTCACTTGTTCACTGATTGTTTAATTTGAAATAATACGCCATTTTTTTCTAACCAATAACTGACAATTTCAAACAATCTATATATCAGATGATACACTGTTTACTTTACATGAATTTCGTTTAATTTTTCACGTGACCGATCGGTAAAAAATAGTGTCGCGTAGTATACACTCTGACATAAAGTACGCAAAAGCACTAGCTCAACCACTTCACGCGCCAGGTCGTAGAAGTCGACCCTTTCAAGTGCTCTAAAGTGGTCGGAGCTCGCAAAACTGACCCGTGCACGGCGCACAGTTACACAAACGGGAACGTGTTTTTGCGCCAAATCGGTTTGCGCATCGAGAAAAATGTACGCGGCGCGCAGTTGCATAGATGGGACCCCGCCTTTAGACACGCACCTCGCGATTGTACGTCGAAGAATGTCGCAGCCCAACGTTCTCGAATGTGCCCAGAGAAAAGGGTTGGTACACTTCCGATAATGCACACCTCGCGTTTGTTGTTTCCGATCAGCTAATCAGAGCAGAATTTCGTCTTAGGGTGCTTCATGATTGGTTGAGATGTTGAGAAAGAAGGACCTCGAATGGTTACATGTGCTCATCTCTTTCCGAACTTCAAGGCTATCACGCAAGTGATTGCAAAACTTTTACGGTTTGCCTGAGAACTTTGATGATCAAAGCTCGAGGAATGCACATATGGCGCAATACATGTTCTCTGGTCGAAGCATATACCTACGCGTAACCAAAATTGATGTACGTATACGCTTCATATACGTACATCAATTTTATAATGATAGTTCAAATTGAACATCCAGATCATACGTCATACCTTGATTATCTAGAGAGCGATCGCATTCTTATGACTCTGTCATGGACTGAGTAGCTTGCAACAATTATTGATTTTGTAACGTCAAATTTTGATTTATAGTCGTTGCGCTTATTAATTTTAACTCCGGCCGCCTCATTAGCGACGATACCGAGCGAAACATTCTCGGTTCGAGTGCTAACTTAAATCTATTTATTGTAACACGATAGACTGATTTGTAAAAATAACATCAGAAAGGGTGCGAGTAGATGCTCAGTAAATACAAGCGCGAGTATAATGTCTCAAATATATTTTACAGGGTACAGTACGCCCTCGTTATATGCCTATTTCTACCATGCGTTGTACACCCGGCGACTATCCCCACCATTTCTTGGAATTCTTCGGACAAGAGTGAGAGAACCCAAGAACGAACGAGAGGCTCTTTCGTTTCCTCTCGCTCGCTCTTGGGTTTTCTCAAGAGCGCCATTGGCCGCGCGGAATAGTGTCTACAACGCGCCGTACGCCCGCTGTCAGCCCCGTTCGTCGGGCTTATAACGAATGAGTACTCTATATGCGCGTATTTCAAAACGCAGGGGGCTTTCTCGATAACGTGCTGTAGGCACAACGCGACGGACAGGGAGTCTACGAGGTCCTACGGTCCCTCCCGCGACGCTGCCGTTGAGTCTGACTTTCTCCCAGTTTTCCTCTGGGAAGGTCCCAGGCTGGGTTGCCGACTTTTCGAACGCTTGGCCGATGCTCAAAGTGGCTTCTCGCTCGTTCTAACATTCGATTTGTCTTACAGATTATTATTGAATTTCGCAAGAAAGGAACATGATTACCGACTTGTGTGTAGGTATAAATGTTACTCGCTAACTTAGGATTATCAGAATTAGCCTCTTTTGACGTCCAAATGAATATAACGCTCAGAGGTTGTCCGAACCAAATAAAACAAAAACTGCTCTCTTATTGGCTGACAATTTTCAAATTCGATTTCCTTTCCATGTCCTTCATGTCCGCAGAAATGACAAATTCAAAAATAGAAAAATGTGAAAAACTAACATCCACACACCCGGCTCACTTTCACTATCTTCCCTGTTACCCATCCTCGTGATGGCCGCTAAAATCGTCGCTTAACATATAACATCATACACCAGAACATATTTACCGATTTATGCGAATAAATTTTTCTTTGAATAAAAAATGATTCGTTATTCTCGAATAACTTCATTTTATTCGAATATCTTTCGAAACAGAATGTATTCAAATAATGCCCAACTCTTTGCTACGCATTATTGAGTCACACTCCAGCCAATAAAAATTTATGCTCGAAAAATTTTGTTTGGTATGTAACACAAGCAAGATATTCTGCTACTTTCAGAATAATTTTGACAGAGAATGGAACATTTTTATAACTTCGGAAATTTTATGAATTTCAAAAAATCTTTTTAAACTCGTATTCCTAAAAGGTTGAAAATTCGAAAAATGAAATCAATAAATCAATTTTTTAGACCACAACCTCCCCTTAATAACACGAGAGGTGTAAGAAAAAAATCATTTAATTACATCTGCATATACCTACAGGGTGTTTGGCTACACGTGAGTGAAAATTTAAGGGATGATTCTAGACGTCAAAATAAGCTGAACATAAAGACTAACGAAATTTCGGTTGAGCCTTCATTTTGTAATTATAGCTGTTGAAAGATTTGGTATATCCCACCTCAAGCCCGGCAAACTGGTGGGCACCGGTGCACGCGGAAGAAGTCATTCGGGCGAGAGAGCAGTGGTAGTCAAAGCCTGTGTCGCACGGGGTCATTCACCTCAAAGAAGTTGCGACGACGACTCACGATTCGGCGAAACTTCATACAAAATTAAAGGATGTCGTCGAATTACACTAAACCTACCTACTCGTTGAAATTTATTCTTTCCATTGTGTCCACTATAGTCCATTGTTTCATCGATACACACACGGGAATAAATCATAGAAAACACAGAATCGCACCACCTAAAAATTTCATATTTGCCGCACTAAAACGGATAAAAAATTAAAAAAGAAATCAAATTTACTCGCACTGAAGCAGGCAAAAAAAAATGAAGTATCCAACTTATTCGCACTAAACGCGCCTCTTCGAAAAATCAGATTTACACGCACTGCGACAATTAAAATTAAGTTGTTTCGGCGTCAACTCACGAGATGATTGAATTTTTGTCTGCTTCGCAATGTGTCACGCTCGTTCTGGTAGATTAATATTGCTGAAGGTATGTTGGCTATGGGAATCGCCAAAACGAAATGCGCGTTTATGGTGTGGGCGCAGTTAAACCGAACGAGCCGTGTCGCGAACCGGTGAGCCCAAATCACTTCATAACCCAGTCCAGATGTGACAGAAGGTCACCAAAGTTCGGGGTTGCTGTTTTTTCCGTTTATTGCAATTTGAAAATACTAGAACTTTCTCTAGTCAGTTCAGGAGAATTTTCCTTCGTGAGTCATGCCAAGGGTAGTCCGCAAAGGTGCTTTTTCGGCACCGAGTGACCCCATTTTAGAACTTTGGTAACTATTCCAACCCAATAAGGAAATAGCGAAATTACTCGGATTCTTTAAACCCCCTCTTACGAACGCGATGTCGTTAGATTTGAACGACGAATACATCAGTCTTACCACATTTCTCAAATGAAGTACATCAGCCATCAAGTATACAAATAACTTCATTCAACTGTTTTCGTTTTGATACTTTACATACTGAACACAGCTCCGTCGATATTAATCTACCAGAATGAGCATCGACACGACCTGACGCCTCGCAAGTTTGCGTTGAAACAACTTATAATTAGTTTAAGTTTATTTATTAAGCATTATTAGTTTCAATTGTCTGTGTGCGTATAAATCTGTTTATTTGTGTCGTGTTTTAGTGCGCATAAATTGATAATTCTCTGTATTCTTTGCGCGCGTTTCAGTGCAGGTAAATTTGATTTGATTTTTAATTTGTTTACAGGTTTTGGTGGGAGAAATCTGATATTTTGTTCCACGTGGAGTGATTCTGTGTTTTGTATGATTTGTCCGCGTGTGTGTATCGATAAAGCAATTGACTGCAGTGGATACAATGGACCAATCCATTGATCCATTCAGCCAGTAAGCAGACTTATAATTAGTGTAATTCAGTAATTCCTTTAATTTTGAATGAAGTGTCGCAGAATCATGTGGCCGAACTTTGTATAGGGTGGAGCATAATTCGTAGTACAATCGAAAAAGAATTGCGTCTATAAGCAAATATAAGCTGATAACATGATTTCGAAGATTTGTCGGAAACACGGACAGTTGCGTATGATTTGTCAGGCGCGTCCGGGCGTTCCTGCGTGAGGCCTTGCCGCGTTACAGATTGTTCACGGATGTGGGATGGTTTGTGTGGCGCGCAGTAAAGAATTCAAATTCAAGAAAAATAATTCTCTTTTAATCTAATATTGACGAAACACCATATTACTACACCAAAGATAATATATAGGATGTTCGGCTACACGTGGCAATAAATTTAACGGGTGATTCTAGACACTAGAATAAGATAAAAACCCAGAATAACGATTTGAAGAATTCGTTTGTTAGTTATAAGCGATTAAAGATATGCCTAAAAGCAGGTAATCCGCATGCAGTAGTGCACGCGGGATAAGTCAGGCGAGGGGGTCGAGCAGTGATCGTCAAAGCCACTGTCGCACGGGGTCACTCACCTCCAGAAAATCTGCGATGAAATTTACAACAATCGGCATGATCACACAATGTTGCGACATTTAATCCAAAATTAAAGGATACTTATCTACTCGCTAAAATCCATTGCTTCCATTATATCCATTGTAGTCCATTGTGCCATCGAGGCACACGCGCGCAGAAATCACACAAAACACAGAATCCCCCCAAATATGAGATCTTTTGCACTGAAACGTATAAACAAATTTAAAATGAACACAAATTTACACACACTGACTACGCCAAAAAATGAGATTTACATGCACTCAGATAATTGAAACAGATATCTTTTATTGTTTGTCTACTTTGCGATATGTCGGGAAGTAGACGAAGTATCTGGTCATACAAGAGTGGAATAGATGGCCAAATTTCCGAATTTTGTGTAAATTGGTGCCTGGGGGAAAGGATATTCTGTATAACGGGTTTAGGTTATAGACTAGAGCTACACAAGCCAGGGCTTACGAGCCCTTTGGGGTTCTCCCACTTCCATCTGCGTCGTCAGGGATACTGTGCGACGCTAAAGAGGCGACCATGACAGGCTAGCGTTTCCATCATCAAGGAAACTCAGGCGCTAGACATGACATGTGTATTAATGACACACGTCGCTACAGCGAGCCAGTGCCTCTTCAGCGTCGTACGGTTTCTCTGATAATGTAGGTGTGCTGTGTAGAGAAGGAACGATTGGAACGGGAAGCAGACGCGAGACAAGCCCCACCACTGAACAACGTTGTGTTAGGTAGTGAAGGTAGGAGGTGTGGAGTGAAGGTAGAACAGAAAAGGAGAAGGAAAGAAGTGGGCGTTTCGTTCTGGGACTGTTAGTGGATTCATAAGTACGGCTTACCTAGTAAACCCTGCCTTAGATGCAGGGATGTTAGGAGGTGGGACAAAACTGATATACACTATACGAATCGGTAGTTCAAGGAGAACGGCATCGGTAGAAATGCCCTCTTGTGGCCAATACGGAGGTATCGCTGCAGACTATTTTTTAAGAGTCGGTAGCAGTTAATGAGATTTAGACCCTTGAATTTATATTCTTTTAATATTTCAGTAGAGCTAGTGTTCTCCAAACCCTTGAGGACTACCGTTAAAATCTTTTGCTCTGGGAGGGAGAAAGTATGACATTCTATGTTACCATCTTTGGCAGCAGTCGTATAGTTGTTGTAGGCTACAACTTGTAATTGCTCATATCGAAGAGTTGAATTTGTAGAGGAGATTGTGAGATGCTGCTCCACGACGAGATGTCGATCACAGGATGTTGAGTCAACAAAGGGCGTAAGTCTTCAATTAAATTTATATTGGCACCACGGGACTACGTGCGTCGTCATGACGAATTACCGTGATAAGTATAGTAAAAATTGAAATTAGATGGTTGTAAGGATAACAATAACGATAAAGACTATTAAGAGTATTGGACGAGAATCTATGTTCACGTCACGCGACCGTGCGGATACTTCCGAGTCTTACTGGTGTGACGGTTTTGTCAATGCGCCACGCACGGTTCATATTGTACGGGCCTGAGGCTCTCTAAGCTGCTAGGCCGCCGCGGGGGCCAAGACGCGCGGCGGGAAAAAGGAGGCATCGCCTCTGAAAATCGGCCGCGAAGTTCACTTAATTCCCAAGCCTGGTTTAGACTGACTTCTGACGGACTTCCGATTTTTCGGCAAAAACTCTCGCGGTACCACATTCAACCCAGTGAGTCGGTGTTAACCAATTAAGTAATTTCTAAGACCAAATCGCGCCACCTATTCCTTGCGCTCTTGACGCGTTTTTTCAGGAACGGGAGTGCGACTTCGCGGGAAAGACACTCCTAGCGGAAATTTGGCAGTGCGGTCTTGGCTACCTGCTCGGGTATCGGGCAATTTGAACCCGGAAAAATACCCGCATTAGTAATACACGTGAGGGCGCGTAGACCAGCGACCCTTCAGGACTTTCTCTGAGTATGCATTGTCTGCATACTGAGATTGCCAGATGAGCCGTTCCGACTTTGACGTTGATACGGACGGTTTATAACTTAATTTCTGCGTGGCTAATTGGCATCCGGGACAGCTGAACTTTCCAAAAGCGCATGCAACCCAGATGCGCGGATTCAAGAATTGCCTGAAAGGAAGTTGTGGTTCCTTTTTTTTTAATGCCCGGAGAATTCCCATCCGCGAATGGATACAACGTGGAGGACGGTCTAATCACTTGAATTCGAATTTATCTCCAAGTGCATCTCAAATTTAATTTGAAAATTCTTTGAGTGATGATTTGCGTAGTGTGTGAAGCTGTACGGAAGAGGGTTTGACGTTTTTGGTTTGGTTGGCGTTTCAGTTTGGTGCGGTTCGTTGAAGGTTTTGGTACTGACGAGTTGGGGTTCTAAGTAGATAGGTTGGTGTTGATATGTGAAGTAAAGTTATCTTCTGATTTTCCCTGAAGCATTTCATTAATGCTTGAAATTTGTGGCTTACCGGAACGTTGGGTGTACCGGATAATTCCATGGTTTCTGGTTCAGGTGTTGAACTTAGTGTCAGTTTGGTGGCATTTGTATTTCTGTTACATAGCAAGAGTGACCTGCATCTGTTTCTTATGGTGATTGTGTAAGCCTCTTGATCCTTCCGTGCCTGATGGAGGGAAGTTCTGGTCTTGGATGAGGTTACGTGCTCCACTGCCGGAGTGATCTGTTGATGTTACATCACTCTTGCTGGCTACTTGAGGAAGAAAAACTCCTCTTTGAGTTGAAGGTAAGTTGATGTTGCAGTGCACTTTTCTTGCTGATAATACTTCAATATTTCGATACTTCAAGTGGGTTACATCGTGTAAATCAGCGATCCTCGATCTAATCCTGAATTCCTTCGGCTAGCGCGGCTGTATTTATGTCAGTCCATAATTGTAATTCCTGTAATTGTGAAATACGTGCACCAATCAGGATTTCCACACTTGTCCGCAGCAATCAAGATTTACTCTATTATCCGCACCAATCAGATCGTTGCGCGTATTAATTGCATACAATACGTACAATGCAATTATACATACTTGCGCATACGCATCGCAGTACGTGCACGAGTCGTACGATGTATAATATTAGCGCATGCGCGCATGAGCCGCCCAATGGTCGTATTCATCAGTAGATCGCGCAACGTTCGCATATGAGCGCGCAGGCGCGCACAAGTCGCGCGATATACAAAGTACGCAATATGCTAAACCCAGTATATATATATATATATACTATATATATATCAATACAATTAAATCATATACTAAATATATGAATATTCGGAAATAAAGATATTAATAAACAAGGGCGAAACAAAACAATAGCGCTCCGCACGGATTTGTTACATTACCTACTTCCACTTGCGCGCTCGTATTCCTGATCATTGATGGTAGTCTGGTTTAAGTAATGTAACAAACTTTTACTTTATTAGCTCCTTATTATCTTAAAGATTATATATGTTTGAATTGGCCAGGCGGGTACAATGACTTAGCTTTCAATATCGTCAGAGATCACACTCTTTGGATTCTCTTTACGGGCCATATTAACAGCATTACTAAAGATATAAATATTAAAGATAAAGTCTATAAAGAAGAATTTTATTTTAAAAGATTTTTAAACTAAAAGAGAAACTTATAGGTACAAGAATTTGAAAAGTTAAAAAAGTTCAATTCGCTAACAGAATTCTGAATGCGACTGCAGAGACAATATTGTCAACAATCTCACAACACAACAGGAAAATTAATGTACAAATACAATGATGAATTTTCTTTGGACTCTGCCATTACCAATGGTTAGAAGTATAAAAAAAATGGGTAACCAAAGCATACTGACCTAATGAATCTATAAACTCGATTTTGTCGAAACCAAAACTTTTACTCCCCACTTTCGATTCATTTTTACATACAGAAACACAGGTGTTTCTTTTGTAACAGAAACTACGCTCCACACTGTATATAGGTACCTAGTTCCACCACGCATGGAATAATTCCATTAGAAGAGTATTGTAAATATACAAAGAGCTTCCATTAGTCGTATGTTATTTCACCTTGAAGATAAATTTATGTGAATCAACATGCCCGTATTTCATACATACATACACATATAGAACACCAGTACACACATTCAACTGTTCGTTATTAAACGATCACCCTGGATGAAATACTGCTCGAAGAATATCCAATTTCTGTGCTATTTGGAGCAAGCATTTATTAACTTGTTTGCAGTTGGTTGAATAAGATTCGACAAAAAAAAATGACACGTTGTATGAATTCGATGTACCTACATACATGTAAATCCGGGAAACTGTTTTGCATTTTATTTATGCGTTATTCCATACTCGTTTGGTAAATGTCTGAAAGATTTATGTAGGTATTTAGATTAACTGAGGAGTGATTTTTCAAAAGGACATATTTTCACATAGAACAAATATT
Organism: Andrena trimmerana; assembly: GCA_951215215.1. Lineage (NCBI taxonomy): Eukaryota > Metazoa > Arthropoda > Insecta > Hymenoptera > Andrenidae > Andrena > Andrena trimmerana. The sequence goes on along the minus strand of OX578063.1, from coordinate 12,466,038 downwards.
CAATAATTGCAAAAAACTATGGTACCTACGTTTATTAAAAAAATCTTGTTTTTTTTATTAGTACATGTACATTTTATTTTTCCATTTGATAGCGGTAATGTTTTAAATTTAGTGACATTGTTGTAATAGTTAGTTAAAAAAAGTTTGGAAATAAGCCCTTTTGATGGAAACTATAAGAAATAAGCCCTTTCGTATGAAACCATTTGCAAATAAGCCCCATTTTTATGTGCACATTACTTTGCCTAACTTTGTAAAAAAGTGGAAACAATTAAAGTTCAAAGGTTTCAAACGCTTGATAAATGGAGCAAATATGTGTATGGTTAAAACAAACGTTTTGCCACGTATAAGTCTAAAGATACCATGAGAGTTTTTTTTTAAACTAATTTAGTATATGTTTGGGTAAGTCTATAGAATTAAGTTCCTTTTTTTCGAATTCATTACAATCTCCTAGATGAATATAGGAAATATGTCCGTTTTGCCCATAGGAGGTATTCTTATTTCAACCTCTATAGAAATTTATTTAGGTCAACATGGCTTTTCATATTACTTTAGTAGGTATATTCCTTACTTCAAAATTGGAATTGGAGGGTTTTAGTTAGTATGTAAAAGGTAGAACAATCATGTATCATTTATAAATATTATCAACAACGATTTTTATTTATTATTGACATTTTTAAAAAAATACATTTACTCAGATTTACAAAGTATGTGAATGCGAAGTAATCTGTTCAGCGTAAAAGGATGGTCTGCCAACTCATTATACTCTATTTTTCGAAACTTTAATATTTAATATTTTGAAACTTAAGGTCGAAGCCAGATATATTAGCCGGTGAGTTTCGTGAGAGGTATTCTCCTACCACACAGTTTGCCTGCCTTGGTGCTCCTTTTCTCAATGTTTTCTGACTAGCTCTCGTTCCATCTCGTTCTCGCCTTCGCAGAACAAGAGTCAGCCAGAAGTGGTGGGGATGGTGCCAAGCTTCTGGCGGGTAGGTCAAACCGAGCTGTCAACGTAGAAATACACACATCAGAATAGGTGTGCGCTAGCTCCGAAAAAATTCAGGAGTTTTATTGGTCGGAACATTGATTCTTTCCTGATAGATTCATATCGTATTGGTCTACACATAGTTTCGTAACGCACATAACGCACATAATAACGCTAAAAAAAATAACAGTCACTCGACAAGCCATGACCGATCAGACGGCTCGTGGCTCGGCTCGTCTAGCTCGTGATGTCGGCTTTGCGAGCCCGACTCGACGAGCCATGACCGATCAGACGACTCGTGGCTCAGCTTGTGGCTCGGCTCGTGGCTCGTCTCGTGGCTCGTCAAGTCGGCTTGGCGAACCCGACTCGACGAGCCATGACCGATCAGACGGCTCGTGGCTCGGCTCGTGGCTCGGCTCGTCTAGCTCGTGATGTCGGCTTTGCGAGCCCGACTCGACGAGCCATGACCGATCAGATGGCTCGTGGCTCGGCTCGTGGCTCGGCTCGTGGATCGGCTCGTGGCTCCCCAGATAGCACACCTCGTCTTAGAGACGTCTAGTTTATGTCCATTTTAGGTCTGAACGTCTTGCTTTGTAACAAGACGTCTTTGAGACGTCTTTAAGATGCCTTTTTGACGTCTTTAAGACTTTACCAGACGTTGTGCTATCTGGGTCGTCTCGTCAAGCCATGACCGATCAGACGGCTCGTGGATCGCGGCTCCACGAGCCAGGCTCGCCCAAAATATTCACGTATTCGAGACGCTGCAACGGGGTAAAATCGAATGTGAACATTGGAAATGTACATATATTACATAATTATATTCGACATCCCTGGATTTGTGGTGGTTTTCAAAAGTAATGCAACACGTATCTGCATCGAAACTGTATTTTTTTTAGTATCTAACATTGAAGAAGATCAGCCACTGTTTACGCTGCTTTTGCGTGTTCGATAATAATTTATACAAATAAAAACCCCCGCGAAATTTCGTTCCAGCTTTCTTCAATTGCTGCTTGTAATTGTTCGATAAACATTGCGAACTGTCTGTCCGCATACATTTACGATAATATTTAGATCTGACAAACCACCCCCTTTATCCGAATCGCCCATTCCATTTATGCGCTTATAGTTTGTAAATTACAAAGGATATCGAAAAGGACTGTTAAACTTCAATATTACTTGTTTGAAAATACTTTGTCACTACTTTAGCAGTGTGTACAGACGCATTATTGTACTGAAAAATTAACGCTTTCCCACTAATTCGTTTTCCCTTCGTCGTTATTTCTTGATTTAATAGTTTCACATAATTAGTCTTATTTAATTTCGCATTAATAAAAGGAATATTAGTTTTTCCATTGTGACCAATTCTTCCTCTTTTCATTTCAGGATTAATTTGAATTACGGGCTATTTCCTAATGTCGTGAAAATAAATGATGACCCATCCGGTCCATTAGACGTAAATCTTCTTTCATCCGTAAATAGTAACCTTTTCAATTTCTTTCTTCATCTAATGTGTTCCCAAGCAAGCGGTATTCGATCGTTAATATGTTTTTTTTTGTTAACTGTGGCTTCCTCTGAAGCTTTTTGTATTGAATGTGTTTAGATTTTTGCAGAATACATACATGTACATTGTACATTTTCCATGTGTATTCTTGCCTCTTGTGCAATTTGATGTGATGTCCGAGTAAAATGAGTCACCAACGGTCACTCAAAACGCGAGGTCCACATTTGCATTTCTTTTAACCGTAATTCTTACGATTTTTTAAACAGTTTGTAACATCATTTTGTCCTCAACCAATTTGGATATCTTCGAAACACATATCATATAGGTACCTTCCTTTTTAAGTTTAAAATAATGTTTCTTTCAGCTTCATGTAACTGTTATCGCTTCCCATTTTAAGATATGTATATAAGCTAATATTTTAAAAACACTGACTTAAGTGTTTGGAACTCACAGTAACTGTTGTTGCAAAATAAATAGTCTAACAAGAGGACATATCGAAGTGACAATCGCCGATTTTAAAGCTACTTTGGTAGGAAGTAGTACTTACAAAAATATTTGACCCGTATTTCTTTTCAGCGGCTGACATTCATGTTGAAGGGCTGAGTTTTTAACAGTGTTTAAATAATGAGGGTGAGAAACATGGTTGGTCGAATATGTTGGAAACTATTACAGCTAGGTGAACGGTTAAATAGTAAAGTTGTCTATTTTTCTAAGGAATCCAGCTGTGGAAAAAATTAATAAAAAATGCAATTTTTTTAATGTATTATTTAAACAAACCGATTTTTTTTGAGTCTGCAGTAAAGGATCTGTATATTATTAAAAAAATCTTTTCTACAAATTGGCAATTCTCAAGGAATTTATTGTAATGTCTTCTAGATTAAGAACTTTTTCTTAATCTAGATTAACAAATCATGATTCTACAGAATTTTTAGCGAGGATAGAAATAATTCAGAACCGGTAGGTTCGCGATGCGGAAACGTTGCAGGACATCTGGGTCCAACGGCTGAAATTCTATTATAACGACTTAACACGCTTACCATGTGTTGAGTTTAACATACATAACTGGCTATTAAGAAGTGTAGGGAGTTAACAGGAAACGTGGCTTGCATAAATGCATGTTGTCTTCTAATTTGCTTTTAAGATTCAGACCAGGACGTATTTTGTGGTCTGGTGGGACATTTTCTGGAAATAAATCAACTTATAGGGTTCTGACCCCATGTTTGACCAAAAATTTAAGTCGAATGTTTTATTAGTTTCTCTCTCGGAATTCTTCTGAATTTAACAATACCAGCATACATTCTAGATGACAAAGCATATCGTTCACTTTAATGGACATGAAATATGGGAATGTTTTGTGGAAACCAGACATCGAGTCTATAAATTTTCTGCAGCTGGGAAACTGCAATAACTCTTCCAGGAATTCCTTGAAAACACCTTTTGACTACCGCGTCTACAAAGTTCCAAGAAATTAATCCTTTTTACTTTTATTCCTGCGCCACTATGTCGCCCACAAAAAATGCAGCAAAATAACTATGAATCCTTCAAAAATAAATGCGCAGAATCATACATTTTTTTCTAAAAAATTATGAATTCATTTCGCTAACAAAAATCAGTTTGATATCAAATTTTAAGTAGTCAAGGAAGAAAGACCCAGTGCTCTTAAAACTCATACTAACGATAATTTTACAGTATTTGCTATGATTCTGCGTAATAGAGCTTATGGACAATTAAATCATCCATTGAGTTTATGAACGATAATCTTCATTGGACGATACAAATTTTGTTGATTAGACATTCTGCAATTTCCTATTTAAAGTATTTGCAGAGTGAACATGATTCATTTTCCAGTTGTTTAATATTATCAAACGTTGTTAGTCAATCAGGAACATCAAGTTTTGTAAAAAAAAAGTGAAAATTGTTGACGGAAAAATAAAAAGATATATCTTAAGAATACAAGGAGAAATGTCACAGACACTTGCTCGCTATCATTGCAACGAACATGATGTCGATTTCATTTTGTAATAAAGGGCTGCAAGGAATTCATAGTTATAGTGGGACCGAGTTACTGTTGCCCGTGTCATCAGAGTATCGTAAAACGATTTGAGCTTCCGTACATGGAGAAGCAAGAAAAAATACCGCAAGAAATACTAAAGACACCCTACTTGTCGATAACTACCAATGGATGATCTTCGAGGACATAGAATTCATATATTTCAACAATTGTTAATGAAGAGTGACTTGTTAAAAATTATACTAGGTATACATATCCAATCCATAGAAAGTCGACATATGGTGGAAAATGAATAGTATTGTTAGACACAGTAAGAAAAATGACAGATATGTGGAAACCACTGCTCAGTATAGTTCACGCCAATGTAAACAATATACATAATTGTAAGTATAGCAGCTGATCTTATAAATAATAGACTGTACAGCATTCTTTATGCCACACTCACAGTACTAGTGCGCACAAAAGCTCCGTTTAGTTCAGTGAATTAATTTCAAGATATGGTTAAAAGAGGAAATAAAATCGTTCAAGAGTTACTGGTGCGGTAACAGAGAAAATGAAAACAGATCATTCGATCTAAGAGAACATGAATTAATAAAAACTTCCATCACGAAAGGAAATTCTATGGATTACATGTATGACTAATCTTTGTTCAACCGAAATGCAATTGTTTTTATTTTATACTTCAGGAATTTATACAGGGTGTTTCACCTAAATGTTGCCACCTAATTATCGCCTTCAGTTGGGATGATACAAAAAATAGTTTGTATTCAATTTGAATGGTATCAAAGGACGAGTTCACTGCCAAGAATTCATATTTTTGTTCCAAGGTCATTTTTTTCAAATGTTTCCAAGGTGGCACGATATTTTTTGCATATAAGTGCATATTTCTTCTTCTGCAATTTGTGCCAACAGTAAAATGCGTTTAGAGATGTATAATAATATGACCTTGAAATGAAATTTGTCCCCCAAAATTAAAGTTAATTATGAAATTTATATCCATAGAGATCGTAGGCTTCAGAGCCTGTACTGCCATTAATCCCGAAACAATATAAATTTAAATTCTGCATATTAAGTTTATACGTAATGTCGTTAATTATAGCCCGAATAATATCGGGTTTGGAATATTTTTGATCGGGAAAACACCATTAATCGATTGATGTCACATTCGTGAAGATCTAATGAGAAATGTTGAACTTAAGCTTTCTCACTTCTTTTTGGCTAGTGCTATTGTTTTCCCGGTCTCGTATTCTCGAGCGCCGAAATGCATAAAATTCAGTGAAACGTGAAATCGGAGGTGTGAAATTCGCGTACCATCCCGAATAAAAGATAGTAATCTCCGGAACCTGGAATTATCAACTTAACCGGGCACAAATGTACATGGTTATTGCTCCTATTCGACCTTACTCGGTCTACTCGTTACGAAACGGCACCAAACTCTCTAGGTACAATTCGCAGTTTTACTTATAATCGCTGTTTTATACAGGATCAGTATTAACACTATTAAGTCTGTCCACCTGAAATATCTCTGCTATTTTATATTTTACGAAAAAATGGAAGATACTGGTATCTATGGTTTCGAGGGGCACGTAACGTGCTAGCAATAGTTCTGTTCTGAGTGAAGTGGTAAATTGATTTCGTGGTTAACTTTATTTTTATTTAAAGGAACGGTTATTTTTCTTTGGGTTTTTAAACATTAATTGAAGGAATCCTTATTGTGGGTGTGATATTATAATATCATTAGCTTTACTACTCGGCCAAAATTTAGATTCTGATTTTATGAAAAAAAAAATTGTATTTATTTTTTGTGAAAATAGTTACATTCATATGAAGGTTTCTATAAAGTAATGAAATAAACAGTAAATACCTACCTACACCGATTTATATCAGTTAAAAGTTTTTTTTTATTTTCCTACATGTGTGTATGTCACAATATACAATCACGTCGATATCTAAGTTGACACCTGGAATAGTTATAACATAAGGAGGAAGTAATCCTAACCCAGATAAATACAATTAACATAATGTTTAATATAAATACGTTTACCGGCCCATTTAAATAACAGTGATATAAATATCTAATTACATCATCCAGCTCGATAGTACCTAATAGAATTAATAAACGTTTTTTTAATTCGTTTGAATCCAAAATTAAGTTAACATTGCTTCCTTAATCTCGATCTGGGAGCCAGAGCGCTGCTTGTAACTCCCAAAGTCGCATGGGAGCCGAGTTCGAAGCTGATTATACCGCGGACATAAAACGGGTGAGGAAAACTGTAGTAATGTGCGTGCAGGCTCGCATCCGTAGGGGTACATAACTGGCACGATTGGGAGTCCCAGAGAGCCATTTTTTGTAGTCCCTTTACCTCATTTCGGGGCTCCTTGCTTACTATCAGTAAAGAACCCAAAGCTGGTTTGACTGGAAATCGGTGGAAGTCTACTTTATTCCAGTCTTCTTTGTCACACACCCATACCACTGTATGTGTTTTATAAACATATGTACAGCGTAATACGCTTCAGCCAGCACTGGATCGAGCTTTCTAGACAATTCCAGTAACGCTGGAATATTGTGTTTTCGATGGTGGGGGTAAATACTGGATTGAAAAGTAGACATTCGATTCAGACGAAACGTGCAAAAATGATGGCACTGTACAGGAATGAAAACACCGTTTACATTATTCCAATCCAGTGCTGGACTGGATCACTGGGCCGGACTAATGTAAGCCCAGCTTAAGGCCTGGGGTTTCTCCACTCACGGGCTGCCCCATTACAGACCACGGCTCCTGGAGGTGTGGTTTCTGGTATCCGATAGTTATGCGGCTCTGACAATCAGCTCCTAAAAGAGCGGCTCCTGGAGCCACGAGCTGCCAGGGCCTGCTGTAGGCAGTTATTTAGGTACACTAGCAAAATACCCCCGCGCTTCACTTCGGGCCTAAGCGGTCTGTAGACGCTCAATATTATTGTGCAATATATTTTTGCTGTGTGCCCCACACGGTATATAATATTGTGCAATATTGAATACTTGCACAATATATTGAGCGTCTAGGGCAGGGGTACACACAAAGTCTGCCCTAGGGCAGTCGGTGCGCCCTCGAGCTCGACCGTGGTATGCTCACTTTCCACTCCTCGGTATAAGGTCTTGTGATGGTGAACTCTATAACTACAGAGGCCGTATGCCCATTTTGTTTTCTCCAAGGAAAATATGGTATTTTCCCGAGGTTAACATTATTGTTCCAAAACGATCTCCGGAAAGGCACAGTTTATGCTTTTATGACACCCCCGTCAGCCAAATGATCGCTTGGCCGCGACTGACATACACAGCCCCGTCACTGTGTGCGTCAGCAATCTCAAGCTGTGGGTTAAAATTGACTCAGGCACAGGATACGGAGGGTTAATTGAGATTTATAAAATGTTTCAATTTTTGTATGCAATAATACTAATTTTGTTTAAAGTTATAATGATAGTAGTAAGAAGAATTTAAAGAAGTTTGTTGCTTACGGAAATGATTCTGGCTGTCGTAGTGATCGGAAACAAAAAGCGCAAAATTTGTCTTAATCTATATGAGTGTGGTTATCGTGTGAACTAGAATGAAGTAATTATTTGCAAAAATCCAATTTTACAACACAGAAAACTAACAAATGCTTTTCCAAAAAAATTAAGGTGAGAAAGATGCCACCAATATAGCAATTAAGAAGTATTACCCACCAAGTCCACCATCAATACGCATCGAGGAGAGACACAGGAAGAAAAGGGGTACTCTTAATATATAAAGCAGAAAGTGTTTGTGTATTTGTCTGTCGCGTAAAAATTTTTGAACGATAAACTCTGGGGTCACGAAATGTGTCCCAGCTTATGGTGCCTAGCTAATTCAGACGAATGTGACTATTTACACAACGAAAAGAAAATAAATAAATAAATTTCTTTTTCTTTTTATAAAATCAGAATCTAAATTTCGGGCGAAGCCGAGTAGTATAAGCTAGTTGAGTATAAACGGCAACTCTTCATCACTTGGATTTTGTCGAAGTGGGAGGCGGACGAACATTCGTTCGTTTGGTCTAAACGCACCCTTAGGGGTTGATTAGGGCAAAATCCTGAATTTTTTTTGAGGCATTTATGTGGGTAACCTTTCGAAGTAAAACCCAAGTTGATATTTACTCGGGGCTAAGAGATTTTGAGGAATCCGTGAAAATACATTTCACCCCTTTTCACTCCCTTAGAGGTTGATTAAGGTAAAATGCTGAATCAGGTTTTTAGGCATTTGTGTGGGTAACCTTTATCAATATAAATCAAGTTGATATCTAAACAGACCTAAGAAATAGTAAGGATTCCGAGAAAACATATTTCACCTCTTTTTACCACCTCCGGGTTGGAATTTCAAAAAATCCCTCCTTATCGAGCACCTACGTCGCAAAAGGAATATGTATACCCTCGGAATTTCATGTTTGTAGGATCAGTGGTTTGGGCTGGACGGTGATGAATCAGTGACACAACAATTATATAAGTTGCATATGAATTTGTTTAATATATATATAATTATGTTTTCATATATATGATTAATTAAAGAAAATTTTGCAGGATTATAAATCTAAATTACACTAAACTGCTTGAATAAACTATTCGATTCAACTAAATTAATAAACTATATAATTCAAATGTTATATGTCGGCGTAATATTATAAAATTATTTTCCATTATTATCACACCATATAGTAATTCACTTTCGGTGATTTATCGAAGTGACTGGAGTTTAAGTGCAGCGATTGAAACATTGATCAGAGGTAGCTGCATAAATTTTCGTGGCAGTCTTCATGAATTTGCAGATTTCGCCTACTTCGAAACGTGGGGCGGTCAGATAAGTGCTGCAAAGATGTATACAGAGTGAAGGGGAGTTATATATCGCAGGTAATTCTACATATTTGAATCGGTGTAGAAATGTTAAAGGAATGTGTCGCGAAATCAATCATGAAATTGAAATTCAAGGTCAATTTTTTTTATTGTAGATACTGTTTTCTACTCACGGTGACTATAAAGCTTGAGACATGTCTCGAGACAGGTCTCTCTGTCTCGTGCTGACAAGGTGGAGAGAAGAAAACAGAGAGACCTGTCTCGAGACATGTCTCAAGACAAATCTCATCGTGTAGGGCCCGCTTAAGAAGTTTCAGAGAAGCGGTAGTTTTATGATTATGTGTTTTCGTTTTGATAGTTCTGTTAGCGCTTTTTTATTTCGCAAATAAATTAGGCTGTACTTCCGAAAGGGACCTGTGGCCGATCAGGATGAGATTTGGGGGGAGGGGCGGGGAGGGGGTGTAAACCCTAAATCTAAAATTGCTGCTTCGGGTATTTGTTAGTTTCCCAAATATTAATAAAAAATTGTTAATTTTTTTGGAAATTTTTTTGGACGTTGGTGCAGACCTCCCTACCCGGGAGCTCTTCCGATCCCCTATTTTTTATTTTTTAAATTTTGTAACCACGGTCTCGTTTTTGGCATCGCCAAACTCACATCGGTTCGCTACCATGCTTTACGCGCCCGCAAGTGGGCGCGCACCCCTCGCACTGGTCTAGCCCCAACCGGTGGTCGATCGAGATGAAACTTGGTGGGTATTACGAGGGGTGTGGACAGACCCCAAATATAAAATTTTAGCTTCGACATTTATTACGTTCAAAAGATACAGAGGCAATTGTGCATAAAAGGGTACACCATACCGATTTTTTTTAATCACTTTACCACGGCCCCCCCTCTTAACAATATTTCTGTTCACTTATAATGACATAACGCATTCTACTTTCCAACTTGTACGGGGTATTAGTTGGGGCTAGATTAGGGCGGGGGGGGGGGCGGACCCGCTTGCGGGCGCGTAAAGCGTGGTAGCGAACCGATGTGAGTTTGGTGATGCTAAAAATGAGACTGTGGTTACAAAATTTCAAAAGTGGCAAATGGGGGGACGGAAGGGTTCCCGGGTAGGGAGGGCTGCGCCAACGTCCAAAAAAATTTTCCAAAAAAAATTAACAATTTTATATTAATATTTCGGAAACTAATAAATACCCGAAGCTACAATTTTAGATTTAGGGTTCACACCCCCTCCCCATCCCTCCCCCAAACCTCATCTCGATCGGCCACCGGTCCCTTTCGAAAGTATATCCATAAATTATAATTAAATACTGGATAGTTTAATTAAAAAAAACTTATGGTAAAACCGTTCTATCATTTGGGTTGATGTACACGAAGTGAAAAGTAATTTAATTATTTCCAAGAAATTCGCTTGAAACAGAGTTGGGCATTATCTAGATCAGGCATGGAACTAAAGTGAACGCAGCGGCCGTTTTTCGGAGGCAACGCCTCCTTTCTCCCGCCGCGCGTCTTGGCCCCCGCGGCGGGCCGCGGAGCTTCGAGCGCCTCAGACCCGTACCATATGAACCGCGCGTGGCGCACTGGGGCGACATCCGTATCAATAGATTTCCGCATCACCCATGGGGTACTATTATCGATGCGTTTTTTTTGTCAGTGGTATCCCCTGTAGGCCTATTCCACTGTGTCACGCGATAAAAATGGATATGAAAAACGCGTTTTACTATCAAAATTTTAAATACGTTTGGGAAAACTTAATTTTCGCGCACGTTTAGACGTGCTGGACATATCTAAAATATCAACGGGGAGGCTGGTCGACCTTGTACGTATTAAAGTTGATTCCTCGCTTTCAACTTTAATACGTACAAGGTCGACCAGCCTCCCCGTTGATATTTTAGATATGCCCAGCACGTCTAAACGTGCGCGAAAATTAAGTTTTCCCAAACGTATTTAAAATTTTGATAGTAAAACGCGTTTTTCCTATCCATTTTTATCGCGTGACACAGTGGAATAGGCCTACAGGGGATACCACTGACAAAAAAAACGCATCGATAATAGTACCCCATGGGTGATGCGGAAATCTATTGATACGGATGTCGCCCCAATGCGCCACGCGCGGTTCATATGGTACGGGTCTGAGGCGCTCGAAGCTCCGCGGCCCGCCGCGGGGGCCAAGACGCGCGGCGGGAGAAAGGAGGCGTTGCCTCCGAAAACCGGCCGCTGCGTTCACTTTAGTTCCATGCCTGATCTAGATAAAAAATTATTTAAATAACGATCGAATAAATGATACTTTATCTTTATTTGTTATTCGAAGTTCGAATAATTGAAGTTATCTTTATTCGAAGAGCAACAAATAAATAATTTTATTCGATGAGAATTCATTCGACGAATCAAGTTAACTTTTTATTCGAATGTTTTATTTGAATAAATGCGTCGAATAAAATTTTCATCCCTAGTAATTATCTTTTCGAAACCTTCGAATAAGCCACAAATAACTTTCTTCAGCGTCGAGCGTATTTATTCGAGCCGCCGAAGCTCGAGGCCGGCCGACCGGCGAGCGCCACATCACAAAGAAACTCGTAACTAAAGAAGCAGATCCTAATCCGATTAAAGCAAAAAAATTATGATGAAAGAGTAGCGGCATATTGAAACGATGTTAGAACGCAAAGTATAAGAAATTTAATACATTTCTTTGAAGTACATATACCTATGGCGTAGCACAGCGAAGACATAATTCGTTAATCCTAAAAGTATGAAAAGTATAATATTCTATTCTATCCTTAGATAAAAGTGTGTAAATTCAATATTTTTGAGTCTGACAGAAAAAAGTTGTATGGAAAATACGCAATGGAAAACTCCATCAATAGAGTACTCGATTGATTGTCAATCACAGTATTGGACACTTTATGATTTGAGGATGTTCGCGAATGTTATACCGCGATGAGCGTGAGTATGCCGGGGAGGTTATGTTTAAAGTTACACTGCACTTGTGGTTGTAAAATGTTACGTGGTCTTTATTATAAAATTCTCGTTGAGTATGTGTCACAGAGATGAGCGGTGAGCAGAGCTTTTAACTGAACAACAGTGAGAATTATTGCAAGCAATGTGAACCACGCACACCGACAGCCACGTGGACGAGCCTCGACCACGATCCACAATCGATTCACGTGAGAGAGAAGTGAGAATTGAGCGTTTGATGGTAAACACCAATTGAAATGAGCTCTAAATTGATGCTGAGCGAAACAATTTGAGAAGTTCACCAGTTACAGGTCGAGATGTGAGATTGAGAGAATTACGCGTCCCGCACTGTACTCTGTGTGAACAAGAATGAATCAAAGATGGCCAATCGATTTCCGTTAGTCATCTTTTCCAAAAGTCTAGAGAGTCGATCGACGTGGGGAAATTTGATTGGTTGAGAGTTTTGTCGCTGACACATGATTGGCCGATCGATTGTGGATCGGGCTTGGTGCTCTGCTGTCCAGGAGGTGCTGCGGTGAGCTAGGTGTGGCGGAGATCTGAACTACTGAATCTCAAACAGAGGATGTATGACGCATGTCAGTGTTGGAAATATAGTTTGTATTGATGGGTATCAATGAATGCTGAGGATTATATCGATCTGTTACGGAATAGTTTATTTCCTGGGCATGTGTAAGCTATTACTTTCAATAGGACAACGATTTCAAACTCATTGACAAAAAAAAGAGAGAATTTTTTTTTCCTTTCATTACACAGTCCAACAAAATGACACTTTTTTTCTGTTCCGCAATATCCACTGGTTGATTCTTGTAGACTATATCGTCCTGAACACGAATCCGCAAACTGTTTGTCGCCATCACCCTCAGTTTTTGAGAAACTCGATTTTGAAAAAAACTGCAAATTTTCAAATTTGAACATTTTTTGTGTCGAAACGATAATAGTTATTTGGTTGCTCGTTGCGTCAAATTATTCTATGAACCCTCCCGAATACAATGATTTGTCAGTTGGAGTTGCGTGGCCCTCGCAGGGCATGGTGGGGTAACAGGAACGCTGCTCGGCTCCACCTGAACCTAGCCGTTTGGCTGTTATTTGTCCTTAGCGTAATAGTTGTGTGCGTTACGAAGCTATGCGTAGACCAATACGAGATGAAGCTATCGAGAAAGTATCAATGTTCTAACCAATAAAGCTCCTGAATTTTTTCGTAGCTAACGCACACCTATTCTGATGTGTGTATTTCTACGCTGACAGCTCGGTTTGGTCTACACCCCAGAAGCTTGGCACTATCCCCACCATTTCTGGCTCACTCTTGTTCTGCGAAGGCGAGAGCGAGTTAGAAAACGTTGAGAAAAGGAGCACCGAGGCAAGCAAAATGTGTGGTGGGAGAATACCCCTCACGAAACCCACCGGCCAATATATATGGCTCCGACCAGAGATGGGCATTATTTAAATAAAAAATTATCTAAATAACTTTTTAAATAAAAGAGACTTTATCTGTATATGTCATAAATAAAAATCACCCAGAATTATTTATTATTTGAAGCGCCATAAATAAAATTTTGCATCGACGGGAATTTATCCGAAGAACCATAAATAAAATTTTGAATAGACGGGAATTCATCGGAAGCGCGTAAATAAAATTTTGAAGCGACAGGAATTCATCCGTAGCTTCGGCCAATTTTCTCACTTTCATTTATATTTGTGCCGGAGAAGCATAAATAACTCTGCGCGTGGCTTGGAGGCCCTCGGACTCAAGCGCCTTGCTCGAAGCCACCGGGTCCTCGAGGCGAGCGACATTGTATCGTTGACCCGTCTAATCTGCAGCGCGGAGTTAGGTACTCGGCGACGTGTCATCGATTATACAGAAACGGAATTTCCTTATTTTTCAGCGTATCAATATGAAAGTGACACCAATGAATTCCTTGCATTCTCCCGATTAAATTGATAAAAAAATATTTAAATCGGGCCAGTTTTAACGAAACGGGCTTTCAATCCTGTAAATTAATTGTATGCGTAATATCGTTAATTGTGGCAGTGAGAGCAAACAACGGACTAACCCACATTCTTTTCGAAATTGAGTTAGTAGCAATAAAGCGAACGAACGTCTGCACCGACCTAATAATCCTAATATTAACGGAAAAGAATGTACGAATCGTCTGTTGTCATCTTTCCCTATGTACAATTGTTGAAAAAAAGTATTAAAGATGTATAATGAAACTCGTGGTACTCTGCATGTAATTACTTCTTGGCACAATCGGTAAATTATTTTTGCCGATTCTCCTTGTCTTTCTGTCTCTCTCTCCCCCTCTCCCTCTCCCTCTCTTTGCCTATTTCCCTACATACCCCATACGCGCAATTAACGCAACCAATCTCATTCGATGAAATTGGAACTGTCTTAAGGGGGTAGACACGGGTAATGCAGCGAGCTGTAATACCGACATAATGTGCCCGAAACATGGGTTTGGGGGGATACGTTGTTTGTCCTTATATGAGCAAATTTTGGGCTAGATGAGGTCTCATTCGAAAGAGGAAGGTTCAGTGCACAGCGCTCTGGTCATGGTTGGACGAAATTGTGTTGATATCTAATAATACAAGTGTTCAAAGTAGAGCAAAAGTCGACAAAATACACCCGCATGAATCCAAGTATTTTTAGGTCACTAAAAGAGTTTTGTGACTCAAACGATGACCAGAGCGCTGTGCATTGAACCTTCCTCTTTCGAATGAGACCTCGCCCAGCGTAAAATCTGTTCATATAAGGACAAACAACGTATCCCCGTGATTGCATTCCCAAATACGAGTTCCGCCATATTCGCGATAATACAGATCAAGTCACGTGACAAATTTAGTTGAGTTAGTGGACACGAGATGGCGCCTACTCGGGAGGACTGTCAACGTGGAATCATAGTAAAACTGAAGCGTTAGCTGGATACACAAGCCACAGTAATAGCGTGATGCAGTTATTGCATGCATTTTCGGACGACTTTATGTTAGGTTATATGCATTTTAGGCATACATTGACTAGGAACTGCTGGGAATTGTCTGCATTTACTAAATTAACGGTTTTACCGTAACATACATCACCGCTGCCGAATATATTTTATAATTATATGTCCACATTATTTCAAATAAAAAAAGGGATTGGAATTTTTTAATAACACTGGAAGTAGTGATTTACTGATATCATATTTTCAGAATGTGGAAGTTACAGCAATTATTTGCAATTATTTCTTTTATTATTATTCTTCTGACTATTGTATATAACATATAACAAGGAAAAGTCTCCAAATCGGTCAACAGTTGACTCCTTGATTTTTTTTGTAATTCTTTACGCTCCTATGCAGAGATGGACATTATTTATTTAAAAGAATATACTTCCGAATGGCCCCAGTGGCCGATCGACACGAGGTTTGGGGGGAGGGTGTGTGTACCCTAAATCTAAAATTCTATTTAACTTCGGGTATTTATTAGTATCCTTTGTTTATTCGAAGGCCTTTCATCTTTGGCTTCGAATAATTTTTCATCTTTCATTATATCTTTATCCTAAGGTCGTATTCAAATATATTGGCCGGTCGATTCGTTTTCGTGAACAGCGATCGAGGAGAAATCAGCCATCACCATCTGACGATCGTGGATTTGTCAGTTGGAGTTCCCTAGCCACCGAAGGATATGATGGGGAATACTGCTCGGCCCTGTCTGAACGTAGCCGTGTGGCTGTTATTTATTCTTATTGTCAGCGTAGTACATATGTAGTTGTGTGCGTCACGAAGTTATACGTAGACCAATACAAGATGAAGCTATTAGGAAAGAATCAATGTTCCGACCAATAAAACTCCTGAATTTTTTCGGAGCTAGCGCACACCTATTCTGATGTGTGTATTTCTACGCTGCAGCTCTGTTTGGCCTATACATGACAGAAGCTTGGCGCTATCCCCACCACTTCTGGCTCACTCGTGTTCTGGGATGACGAGAGAACACGTGTTACGAATAGGAGTGTGCGGATCGTCCCGCGGCTCGAATTCTCGGCCCTCGGAACGGGTCGGAAAATTTCGGACGGGATCGGGCGGGGTCCCGATACTTTCGTATTGCTCGAGATCCAGACGGTTTCAGGATCCCGAGACTCGATTCGGGCTACAAGCATGACCGCCATGAGCGGGCAATTTGATTTCAGGTCGGCTTGGCAAAACTCGGATGCGATCGGCTCGAAAGCCAGCTATTACGAGGTGACCGAGACGGAAAGAATTATGTATATCATTTATATCGATACCAGAGTGATAAGTTTTTACTTTCTGTCTCCTGTTGAATCATAATTTGTATCTTATTATTTATTTACATATATATATGTATTTTCATTGCTACCAAATGGTCTGTGAATACTGAATACGTCCATATACGTACTTAAATAAATACCATGTTCAGAACTTGGGAAGAAGACTATTTTTATATCGACAATATTTTAAAATCTGAATAAAATATACTTCATACTTAGTACTTTATGTAAAGGGAATATATAAGGTATTATCTTTTTCCGGATAGGTTCAGATTTAAAATAGAAAACGTACGAACTATAAGCATACAAAAAGGAATATTTCCTGGATGTTTCATAATAACAACAATATACAGGAGGCGAATATTTTATTATTTCAAATTAACGTGTAAGAAACATAATTTTTCTATGTTCTCAGGTAATAATTTTAATCTGTTACTGGTAACGATATCGTCCGATCGCGTCCGAGTTTTGCCGAGCCGACCTGAAATCAAATTGTCCGCTCATGGCGGCTATGCTTGTAGCCCGAATCGAGTCTTGGGATCCCGAAACTGTCGGGATCTCGAGCAATACGAAAGTATCGGGACCCCGCCCGATCCCGCCCGAAAGTTGCCGGCCCGTCCCGAGCCCGAAAAATCGGGTAACCGCACACCCCTAGTTACGAAACTCACCGGCCAATGAATCTGAATACGATCTTAGAAGTTCGAATAACCGACGAGAACTTTTGTGTCCCGAGCCGCGCGAGATCGCCGTGCTCGGCGATGTGTCATCGATTATAAAGAAACAGAATTTGTTTATTTTTTATCGTATCAATATGAAAGTGACACCATTGGATTCTTGACATTCTCCCGGTTATATTGGCAGAAAATAATTTAAATCGGACTATTTTTAACAAAACGGTCTTTCACTTCTACAAACAAATTTTTCACTTAATTTCCTTAATTTTGGTCCGAATTATATCATTTTTGGGGCCAATTTGATCGAGAAAACATGCGGAATCGACTGACGTCGCTTTCGCAAAAATCTGATTAGAAATGCAGAACTGCAGATTTTATGGCTCCGCCAGAACATTGTATGGCCCCGCTGGTTTCGAGCGCCGAAGCCCACGAAACTCAGCGAGTCGCATAATTGCCAGCGAGAAGGACAAGAGGGGACTTTCCATGGCGAAGGAAAATCAGCCTTCTACAGAACTCAAATCGAGAAAGACTTTGCTAACAAACTTTATATTCACGTCAAATAAATACTTTAATTGTAAAATTTAGACGACGAACTATTGTTGAATTTCGCCAGTTCTTACATATGCCCCACTGGGTTCGGAATTCCTGATCCCAGAGTTTCATGCATTTACCTATTGAAATGTTGCTTCAAGTCATCTGGAAATTGCATTGTTTCTTCTCGTACATATGTATATCTGTTCGCGAGTAGGTGTCATGAATGACGCGACTTTTGTTTCCCAAATAAATTCACCCCTATCAGGGCCCTCGCTCGAACCGCTTGACAAGGAGACCGAACGATGTGAACCGAGTGCGAGTGAAATAGCGCACCAGCGGTACACCCTCGGTCGACGGCGACTTGAGTCATCCAGTACTGTATACGAAATGTTAAAAATTTCTCATTACACCTTGATGAGAGTGTTACCATTCATGGATTGTTGGTGAGTCAAGACACGAAGCAATTCAGTCTATTTTTTCTTATGAATACATGATTAGAACACACTCTACGTTCAATAAAAATTGATCGAATTGCCCCATGTTTGATATCATTTTCATCGGGAAATCCTAGAAAATTCATCGGTAATACTTTCATCAATACTTATCAAAAATACGAACATTTTATTATTCTGTACTGGGTATTTTATCTAACTCGTCGGTTTTATTGTTCTCGGCTGTCAACGGGCGGTCTACTAGAACCCGAAGGTCCATGCTCGCAACGAGAAAGCAAAACAGTGGGGTGGGTAGGTCTTTCCAGGTAAACTGAGCCCAAAGGCTTCTCAACAATTGCAATATTGGAAGATTGTACATGTTCTTTCTGATGCTTTCGGCGATATGCGCAACCATTTGTATGCTCGGTTTCATGTCTAACAAGTCAGGCGATTTTGTTTGTGCGAGCTATATATAAAGACAGTCCTGTAACGTTCATTACATCTTCAATTATAAAACTGCAAATATGTTATTTTACACATGTGTCTCGCTGAGTTTCGTCGGCTTCGACGCTTGAAACCAGCGGGGCCATACAATGTTGCGCACTAAGCACTGATGAATCTGAAGTTTTGCAATTTCTAATCAGATCTTTGCGATCGTGGCGTCAATCGATTCCTTATACTTTCTCAATCAAATTGGACCCAAAAATGATACAACTCAAACCATAATTAGGGAAATTACGTGAAAAATTTGTTTGCAGAATTGAAAGCCCGTTTCGTTAAAAATAGTCCGATTTAAATAATTTTTTCATAAAAAAAATGCGCAGGCTGGATGCGCGTGATTATTACGTGGACCCCTCCATAGACATATATAGACGGGTCAGAAGATGGGACTATCGGCGTGGGGAAGGAAGGCTTGGAGGGGTAAAGGCATAGGTTCAGATACAGGCACATCGGTTAGCTTCGGATGCATTCGGCATGCATAACCACAGCGATATCCGATTTACTCGTATCGCTCCCCTTACCACGAACCTTGCCACCCCCCTCAGCTTACGCTCCGCCGTCTATATATGTCTATGGTCCCCTCCTCGAAGTGACAGAAAATATAACCTATGTATACGCTATATGACAATAAATATTGAGCGGCTATTTCGTTCTTTTGCGCTATATCTGTGAACTTTTTATCATCCTTCCGAAACATTATTATTACGTCGCAACAGTATCTTTAGGAAATCGGGTCTAGCATATAGGTTATATTTTCTGTCACTTCGAGGACAGAAAATCCGGTCCTCCAAGTGACAGAAAATATAACCTATATGCTATACCCGATTTCCTAAAGATACTGTTGCGGCGTAATAATAATGTTTTGGAAGGATGATGAAAAGTTCACAAATGTAGCGTAATACAACGAAATAGCCGCTAAATATTTATCGTCTTATAGCATATACATAGGTTATATTTTCTGTCACTTCGAGGAGGGACCACATAATAATCACGCGTTGGATTCAACATCAAACACAATTTTATATATGTTTGTTCATAACTGCTTTCTGCATAGGATGTGTATTTCATGTTCTGTTTCAGTGTTTTGCTAATTAAAAAATGTCTATCCTAACAAACTTCATTTTCTGGGGACATGCCCTCATCTATTTTTCCTTTTCACTTATAATTCCTTACTGCCAATGTAGAATATTGTAGCATAAGCACAGTTCAAGTAAATGTACAATAAATTTTCTACGTTTGCAGTACCAGCAGACTTTCTGTTTAAAATGTACAACGCAACAGCTGAGAATTTCTTTCCTTATTCAGAATAGAATACGGAAATAGCAAACAGCTCCCTCTCGCGTGCACAGTCAGCTGCGTATCTATGGGTAATACCATTTCAGTGCAGAAAAAACCTGCTGTAATACCGACCGGCCAAATCGGCCAGGTCACGTGACGTGTCTACCCCCTTAAATCGTGAAATTCGTGTTATACGTCGTAAAGTATTTTTTTAGTGACAATTAGTAATTCAGTTTCTAACATGCAATTAAATTATGCGTCATTAAAATCATGCACAACTTATTAATTGTAACTAAGTAGTTGCTATCGCTGCGAAACTCTGGTTAAGAACATCGCAATACGGAGCAAATATTCTAGGCCGTAGAATCGAAGGTATTGTCAATATTGCAGTTGAAAGTGTAGACACGCGTACCTGACGGTGTTAAGATCTGGGACGATATTACGCATAAAATTAATTTGCAGGATTGAAAGCCCGTTTCGTTAAAACTGGCCCGATTTAAATATTTTTTTATCAATTTAATCGGGAGAATGCAAGGAATCCATTGGTGTCACTTTCATATTGATATGCTGAAAAATAAAGAAATTCCGTTTCTGTATAATCGATGACACATCGCCGAGTACCTAACTCCGCGCTGCAGATTAGACGGGTCAACGATACAATGTCGCTCGCCTCGAGGACTCGGCGGCTTCGAGCAAGGCGCTTGAGGCCCGGGGGCCTCCAAGCCACGCCCAGAGTTATTTATGCTTCTCCGCTACAAATATAAATGAAAGTGAGAAAATTGACCGAAGCTACGGATGCGCTTCCGATGAATTCCCGTCGATTCAAAATTTTATTTATGGATCCTCGGATAAATTCCCGTCGATTCGAAATTTTATTTATGGCGCTTCAAATAATAAATAATTCTGGAAATTTTTATTTGCTGATTTTCGAATAAATTTTCTGTCTTTTATTCGAACACAATTTTTTATTTAAAATAATTTTTTACCCAACTCTGGCCCCGACCTTAGTTTGGGTTATTAGCGACCTAGGGCCTGGTCTATAGTTGGTTGTACAGTTTGGTATGTTTTAGATAATCTAATAGTCTCTGTATTGCTCCTTTATCATTTAAGTTGTCCTTTAGGGTGGACCTCAAGTTGTAGTTTTGTCTACAGGGGTAGCATTTCCTGCAGTGCAGAATAAGGTGTTCCTCTGATAGTTGCACTTTGCATAGATCGCAGGACGGGGGTTCCTCTCTGTCGAGGAGGTACCGGTGTGTGAGTTTGGTGTGTCCAATCGTGATTCTTGAAATTACGACCTGATCGTGTCTTGATAGTGAACGTGATACGCTTTTCTCGAAGAAGTCGTCTTTAATTGTTGTCAGTCATGACTTAGTTGTGGAATTCCATTCTTCATTCCATTTGTCTTTTATTTTTTTCTTTATACATGACAGCAAAATTTCGGGTGGGACGTTGGTGCTACGATCGGAGAATGCTGAGTCAGCTACTTCTCTAGCTGCTCTATCTGCTCTTACGTTCCCCTCAATGCCTGTGTGGGCAGGGACCCAGATTACTGTGATCGAGTTGTTCCTATGGGTTGCCTCGGCATAGGCTTTTGGCATTCTTGGATAGTGGAATCGTTTGTCCAGTGGTTTTGGATTTCTTGAATGGCATTAGCAGAGTCACAGAAAATAGCAAAGGATTTGTTTCGTTCGACAGTTATAGTTTGAATAGCATGTGCTATCGCGCTTAGTTCACAGAAAAGGATAGAAGCCTCTTGATGGAGTTTCACTTTTCTGATTGATTGTCCAGATGTGAAAGCATAGTCAGTGCCATTTTGTGTTTTAGATCCATCTGTGTATATATGAGAGTGGTTTGTGTATGTCTCTTCTAGTTCTCGGAATAGGGTTTTAAACAAGCTAGAATTAGTGTCCTTTTTGTTATACTTGAGTAGTGTGGTGTTTGATTCTATTTTTGAAATGGTCCAAGGAGGGATGCTATGGATTGACTTCCTAATTGTAGGCTGGATTTCCATTTCAAGTTCTCTTTCATAGGTGAGTATCCTACAGTAAAAACGGAGCGGGACTCTTTTTTTGTCTGTGGTCGGTTGGTGTTATTCTTTTTGAAGACGTTCTGAAATACAGGGTTCTGGGGAAGGGCAGATGATTTGGTTGCAAATTTCATGCTTAGATATTTCCTTCGTACTCTTAGGGGCGGTTCAGCTACCTCGCTGAGGATGCCATTGATTGGGCTTGATCGGATACTGTTATCCTGAGGGCGTTATTGTGTGGGGTGTCTAGCTTCTTTAATACGTTCGAACTGGCAGAGTTGTAAACTATTGATCCGTAGTCTAATTTTGATCTAATTAATGTCTTATAAGTTAGTAGTAGGGTGTTTAGGTCTGAGCCCCAGTTATTTTCTGCTATTGTTCTTAGCATGTTGAGGCGTTGGTTACCGTTGATTCTGAGTAGGTCTATGTGAGGCTTCCACGATAGTCGTGTGTCAAAGGTTAGTCCTAGTAGTTTTATTGTAGTTGATTCTTTTAGTTCTTGGTTGTTAATGCTTAGTTTTATGCTAATAGGTTGCTGGCTCCTGCTGAAGGTAATTATTTCTGATTTGAGGCTCGAGAATTTGAATCCGGTGTTCTGTGACCATTTATGTGGATTGTTTAATATTTCTTGCAAGTATTCCTGTGTTGTGTGGGGGTTCTTTCCTTTGCATATTATAGTTAAGTCATCGGCAAATAGTAGTCCCTTGGCTGGGTTGGTCACGTTACTAAGTACATCATTAATGGCAATGAGAAATAAGGATACGCTTAGAACGGAGCCCTGTGGTACCCCGTTTTCGATTACTTTTGTGGAGGAGAGAGTGTTATTGGCTCTGACTTTGATAACTCTTGTTTGTAAGAAGTTGTTGATGAACTTATGGATATTCCCTTTAAGTCCGTGGTTCGTTAGGATTGTTAGTATTTGGTTTCTCCAAACCATATCATAGGCTTTTTCTATGTCTAGGCATACGGCCGTCAGATGTTGTTGGCTGATAAAGGCTTCGCATATATTAGTCTCCAGGATGATTAGATGGTCGTGAGTAGAGTGGAACTGTCGAAAGCCACTTTGGAATTTAGAGATTAGTTGATGTTTTTCTAAGTACGATCGAAGTCTATAATTAATAACTTTTTCCATTAATTTGCACATTGTATTTGTTAATGCAATCGGCCGATAGCTGTTTGGGTCGGTTGATTTTTTTCTGGTTTTAAGATGGGGATAACTGTAGCTTCCTTCCATGCGTCAGGGAATACATTGTGCAACCAGATGCAGTTGAACAGTGAAAGTGTATAGTCAAGGGCCTCTGGTGGTAGATTAGAGAGGAAGATGTTTGGGTTTCCGTCAGGACCAGGACTGGTGTTCGTGCATTTGGTGAGGAAGTATTTTAATTCATCAACTTGAAGAGGCATATTTAGAGCAGATATATCGGTTGTTGCCTGGTTTGTATCTGGGGGATCAGGGGGTTCAGATTCGGTCTTCCTTTTGAGGTCCTGGTATTCCTTTGTGTAGTTTTTGTTGCTAGAGTTGTTTTGAAATGTTGTTGCTAGCATTTCCGCTATTTCATATGGATCTGTGGTAAGCGAGTTGTCCTCTCTCGTTAAGGCGGGTATACCGTATTGATGATTTGAGCCTTTTATTGCTCTTATTTTTTTCCAAACTGTTGTGATTGGAACGTAGTAGTTTAAGGTTGAGAGATATTCTATCCATGATTGTCTTTTGTTGTATTTTATGGTTCTTCGAGCTATACCCCTATACTTTTCGAAACTGATAAGATTTTCGAGGGTGTTATGCTTTTTGTATCTGTTAAAGGCATGCTTGGAGTTTTTGTTGGCTTGCTGGCATTCTTCATTCCACTATGGATTGTGCTTAGCTTTAGGATTGGTAAAGTTTTTTGTTTTTGGAATAGCTGCATTAGCAGCTTTCATAATAATTCCTATAAGGTTTTGTATTGTTGAGTTGATTTGATCGGGTTTTATTGGGTTTGAATCTGTGAGCTGTGGGAGTGCGTTTGATATTGATTCACGGAATATCGTCCAGTTAGCTTCTTGCAACTTCCATCTTGGGTGTTTGTGGGTTATGGTGTTAGAGCCCAGGTGGTATGTTATCTTTATTGGAAAGTGGTCACTGTCATATAAGTCGTCTTCTACATTCCACGCGATATGTTGAGCAATTGAAGGGTTACAGAGCGATAGATCTATTGCACTAAAGCGACCAGATGCTGTGCTGAAGTGGGTGGGTTCGTTAGTGTTTAGTAGGTTTAGGTTAAGAGAATTTATCACTTTCTGTATGGTAGCTCCACGCATATCGGTTTTATATGATCCCCACAGAAGGTTGTGACTGTTGAAGTCACCAAGGATGATGTATGGTTTTGGTAGTTGGTTTATTAGATGGGTGATTTCAATTTCGTCGAGTTGTTGGCTATTTGGTATGTAGATATTGCATATGTGTAGGTTTATAGGAGACGTTATTTTAGTGACTATGACTTCTAGGCTGGATGAAACCTTAACTTCTTGGTTGTATATGGTATTTTTTATGTATGTGGCTACTCCTCCGCTTGCGTGGTTGGTGATACGGTTTTTGAAGAAGGTTATAGTTTTTGATCTTGCCGGAGTTGAGGTTTTTGAAATTGGTTTCTGGTAGGCAGATTATTTCTGGTTGTAGTTTATCAGTAAGTAGTTGTAAATGTTCTAATCGACTGAAGAAGCCATTTAGGTTCCACTTAATTATTTGAAGTGTCATTGTTGTGGATGGTTTATGTTTGGAATAATGGATTGCTTATTTGGATGATTTCTTGATTTATGTTAATTGTGGGGTTAGACGAGGTTTGTTTGGCGATTTGTCATGGGGTGTCGAGATTGGAGGGTTACTATGGTCATTAACAACCCTCTCAGGGATTTTTGTTTGGATTTTGTTGATAATTCTACTAAACCTGTTTTTAATGCTTTTTTCTAATAAGAAGGGATAGATGTTTCTCATCATAGTGACAAGGTCGTTGATGTCGTTAGTGTATTCATTGGCTATTTCACCTGGGTTGGTTGAACCAAAGGCGTTTTCGAAAAACGATTTGAACTGTATATAGTTGATTATATAACTGTTGGGATTGTTTTCAATTTCCTATTTAGCTGGAGCCAGTAGTTCATCTACTGTTTTTGCTGATTTATCGTTTGACTTACAGCTTTTAACTTTCTTTTTAATTTTAAGGTGATTTTTATTTCCATTACTGTCTGTGTATTGCTGTTCTGTTTTGGTCTTATCATCATCACTTTCATCAGTATCCAAGGATGATGTATTGGGTGTTGATAACTCAATGGGATTTGAATTAGTTACAGATGACAGGGGTCTCTTTTTTGACACTGATGTTAAGTCGATATCCATTAAACTATTTGGTGAATTGTCGATAATGGAGTGTTGAGTTAGCGTAGCAAGGTTGTTTTCATTTTCCCTGAATGGACCTTGCGTTACAGGTTCTATATCTTCATTGACTAGAGATGTTTTGTTATTTGGACAGTGGTTTGCAGTATGGCCTGCCATATTGCATACAAAGCATCTAATTGAGTCTGTAGATGGATATATCCAATATTTGGTGTCCTCGTACTGGATTTGAATTGCTTCCGGTAACAGATGTAGATCCTCTGGGTTAATATATACCTGTCTTCTAAAGCTTAGTATATGGGAAAAACCTAGGTCTGGTATACCAGCTCTTAGGAACAGGATTTTAGATACGATTCTTATATTAAGTTGTTTGAATTGTTCTTCTATTATTCCATGAGGAATATTTGGACATACATTGGACAGCACAATTCTTTTCTGCTTCGCCATTAATGGTCTTAATTCTAGTTGGTTTCCATCGACTGTGATTTGTTTGTATGTGTCGGTAAGTTTGTCCGCCACTTCTTTTGTAGCCATGTACATACATATACGTTTATTTGAAATTCTGGAGACACATCTAATATCATTTGGGCTTGATAGTTTACCCACTGCTTTTACATATTCTCCAATAGTGATTCCCTCTAATGAGTCCATGACAATTGCTTGTTCTTTTGTGGGGAATGAGTTATTGGAGGTTACGTGAGCGTATGACTTTTTGTTTAGGTTAATAGGGGTAGATGCTTGGGTTGGTTGATCCATTTCGGTTTGTTTGGAACGTTTGGGGGAAGGAAACTATAAATTTGCGACCCCTGTACTCAGAAGTCTACAAATTTGGGTGATGAGAAGGGTACCCGTCTAAAATTTGGAACAACACGTGGTCACTACACTACCGGCAGATTGAGGTTATGTGGAACACGTGTGTAACTTTCGATCTCCGCGCCGAGACTGAGAGAATTTGTTGTTATACAATGTTCGTAAATAATCAGCCTTTTTTTTATTTTGAGCCTACCAAAAATCTGTTGCAGGCAACGAACTTGCAAATAAAGAAAGGGATAACATCTACTAAAAATAATTTAAAATCAGTCTTCAGACAGGAATAGTAAAAATTTTCTCCTAAAATGATTAAAACACACTTCTATTCATCATTCATGCTAAAGATTTGAATACAAAATACTGTAAATTTATTTTGTAATCATGAACATGAGTAAATGTAATCCTACTCACCAAAATCGTAAGTGAGAAAATAATTTTTTGGTAATTAAACTATTCTTCCCATTGCATGAATTTTGAATCAGAAATTATTAAAACTTCTAAATCAGTACATTGTCTGTATCGGGAGTGGAGTACTAAAAGAAATACACTATATTAAAATATCACCCCTTTATATAAGTTTATTACGAAACAATTCAGTGGACAAATACCTTTTTTATCCACTGTATTAATTTATAATATACACATATGATTGGGATATCAGTTTTCAAACATTTAAAACATTTGTCTTCCCAAATTATGAGCATAGCAAACTCCAGACATCTAAGTAGTAGTTACCACAAACAAGTCCTGCAGCATGATCTTTATGACTTTTCCAAGCTTGCTAGTTTATGTCTTATGACAGGGAACTAAAGCTTATCGTGTCAGTGATGTCTACGTTAAACCTGTTTATTGGCATTTCAGACACTTTCCAGCTCATGTCCTTCTTCTGTCAGAAGTCTCTTAAAATCAGCTTTTAAAGGTTTCTGCGGCAATGTTATCTGCAGAAAGCTTTTCTTCACTGATATTCATTTTCCAGATACTACATCTCATGGCGCAGCGTGAACTTTGCTAACCAACCCCCACTTGCTTTCAAATATAGATTTTTCTATACTTTTTCCTCGAACACTTGAATCTCTTCGCATATAAATGGCCCAGACACCGGTATATGTATTCCTTTATCTCTAACCATTGAAATAGAGTAGTATCCGAAGAACAATGTGCAGAATAGGGGCTGTGTATACAGTGATTTGTGACCGACGAGCGTCCCTTGATTTCTATATACCTAATCACCCAGTAGATTTGACATTATCCTTTTAATTTTCCGGCAGTATTTAGCAATGATTTAGCGTGCTATATATACCGTTCCATAGCACATTTTTTATGTTTTATAACTACGGTTTTTAACTTATTGATGCTTTGACGCCACTTTTTTTCAATTGAACATATTCCCCTTAATTTTAATTCTAACGAGTACACGTTTCATATTTAGAAGAATTACTATGCGTTATGACTGCGAACAAATCCAATTTCAGACTGAATTGTTGTGAACACAATACAATTCGATCATTATTATACAAAGTGCCCCATGCATCTGGAATAAGTCATATTTACACCTTTTCTGATTGTAATTAGAAGAATTGTTACAGGAAAAAGGTGAATGGTTCAAAGAGGACTACACTTTTAGAACCATATTTTTTGCAAGTGCAACGACCCGTGTGCATTTTACAGTTGCGCCAGTTTTTTCAATAGAAACATGTATTTTTTTTTAATACATCAAATCCTCTCGTCATTCTACGTAAAAAAGTATTGGAGTAAAGGGGTCGAAAAATAGTTCATGAGATATTTTAAATAAATGTCTTTATTAAAGAAGATGCTCAAACGCTCTTTTATTATTTTCATAATTGAATCGAAGTGATCTCTGGTTATTGTTGTGCAATGTACTATTATCCTTTCTTTTAGGTCTTCTACAAAATTTAATGGACGTGAGTCCTTCACGTTATAATACATTTCATTTTTCGACCACTTTATCCTCATACTTTTTTTTTTACACAGAATGACGAGGGGTTTGATCTGTGCACAAAAGATATACGTTTCCATTTAAAAAAAATGGGGCAACTGTAGAAGGCACATGCATCGTTGCACTGGCGAAAAAATATGGTCCTGAAAATGTAGTCCTCTTTGAACCATTCATCTTTTTCCTCGAACATTTTTTCTTATTGCAATCAGAAAATAGGTATGACTCGTTTCAGTTGCGTCGATGACACTGTATTTAGACTGTAGAAGAAACTAAATGCTTAGTGTGTCTGCTAGAATGTAAAACGAATTATAATGTTATAGAAACATTTGTTCAGGAAATAGAGGTTTCGGAAAATTCTAGTTTATGTAGGAGAGTCTAATCTAATTCTTTTAACCAAACGTGGAATCATTTTACTAGACAAAAGTGAATCGTACGATAATTTTTTTTCGATCTGATTTTTGATTTTAAAGAAATGTTAGTGAAACCATTGATTATCCTTGACCAATCTTACTATAATTTTGTATTGTTCTCACAAAATGTATAGAAATGAAGATTTATAACGTAGAATGCATTTCTTTCAGTGGACGCATTAAAAATAGTCGGTAATGCAGAAAAAGTATGTAAATGTTTCCAGCATAGAAACTCAAACTGTGCACAGATATCAAAGAATCTGTAGTTTTGCATATAACGACGAGAAAGTCGGTAGATGGATCAGGGGGTATGTAAATGTACAATTAGACATCTCATGAATTTTTAAAATCGATTTCTGGCAGAAGGAAGCCTTCTATAAGAATTCCATTGCATGTAAATTTCCGACATATGTATTTCTTTCACAGAAATTGGATTAGCGTCCGGAGATCTGTTACAGTATATGTTATATCAAAATAATTTACATATCCATACTTTACTCTGATAAACATAGCTGTATACGTGTAGAGCATATGCATATATACCTACAGTATATCTAAGAAGCTAATCCTGATTCCTAAAAATGAAATTCACTTGCTCAAATTTCTATCAAACATCATTATGCGAATCACATTAAGGAATTTCGGCTCAGAAAAGTAGAATAAGTGACTTATTTGTCTGTTACACTTCGTTATATTACTAAAGATTTTGTTTACTAATAATACAATTTTCTGTACGATCTCTTCTATGTATTTGAGATTATTCCTCGTTTCAAGTGAGCTGTTAAATAGGAGTTGCTTAGTTCCCTGTATTTGCGTTTAAATATGCTTAGATATACTGTATAGGTGTATTAAGAATGTAATTACCGTATCTGCAAAACAGTCTCCGGGGTAGGTGCTAATTGTGCGAGTTGCAGCGGAGTTATCATAAAACGATGTCTGTTTGCCGAGCTGTTTTTGTTCGAGCATCTCATAACTTGCTGACAAACTTTTATGTCTCATACATGCTACAACCAGAAAGCAATAATTTTAACCCGCCTCCTGCAGGCGCATTATAGCTGTGCCTTATGAGGCACAGTTTCTTCTTATAAGTAAGAAACATCTGTGAAGTATATCTCGCCGATGTTAATGAAACTTTGCAGTTTTCCAGAGTATTAAAAATATCAAGGATTAAAAATATCAGACAAATTTTTCATCCCTTGGAAATCATCGTTACGTATGAAGAATTTTTACCACGCACCGTTCTCACACCGTTCTTCGAGCTAAAAACGTCCTAAAATCCTTTTGGTTATCGTACACAAGTAATAGGGTCATGATTTCGACCAGCTGGATGGCGGCAATGGGAACGAGAGTGACAGACCCACGCACACAGTAGAGCCGACCGCGCTAACCCATTTTCACGGTTTGAACCAGCGCGGTCGGCTCTACTGTGTGCGTGGGTCTATATCTACGTGTGCTTCCGGCGTGTGCGTGCGAGCGGTCACTGCTCCGCGCTCAGCTGTCTCGGCTTTAAACTGCGCGCTCCGGAAGTTCCGTCGCTAATATTCAACTGGTAATATCTAGAGAACGAAGTCTCGGATCCCAAAACGGTAAAGGATTTTTCGATGACTTTTGCATCAATGTGTAGCATGTTCCGGATTGTCACGCAATGTTCGGTCACTCTGTATATATATAATTCATCTCGAATTGTGCCGATGAGTCTTCCGGGGCAATAATTTCTTTAAGAGAGTTTTGAAGAAGATGACATACATAGATTAAAAATTCAAACCAGTAGAAAAGATTAAATGTTATGTTACGAGCCGTAGCAACGCGGAAAAGGTGAAACTTACAGACGAACTCGGCGTATAGTCAAGGAGCTGATAGGAAGTTAGATTATCCACAGACGAACGTAGTCTTAGATAAGGGAGCTGTTAGGAGGGTGATAGATTTGCAGACGAACCTGATGCGAAATCAGGGAGTCGCAGGAAATGTTAGTCATGCCTGGTAACAGTCGTAACTCTAAATTAAAAAAGTTTGATGCAGTGGATACGTTCAACTATTGTTATAAGGATTACCAGATGGAATAATGTTTTTCGATGATTTACTCGATTTTATCAATAAATAACCATTCTGTATATTGAAGAGTCAGTCTTTTGAGTAGAAATGTATAGTGTCGCCATAAATAATTAAAAGGAAATTGCCAAATAGAATTTTAACCGAACTCGTGGATTCTATAGGGTTAACTGTAGATTCGAAAGAGAACCTGAGCTCGGTCTCACTGGATGCTACCAACTCGTAACGAATCTGATACAACATGATTCTATGGGTAGCTGTACAGTACTGAATCAGCACGGGTTGAAATTACATGGTTTATATAGCTCCCAAAAGAGTGGGTGATTCACTGAAAATCTCCATATAAAGAGATCTTTAGGATGCCCTGCGTCATGCTCTTGTTTCTAGTGGCCATTCAACTGGTCGAGATCTTGCTCTCCATATTATCTGAGATATTCCAGAAGAGGTTCTAGGGCGCTTTCTATTTTCACCTTTCCTTTCGTCAAACGCGAGCTCGAAACTGATTTCAGAGAGAGAGAGAGAGAGAGAGAGAGAGAGAGAGAGAGAGAGAGAGAGAGAGCAGGAAAATATCCGTACGTACATTTAGAAAAACATATATTGGTAAAGATCACAGTTCCCGAGAAAATGAAATCTTTTTACACAAAAGTAAATCTATTAGATGGAATGGACGTGATTATATATGGAGAAGTACAAATACAAATTCGGAAGTACAGACTGTACACCACATAGTGAAATCTGAGGGTGGTTTCGTTCTACTGTGGGGCTGCATAGCAGCTAATGATGCAGGAAATCTTGTGTTTATCGATAGGATACTAAGGTCGGTATCAAATATATTGGCCGGTGAGTTTCGTTTCGCGAGCAGCGATCGAGGGGAAATCAGCCACCACCATCTGACGATCGTGGCTTTGTCAGTTGGAGTTCCGCGGTCCTCGCAGGGTATGGTGGGGTAACGGGAACGCTGCTCGGCTCCGCCTGAACCTAGCCGTTTGGCTGTTATTTATTCTTAGCGTAATAGTTGTGTGCGTTACGAAGCTATGCGTAGACCAATACGAGATGAAGCTATCGAAAAAGTGTCAATGTTCTAACCAATAAAGCTCCTGATTTTTTTCGTAGCTAACGCACACCTATTCTGATGTGTGTATTTCTACGCTGACAGCTCGGTTTGGTCTACACCCCAAAAGTTGGCACTATCCCCACCATTTCTGGCTCACTCTTGTTCTGCGAAGGCGAGAGCGAGATGGAACAAGAGCGAGTCAGAAAACGTTGAGAAAAGGAGCACCGAGGCAGGCAAACTGTGTGGTGGGAGAATACCCCTCACGAAACTCACCGGCCAATATATATGATACCGACCTTAGAGGAATATAAATATTTAAAAATTTTAAACCATAATCTTAAGGGCCCCATATACTACCGAATATACCCGGCAATAATAGTCTTTTAATTCTCGAAACGTAAAACAAGAAATAAAAGGTATCGAGAGAAATGAATATTATGAAAGTGTTTCAATGTACATACAGAATAAGAGCAATTATCTGAATATCAATTAACTTACAATTAAACGTCGAATGAGCGAGGACCAATTATTGGAAGGAATGAGTCACGTGCATGTAAACAATACACTGTCTTTCAAGATAGATGTAAACGATGTCGTGGGGTGAAACGTATAGATTGCCTTTTCAATTCTCTTGGGGTTCTAGGGTCCGACATTAGCTGTAATGGTACGCATGAACAGCGACCATCACTCGCCAAATCGATATTGCGTGACAGTTTCCACTCGTTACAGCAAGTAAATAAAATCTATATTGCGGTAACAAGAAAACGTTTCGAAACTGTATCGAAACTTTTCGAATGCTTCGACATTGTTTGTCATGGTCGTCACTGAATGAATGAGTGGAATGTCTGCTTTTGACGATCGTAGTTAAAAATGGTCAATAGAGTTTGCGTGATTTTCCGATGTACATTTGACACAGTCGACAACTCATGTGGAAAAAATCAGGTCTTGATTTTTCGTGATGACAGTGATACGAAATTGATCGATAAAATGTCGTGCCGCATACAAAAATTGATTGGTCAGGTCCCTAAAGGAGACGGGAAGCTTTCCCTGGTTAATTTTCTTGGTGAAAAAGGTAGCTTTCTCTCTAGGGTGATGCGGGCGCGGAAAATTTAATTAGGAAAGATAGTCAAGTCCCGAAATTGACCGAGCCAGGTCTCGAGAGTGTCTCGCAAGAGTGACGTTTTAGGAGTGCATATATAGGGTGTCCCACTTTAATAGTTCTATGTGATTAAACATAAATGTGATAAGCATTGAAAACAATGTTCCAGATAAAATGCACCGAGGTGGATACCTTGTAGCTACGTTTTTGCTCAAAGTAGAGATGCTTCGGAGATTTCAAAATCAAAACTGTTATTTCAAAGAAAGAATGGTTTCTTTTCAACCCTTTTCTTCTCATGGAACAGATCACACGGATGTAAAAAATCTTTAACATTAATTTTCAATGTTATAAATAATTTTGCGGCAAGTTTTTTTTTACAAATATCCACCGATCCAGAGGTGTTTCTTCACTAACCCCCCCCCCCCCCCCCCAAATCGCGACTATTACTTTATATACACCCTGTACACCGCTGAACAAAATACACTGCCGAACACAATTGTGTAATTTTTCAATATATAATCCATCTGCGCAAAAGACTCTATTTGTTTAAATAATATAATATAATATAATATTAAAAAGTTGCACTTTCTTGTTCATTTCTCTGGTCAAACGATAATCCGTTTTCCTGTACATTTGTGTGTGAAAAGTATATATACAAAATACGAATAAAATGAAATTTACATGTTTGTATTATAAAAAACGTTATAGAGGTCGGAAAGACCTCTAGCGGGCCCCTCGTCACTCTTCACTACTTCTGTGAGCGCTGCTCTATCTAAAGATGCATTTAGAGTTGAATACACATGCGTATTTATTCCGCGCCAGCGATCTAACTAAATCAGGCATGCTCAACAGTATCCTATGAATGCGGAGACCAGTCCATGACAACTGTGTATAAAGGTGCGTTAATACTCGCTTGCTCCCAAGTGATGAAGAGTTGCAAGGGAAGATTGCCGAAGAATTTTGTCGAAATGGGCGGCGAACGAGCGATCGTTCGCTTGGTCTAAAGGCACCTTTGCACACACGCAAATGCTCCACCCTCCAAGAGGACAGTTGAACATGCTTGAGCTATATAGATGAAAGTTGACAATCTCCCTGTTTTGTCGTGCTTGGCTCACACCTGCCAGTGTGAAGGATGCTTGTCGCTTTAAAGCGCATCCACTAGCAGAGGGTGGACGTGGAGGGGGTATAGCGGCGAAATCGAATTGTGTACCAGACAACCAAACATATTCCAGAATTTCTTCCTCTCGGGATCCTCTTTTCGATGCCACCTAAGTGTGTATTCTCATTGGCGAGCGGGAAAAAGAGACGTCATTTAGGAATTTTTTGGAGGAAAATTATAAAGGCAAAACAATTTGACATTTTAATACAAGTTTGTATTATGTGTCTACTATATTTTAATTTTGTTTTCTTTTGAAAATATAAATACAGTCGGCTCGCAAGTTCTGTCTAAATATGGGGTTCCGTAAAAATCTTCAGTTGATCGCGGACATTGTATCTCACCCCTACTTCACCTGAAAGAAAATTTTCATATAAATTTTTGTTCAATAAGAATATCACGAGGTCTGAAACCCCGCAATTATTATACTTTTGACATGATTTGCCTTCATCTTGTTTCCTTCAACAAAATTTTTGATAAACATTAAGAAAGGTGGAAATTTTATAGGGTATGAGGAGTGAATATGCCGAATCATTAACAATGACATAGCGTTTGAAGATACACTATTTTTATAACGCGATGCAACAACCCTAGTAGCATTTATTTGCTGGGACTTTGTTGGGCCAATGACGTGATATCCGTTGGCCAACTGTTGAAGTGTCGCGCTATTTTTAAATGGGCCAACGATTGTAACCAACGCAGGCCCAATTGAAGGTTTCTTTCCATAGGCCCAACTGAACGTTTCTTTCCATAAGCCCCACAGTTTCTTTCCAAAAGACATCGTACAGACGTCCAGAAGGCATCTTGAAGAACGTTAAATGACGCTGTAAACACGTCTCTTTCAGGTTGTAAACACATACGAAAAAAAAATTCGGGGTAAGAAGCTTCGAACTCAAACTTTCCGCTTACGAAGCAATCGCTGTTCCCACTTACCCAACACATTTCCTTGTAGACAATTCTAATTTCTAGTTACAAAACTAATATTAATTGTTTATAAAAACTGCGCAGTTACGCGAAATATTCTACAAAATAGCATCATTCGACCTTTAGACTCATTCCTTAAAATTTCATATTCGTCTCAAGACAGACGTCCTCATTACGTATTTATAAATAAGAAAAGAAAAATCACAACTTGGAATATAATAACAGGTTTTTGGATGTAGCAAATTTTTTGTCGTTTGTAAGACGACATTTAATCATCGTTGTAAATTTTTTGTTAATTAACCATATCCGACAATGCAAACAATAAATCTTTCTACGGGAGCTTTCGTTTGTGGAATTAGAGATTTGCCATGACTAACCCATTTTTCTCAACCTGTAATATTGCTGCACAACTAAGGATTGCAAACCGGTTTACCAGTAAATCGCGAGAAATACCCTCAAATTTTTACCGGTAATTCGCCAAATTTTTACCGGTAATTCGATAAATTACGTATAGCAATATAGCGCATATATGCGTTTATTAACTCCGTCGACATCTACAATGTTATCAGTGAAAAAAACTTCAATTACTAATAAAGACGAAAACAGAAGTATCTCATGGAAAACCAACTCTGATCCAAAAGAGAACTAAGAATCTGAATCAAGTCATCAAAATAATGGACGCATTGCCAAGTAGAAAAAGTAAGGAGAAAGTACCCTAGTAGCATTTTTGGTAGGCCAACGGTAGCCAACAGTTGGAAATTAGTTGGGATATAGTTAGTGTTTTGCCTACAAATTCTCAACATAGGGCCTATGGCAAAAAACTTACAACAGTTTGCCAACGAATATTCAATGTTGGGCCTACAATTATAATGGTTGGTTAATTAATAAAAAGTTACGACAGTTTGCCAACGAATATGCAATGTTGGGCCTACAATTATTATGGTTGGTTAATTAATAAAAAGTTATGACAGTTTGCCAACGAATATTCAATGTTGGGCCTACATTTATTATAGTTGGTTAATTAACAAAAAGTTACGACAGTTTGCCTACGAATATTCAATGTTGGGGCTACAATTACTATGGTTGGTTAATTAACAAAAAATTTACAACGATGATTAAATGTCGTCTTACAAACGACAAAATATTTGCTACATCCAAAAACCTGTTATTATATTCCAAGTTGTGATTTTTCTTTTCTTATTTATAAATACATAATGAGGACGTGTGTCTTGAGACGAATGTGAAATTTTAAGGAATGAGTCTAAAGGTCGAATGATGATATTTTGTAAAATATTTCGCGTCACTGCACAGTTTTTATAAACTATTAATATTTGTTATGTAACTAGAAATAAGAAGTGTTTACAAGGAAATGTGTTGGGTAAGTGCGAACAGCGGTTGCTTCGTAAGCGGAAAGTTTGGGTTCGATTCTCTCCTCACTACGATATTTTTTTTCCTAAACCAGATCTGAAAAATACGTGTTTACGACGTCTTTTGAAGTTCTTTAAGGTGCCTTCTTTAAGACGTCTTAAGAAGGACGTCTTTAAGACGTCTTTTGGAAAGAATATAAATAATTGGGCAACAGTAGGGAAGCCTACCTTGGCCATCTGTTGTTGGCCCAACCTGAAAAAAAGTGCCAAATCTAACTGTTGGCCAACTAATATTATGTGCGTGGCCCAACTGTATGCCACCAACAAATGCTACTAGGGTATATACAAATGGCATATGATTTCTTAATGACTACCCGACCAAAAAGTGTATAATAACCGTGGCTGGATTATTTTATACAAAAATTAGGTTGCGATCAGGAAACCAAAGTTTAGACAAATTATGTTTTTTGCGTGCTTATTTGTTAAAAAGAAGTGTCAAATAAAAAAAAAATTTAATTATGTATGTACGATTTGATTCTTTTCATTGTTTTCCTGGTGAAGATCCATATTAATAAGTATTGTCAATAGTTGCACAAATATACCTATTTTGTGTTGTATCATTTTAGATTTTATGTTCAGAATAGTTTTATTTGCATATATTTTTTATAATGCTCGATTAGAGTTCAAGGAAAGTTTTTTTTTGTAATGTTTACTCTTATATTTTCAATACTTCAAAAAATACCGGTTTTGATTGGATACCGAATTACCAATAATTGAAAAAGTCTGTAAATTTGCAATTCCAATGCACAACGCCCATTTTTCATTACTCATTGCAATTCGTTTCAGGATCGATACATCTTTCCTTTGCTAATGATTGATTACTCACAACTTGTGACTTGCACATTCTTCTACCATTTTTGAAGCGATAATGGATCGCAGAGTAAGCTACGATTAATTTCCCATCCAATTTTTCGATCACTGTAATTAGCGTTTGTACAATGAGACTCTACTGAATGTATTTTTTAAATTTCACAAAACTTGCAGTAATTAATCTTAGAAGGTGGAAATTCGTAATACATATTTTGTTAACGTTCTTAATATACCTAGTTTGTATATAAGCAATGAGTGACTTAAATTAGCAGCCTTAAGGGGACATTTTTATTGGAAGACCCAATTCTACGGAGATTTTTTTAAATTGGTTTAACGAAACCATAATGTGCAGTAGTTTGAAAAACAGCTAACTCATCAGACTACTTGAAGTGAGCGTCCAGCAGGACAATACGATGGGGTAACAGCTATTAACACATACACTACCATTCAAAAATATTTGATCACTTGTTAGGTGTACGTTTGATAATAGAGAAAATAGAGTAAAGGTCGAGATAGTTGATTATTGGTTGTCTTTATCTAATAACACTAATTTTTATTATTATATGTTCAATTTTTCCACTTTAATACAAAGATAAGGTTATTATTTTTACTTTTTACGTGATTGAACTATTCAGATTCTACTATCTTATATTCAAATTTTCGGTTCAAAATTGTTTAATGACATTTCAATGTGGATAATGTTACGTTTTATGATTGACTATTTTGTTGGCAATATGGTTCGGTTACCAAGAAATTGTTTGGGCCACCAATATCAGCAGACGTGTCTCATAAAGAGGAAAACTGCAGCTTTCAATAATAATCGAATTGCAGTTGGAAAACTACCTTTTAATATAACGAAATAGAATAAAACGATTCTTATAAGCTAAAAAATATCGAAGTTGGAGTACAAATACGTGGAAAAATGTTCCATTTTCTCATTTATCAAACGTACCTACAAGTGATCAAATACTTTTGAGCGGTAGTGTATGATGTGTAAAAATAAAATATCTATACTTTTAATTTATTTTTCTTTCAAATGCTTTTAATAAACTGGCGCGATCGTCACGATGAAAATGGAATCAAACACGACTATATTTAGATTCTTTTTTAAATACAACTACGACTAACAAGGAGAGGTCCCAGGTGTCCGTCTTCGACTGCTTTGGTTTTTGGATATGTTTTAGAGGACCGAAAAATAAGATTATACGTGTTTTTTATAGCGGTCCCTTTTCATATTTAGGGGGTAAAACCACTCCTCAAAGTTATAAGATTTTTAGGTGTTCATCTCCGATTGCTTACTATAAAAAAAAACATGTACAGTAATTCGTCGTTAGTGTCCCGTTTTTACCATGCGTTATAATCACGCTCACTATCCCCACCATTTCTTCGAATCCTTCAGTCGAGAGTGAGAGAACGAAAGAGATGACGGCAACTTCGTGTCAACTGTTTCGTTCCCTCTCGCTCGGCCCTGGGGTTTTCTCACTCGCGGCAGCGGCCGCACGGAATAGCCTTAGAGCCTATACTACTCTAAGGGAATAGTGTCCGCATCGCGTTAGTGTCCCGCCGCCAGCCCCGATCGTCGTGATTCTAACGAGGCATTACTGTACATATATCTTATTTTTCGGTCCTCTAAAACATATCCAAAAACAAAAGCAATCGGAGGTGGACACCTGGGAACCTCTCCTTGTAAGTAGTAGTGGTTTGCGTTTTCACGCATTATGCGCTCATAACGCCTAAAATCACTTACTTTCTAATTTCTTTTATGTAGGAAATTCTTTTATTTGACCACCAAGTTTATGCCTCGATGCCACCACCACAAAGAACCCACATAACGGCATCTAAGAACTGTGTGAGAGTTAGGCACTTGACACGAGGGTCAAATAACTGCGACCGTTCCCTTTTCAGGACCGGATGCGAACACTTAATCGGGGGAAGGTTGTAGTGAATCTATCAACGCTTGATAGGGTATGTTGTACTGTTGTTACGATGTAGGAAAACACTCGTTTTTGAATTCAAACGGCGGTGAATTCAAACGGCGCGTGGCTCAGCGAGCCTGAAGGGTCGGCTCGAGCGCCAAACAAAGAACTTCTTTGTCGGCTAGCT
The DNA here is from genome assembly GCA_951215215.1 of Andrena trimmerana. Lineage (NCBI taxonomy): Eukaryota > Metazoa > Arthropoda > Insecta > Hymenoptera > Andrenidae > Andrena > Andrena trimmerana. The sequence continues at coordinate 12,426,851 of OX578063.1, read as the reverse complement.
GACTCGCGCTCGCCAAGCAGATGCGCCGAGCCTGGGCGAGCCACGCGCCGTCTGACTTCACCTTAACAAACTTTATTTTAAATAAGAGACATTCTTTGACACTTCGGTGGAGAAGATGCGAGATGGGTCCGCGAGTAACAGAATTATGACGCTTTAACGCTAAAAGTCGGAATCTGACAACAAGTGTCTTGTGGCCCTGTGACGGTCTAGGTGTGAGGATTCAGAAGGCTTGCAATCCGCAGATCAGGTGCTTCTCGAAACGTCTCGGTATGTTGAGGTTATAACACCGTCGCACAGACATACCGTTTAGATGGAGAATTATTATGCCGACAGACAACACTTTGGAATGAATTACGTTTAGTTAATAACACGTAGGGGTTCGGCGGTTGTACACAAAAAATGACATTAAAATGCTACATACAAACTTATACATATAGGTAAAGATTGCGGTCCAAGGTATAAACTAAGGAGGATGGGATTGATGAATAAAGATACAACGGTTGAAAGATGACAAATGCGTAAATGACTAGTATAGGCAAAAGTTATGGAAAGGCTACATATTTGGCAAACAGGATGACTCGGAAGGATGGGCTGAAGATTCGACTCGTTATCACAGCCCACAAGTTGTGGGGTTCATCGGGGCGTTATTTATGTGTATGCCCAAATTGTAATTTTGTGTGCGCAGGAAGTTATCACGAGATAAGCTTACTCGAGAAGGAAACGGTTGGAGGTTTCCAACACTTTTTGGAGTAATGCCAGTGAAGACGAGACATATTTGTTCACACAAGTGAGGATCCTCCCCATGGGTAGTGGTGGGCTTCTTAACACTGTCTTACAAAGTTACACGGACTAATCTGAGATTTTCTCAGGTGGCGTGTGAAACGATATCATTACGAGTATAAATCACAATATGTGCTTTTCGTCACTTGTTACAGAACGGCATTTATTTGGTCATATTTTTGCACATGCCAGGTTTTTAAGGTACAAATGTACAAAAGATATATTGAAAATGTGCCTAAGTAGATTTTTAATTTTGTCGCCGTCGGCAAACTGCCGACTTATTGGTTTTATAACATTACTCTATTTATGCAAGGCACATCTCTGTCATTTGTTCTGTCTATCTTTAATTTTTGGCCTCGTACACATTAAAGCTGGGAATCCACCTAGAAGCTAAACTATGCTATGCCATGCTACGTTTTAAAAAAATTAGCTTCAATACATTCTTATGGAATCGTTTTCACCAAAAGCTAAGTTAAAACATAGTATAGCTTAGCTTAGCTTCAAGTGGATTCCCGCCTTTAGGGGATGTTTGCTCAAAAGTGTGTGAAAAATAAGCGGTTTTATGAATTTTTTTCTCCCAAAATAAATGTTCTATATAGTTCTGGTTTTGTACATCTGTGCACTGATATTTTACCAACACTTTCACGCTGTTACATTAAAAAGTGACAAATATTTATTTGTATATATTAGCGGCATATATAATGCATATTTTTGACTAAACAAAAGATGTTTTCTTAAAGCTTATGATGTTAATAAACTTCATGCCAAAGAACAAGTCTTAATTTTAATTTGTTTCTTTGTAATTAATTGAAACCGAAATGCTTCATTTTAAACAGGAACGACTGCTTATAGTCTGATTTTCGAGAGTTGAGACCTCGGGCGGGGATGGCTTCTTTGCGATGTTGTCGCTTATTCAGGCTCGTTAAGGGTGTTCCTCTGGCTTGGTGTTTACCCTATTACCTGCGTCGTGACCAATGGCTTTCTACTGCTTAGTCGTGAGTCCTTACCTATTGTTTGCTCTGTCGGACATCTATCGCAATCCTTTCCGAGAGGGCCCAACCAACATGGTTTCTATGGTGACAGATAGAAGTCCCGAATCTTATTGGAGAATGCGGAAGGCATGCGGCGGAGAGAAAGCATACCATAAACTGTTGAAGAAAGCGCTGCGCCCCATTCCGGGTATGCACCCGACTGGTTCAAGGGTTGTAAGTACGGATGAAAGGATAACGAGAACTACTGATTTTGTTTGCACACATCGGTGAAAAAATATATAATGCGAATGACATGGGCACGTGACCGTGACAGTAAAGCTCACGGTTTGCTTACATACCTATAACTTAATCCGACGCACCGCTGTCTTCAACAATTTATTGCGTCGTTAATTTTAACAATGCCGTCATAGAGGGTAACTATTTTTAAACGATTTTATTCAGCTTCGATCTGCTGTTTGTTTGTTTGTATGTATGTTTGTATGTATGGTTCAAATCTGGAAACTCAAATTTAACCCACTTCCAACTATCCAATTGTCTTAAAAATTTGCAGGTGTGCGTAGTGTGGATGACAATACAATATTTAAAAAAAAATTAACCTCGAGCGGGTGAAAAAATTACCCAGTCGTCAATAAATATAACCCATAACCACAAATCCAAACGACTTGAAATCAGCCACTCGCGTTCTTTACGAAAAAGACAAAAACCCGCTGCGTTCGGGGCGCTAGTCGCATTGACATGAAATCAGCCTATAACCACAAATCAAAACAATTTGAAATCAGCTTAGCTAAGTTATATATTCGCAAAGCGATTTCAATAAATAAAAACAATATATATATAAAAAAAATTTATGTTAAACGATTTTATTCAAAATGCACAAAAAAAGAAAAAAATAATTCTTTTCTGGTACTACAATTTCGATGGTGCTTTTTCTCTTTAAATAAAATCATGGCACAGGGTATGTCATAACAGAATATGAATCAATTTAATACAGAATCAAGCGTGGAAATGAATTTGTGGTTAGAAAGTTTTTGGTCGCATTAATGAATCAAACAAAATATTTTAATTGCGGGATACAGATTGTAATGTGACAGAATATGAATCAATTAAATACAGAATCAAGCGTCGAAATGAATTTGTTATGACACACCCTGCAGCACGATTTTATTTAAAGAGGAAAAGCACCATCGAAATTGTAGTACGAGAAAAGAATTATTTTTTAGTTTTTTGTGCATTTTGAATAAAATTGTTTAACATAAAAATTGTTTTTTATATATTTTTTTCAAATTAATAAACTGCCAAGAATATGGCAATATTCTTTGAAACATTTGTGGAAATGTGATTTCGAGTGGAAACTTGTGACGTCCCGACCCCATCACGCGACTTAGTGTCAACGAGCGTCACCAGAGGTCTCCAATCTTTCCCGCTAGTGCTAACTATCAATGTCATTCGTATATATACAAGTTTCCAAATCATATCCTCTGTGTCCCCGTGCGTGTCTAGGGCAGGGGCCGTCAGCTATAGCCCTACTGATGAGTAGTCTGGCTGGCGGTCCCAAGACGAAACACACCTCTTCTTTTCCTCCTCGATCCCAAAAAGCCAATCCACCTGCCCCGCACAGTTTACTCCATTGCGGCGTAATCCGGCCGGCCTTAGGGCGCGACGGTACGTTGGAGGCGACGGGGCAAGAACTCCCGAAATCGTCATCGTCCTAACCCCATCACCACCCCAGGACGTGACAAACTTACAAAAGGAAAATTCGTTTACAATTTTATATCCTGGAAAAATGATTTCTCAATTTGAAAAATTTACTCCGAAAGACTAATGATTCTAAATAATCACAAAAAAGAATGAGGTTAATGCTATAAATAATTAATAATGCTATAAAATACACAGTAGAAATACTATAGGTACTTCTTGAGTAAATTTGGAAGCAACAAAACAATTGACCATAACCTCCTCATAAGTTCAACTGAACTGGGTACATAATACTCCATTGTGATCAAAATTCCTGACAACGGCTGAAAAGATGGTAGATGCAGGGACTGTTTTCACCGAGCCGATGGGAGAGACGCAGGTACGCTTGAAGATAGAAAAAGACAGCCGATCTGCCGCAAAACGTGGCAACGCCGCACGCAATCCGAAACGTACCATTGGTTCCTCCTTAAGGGGTAACACCACTGTAAATTTTTCGGAAAATTTTTTTTTTTTTTATTGGCTTAAAATATGCTTTGAACCCTTTAGAATATGGGGCAAAAACTGTATTACTTGAAACAAATTTGTTTCCTTGAAATTTCGAGCTCTTCCCCAAGCGCATCGAACTGCTTCGAAACAACTACTGGCGTTCAATTAATCCCTGCTGGGAAGGTAGAACCTAATTAATGTCCTACCTTTTGATTTCTAACTTCTCTAATACACAATGGATGTCGTTAGAAAGTTTTTTTTTATGTTCAGTTAGAAGCATTTCCAAATAAAAGTATGTTAGCGGCAACGTATTTTCTTTAAACGCGTTTTTCTCGAAACACGACTTTTCAACACGGCACGCAGCATAACTCCAACAATTTTCATTCTTTTCATTCGAAATTTTAACTATATCTTTAAAATAACATTTTGAAGAGAAATACGTACTCTTAATATCTGGTAACTTAACCGATTATACACTATTGAATTACGGAGGAAAACCTTAAGGGTACTATTAAAAAAGAAAGACATTGATTCTTGTATTTCGATAACAAAGTAAAAAAGCAAAGAAATCAGATATTGCATTACTCGTTCTGGCTTATATCAAAAACTTCTGGTTGGACAGGTTTTCATAGAATAAGTAAATTAAGGCCGTTAAATTATACTAGAGCGCACTTTATAGGCACATACAAGGTGCCACTCCACTTAAAGATAACACTCCACTTCTCTCCATTATCACTTATCCGTACGCGGCTGATTCTCAGTTACCACTTCGCGGCGCCTCTCAACCAAGAGTACTTCCTTAATCGTTTCGTTTTTTTAATAATGAGCTGAGATTTGTTCTTTTATTCCGGGAATAATAATGCTATCGATTGTTGCAATTTTGTTAATATCGCAAATTGTCACTAGAACAATGGCTTGTCGGTATGAATTGTATGCACATAATAAAAAACTTCAAACTGTACTTATAATTTTACAAATATTATTACTCATTGTATATAATTATTATACCGTTTCTTTAAATGTAACTATTCATAAATTACTTACAGAAATATTACTTTATTAAATACAAATTTATGTATATCCCTAAAGGTAACATTTTGATTGGCGTCGACGTGTTTTTACGTCCTGATTGTCATCCTGTGCACGATTTTGGCGAGTTTTCACGTCGATAATTTTTTAATAGCATCGAAAGCATTGTCCGTTGGTCCCATAATGTTTGGTTTGAAAACAAACCAAGCTTGGAGTTCGCTTTGTACTTCGCTGATTCAGGAAAGCGCGAGGAATCGATGGCAAAAACGCCTGCGCATGGGTTAGTAGTCCACTATGGAAGTTAAAATTTTTGAATTTTTAGACCCCGTATTTTTAGAATAATAGTATTTTAGGCCCAGGTTATAAAACACACGAGGAGTCTGTACATCTGCATTGCACGTAGGCCAACTTTTAATCCGCCCTTAATGGCCTCAGGCACGGGGACCATTAACGCGTAACGGTTCCGACGGACCCAATGTTGGTCCGCGGCTTTGGCAACTTTTGGGAAAGACCCATGAGTCACGGGTCTATCAGCCCTCGCGTATAGCGCAGACGTTGGTGTTTTCCGCGCGTGAGGAAGACACTTTCGCTAGTAGGTATCCACTGCCATACAGCCAATCGTTGACTAACCCTGATTGGCCATCTAAATTACCCTCTCTGCATTCGAGTTCAAAGTCCGTGTCTTCCTTCGCCATGGAAAATGCAGAGGGGGCAGTCATCTCCCGTCAGCGCAGTACGGTTAGCGTCAATCCGTCAGCGCAGAACGATTAACAGAAAACAATTATATGAGGCAGTCAGAGCAACAACGGACTAACCCACATTTTTTTCGAAATTGAATTAGTAGCAATAACGCATTCCAATAGGCTCTAGTAACCATATAAAATAGGAAAAAAAAAATTTTTTAATGTGGTTTGGTCCGTTGTTGCTCTGACTGCCTCATATATAAATTCTATTCACAATTCACTTGTCAACTCCGTTTTGTTGTTGTTATTGTTTGCTGTCAAATATGGTGCATCATTGTTTCCGTTAGTACATTCTGCATTCAATTTACTCAGCCCTATCACATTAACACGTTCAGGGTTCATCCGCGTAATTTCGGGGTCGATAAAAATCGTAATGGAGATTTACGACCTACGTTGATTCGACACTCAGAGGTCGAGCCTCTTCGACGTTACGCGCGAACAAATTAAATATGCATTACCAAAGGACTGGTGAGATTCTCCTGATAAAAATGTGTTTAAACTAACCTCATTCGGACTGTCTTTAATTATACATAACATACAATTAAAAAATAATTCGCATCATGCATAATTGAAATTTTAGCTTCGGGATTTATTAGTTTCCGAGATATTAATAAAAAAAACTTTCAGTAGGTATTTCAGTCGACTTATTCCGACATAACGCATTCCACTTTTCAGCTTGACCCGGGTATTAGGGGCCGGAAGCCGCTTGCGGGTCCGTAAAGCATGGTAGTGAACCGAAATGAGTTTGGAGATTTGAATCAGCAACTTGCGGATGCGACCCATCCTATTATACAGCATGTTACTCTACTGATAGTAAATACTCTACGGGGTGATTCTACAGGCCAAAATAAGGCGAAATTATAGAATACAACTTTTTTAATATCGCGCTTCGTATTCAAGAAAGAAATTGACTTTGAATTTCAACTAAATACGCGTGCCCTTTAGGCGATGAGGGGCACGCAGAAGTAAGGGGAACACGTCCATCTGTCAGTCCGTAGAACAGGTTGAGGGGCGGGAATAAAACAAAAAAATTTATTGAGAGTGGTGAGTTTTCAACTTGAGAGGTCAGAACCTTTAATTTCAGTTAGCGCTAACTTATCGGTATTCTGGTTCATCAAACTGAAGCTACATAACAATGTATAAAGTAAAACGAATTACCTAGAACATAAATGTCATGCACACCAGCAGACGACGAATTTTGCGCGGCGTGTTGATGGATCATGTATAACTCCTATATTTATTATTAAAAACACTAGTTTACAGTCATTTTGTGCAGCAGATGCCACTACTTTTTTCATATATAAAATGGCTTGCCGATTCCGAAAATATGGTCTAAAAAATTTTCTATGGATACGTTTTCGAGATATCGACGGGTGAACTTGTTACCTATCTGTTAAAAAGGTGAACCCAGTTAATTGCGAATATCTCGTGTTGCGAATGTTGGATTTGGTCGAAAATTATATCAAATTAAAGATAATTGAATTATCAAAAAATGTACTTTACAAAATTTTCAAATCGGTTCAATATTTCGGGTGAAATCGATGGTAATATATGAAAAAAGTCATTTTTTCACCGAAATTGAGATCGACGATTCATTTAATCATCTGGGAAAAATCGAAATCGCAAAAATGGGCCCAGTTTCTCATTTCTTAAGTTCAGTCTGCACTTTTACGAAGAAAACAAGCTGCTACTGAAGAAAAGCTATGGATAAACACCAAAGCTAGAGACAATTGTGTGAAAACACTAAAATTTCATTTGTTCTTGGTTTTTGTGTTTTTTTTAAATGTTATTATGTTATTTCAATTTTAATTAATTCTGAAAATTTTTTCAAGTATTTTGTTAATATGTGTTTGGATTAGAAATAGTAAAAATGCACTCAAAACTAAAAAATAATTCTTTTCTTGTACTACAATTTCGATGATGTTCTTTCACTTCCAATAAAATCGTGGAGCATTTTTAATAAAATCGTTTAATATAAATTGTTTTCATATATTTCTACTCGTAGCTCATTTTTTATTGTATGGTTTTCATTTTTTTTTATTTTTCCAACAGGCGTAAATATGTCCCTGAAGATATATTTCTTGTATTCTCACTCGAATTTTTTCGCGGAAAATCTTGGTGACATAAATGACAAACACGAAGAGAGATTCCACCAGAATATGCAGAGTATTAGCGGCGGTATCATGGATTTTGGGATGAGACAAGAATGGGAGATTATATTTGGTACAAGAGAAACGAATGCCTAAACGAACAAAAGATAAAAAAGAGCCATAACTATTTATAAAACACACATACCTATGTAAATTAACAAAATTCTTGAAAAAATGTACAGAATGCATTAAAATTGAAATAACACAATAAAATGAAGAACAAAAAACACAAAAACCAAGAAAAAAAAGATATTTTATTGTTTTCACACAATTGTCTCCAGCTGCGGTATTTATCCATAGATTTTATTCAGTAGCAACTTGTTTTCTTCGTAAAAATGCAGACTCAACGTAAGAAATGAGAAACTCGGCCCATTTTTGCGATTTCGATTTTTCCCTGATGATTAAATGAATTGCCGATTTCAATTTCATGTCGAAAAAAATGACTTTTTTCACATATTTCCATCGATTTCACCCGAACTACTGAATCGATTTGAAAATTTTGTCAGGTACATTTGTTGGTGATCCAATAATCTTTAATTTAACATTATGTTCAACCATATCGGTCATACATATAACGAGATATTCGCAATATAAAACATTCACCTGTCGATATCTCGAAAACGTATGCATAGAAATTGTTTTAGACCATATTTTCGGAATCTGCAGGCCATTTTTGTTGGAGAACTGCACTTTGTTCAAAAGATTGTTACTTCTAAAAACCATATTTTTCATGTTGTTCTGAACAGTAGCAACTACTGATACATGTCAACTACTGCTGTCTTTACCCTATCTGTTGGAAACTTTTTGGAAAAAATAATTTTTTTGAATATTCGCTTATTATTTATAACTTTCCCTTCGCCTCCAAGATAAATAATTATGCATTTTGTAACATATCCTGTAAAAAACTTTCGCTGCCAGCCAGGTCCAAAATTGACCAATTTCTACCATTCTCCTTATCTTAATTATACTTCTGGGAGGTATTTAAGTATTTTCCATGGTAATAATGAATAGGAAGTATTTTCTGCTATACATACAGGGTACCCCAAATTCGAGGGACTTCCCGACACATGCAATATTCTCATGCCAAAAGACATAGAAAAGTCCTTTACCGTTTTGGAATCCGAGGCTTCGTTCTCGAGATATTAACAGACAAATATTACCGGTCAAACTTCTGGGCCGCCCAGTTTAAAACTGAGACAGCTGACAATGACGCAGGAACAGTGCCCTGCACGTGTAGATACAGACCCACGTACACAGTAGAGTCGACCGCGCTGGTCAAACCGTGAAAATGGGTTAACTCAGTCGGCTCTACTGTTTCGCATATACGGTGAGCCGGCCAACACAAAGGCGGCTTATGAGATTCTGTTTTGGAATGCTTGACTAAGCGCAAGTGAATACAAGAATTTTGCATACTCGCAAGCTTTCAAGTCAAGCTTCCAATATTACATAACTATCAGCAAAGCACTGCCGTAAACAAGTAGTTATGCACCTCGTAGACCCATACTTGCAGAAAGATCAAGCCAACCAACTCTATGAAGCGATATTCGGAAATAAATTTCACCAAGTTTACAAGCACCGCTTTAGATTTCGCAAGTGAAGGAACGCTGCTAATTAAATGCGAGGGCTCGCTGCGCATTATTCAACCAAAAAAAAGATTATAAAACTCAAATACAGTGTCCCTCGTCCTTGCGCCCGATGTGCGACGGGCACTGTGTATATCTATGTAAGGATTGCGGTGGCCTGCAATAGATACATATTGAATTAACATTCAAAATATTTTGATATGACTTGTTTCTGATTCAACATACTGTTTTTATTCATACAATACAATTTTGTATGCTTAGGATAACAATAAATATCTTTTTTCTTTACAAATTCATGATTTTTTCAACTCAAAAGATGTCATCCTTCAGTATGCAAAATAAATTCCCTTTTTTGAAAGTTGCAATATAAGACTCTTTTTTTATGAAAGTAGCATATCTCAAGAGTACAACCAATAATGTTTAGCTGGAAATATTAAAAAATAAAAAAGTTATGATTTTTTAAGCAACAAAAACTTTTTCTCGGAACTCTATTTTTCATTTTTTTTTTTAAACATGATGGTACTTTAAATACTAATTTTCAACAATGATGAGATATTCTACAATATTCAAACGTTGTCTGGGAATTTTTACGACTTAATTTACCAGATAGTTTTTAATAGCCGCTGATTCAAAATTGGCTTGGGGCGAATTGAACCAGTGTGATAACTACGTTGGAAAAGTAGGTGGGATAACCGATCGTTAAACTTTCCGGGGAACTGTGCCGTCAAATAGTTTAAACTATGACGTCAATATCCATCTATACTTGGTTGAAGTGACTGTTCATTAGTGTGCAGTGTGCACCACTAAAAAAATCTAACAATTTAAAAAATATTGATTTCTATATTAATTATCTAATTTGAATTTGTTATATAAACATTAGAAAAATAACTCTTTAAGGTAGTTCCTAACGAACTATGTTAGTCAAATTAGAGTTGGGTAATAAACGACAGATATCAAGTAGTATGATACTATGGAAATAATAATAATAATTTTTAACATCATGTATATATATTTTAAATAGTTCAATGTTAATATAAATAATTGTAATACGAAAATAGAATATTAAATTGGTTAACGTAGTGAATTGGAGCAGCAGATCTGACAACGTCGCATTCATTCAGAGCGTCTTTTATGACCAAAATGTTAGAAAAAATGTTCATATGAATCTGAATCTTCGTTCGCTATTTAAATGTCTAAACATATCGATTGTGCGACGTTACCATTTTCACTGCTCTACGTAATTTCTAAAAAATTTGCACGTAAACGTATTTTTTATGGGCATTTACGAAGAAACCATGGGGTCAGTTACGCTAAAATAAATACATTCATTTCGTGACATTTCGATGTACATTGGGGCCAATTTTGGTACACTTCTTAAATATAGTTTTCCTGTTTCAGCAGAAAAACTGAAACTATAATCCTCTTTTTTCGACTCTGCCATATGCCACTGTGTTAAAATGCATCAACTTTAATTAACAATTTCTCGATAACTACGTGATAAATCGATTTTAAACTTTGTACAAGGGTTCCTTGTATTCCAAATTAGTTTTCAACGAAATTTGAAAGAATTCTTGAATTTAGTAAATTATTCAGGAACTCCCTTAACTCACTGTCAACTGCGTCAAAGTGCTGCAAATTTCACATTAAAGTGTAAATATTGATTTGGTGCTTACACATTACCTTCTGCAAAGGATTATCATTTTGTTGTTTAGCATTTCTACTTTCACGGCATACATATTCAAAATGTTCATTTGACTATCCTCCATGCAGTTACATTCGACAGTGATGCGAAAACGGCGGATATATAAGTGTAACATCCCAGGCCCGCCACGGGATCGTGACTGTTAGTGCTAGCCAGCATCACCAGAGGTCTAATATTTCTAACTCTTTCTCGCAAGTCCTAAGTTTTAGTCTCGTTTGCATATATAGAAACTCCAAATTTATTCCTCTCAGTCCCCATGCGCAAGGATGCCAGAAGAAGGGGCAACAGGGACGGGTTTATGACGGTATCTTCGATTGTCACATTCGCGGCTCCCATTTGGTGGAATTGCAACCATACAACTATGGAGAGTTTAAGGTTTTTCGAAAGGAAATGCCTGAGGGCGTGCCTAAGCTTTATTATTATATATAAGAACGCAGCCAATCTGAATGGCATCACTACTTCAAGAACCAAAAACTATACTGTATGATAGAGCAGGGATCTCTAGAATTGACCGAACCTGATCCATCATCAAACTCCACTCGCGATTATTATAGTAGGCTTCTTCCGCATAATAAGAATAATGTTATTCGTTCGCTTGTGGAACAGCCCCGGTCTTACTCTCGCAAAGGCAAATCCTATCGGGTTACATCCTCCCGCAAGTATTCACATATTGTGATAATGATCCAAAATGCGGAGAATATTCCACTGCTGTACCATTGGAGGAGAAACAAAGCGGACAAAAGAATTTTCGCTTGTAGAGCAGAACCATACAACCAGGGGTGTGCGGGTACCCGACTTTTCGGGTTCGGGACGGGCAGACAACTTTCGGGTGGGATCGGGCAGGGTCCCGATACTTTCGTATTGCTCGAGATTCCGACAGTTTCGGGATTCCGAGACTCGATTCGGGCTACAAGCATAACCGCCATGAGCGGGCAATTTGATTTCAGGTCGGCTCGGGAAAACTCGGACGCGATCGGACGATATCGTTACCAGTAATAGATTAAAATTATTACCTGAGAACATCGAAAAATTATGTTTCTTACACGTTAATTTGAAATAATAAAATATTTGCTTCCAGTATATTGTTGTTACTATGAAACATCCAGGAAATATTCCTTTTTGTATGCTTATAGTTGTTCGTACGTTTTCTATTTTAAATCTGAACCTATCCCGAAAAAGATAATACCCTATATATTCCCTTTACATGAAGTACTAAGTATGAAGTAGGTATATTTTAATAAGATTTTAAAATATTGTCGATATAAAAATAGTCTTCTTCCCAAGTTCTGAACATGGTATTTATTTAAGTACGTATATGGACGTATTCAGTATTCACAGACTACATTTGGTAGCAATGAAAATACATATATATGTAAATAAATAATAAGATACAAATTATGATTCAACAGGAGACAGAAAGGTAAAAACTTATCACTCTGATATCGATATAAATGATATACATAATTCTTTCCGTCTCAGTCCCCTCGTAATAGCTGGCTTTCGAGCCGATCGCGGCCGAGTTTTACCAAGCCGACCTGAAATCAAATTGCCCGCTCATGGCGGTCATGCTTGTAGCCCGAATCGAGTCTCGGGATCTCGAGCAATACGAAAGTATCGGGACCCCGCCCGATCCCGCCCGAAATTTTCCGACCCGTCCCGAGGGCCGAGAATCCGAGCCGCGGAACGATCCGCACACTCCTATTCGAAACGCGTATTCTCTCGTCGTCGCAGAACACGAGTGAGCCAGAAGTGGTGGGGATAGCGTCAAGCTTCTGTCATGTATAGGTCAAACCGAGCTGCAGCGTAGAAATACACGCACAGGGGGACCAAGCCGTCATTGTTTGGCCGAAGTTCCCGTTTAGTTAGCACCAAATAGGTAGGAGGCGCTAGGTACATCACACACACATACCTAGGTGTATCAGTGAGCACGACACACAACTTTTCGACGTTGGTGAAATGTTACCATGACGACCGTCGTCATTTTTAATTGTTTGGCGCGCAGGCACGAGGAAGTGTAACCCGCGTGGATCAGTCATCACATAGACTGAAAAAAACCCAAAGGACTCCTGTCATTTCTAAAATAAAATTTAAAAGATTAAATTTTGGAATGACCAGAAATCCTACAAATGGCGTTCTCACTTTCCCTGGTTTACCTTTTTTAAGGCCGTCTGACCATGGATCGTCGCGTCAGTGACGCGTTTGCAGCAGATAGAAGGATATACAGTACTGTCTCCGTATGTACTCGGTTTGGTGTACACGATACGGGTTACTCGCTATCCCCACCACTTCTGGCTCACTCTTGTCTGGCGAAGGTGAGAGCGAGATGGAACGAGAGCGAGCGAGAGCCACTGAAAGCGAGCGAGGACGGTACGAGACAGACGACGCGTTAATGTTTTGTCTCGGTCCGTCTTTCGGGCACCGTGACTCTCCGTCCTTTGCGTGCGCGACGGGCGTGCGCGATGGTCGCAAGCAGTTACGGTGATCACGGGAACCGCTTCGCAAAATCATGACGCAGGCCCGGCTCAGTCTTTTTTGCGCCCTAGGCGATCTTGTCAAATTACACCCTTTATTATAATACATTTATTAGAGTTTATTGATGACCTTACTCTGAATTTTTATTCGTAGTTTAAAACAGATGCAGTACCATTTGTAATATTTCATTTTAAAGTTTATTTCCAACATACAGGCAATGAAAATACCATTTTGCACTTCTTGTCGACTTTCCGCCCTAGGCAGCCGTCTAATTTTACTTATAGGGACCAGCCAAGCTTACAGGCAGCGATCATTGCGATCACTGCATCTTTTATTGTAAATACAATACCTCGATGGACTGTTACAAATACAACATTAATGACAGTACATCAAATTATCTATGACTGTATTCACTGCCTGTATTGTTGAAAATAAACTTTAAAATGAAATGTTACAAATTGTACTGCATCTGTTTTAAACTACGAATAAAAATTCAGAGTAAGGTCATCAATAAACTCTAATAAATGTATTATAATAAAGGGTGTAATTTGACAAGGTCGCCTGGGGCGCAAAAAAGACTTGAGCCGGGCCTGCGTCAAGACTGCGAAGCGGTTCCCGTGGGCAGCGTAACTGCTCGCGACCATCGCGCACGCCCGTCGCGCACGCAAGCGTTCCATCTCGCTCCCCCCTTCGGCCAGAAAGAAGCGAGAAACGAACACTCGGAATTAGGGTCGCTGTTCACGATACGGGTTACTCGCCGGTCCCGACCAGTGAGTACATACGGAGACAATACTGTACAAAGAAATTGAATATATTTTCTTTTCCTAAGAAAAGAAGAAATATTCAAGTTCAATGTTTATCCTTCTATCTGCTGCATTCGTGTCGCTGGCGCGACGATCCGTGGGCAGGTTAAGCGGTGCATTACACGTATACACATACACATACGTCCCGATTCATACTGATTCACACATTTACAGTTTAGTACGCACCTAATAGGCAGGAGGCGCTACAAACTCTGCTTCAACTTTCGTAAGAGGGAAGCTTGGCCCCCCTGTACACGCATCAGAATAGGTGTGCCTTAGGCCTTAGCTCCGAAAATATTCAGGAGCTTTATTGGTCGGAACATTCATTCTTTCTCGATAGCTTCATCTCGTATTGGTCTACGCATAACTTTGTGACACACACAACTACATATGTACTACGCTGACAATAAGAATAAATAACAGCCATACGGCTACGTTCAGACGGGGCCGAGCAGCATTCCCGTTACCCCACCATACCCTTCGGTGGCTAGGGAACTCCAATTGACAAATCCACGATCGTCAGATGGTGATAGCTGATTTCTCCTCGATCGCTGATCGCGAAAACGAATCGACCGGCCAATATATATGAATACGACCTTAGGATAAAGATATAATGAAAGATGAAAAATTATTCGAAGCCAAAGATGAAAGGCCTTCGAATAAACAAAGGAAACTAATAAATACCCGAAGCTAAATAGAATTTTAGATTTGGGGTACACACACCCTCCCCCCAAACCTCGTGTCGATCGGCCACTGGGGCCATTCGGAAGTATATTCTTTTAATTAAATAATGCCCATCTCTGCATAGGAGCGTAAAGAATTACAAAAAAAATCAAGTAGTCAACTGTTGACCGATTTGGAGACTTTTCCTTGTTATATGTTATATACCAGCGCTGGGCAGCGGTGGGGCCCCTCACGCGCCAGCTTCCCCTTCCAATCTGTCTCTCGCACAGCGTGCCTTCCGTCGTCAAGGAGACCGCGCGACGCTACGAAGGCTGCCATGACGGGCTAGCCGTGCTAGCGTCTTCGCGGTTAGCGTCGCGCGGTATCCCTGACAACGCGGACGAGAGTGGGAGAACCCCGAACTTACGCGTAAGCGATTTTGCCCAGCGCTGTTATATACAATAGTCGGAAGAATAATAATAAAAGCAATAATTGCAAATAATTACTGTAACTTCCACATTCTGAAAATATGATATCAGTAAATCACTACTTCCAGTGTTATTAAAAAATTCCAATCTCTTTTTTTATTTGAAATAATGTGGCCATATAATTATGACATATATTCGGCAGCGGTTATGTATGTGTTACTGTAAAAGTGTGAATTTAGTAAATGTACACAGTTTCCAGCAGTTTCTAGTCAATGTATGCCTAAAATGCATATAATCTAACTTACAATCATCCAAAAATACATACATTGACTGTGTCACGCTTTTGCTGTGGCACATGTATCCAGCTAACGCTTCAGTTTTACTATGATTCCACGTTGGCAGTCCTCCCGAGTAGGCGCCATCTCGTGTCCACTAGCTCAACTAAATTTGTCACGTGACTTGCTCTGTATTATCGCCAATATGGCGGAACTCGTATTTGGGAATGCAATCACGGGGATACGTTTTTCGTCCTTATATGAACAGATTTTACGCTGGGCGAGGTCTCATTCGAAAGAGGAAGGTTCAATGCAGCGCGCTCTGGTCATCGTTTGAGTCACAAAACTCTTTTAGTGACCTAAAAATACTTCGATTCATGCGGGTGTATTTTGTCAACTTTTGCTCTACTTTGAACACTCGTATTATTAGATATCAACACAATTTCGTCGAACCATGACCAGAGCGCTCTGCACTGAACCTTCCTCTTTCGAATGAGACCTCATCCAGCCCAAAATTTGCTCATATAAGGACGAAAAACGTATCCCCCCAAACCCATGTTTCGGGCACATTATGTGGGTATTACAGCGCGCTGCATTATCCGTGTCTACCCCCTTAAAAACCATACAGAGTTCGCATTGCAGTAAAGAAAAATTTTACACGATATATATATATATATATATATATACATATATTGATTCCAGTGGGGAAGTACTTCTATGTTAGTAATTATGTTGGAAAATATCATTTTTCAATAAAATATTAATACATGCAGAAAGAAATTAATTAAAATGTATTTAACACTGACAAAAATACGTAATACTATTTATAAAATGTAAATTAAAAGGATTTTAAAGAATCAATGACTCACTGGAATTTTGCATTGTCTAATGAAACGGGTGGTCAGTAATTAGTTAAAAGAATACAGTATTGTCTCCGTATGTACTCGGTTTGGTGTACACGATACGGGTTACTCGCTATCCCCACCACTTTTTTCTCACTCTTGTCTGGCGAAGGCGAGAGCGAGATGGAACGAGAGCGAGCGAAAGCCACTGGTCTCGCTCCATCTTTCGGACGCCGTGTCACTCCGGCGCACGCAAAGCGTTCCATCTCGCTCCCCCCTTCGGCCAGAAAGAAGCGAGAAACGAACACTCGGAATTAGGGTCGCTGTGCACTATACGGGTTACTCGCCGGTCCCGACCAGTGAGTACATACGGAGACAATACTGTATATTGAAGTGTAGAGATAAATATGTTTGGTATGTATTACCTAAAAAAGAAAACAAAAACAGAAGAAAAGGGGAAAGATTAGAACAGGCCTTCCCAAGTAGGGGAAATCTGCTCCTGGAACACATGCTTCGGTTCTCTTTTCAACGCTGCGCCTTCAGCTGAGGTGGGACGACTTCTACTACCCTCTCTCCGAGGAGACAGTAACGTCGCTGGGAAGCATGTTGGGCGCTTTAGGGCGAAAGTACCAAATGTGTCAAATTTTTATAGGAAATTTCATAATGACTTAAAAATAGTAGGAAAAATTAACATTTAAACTAGCATTTCAAAATGACGTAAAAAGAATTTTAAAAAGTGTATTACATACAATGTAATAAGAAAGAATTAAAAAAAATGAATTACATACAATAATTTTTTTAAAAGAATTAAAAAAAATGTATTACATACAATGTATTACATACAATGTATTAATACATTTTTTAAAATTCTTTTTACGTCATTTTGAAATGCTAGTTTAAATGTTAATTTTTCCTACTATTTTTAAGTCATGAAATTTCCTATAAAAATTTGACACATTTGGTACTTTCGCCCTAAAGCGCCCAACATGCTTCCCAGCGACGTTACTGTCTCCTCGGAGAGAGGGTAGTAGAAGTCGTCCCACCTTAGCTGAAGGCGCAGTGTTAGAAGGAGAACCGAAACATGTGTTCCAGGAGCAGATTTCCCCTACTTGGGAAGGCCTGGATTAGAACGAAGATACACAAAGGTAAAATCATTTGTATAATTCTAAAGAAGAATTACTGACATCAGAAAACAATTAAATGAATACATAGATTAGTGTGGGCAAAATTGGATGCTAACGGCTATGCTCCAAAGATATTGATCGATCGTTAAAGTCAAGCTGGGTACCGTTAATGCTTCGATCGTTTGTGTTGCAATGACCAATATTAGTGTTATTGGCAATCAGTAATTGGAAACCTACGTAAAGTTGTAGATCCCTACCTAATGTCCAGTAGTAATCGATGCTGGTTAATACTAAAACGCAAACAAATAATGAAAATTGTGAATTTATGTCTAAAATAATCATATCTAATGATGAAATTGTAAAATCATGGAAAAACATTAAGGTGTAACGCCACGATGATAGACCGAAAATGGTAGGATAACTTTGGAGGAGATTTTAACGAAATTCATTAACTTTATTAAATATGTAAAACAATTTTCTAATGATAGATATGTATGAAGAAGAACAAAGAATTTTTTTCCAGATTTTTTTAATAAAATATAGCGGTACAATATCCGCACAGCCGATACGTATATCCCATTTAAGCCATTGAATGCTATACTTTTCAACAAATTGTTGACCATTTGAAGATGGATAAAGGCACAATTCGTCACATTTATTGCCGCGAGAAGGATTTAATATTACAAATTTCATTAAAATCAATAAATATTCTTAGAACGGACCGACTTATAGTATGAAAATCCATAGAGATCCCAAAACTAACAGCCCCAGAAATTCGTGATAAGGTGTTGGTTCAGATTAGTGTCCGAACAGTTCAACGGAAACTAAGTAGCAGAGTAAGGATTAAATGGCCGGATTTCTGCTAAGAAGTCATTGGTATTCAACAAAAGCATGCAAAAATTGATGAATTTTGCACGTGAACATCATGCATGGTCCACAGCCAACTGGGCAAAGGTCTGAGTTAGTGATGAGTTAAAATTTAGATACACAGCGATGGAATTACGTTTGTACGGTGTCTAGTCAATGAAAGGTTTAGTCGCCTTTATACCATTTATACGGTTAAGCACGGAGGAGATTGTATAATGTTGTGGGAGCATTTGGTCTTTCAGGATTAGGCTCCATTCATCGAATGAACCGTATAATGGATTGATATCAATATCGTAGCAGTTTAGAAAATGTCATGAAGCCACATGCTAATCGGGTCATGCCTGCTGAAAGGATATTTCAGTACAATAATGATCCAAAGCACACTGCAAACTCCGTCAAACAATGGGTCTCGGACAATAATATGGGGTACTGACAATAATATGGGGTCCTTTGGTCGCTATTCAAAAATTGATTTATTCGAAGCCAAAAAGATATACGGCTGCCCTAAAAGCAAGAGGTGCCCCACAAAATATTAGATTTTTTATTCCTTTTCAAAAGTGGTAACATTTTTGTAGGCTTTAAAAATGTGTCGTCTTGTTTAATGTGGCATACAATTTTTATTTGTTAGTTAAATAAATTCAACTGTAACTGGGATATATACAGATTTTAATTCTCTCTCAGAATATGTATATTAAATACATACTACAATTTTAAGTTGATGTTAAAAAATAATCGGAATAAAATAAAACGAATAAGTGGTAACTTTTTTGTGCGCTACTGTATGTAAAGTTTCAGTAAAATCAATGTGTAATAGCAGGTTGGTGTTTCGTTATAGAATGTTAAATCTTCCCAGAATACTAATACGAAAGATAAGAGGCAAAAATAACAACGTTAAACCCATAGAGTCATTTACAGTTTTGTCTTGAAAAGAACCCGCACCTCGGGACCGGGCGCGAGCTCCTTTCAAGACGGGTAGTTTATTCGGCTTGCTATTGCTCTTTGCCGTCTTCGTTCTGTAAGACGATGTCGCTGTTATCTCGACCGAAATTTATGGCTTGTCGCTGTCGCATGCCGTTCGCTCATTCTCAGTCTGTCTCACACCCCGCGGCGACTACAAAATAAGTAGTGGAGATAGAAATGTACTTCTAACGAAACAGGGGACCTGGACTTATAACGGAACAACACTGTATGTTATTTAAGTATATTAAACATCGAAATACTTTCCATATGACTTTCAATATTTTTTACAAAATAACTATTAACTACTTAATAAGGATCAAAAGATTAGAAGGCTAGAAACTCTTTAGAAAGTGTTATTATAGATTCGTAATATCGAAATACAGAAGAACCCCACATCCAACCTAATAGAGGTACCCACTTCAGGTATTTGATATTTTAACAAATTTAATCCCCGACAAAACGAACAAAGAAAGACAAAAATGGGTTGAGAGATGCGGAATTTTGTCCACAAAAAGGCACTGTGGAACTACTGTGCATCGTAGCGGGATCGCACGTTTGTGTGCATGCCATCATTAGACATATAAATCTGCAGAATTGTCATTTATTGCAAGTATGTCCGGAAAAGTATTATTTCTCATGTAAATTCCAATTTCCAGATGTTTATACGATATGTTTGTTAGAAGCTGATTGCGTCCTATGATGTGCGTGCTTATCACTTTCAACCCTTGATTCACATTGTCAGAAGTAGGGGAAGTAGGGGCAAAACCGGGGCGTTAAGGATAAAAGCTCATAACTTTGACATTATTAATGTAAAAAAGAAATTTAAATTAGCATTCATTAGAATAAACTCTTTATTAAATAATAGTATATATCCATTTTTTTAATGCAATAACAAATACAAAAAAATTACGATTTAAAATATGGTCTGTTTTTACGGTTTTACCCCATGGCCTGGGTAAAACTAGGTACCGTTCTAAAAACTGCCCCTAGCACCTATAACAACGGAATTCGCCCACTTACAACAAGCTGTACACTGCACCCAACCTTCATCCAATTTGCATGAACCATAGAATTCCTGGGCATAAATGTAAATGTCTTCACCGTCATTTCTCTTTAGTTGTGGTCCTTTATTAAGATTTAGTTTAATGTTGATAACTTTCTCTTTATCGTTTCTTTGTTATACACATTTTGTCCTAAACCGGGTACCCGGTTTTACCCCGTACGGTTTTGCTCCAGAATACAATTTTGTAAATATTACGAATTATCAACAATACCAGGGCGAAGTACAAACAAACTGTCTTAGTTATTTACACTTTAATATGCAACAATTAACATAATTCACACGAAAAAGTTATTACCTGAACACTGTCAAAAGTGTTGAAGTTTCTTAACTATTGAAAATTAGATCAGAGCCTTCAAAAACACACAAGACGATATAAGCTTACTATGCACGGTTGTAAGATGATCGTATTTTGTTGATGAAACAATGCACATCGTGACAATATGTCGCTGCAACGACGCGGAAAAATTTAAGGCCGTTTTAAAAATAATAGCACGTCCCGGTTTTACCCAGGTACCCGGTTTTGTCCTAATTTCCCCTACCAATTAATAGAAAAATCAGACCTTTTCTATTTCTTAAATGAAAGTCTGTAAGAGATGAAATGTAATATTTACTCACGGTTCATTCTTTTGTTGAGGAAACCGTTGTCATTAAAGTATCCTTTCTACATTTTTGTGACAAGGGTGTGTGCAACTGCGCGAGTTAAAAAGACGTTAGTATACATAGTGATAGAAATATAGTGCAGTCCTAAATTCGGCAGGTAAGCGGCGTGGTGATTCAGGCAGAAAAGCGGAATCCAATTTTAGGGTTCCGTGCATCCTGCTTTGGGATTAATGGGAGCTGAACGAGTGTTAAGATTTATACTTCCAAGAGCCCTGAGTGAGGTCAAAGTTCTTATTTTCTTATATATATTTAAGTAGCTTGGGCCGGCCGGCGTCTGAAATATATTTACTTTAACGCTTGGTTGAATTTACGATTGCAAGGTGTTTCTACAACCAAGTATAAGTCTCTAATGTATGCCTGCCAATCTGATATGGCGGCTCGCGTATAGAAGCGGAAGGTGAAGTCTTTAATACCTAAATACTCCACGGCGGATTGGATCTTTACTCGAACAGCTCCAGAAGAAGAGCGAATGCGATTCAAGAAAACGAAATAGAGTATGTATATACATATCTACTTAACAGTCTTATAGCGCAGGGTCGGACAGCCGGGGAAGAGACGGTGCCGGATCTGCCCAGACACATGGTAAAATTCATTTACTTACACATCAGAAAATAAACTTTTCTGTCAGATTTTGATCTCAATACATTAAAATGCATGTTTCAGTAATTATTTCTGTCAATTAATTTTCAAGTAATTAATTTAAGTTAATTGTCAAATCACGTGTAAGAAGAATAGCATAAGGTATTTCAAGTCATTGTTGTATGAGTTTTACATTCCTCACATTTTGTGCGAGACTTGTCATCGTTACTTAAAGCATGCATCTATGTATAGCATCTAGATCGCTTTCTGGAATATGTTGTTCATGTCTTCTTATTCATCGTCCGGTTGATTGTATTGTGTTTTCTGACGTGCTTGTAAAATACAACCACTTGATATTCAAAGGCTGCAGTAAGTACCTACGTCTTTCTATATTGCCTCATACTGCCGGACCTAGCTAACTTCATACTACTGTGTGCCGGCTGGTCTAATAGTAGTCTAATAAAGATCTGCGCACACATATCAGTTCCGTGTCTGTTCCGTATCCGTACGGTGTCCGTTCCGTGTCCGCGCGGTGTTCCTAATTTCACTGACAACTGTGTAGGAGGCCTGCTCTGGCCCGGACAATCCCAATTCAGCCGTTTCTACAAGCCTGCTGTACAGTTCTTTCAGTCAGTAGGAGACAAAAGTATTCGGACACCCTTTAAAACAGAATAACATTTTTAAAATTGGTCCAAACGACGTGAGTTTTTTTTAGAAGCTAGAAGTATTAGTTTACTAAGTAGGTGGCGTGTTTCGTTCTTTTGAAAAAAATCGCAATTGGTCGGAATAGCGAAGAAAATAATGAAGTGCCTGTAATGAAAATTTAAAAATCCCTGAAATAGGTGGATGTAAGTTTCACTCCAATGCTCGTACATAGTAAAACATCTGGTTTCCTGTAAATGGATGCTTTCTTGAACTTCAGCAATCCACTGCTAATTATTAACGTAAAAGAACATTTTAATCTATACAACCTCATCCACACGCTGTTGTATTAAGGGGATAGGTTACCCTAAAAATTTTCGGAAATCGGTTTTTAGGATGTTTGCTTATTCCGCTAGCTACATCTTTTCTACGTGTTTTAAGCGCAACCGGGCCCCAAAATTCCAAAAATTGAAGGAATTACAATAAAAAATGTAGGAGCCTGCACACGAGATCGTATAGCGATGTCCAACTTTAAACGCGATTTCCCAGAAACTACGTTTTCCAAAACGGTGAACATAAAATCTCAAAAACCGCTCAACGATTTGAATGAAAATTTACAGCGAGCTGCAGGAAACTATTCCCCTACACTGCATTCCACATTAGAGCATACCGATTTCGCGCAGGCACGACCCTCAGCAGGCGTTGCTACGCTCGACTCCTATGTTTTTCTCTGTCGCAAGGCCCTCTACTTACTCTCTCTGTTAACTTTTCGTCCACTGTTTACGTTGACAACGGTCAGGTCCCGCGTTTGGGATGTAACAGTTATTCCTTGGAAATTACCACGACCAATCGCATGCGGTTCAAATTGTGGGTAGTAGTGGGAGTTGCGCAGAACGTGTTGCAAATCGGTAGGGGCGTCGGTATGCTCTTATATGGAATGCAGTATTGGGCACACATTTTCAATATAAATTCTTAAAGAAAAAAGATAAAAAATATTTTTCCTACAAAAAAGAATAAAATCAGAAACATCAACATAAAAATTGTACCTATTAATTTGTTTATCAAAATCTTGCTTCCTGCACAAGATGAGACTGTCTTACAGATTATAAAAATGCCTTTACTTTATGTTTTAGGTAATTCACCTGTCCGGAATCGTGTTCACCATCAAACGGTGCACCGCGTACATGCTCTCACATTTATATTTATAACTTTTTTCCCTATAAATATATTTAAAATTTTCTTCTTGCGCATTAAAGTCAACGAAATGATGCTTAAAAATGAAAACAAAAATTATCCCTATATTCATTTATTACTGTAGAATATGCGTTTGAAGAAGGACCTGATTTTGGGCTGTTGAGGGTACCTACCCCCTTAAAAAATTACACGCGATTCCTCGCGACGAGGTCAATACACTTCGCGTAGAGACCCGGGAACAGGTAGTTTGCACGCGCGGGGTCCCGCCTGCGGGATGAAGTTTGCACGTCTTGTTGAAACGCACATCCAGCTCCATTTCCGTAATACCCAGCACAGAGATGGGCAAAAAATTATTTTAAATAAAAAATTGATTTCGAATAAAAGACAAAAATTTTATTTGAGAGTCGTTTTTTTTTATTCGACGAGATTCATTCGACGGCTACGCATGATTTTTTTAGTCGACGGGAATTCATTTTAAGCTTGAAATGATTTTCTTCGTTTCAGGCGTCTTTTATTTCAAAAGTTGTTCGAAGTTTTGGATCGAAGCCGCCGGCTTCTCAAGCCGAGCGACCATGATGTAAGGACATAAGGTGTGCTCGACCGGCAGCTCATTTTCGTCTTCTACTGCGCCTTCCCACTTTCCGCCATGTTAAAATATGGCCGCCTAGTTACATTATGGGGTTTATAATGTACTACCTAACTTCGTGTAGCGTAATACTTCATTCTACAATGAAACATATCGTGACGAGACTCGCAACAGTATGTACTGTTACGTTATCAGATTTGAATGCAACTGTCGTATTGATTGACAATCCAATATGGACGATCTTGGGAAGGGCACGTTATTGGCTAATTTGGAAGGCTGCGCACGAGCACACCTTATGTCCTTACATCATGGAGAAGCCGGCGGCTTCGATCAAAGGCTCTCGAGGCTCGCCCAAAGTTATTTTAACTTCGAATAACTTTTGAAATAAAAGACGCCTGAAAGGGGGAAAATCATTTCAAGCTTAAAATGAATTCCCGTCGAATAAAAACATCATGCGTAGCCGTCGAATGAATCTCGTCGAATAAAAAAGTTATTTTGCGGCGCTTCGAATAAAAATAACCCAAAGTTATTTTTATTCGACGACTAATAGAAATAAAGTCTCTTTTATTTGATACGTTATTTAAATAACTTTTTATTTCAATGAGGCCCATCTCTGACCCAGCATTCATGCATCCGGTTTGCAATTATATCATGTTTGGTATCATTTTCATTGCAAAAACTCGAGTAATCCATTGGTGATACTTGTATGGCGATCTAATATTAATTATAAAAATTCCCATTTTCATTACTGAGCGGCTTATTGCTATTCTTGTTTTTATGACTCTAGGGCAGCGATGCCCAGGTGGGCGGTCCGAGATAAACGAGCATTCATCGCGTTTTCCAAAGCTCGCGTGGAAGGGGGTGCTCGAAACCAATGACGTTGCGGGCATGTCACGGACGGGGAAAACTCTAGTAGTGTGCGTGTAGGCTCGTACCCATAGGCTTTTTCAACTGGGCTCTTGGAGCCCTAGTGTTTTACATTTTAGGAATTGGGAAAATAAACAGGAATTGACTAATGATTAAACAATAAGATTATACAGTTGGACGGAATAGACTTGAACAGTCTCATTTACACATCTAATTAACAAACAGTTTCTTATTAAAGGATTTTTATTCAACTTCAATCCTCTGTTTGTTTGTATGTATGTTTGTTTAGTTCAAACCTAGAAACTCAATTTTAACCCACTTCCAACTATCCAATAGACTTGAAACTTTACAGGCATATGTATTTTGAATGACAATACAAAATTATGAAGAAAAAGAAACCGCCCCAGGGGTTTAAAAAATTACCCAGTCATCAATAAATATAACCCTTAACCACACATCCAAACGACTTGAAATCAGCCTATAACCACAAATCAAATCAATGTATAGCGAATTCGAGAGACCCGCACTGGTCGCACTGAGTTATACTGCTAAACTATTTTATTTAAAATGCACTCAAAACTAAAATATAATTCTTTTCTTTATTTACTTTTTATTGTCTAGTTTTGATTTGTGGTTACATGCTGATTTCATGTCGATTAAATTGATTTAATTTGTGGTTATAGGCTGATTTCAAGTCGTTTGGATGTGTGGTTACGGGTTATATTTATTAATGACTTGGTAATTTTTTAAAACCCTGGGGCGGTTTCTTTTTCTTCATAATTTTGTATTGTCATCCAAAATACATATGCCTCCAAAGTTTCAAGTCTATTGGATAGTTGGAAGTGGGTTAAAATTGAGTTTCTAGATTTGAACTAAACAAACATACATACAAACAAACAGAGGATTGAAGTTGAATAAAAATCCTTTAATAAGAAACTGTTTGTTAATTAGATGTGTAAATGAGACTGTTCAAGTCTATTCCGTCCAACTGTATAATCTTATTGTTTAATCATTAGTCAATTCCTGTTTATTTTCCCAATTCCTAAAATGTAAAACACTAGGGCTCCAAGAGCCCAGTTGAAAAAGCCTATGGGTACGAGCCTACACGCACACTACTAGAGTTTTCCCCGTCCGTGACATGCCCGCAACGTCATTGGTTTCGAGCACCCCCTTCCACGCGAGCTTTGAAAAACGCGATGAATGCTCGTTTATCTCGGACCGCCCAGGTGGGCATCGCTGCTCTAGGGTCTAGGATCTCCGAAGCGCGTGATTCGCGAGCTTCGACCCGAGAACCTTTCACGGTCATAAAAAAAGGTCGTCCCATCAGTGATTTCAGGACTCCGTCAGTGCAAATGCCCAAATATCGTTGGCAACCAAATTTTAGTTTCACTGAACCGATACGGGTTCCACACTGACATCTGCTGACATCTCTGATGCGAACAAGTGTGCGCTGCTCCATTGTAAAGTAGGCAAACGATATTTTTTAACACTGATACTGACAGTCCGGAACTGACGTGTATGCAAGACAGTCGAATTTCACTGGTCGGATACGGAACTGACAAGTGTGCGATGCTCCATTCCAAACAAGCAACTGATACCTTTTGCGACCACAGAACTGACACGGAACTGATATGTGTGTTTAGATCTTAAGTCCCTCGCGTCAGACGCTCTTTACGCATATTCTCGACAATTAATAACTTGGAAACGAGGCCCCATCGGCTTCGTTATCACTTACTGTGTAACAACGTGAGTAAAAAGCACCGACTGAGCGAGAGAGATTAAAAGCAAGCAAGTTCGGGCTCTCGACCTAATAGGCCGATGATATGCATACGTTATATGTGTAGGTAGTCTACTAACGAAAATTGAATATGAGTCCCAATTGATCCACCACCGCCAGCGGGCGGCTAATAGTAATGAGGTCTACATGCAGGATGAATTCGCTACTGATGGGAAATGAAAAGACTTATATTTCTCATTCTATATTTATGAGGATATTAAAGATGGATAGGGAGGGTTTCCTCGATTAAAATAATTTAAATATGACCTGATTCGAACAATATAGTTTCAATTACACGTAACGCGAATTGTATGTATAAATAAATAAGGTTGAATTTAGGCTCATTTTCACGAGGAAAATCGTACTGATCAATAACACTTTCATGAAAATCTTGTATTATAAAATATCATTTAAAAAATGATATTTCCAGATGTCCATATTGTAAAATTCTGATTGTGATGGAAATTGACGTGCATTATTTTATAGAAATCAATGATGGCGCGATATATGTAAGTGGTTTCGAAATACATTTGATTTCTTTATTTTATAAGTTTACATAATTACAAATATAAAATGAGGCATGGATTCTAAAATCAACTTTATAATATACAGGGTTAGGCAATTAGTTTTGTGACCTTAATAAGAACATTAATATCTTCGAAACGATGACAGTAAGACATAATATAGTTTTTTAGGTGGAGTATTTTCCGAGATTAAAAAATTACATCTGTAGCCTTTCGGATTGACAGGAATATGGATAATTGCTGGACAGACAAGATTTATTCGGATTAGGAAGGAATACATGGTTTGGTTGACAGGAAGGGCTACTAATTTCGAAGGTCAGACGTTACGTTTCGATGCATTTATTCAATTTGACAAAATTCTATTGTGCAGACGGCACTTGACTTTAATCTAATGAGGCGTCCAGGAGTTACTCTGTACTCTTCCGTGCGATTGGCGTCCAGGTATTGTCGCCGAACTTTCCATATCGAACGGACGTCCAGGAATATCCTCCCGTACTCTCCTCTCTCAACGATTGAGTATTTAAGAAAGGGGCTTTGTACTGTCGTGACTCTACTCTACTGAGGCGTCCAGGAGATACTCTGTACTCTCCCGTTCGGTTGGCGTTCAGGTATGATCGCTGTACTCTCCATACCGAACAGGCGTCCAGGAATATTCTCCCGTACTCTCCTCTCTTTTCTAATGAGATGCTCTGTACTTTCTCGACCGAAAGGCGTCCAGGTATTATCGCCGTACTCTCCATATCGGTCGAGCGTCCAGGAACAGACTCTAGTTCCTCCAGCAGGCGTCCAGGTATTATCGCCGAACTCTCCTGCCGGAGTCCCTAAGCTGTCCGAGAGCGGCCGTGTGTCGTACCTCGTCCTCTCTCTCGGAACAGCGAAGAAAGAAATGCCTTTGCGGTCCTCTAATTTATACCCAATCGTTGCTATACGCGGACGCAGAAATCTACAAACGCGTCGTCAAGCGCGAGCCTCGCGAGACGCGGTCCCGCGCCCGCACGTCTCTCCTCACGGGCGGCCAACAAGCGTGTTCTCGAAACGTCTCGATGGTCAACGTTTCTCAAACTTCTTTTTCTGCATGCTACACATCTACTTTTTTTAAGTGGCATTTTATGTTCTATATTTATTTTCTAATAGCGTATGCTGGAACGAATAGGTACTGTAACTTACGACACAAGATTATTCAAAGTCAATAAAGGTGAATTAAGACAAACCCATTTTGGTTGACGTATCGATGTGTGACACCGTCATTGATTTTGACGAGACCTTTCTTTAAGTATTTTGTTGTGACCAAAATGGACGAGCGGACTTCAATGACCTTGTGAAAAATACTCTGCGGTACGTTGCTTCATTGTTTTCGACGGTACATCGAAAGCGTCAGTTCGTCATACGGCATTGTAGTTGATAGAATGTTAAATTTAATGTTTCTAAATAAAATGAAATCGTTTACAGAGTTTATTGGCGAAGTAAATACGACAGAAAAATGTATAGATTTTCTTTTGTAAAGGGTGCTTTCAGAAATACTATAGAGTGTTCCCAATGTTGAAGCACGACTTACCTCAGTATTGGTCAACCATAGGTCGGGGCCATAGGGGCTGTCCTTAAATTACGTAAGGGTAATTTTTGCGATTCCTTACCCCTTCCCTCCCCCAGTATAAGAATTCGTAAGATTTAATGGATATACTTCCGAAAGGAACCGGTGGCCGATCAAGATGAGGTTTGGGGGAGGGGTGGAGAGGGGGTGTGAACCCTAAATCTAAAATTGTAGCTTCGGGTATTTATTAGTTTTCGAAATATTAATAAAAAATTGTTAATTTTTTTTTTGAAATTTTTTTTTGGACGTTGGTGTATGCCCCCCTACACGGGAACCCTCCGGTCCCCATTTTTTACTTTTGAAATTTTGTAACCATAATCTTATTTTTAGCATCGCAAAACTCACATCGGTTCGCTACCACGCTTTACGCGCCCGCGAGCGGGCGCGCGCCCCCACACTAATCTAGTCCCAACCAATACTAATACCCGGGACAAGTTGGAAAGTGGAATGTGTTGTGTTGGTATAAGTCAACAGAAATATTGTTAAGAGGGGGGGGGGGGGGGGCGTGGTAAAGCGATTAAAAAAAATCGGTAAAGTGTACCCTTTTATGCACAATTACTTCTGTATCTTTTGAACGCGTTAATTGCCGAAGGTAAAATTTTATATTTGGGGTCTGTCCACATCTCTCATAATACCCACCAAGTTTCATCTCGATCGGCCACTGGTTGGGGCTAGATCAGTGTGTGGGGCGCGGAAAGCACGACAGCGAACAATGTAAGTTCGGCGATGCCAAAAACGAGACCGTGGTTACAAAATTTCAAAAATAAAAAATAGGGGGACGGAAGGGCTCCCGGACAGGGAGGCCTGCATCAACGTCCAAAAAAAATTTCCAAAAAAATTAACAATTTTTTATTAATATTTCGGAAACTAATAAATACCCGAAGCAGCAATTTTAGATTTAGGGTTCTGTTTGGGAATAAAAATAGTTTCCCACGCCGCCACACTCATTCTCATGGCAGCACCTCGCGGACCGCGATTCAGCAGCGCTGATCGATTGGCGAACCGCCAATCAGCGGCGATCGATCAACTGTCGCCGCAATCGATGAACCAATCGGCGAGCCGCGTCGAGGTTCGAGAAGAACGGAGAAGACGCGGTTTCGGAAGTTAGCCATTTTTGCCACTCTCTTGTCTGCCTTTGTAACAAGAACGTGTCTTGATCCTCGCATCGCGAATTATTGTATTTAATATCGTTCTCGCTCTCATCTCACGCATTAGATCAATGCCTTGAGCATCGCGATCTTTGTATCCTCTAACCTCAGTGAACCCTCAACCTCTTAACCTCAAAATGCCAACTGACGACCAGCAGAAGTCGACGACTCGGTCGCAGACGTCGTCGAGGCCACCTACGCCTACACTCAACCTCCCAACGGGATCAGGTGGGAATCTCCTACTCACTGGGCCGGAGACAAGGTCATCGTCTCCCTCTGGCGTACCGTCAGAGGTCCTTTCCAGAGCTGAGACGCAGCTATCGAAGCTGGAATCAATGATGGCACTCAAGAAGCGTATACCCCAGTGTGCCCCGAACGCGACGATGACGGAGCTCAAGGTTTATGGACAGCAGGCCGATGAGCTCTTCAAGGCGTTCCAGAAAGAGCACGCATACTTCGACGCAGCGTGGTCCAGGTCGCAGCGCGACCACCCATATTACAACGAGAGGTATCTCTTTCAAATGCAGGAGCTGCATACGGACATCCGCATTCAGGTTGGTCGTCTGGCAGATGAACTGGCTCCGTTCCTACCATCAGGTGCCTCCAGCTCAGCGAGCACAGCGTCAGCTCCAGGGAAGCTCCCTGAGCTGGCGCTGCCTACATTTGCAGGAGATTACACAAAATGGCCAGCATACTGCGAATTGTTCTCTGCGCTCATTATCAATCGCAAGGACTTAACGGATATTGAGAGGCTCCAGTATCTGTTGTCTAGCCTGGCAGGCGAACCAGCCCAGAAGGTACAGGCTCTACCTTTGAAAGGGGCTTCATTCACCCCAGCATGGGAAATGCTGAAGGAGGCGTACGCGAACAAATGCCATCTCATCCAGGCACAGCTGGACAAGCTGTACGCATCAAGGTCTGCTAACCTCAAGGTGTCTGCTGCGCTAAAACATCTCATCACCAGTGTGGAAGGCGCTAAGACTTCTCTCATCTCACTTGGCGTGACCACGAATCTAGGTGACACAATCCTGACTCATCTCGTGGCACGCCAGATGGACAAAAGTTCTAGGGAAGCGTGGGAGACTTCGACGACCTCCGCAAACGAGTATCCCACCTTCTAAAGAATAAAGGACTTCGTCAGTAACAGGGTGAGGGCACTGGAGAGGGCGGAGGCTCCGTCCTCCCAAGGTCCCATCAGATCATCGGCGAAGGCACCATCCAAGCCATCCGCTCAACGAGCATCTTCTTACACTGCGTCTCAAGGCCTCTCACACCAGAGGAGTTTTCCATGTGACGTCTGCAAGGGCGATCACTTTATAGTCATGTGCCCAAAGTTCAGGGGAATGACTGTGGCAGAAAGGAGGAAGGTGGTAGCGAGCAACATGCTCTGCTACAATTGTTGCGGTCGACACTCGTCTGCAAACTGCAAGTCGCCGCACAAGTGTAAGCAGTGTGGAATCCAACACCACACCATGTTGCACATCCCAGATGCAAGGCCCTCTCAACCTCCACCTCAGACTGAAGCGTCACAATCATCGACATCAGCTCAACAACACTGAAGTCTCACCGCAGTCGTCGACTCCTCTGCTCAGCTCACCCAGGAACACTCAGCTCACTCACTCTCATCTAGCAGCCATCTCACCCTCCTTGCAACCGCACAGGCTTATCTCAGCTCACCAATGTCAACTCATCTGGTTCGTATACTCATAGATTCTGGTTCAGAACTTACCTTCGTGAAGGAGGAACTCCTCACTCAGCTCAATCTCAAGCGATCTTGATCATCCATATCAATCATTGGCATTGGAGGGAAGAAGTCCACGCAGACAAGAGGCGTCGCCTCATTAACGCTGCATTCAATCCAGCGACCATTCTCAATTTCCCTTCAAGCCCATGTTCTCAGATCAGTGTCTTCAAGGGTACCTTCAGCGGAGGTGCCCAATCAAGATTGGCCACATCTTGCTGGGCTCACGTTGGCAGATCCTGACTTCTTAAAACCACGACCTGTCGACATCATCATCGAAGCTGACACATATGGACAGATCATAAGGCCAAATGTAATCAAGGGCTCTCCATCCATGCCGATCGCTCAACTCTCAATCTTTGGGTGGCTCATACTTGGACCAGTGGCTTCTTCCAACACTCTCATCCAGTCATCATATCATACATCACTTGTACAAGAGGGCGAGCCGTCCGTACGTGATTTATTGGAAAAGTTCTGGATTCAAGAGGAGCTTCCTAGTGACACTTCATCTCAACTCAACTCTGAAGAGCAAGAGTGCGAAGATCACTTTCGAGCAACACACACCAGAGATGCTACAGGGCGATACATCGTTCGCATCCCTCTCAAGTCTCCACCTAGTGCATTGGGCAACTCATATCAGGCAGCTCATGCATGCTTGAAGCGCACTCTCGTCAGGCTCAACAGGGACGATGGGTATCGTAAACTCTATAAAGAATTCATGTCAGAGTACGAACATCTCAATCATATGGTAAGAGCACCATCCATCTAATCTCATAACAACTCAATCTTTTACCTTCCTCATCATGGAGTGCTCAAGCCCGACAGCAAAACCACCAAGCTGAGGGTTGTCTTCAATGGCTCGTGTGCAACGTCATCTGGATACTCTCTTAACGATCTCATGCACACAGGGCGTAACCTTCTGCTCAACAAAATCAGACGTGCTGCTGTAGATTCGGCAGCACAAGTTCATTTTTGCTACAGACATCACAAAAATGTATCGACAAGTCCGAGTTCATGAAGACGATCAAGATCTCCAACGCATACTGTGGGTCGACGAGGAAGGGGAAGAAATATCATTCAGGCTCACGACAGTGATTTACGGCACCAAGGCTGCACCGTTTCTGGCTGTCCGAGCATTACTACAACTGGCGGAGGATGAAGGGCACCGCTTCCCATTGGCTGTACCTTTCATAACTCACGCACGATATGTCGACGACATCTTTGGCGGCGCGGACACAGGTGAGCAACTCATCAAAATTGCACAACATCTCAAAGGCCTGTGTCACGCGGGAGGTTTTCCACTCGCCAAATGGCATTCTACGCATCCTGCATTACTAGAAGAAATATCCTCCATCTCAAAAGCTCAAAGCTCGATCATCTCACTCGACGACTGCCATACTAAAATTCTGGGGTTGCAATGGAACAGCTTCCAGGACATCTTCACCTTCTCATCGAAACCTCTCAGCTCACTCTCCATCCCAACGAAACGCATCATGTTGTCAGAAGTTTCTCAAATTTTTGACCCACTTGGTTTCTTATCACCAGTCATCATTCGAGCAAAAATGATTCTGCAAGAGTTATGGCTACACAAACTTCGTTGGGACGATCCACTGCCACCTCAAGTTACATCTCATTGGTACACCATCAGAGAGGATCTCACAGGCCTGGCCAGGCTCTCAATTCCAAGGTGGTTCAACACCCACTCCAATTCAGTCGTGGAACTCCACGGCTTCTCTGATGCTTCTCAGCTCGCCATGGCAGCGGTAGTGTACATTACCGTGATCTCACCGTCCACAAATCTCAAAGTGTCGACACTGGTGTGCTCCAAAACTAAGGTAGCACCTCTCAAGAAACTCACAATCCCGAGACTCGGACTCACAGCAACATTGATGCTTGCAAAGCTTGCCAAGTATGTTCAAGCAACTCTTCAGCTCAACATTGAATCTACTCATCTGTGGACGGACTCTCAAGTGGCACTTACAGGGATCAATTCTCACGCCTCCCGCTGGAAGGAGTACGTCAGGAATCGTGTCACTCCAATTCAGGAACTCTCATCACACGCACATTGGAGACACGTTCCAGGCACTTCGAATCCAGCTGATTGCGCTTCTCGAGGCCTCACGACATCTCAGCTTGAACATCATCAGCTATGGTGGACGGGACCATCGTTGCTTTCTCAACCCAGTGACTCATGGCCATCACAACCACTGCATCAGGACGACTCGAGTGCACTAGAGGCTCGTCCAGGATTCTCGACCTTACTCAACATTCAAGAAATTAGATATCACTGGGACATCATATACAAATTCTCTTCTCTCAACAAACTGATTCGCATTACATCAGCTTGTTTCTGATTCATCTCAAAGTTAAGAAAATTGCCTGTTTCATTGCCACTCATCTTACACACACCAAAGGATTTGGAAACGGCCCGCATTTTTTGGATCAAGATGGCTCAGGCAATCTACTTCAACCACGAATTGAAAGTTATCAGCTCCAACTCAATGTTGCCCTCATCTCATGCCTTCAGTCGACTCACTGCGTTCATCGATGAACAAGGAGTCATACGAGTTGGAGGCAGACTTCGTAACGCTCACATTGATTATGAAGGTAAATATCCTGCAATCTTACCTCGCAACTCACGTCTGTCCGATCTGATTATAGACCACTCTCACAAGCAAACTATTCATGGAGGCACTCAGCTCACTCTCGCTCACATCAGACAGACCTACTGGATCATCGAAGGTCGAGCCCCTGTGAAGTCTCATATACTGCGGTGTGTTGTGTGTGCTCGACAAAGGGGGATCCGTGCCCATCAACTGATGGGCCAACTACCTCTTTCTAGAGTCACACCCTCACAGCCGTTCACTCACACTGGAATCGACTACGCTGGTCCAATCACTCTCAAAACGTGGAAGGGGCGAGGAGCAAAAACACAGAAGGGCTGGATCTGTGTTTTTGTGTGCATGACAACGTCAGCAGTTCATCTCGAGCTGGTAACAGACTACTCCACCGAAGGGTTCATTGCAACATACAGGCGGTTCTCATCGAGACGAGGGATTCCGCACACCATTTACTCGGATTGTGGAACCAACTTCGTTGGCGCAGACGCAAATCTCAAGAGCATGTTCACTCAGGGGCTCACAGTATCATCAAGAATTGGCTTCTCTATTTGTCAACGACAATACAACGTGGTGTTTTAACCCACCAGCTGCACCTCACATAGGAGGTAAATGGGAAGCGGTCGTCAAGTCCATGAAGTATCATCTGCGACGGACCGTCAGTGACACTGTTCTCACATTTGAAGAGTTCAGTACGCTTCTCACACAGATTGAAGCCATGCTCAATTCAAGACCGCTCGAGCCTCTCAGTGATGACCCTGAGGACATCTCAACACTCACACCAGCTCAGTTCCTCATCGGCAAACCGCTCTCAACCTTGCCTGAACCATCTGTGGAACACTCATCACTCTCACCATCAGCAAGATGGCAACTTGTCCAGAAGAAGATGCAACAGTTCTGGTCTCAATGGTCAAGTCACTACTTGCAATGTCATCAGTCCATTTCCAAATGGCATCATCCCTCCAATGACATCAAGGTCGGGTCATTGGTGCTCATCACTGACGAAAGGTTTTCTCCGAGCAAGTGGCAACTTGCTCGGGTTCTCACATTGCATCCTGGGAAGGATGGTCTCACCAGGGTCGTAACCGTCAAGACCGCGACCACCACATTAACGAGGCCAATCGCAAAGTTGGCAATTTTGAATGTTTCAGGATAACATCATCAACTCTGTTGTGGAAGGCGGGAGGAATGTTTGGGAATAAAAATAGTTTCCCACGCCGCCACACTCATTCTCATGGCAGCACCTCGCGGACCGCGATTCAGCAGCGCTGATCGATTGGCGAGCCGCCAATCAGCGGCGATCGATCAACTGTCGCCGCAATCGATGAACCAATCGGCGAGCCGCATCGAGGTTCGAGAAGAACGGAGAAGACGCGGTTTCGGAAGTTGGCCATTTTTGCCACTCTCTTGTCTGCCTTTGTAACAAGAACGTGTCTTAATTCTCGCATCGCGAATTATTGTATTTAATATCGTTCTCGCTCTCATCTCATGCATTAGATCAATGCCTTGAGCATCGCGATCTTTGTATCGGTTCTCAGCTCATTTGAACGCTCATAAAAGTCCACCGATTAATATAATCGAGTGGACGCCACGTGGCCGAACCGCGTGGTATCATTGTTCGTCTCAACCATCTTTGTAACGCCGCGATAAATATTATCGAAGTGGTGCGCTCATTGTGTCTTACAATTAAAATCATTGACGAGGTCTTCACCGAAAAAGTGCCTTCTCAATAACCTGTCTTAGACTCCTCTCTCTTTCCTCTCCTTTCAAATTTAACCTTTCTCATCTCAAACAGGTTCACATGCCCTCCCGATCCCTCCCCCCAAACCTCATCTCGATCGGCCACCGGTTCCTTTCGGATGTACAGCCGATTTAATATTCCAACTCCCTCCTTACGTAATATTTTTTGCATTGAATATTTTTACATATTAAATTTTTTTAAAGGTTTCTATAATTCATTTAACTTGGTTTCAGGAAATTTAAACTAAAACAATTTTTCTGGAACATTAATAATAGAATTTGTATTTATTCAACATTAGGTTACAAAATATTACGTAAGACGCTATCTGACTCCCCCCCCCCCACTTGTAAGAAACCGTAAAAAATTCGCGACTCCCTCCCCCCAAAAATTCTTACGTAATTTAAGGACAACCCCATATATGACCTAATGGCCCCCCATCAGAATCTATATTTTAGATGTACCTATTTCATTTTTTTTAAGGTCAATGAGTTCCGACCGCCCGTTTTTATTATTTTTCTCGTTATATGCACATCACAACAAAGTAATTAAAAAAGGTCTCGTCAAAATCCATGAGGGTTTCACACATTGACAGGTTCATCCCTATTTATCCGACTGCGGCACGCCGAGGAGGGTATTATTTTAATAGGGTAAATCCGGGAGACGCGGTCGACCTAATATAAAATGGTTATTAAAACCAATATAGATATTACTTATTTTATCAGAAGAAACCTATATGTTCTACATTTTATGCTGATTCAGAAAAACTGGTCGATATTTGCTTTAAGACAATATCTACTGTAAATCGGATTGAAAACTGAAGTCATGATATCTGACCACCTCTACCGAGGTGCCGGGAGAACTGGTTTTCGTCGTTGACAGAGATCACTCACGATACAGCAAAATTAATGTATCCTTTATTTTGTGTCCCCTTAGGGATTACAATCTGTCTCCCTCCTCCTCTCACACTTAACCCTTAATTCTATCTTAACCTATTTTAACCTAATTCGTCCGCTCTTACAAACTACCTTAACCTATTCGCCCGCTCGCTCGCATCCCTTCGCCACGCACGCATGCCCGCACCTCCCATCCTTATCTTTTGACCCCCGCTTCCGCTCGCCGCCTCTCACTCCCATTCCTTTACCATTCTTCCTCCCGATCACCCCCCTCTCCACTCCTCCACTCTTCTCATCCACTCCTCCCCCCCTCCCTCGTCATCCATTACCTCTCCTACTACTTCCTGCCACCCCCTCCCGTCCCCCCACCCGGTACACTCCTCCCACACATGTTCCCATGTCTCATCCCTCCACGCACAGACCCTACATTTCCTCTTCTCCTCTTCCTCCCAATACCTTCCTCCCCTCATCCCGCACCCCAATCTAAACCGCGCCACTCTCCTCCACCTACTTTCCCCCCAACCCTTCTTTAAATAACCCGGCACCCCTACCCCCTTTATCGCTCCATACCACCTATTAAATTTTGATACCCTAATCCTTTCCCATCTCTCCGCCTCCTGCAATTTCTTTTCCCTTCTTACTAACTCCTCTCCCCTCATTTCCCCCACTTCCCTCATTCTTTCCAGTCCCTCCACTGTCCATCCTCTCTCCTCGAAGAAACCCCTCCTTTCCTCCTCCCACTCCCCCAGAGCCTTACCCCTCTTTGCCCTACCTTTTATCTCCTCCCAGCACATCCTAGCTAATTCCCCTCCTTGCCCCTCCTCCAGCTTCCTCTCATAACCCCATGCCCTTAAACCCGCCCAACCCTTCAACCTACCCCTCTGCAATTCCTCCCTCACCAAATATCCCGGGGTACACCAGTCCACCCCCAAAACCCATCTGAGATATCTCTCATGTACCCCCTCCATCTTCGCCCTCACCTTCCACCCCCAAATCTCCACCCCATAACTCATCGTCGCCCACACCAACTTATCGAACAACCATATTCTTTTCCCCCAGTCTTTCCCAAACCTCCTCTTGCCAATCCCCCATACCCTCCCCATCACTGCCGCCGCTTTCCTCACCCTCTCCTCCACATGGGCCTCCTGCCCTCCACTCCCCATCAAAGTATACCCCAGGTACTTGAACGTCTTCACTTCCTCTACCTCCTTTCCCTTCCACCTCCACACAACCCTCCTCCATCTACCTCCCCCCCTTCTACACCTCATAATCTTCGATTTTCCCACGTTCAAGTGCAACCCTTTCCTATCCATGTACCGTTCCAACTTCCCCATCATTCCCTTCATTCCCTCCTCATCCTCTGCCACCACCGCCACATCGTCCGCATATGCCAGGGTGTACACCTTCCTCCCCCCCAGTCTCACCCCTCCCCACCCTCCTTTTTCCAACTCCTCATCCAAGTCCGCCAGCAACAGGGTGAACATACTTGGGCTCAGGGGGCAGCCCTGCCTCACCCCCCTTGCCGTCCAAAACTCCTTCCCTTCCTCCTCCCCCACCCTCACCCTACACACCGTTTCCTTCAGCACCTCACCACACCTTTCCACTAACCCCTCCCTCACGCCTCTCTTTCTCATTTCCCTCACCAACACCTCCCTATCCACCGAGTCAAAAGCCGCCTTCAGGTCTATGAAGAAGACCACCATCTTCCTTTCTTTCCTGGTCACCTGCCGGTTAATCAGATGATTCAACACATATATGTTGTCCATACATCCCATTCCTCTCCTGAAGTCGGCCTGACTCGGTGGTAGCAACCTTTTTTCCTCCACCTCCTGCCTTAACCTCTCAGCGAGCACCGCTGCATAGACCTTATAGGCCGTCTGCGTAAGCGTTATCCCACGATAGTCCTCCACCTTCTTCGCAACCCCTTTCTTGACCACCGGAACCACAATTCCATCCCTCCACTCCTCCACCCACCCTTCCCCCTTCCACACCCTATTGCAAATTACCCATAGCCAATCCTCCACCTCCTCCCCCCCATACTTCCAAACCTCATTGGGTATGCCGTCACCCCCTCCCGCCTTTCCCTCCTTCAGCCCCCTTACCACCCTTCTAATCTCCTCCTTACTTAATTCCTCTTCCCCATCCTCACCCCTCTTTCTTTCCCCCCCTTTTCGCACCCTCCACTCCACTCCACCCAACACTCCCCTAAAGTAGTCTTCCCACTCTTCCATTCTTATCCCCTCCTCCACCCTCCCCCTTCTTTTTCTCTCTCTATTCACCACTTTCCACACTTGTCCTTCCGTCTTAACCCCCTCAACCTCCTTCTCCCACTTTTCCACCTCCTTCCTTTTCTTCCCCTCACACATTACCTTATACTCTTTTTTCCTCTCCCTATATTCTTTCCCCTCTCCTCCCTCTCTTCTCCATCTTCTCAACTCCTTCCTAACCCTACTTTTCTCCTCCCTACATTCTTTGTCCCACCATCCCCCCTTTTTTCCATCCTTTTTTCCCCCCGCTCCCGTCGTCCCAATCGCCCCTCTTACCCTTTCCTTCAGCTCTTTCCACTCCTCCTGTATACCTCTTTCCCCCCCCTCTCTCTTCCCAAACCTTCGTATAAACTCCTCCCTCCCCTCTGCTGTCCAATTTCCCCTTCCTGCCCACTTTCCCCTTCCCTTCCCCCTCCCTACCTTCTCCCCTCAGCCACACCACCACCGGGTGATGGTCTGAATCCACCCTCTCCCCCACCTCTAACCTCTCCACTCTTTCCCGCGTGTCCTCGTTCCCTATGATATAATCTATGACTGAGTTCCCTCTCCCTCCTGTATACGTCCATTCCCCCTCCTCAACCCCCCTCCATGCTTCCATTCAGTATTCCCCACCCCCTCTCCTCTAAATATTTGCACAACCTCTTCCCCTCCCCGTTCACCTCCATATCCTTCGACCTCCTAGTTCCCAGTCCTTTTTCCTCCCCTTCCTCCTCTCCCGAAATTTCCTTCCTTTTCTCCTCCCGAAATTTCCCCCCTTCCCTTTCCGACCTTGCATTAAAGTCCCCCCCTATCACCACCCTTATTCCCTCTTCTCTTCCCTCTACCCACTCCCCTATCTCCTCCAGTTTCTTCTGCAGATCCTTGTTCACATATACTCCCACCACCCTCCACCACTCCCCCCCCATCTTCACCATCCTCATCATTATCCCCTCTCTTTCCCCTACTTCTTCGTCCCTTGCTTCTATTTCCTTTTTTACCCCCATTAACGTTCCCCCTATTGCCCTCCCCTTCTTATTTTCCCTCTTAGCCCATTGCTTTCCCCACACGTATCCCTTTGGCAGCCTATTCTCTATATAATCCCAATCTCTTTCCTCCATCCATGTCTCACACATCACCATCACCTCCCACTCCTTCAGTCCTTTCCAAAAGTCCCCATCCTTATTCTTTAATCCCGCCACATTCCAAAAAGCCACCTTATAACCTCCTCCGCTGGCCGCCTGCTCCCTCCCCTTCAACCCCTCCCTCCTCCCCCGTTCGCCCTCCCTCCTCCCCCGTTCGCCCTCCCTTCGTTTCCCTGCTCTTCTATCCACTTCTCATACACCTCATCCCATCTCTTCATCCTCCCGTTCACCCACATTTTCATATACCCAATCCGCACGTTCTTCCCGCTCTCCCTTTCCCTCTCTGCCTCCCTTTCTATTTTCCACTTTCCCCTCCTCTCCTCCTCCGTCAGATCATCATCAATCCTCTCTCTTCCGCCTTTCAAATTTTTTCTCGCTTCCATCACTTTCCTTTTTTCATCCCTCCCCACCATTTTCACCAGCACCATTCCGCTTCCCCCCCCCTCCCGCTTTCCCTATCCTTACCACCTCTTTTATGTCTCCCCGCTCCAGGCCCATCCTACCCCATAGTTTCCGTATCTCCTCTCCGACCTCTCTCCCTTCTGTCACCACCCCCCTTACCACTACATTGTTCCTTCTGCCCTCTCTT
The DNA here is from genome assembly GCA_951215215.1 of Andrena trimmerana. Lineage (NCBI taxonomy): Eukaryota > Metazoa > Arthropoda > Insecta > Hymenoptera > Andrenidae > Andrena > Andrena trimmerana. The sequence goes on along the minus strand of OX578063.1, from coordinate 12,385,656 downwards.
TCCTTTTTATCCTGCATTACCTCCATTCTTCTCATCCTAAGGCCCCACTCCTCCATTTGGCCCTCCTCCACCACTCACTTACCACGTCTTCCTTGCTTTTCCCAGCTCTCTACTTTCTCTATCACCTCTTCCAACCTCCTATCCCTCTCCTCCCAGCCCTCCAGCTTTTTCTCCAAACCTTCCCTCCGCATCTTCTCCTCCTTCAGCCACTCCTCCCATTTCCTCCTTTCCCCTCTCCATTCCTCCTCCATCCTTCTTCTCTCCTCTCTCTCTCTCCTCACTTCCTCCCTCAGCTCCCTTATCTCCCCCACCAGCTCCTTCATTATACCTTCCATCCCTCCTGTCTTCTCTCCCACCTGCTTCCTCTCCTCCTTATCCTTTCCCTCCGGCGATCTCATCGTTTTCCCACTCCTATTGAAACCCCCCCTTCCCTCTTCGTACATTCCCCCTATCTCCTCCTCTCTCTCCCTCTTTTTTCCCCACAAACTGTCCAAACTTCCTACGCTGCTCCCTATACTACCACCACTATCCTTTCTATACCTTTCTTCAATTTTCTGCTTTCCTTTTCCTTTTTCTCCCCCTTTCCCCCCAGCTCTTGCCTCTTCCCCCCCTCTCCAACCGTTTTCCTTATCGCCCCATTACCTCCCCCTGCCGTACCATCCTTCCCTTTATCCATTGCCTTGTAGCACTTTCACCCGTTCAAATCTCCCGCCTTCCTCCAAATCTTCTACTTCTTCTCCTCACCCACAAGATGTCACCCCTTGCCTTTCTGCTGCCTCTTTCCCGCCAAGTTTCGCCTACTTCTGCCACTTAACCTCCAAACCTTATACCTCCTATTCTCCTGTCACCCTCTATCTCCGCCCTCTACCCTTTATCTCTAAACCTTCCTCACTTCACCCTCACCTTCCTCACACACACTTCACCCACTCCTCTTCCTTCTAACCAGACTTTCCCTCACTCGCAGACACCGCTCACTCTCACACTACTGTCACACTCGCGACCGGAAACGGAAGTCTACAGCAAAATTAATTATGAGTGAATACAACTACAGATTCATTGATACTTAATTTGTTTACGCTACACAAGTAAAGAACACAACAAAGAAAAAGTGAACCACCTGCTGGCGATTAGCAAGGCAAATGAATACAAAAGTGAATAAATAAACTAAATAAACAAAAATAATAATAAAATAATAATAAAAAATAAAAAAATAAATATAAATTATAACTCGACCATCTCTCCTTCGTGCAGCGAAAGATGGTCTTCTCGTTAGTTTTCAGAGGAAGAGTTAATATGGTCAAATACTTTGGCTGCTTTGTCTTTGTCTCTCAATATCTTTACCTACTATCTTCTTACCCCAAACATAGAACCGACCATGATTATCGCCCGGCACTTGCATCCTTTAAGTTAGCCGCTCTTGAGGATCGTAGGCATATTGCGGACATGATTTTTCTGTATAAAATTATCAATGGCCATATAAGTTGTCGTGACATGCTAGCCTAATGCCGCGTTTACACCAAGGCGAACACGAACAAAAACATTGTTCGCGAACGTTTTCATCTGTTCTTGCCGTGTCCATACCGCCGCAAATAGAACAAAACGTTCACATACGATTCGTATACTGAGTTTTCTTCATGTTTGCAGCGGTGTGGACACGGCAAGAACAGACGAAAACGTTCGCGAACAATGTTTTTGTTCGTGTTCGCCTTGGTGTAAACGCGGCATTAGTCACGTTTAATGCTCCGATGAGGAACTTGCGGTCTAGGCCTCTTTTTGTTTCGAGGCTACCGAAATATCGTTATTATGCGAGCGACCCTATTAATAGAGCGATGAGTATTGCTAACTAATACTTCAGCGGTATGGACCCCTTTCTAGGCACCCTTAATTCGGTCAGGACGCTACTATATAGGCTTGTTAATAACCTACACGGTGGTACTTAGTTTATCCTTTAGGTATAATTATTATGCTTACTTATCTATTTATTATTGGTTTAAGTTATTGTTCAGACTATGCAAATTGCACTTGTCTTTGCTTTTGTCTACCATGGGGATTCCCGTATAATTAATAATAATAATAATAATAATAATAATAATAATAATAATAATAATAACATTAAACGAAAATAAACTTAGAAGTATATTTTAAATACGATTACACCGCTGTTTGACAAAAGATGTGAAATGTAACCTCAAATTACCTTTTATAGCCTATAAATCCACAAAATCACAGAAGGAAGCGAAATGACGCTATTCATTCAACTGTTGGGCTTCTAGAGAAGTAATTGGTCTGTACTTTAACGCATTTTTACGTATAGAGTCTGAAATACAGCGACTCGACCAACTCTCCGGCCCGACCGCGTTTTCCGGATTTACCCTACAAGTGATTCATAAAAATGAGTTTATACACGGCTTCAGTCCTCATAATTTTGAGTTGGATAATAATATATTCTTCTACTGCAATTTTCGTATAAATCTAATTCAAAATAGCCCAATTGAAGACAATTTGGAAACATTATTATCAAGATCTCGCCAACCCATCAAAAACTTTCTTGTTCAGCTAAAATAAAAATTATAGAAAGGAAGATGGTAGAAAACACACATCAAACTGTAGCATGAAGTTTTCGTCACAATGATCCTGAGAGGCCCAAATATTTCGTGTCCAATATAGCCACAATTCAGCCATCTTAAATTGACTATTAAAGTCTCTATTCAAGATTTCCAACAGTTCTCACTCAACTGTTTTCAATAAAAGACACTATTTACTGTGATATGATTTAAGTCAGTAAAATTTAGCTTTCGCCCTAAAGACGAATGGTAGAAAATGGCCAATTTCTGCCCCACACGCAAATGGCAAATTCTTGTAAGCCACTAAAGGGTAGATCCCATAGAATCAGGAAAGCATAATCATTTATCCGAAACATGATGAAAAAATTAGTGGAAATTTGAAGATATGACAGTAAATGAACACACGTAAGCGTTACGTTTCATCCTCTTCTTCAAATAATGATCCATCCTCAAAACAATTAGAAAGAAAATCCGCAAGTAAATCAGTCGAAGATTGGTATGGAACATAACCGAAATACCATAAGATTGTTGTGCCGCAGGTACAGCAGCTGAGAGATGTTTTCTTTTTTATTCAGTTTCATTCATTCTCTGTTTCTTTTGTCCGTAATCATTAGGGCCAGCTACAGCATTAGCGGAGCCTGGGAAAATCTCGAAAGAGAAACACGTGACAGATTCAATAATCGCATGTTACCAGACTCGTGCTGCACGCAATTAATGAATCTCTATTGTAGTTTCTATTTTCTTAAATGGCCACATACATTTTCGAAGCAGGGTCATACTACGCATTATTATGAATTCAATCATAGAGTAGGAATATAAATACAAGCAATTACACTATCTCATGCCAACATTTAAGAGAAAAAGGCTAATTCGAGTCGTAGGTTGATCCTTTATTTGCGGTTACCACAGGTTTGGGGACGTCGTTGCCACTTCAGTAAAATTAATAATATACAATGCAACAAAAAGATTTTAGGTTTTAATCCAATTACTGAATCATGGAGCATTGTTGTGTAAGTTATCTTTATGTATTCCCTTTATTAAGATCTAGAATACCTGTGCCACGGAAATAAAATCGATTATACGACTTTGAAATTTGTATTGCAGAGCACGTAAAACAAATGGACAACTGAATTAGTATTACATAAAATAACGTTTATATCTTAGATAGCTCTCTTACAGCCTGCAGTCCCAAACTGCCTTCTTCTCCCATCACATTAACAATAAACGTCTTAAGATAATACATAAGAGTATCGACATCTGTCACGTCCCAGCCCCAGCATGGGATCGCGACTGTTAGTGCTCGCAAGTATCAGGTCCTAGTCTCATTCGTACATATACAAGTTCCAAGTTAATTGCTCTTCGTTTCCATGCGTCTAGGGAAGGGTCCGTCGGCTGTAGCCCCACTGATGAAACGCACCTATTCTTTTTTCCTCGAACCTCAAAACGCCAATCCACCTGTTCTGGATAATACTCCATTGCGCGTAACCAACTATAAGGCGGGATCTCCTATCTGCGACTGGTCGCACCGACCGATCGCAGTATACTGGTGCAATGGAGAAACATGCACCTGTTCTCCTACAAGCGTCTGCGGTCGTCGAGTATGCGCCACACGTAGGAGCCTGACGCTAGTCTGTTTGAGTACCAGCCTAGGCTACTCGAGACGCAACACAATGCGATGAGGGTCTGTTTCCCATTATACCTAGTTGCAGGCTGGGTACTGCGTCCATCGGTCGCTGGACTGCTCCCGAGTCTAGCGACCAGTCGCACTGCGACCCACTCTCACAGTGGGACAGAATCCCAAGAAATAAAGAAAGAAGTCAGAATGCAAAAGTTATGGGAGTATGTATTTTTGGCTGTACTTCCGAATGGCCCCAGTGGCCGATCGACACGAGGTTTGGGGGGAAGGGTGGGGAGGGGGTGTGGACCCTAAATCTAAAATTGTTTCTTCGGGTATTTATTAGTTTCCGAAATATTAATAAAAAATTGTTCATTTTTTTGGAAATTTTTTTTGGACGTTGGTGCAGGCCTCTCTATCCTGGAGCCCTTCTGTCCCCGTATTTTTCGTTTTGAAATTTTTTAACCACGGTCTCGTTTTTGGCATCGCCGAACTCACATCGGTTCGATGTCGTGCTTTCCGCGCCTGGTCTAGCCCCAACCGGGGCCGATCGAGATCAAACTTAGTAGGTAATACGAGAGGTGTGGACCGACCCCAAATATAAAATCTTACCTTCAGCAATTAATGCATTCAAAAGGTACAGAAGTAATTGTGCAGAAAAGGGTACACCTTACCGATTTTGTTTAATCACTTTACCACGCCCCCCCCCCCCCCCCTCTTAACAATATTTGTGTTGATTTATACTGACATAACACATTCCACTTTCCAACTTGTTCCGGGTTTTAGTATTGGTTTGGGTTAGATTGGCGCAGGGGGCGCGCGCCCGCTCGCGGGCGCGTAAAGCATGGTAGCGAACCGATATACGTTTGGCGATGCTAAAAATGAGACAGTGGTTACACAATTTCAAAAGTTGAAAATGGGGGACGGAAGGGCTCCCGGGCAGGGAGGCCTGCACCAACGTCGAAAAAAATTCCAAAATAAATTAACAATTTCTTATTAATATTTCGGAAACTAATAAATACCCGAAGCTACAATTTTAGATTTAGGGTTCACACCCCCTCCCCACCCCTCCTCCCAAACCTTTATCGCGATCGGCCACTGGGGCCATTCGGAAGAATATCCGTATTTTTATATGTTACCTGTAGACTACTAATATGAGCACCTAAAAAAGGTAAAAATATCATGACCCCACTTCTGATTTGTGTGTAAACACGTGTCTATGTTTGTATGTATTTTTCGTGCAGAATTTTAAATCGGGTCTTTTAATTTTTGGTGATATAAAAGAAAACGAATTTTTGGGCCCTAAATGAGTAGTATCGATTTTGCTAAGTAATAGCAAATAATTAGTTATATACAGTTTTTTTCCATAAGAAACCAATTGAAAAATTGTCAGCAATCATCGACTTTTTAGTTACCTTCCGGGAACTTCCGAACAAATTTTTCGTGTATTTTATAATCAAAATAATTTTGTCCTTGTTACTGCGGAAAAAGTATTTGCGAATATTTGGCAGTAAAGGACGTGTATTCTATGTCGCACAGTGGGGGTGAATCCCAAGAAATAGGGAAAAAATGCAACATCCTGTATTTCGCATTTAACAATACAGAATATTAAGGAAATTGATACAAAAAGTGTTAATATACAAGTTTGACGTTATTTAAGAAAATAACGTCAATTCGTCATGAATTAACGTCAATAATTCCAATGAAACTAAAAGAATTTGAGAAATGTGCCCTGGAAAGTGCAGTGTTCGTATCGACTCACGCGCGAAGTTCAATCCCATACAGCACACTTCGTTGCAGGAGTATCGCAGGAACGTTGCTGCAATATTTGAGTTGCAACGTTCTTGCAATATTGCGCGCCCATCGACGCGCAATGTTCCAGTGGCAATGATCCTACAATATTTCGGCAATATTGTGCGCACATCAACGTGCATTGTTCCAGTGACAACAATCCAACAATATTTCGGCAATATTGAGCGCACATCGACGTGCAATGTTCCAGTGGCAACGCCCAAACAAAATTGCACACATATTGCCGTGCAATACTGTAGTGAAAATATTGTAGAAACATTACAGCAATATTCTGAAGCAATTATGACTTTGACAAAATTTGTCGAAATATGTACATGACGTTGAGTGGAGTCTACAGCATGTTTCATTTAATTGGATACGCTAGAATTTCTCGTTGGCCGTTGAAGATATGAAAAACGTGTTATCGTGGGACTTGTGTGTACATGAAATTATAGAAGAGATTTGAAGATCAATTTAATTTTTGTAGATAGAATAGGAACTATATATTTTAATTTGTGAAATTATTAATATTATTATTAAACGTCTTTATTGCAAAAACACGTATATACAATCAAGCAAGAGAAAAGAAAGAAAAAAAGACAAATGCAAAGGTTCAGTCTAAAGACTGTTGTCCAACTTAACCTAAAATGACACCGCGTGAAAGTTGTAATCCGCACCTACAGTGTTACAAATCCGTAATGGGGTTTGTCAAATGAGCCTTCGTTTTTGAATAATTTGAGTTTAAAGTTTTGCTCGGTAGGAATATAAGTTCGAATACATAAGCAATCTTATCAATCAGCGGTTGTAGCTGCGGCGGTAAAGTGTTCGTCTACGATGCTACAGGTCCTCGTTTCGAATCCCCCTGGGGAAAAAAAATTCTTTGAGAAAAAGACACACGGGCGTTAAGTATATCGTAAGTATAAGTAGTAACTACGAGAGTCTTCCGTTTCCGGTCGCGAGTGTGGCAGTAGTGTGAGAGTGAGCGGTGTTGGCAAATGAGGGAAAGTCTGGTTAGGAGGAAGAGGAGTGGGTGAAGTGTGTGTGAGGAAGGTGAGGGTGAAGTGAGGAAGGTTTAGGGATAAGGGGAAGAGGGCTGGGATAGAGGGTGACAGGAGAATAGGAGGTATAAGGTTTGGAGGTTAAGTGGCAGAGGTAGGCGAAACTTGGCGGGAAAGAGGCAGCAGAAAGGCAAGGGGAGACATCTGTGGGTGAGGAGAAGAGGTAGAAGATTTGGAGGAAAGGCGAGAGATTTGAACGGGTGAAAGGAGATAAGATAATGGATAAAGGGAAGGATGGTACGGCAAGGGGGTGTAGTGGGGCGGTAAGGAAAACAGATGGAGGGGGGGGGGAAGAGGCAAGAGTTGGTGGGAAAGGGGGAGAAAAAGGAAAAGGGAAGCAGAAAATTGAAGAAAGGTATAGAAAGGATAGTGGTGGTAGTGTAGGGAGTAGCGCAGGGAGTTTAGATAGTTTGTGGGGAAAAAAGAGGGAGAGAGAGGAGGAGATAGAGGGAATGTACGAAGATAGAAGGGGGGGTTTCAAAAGGAGTGGGAAAATGATGAGATCGCCGGGGGGAAAGGAAAAGGAGGAGAGGAAACAGGTGGCAGGGGAGATAGGAGGGATGGAAGGTATAATGAAGGAGTTGGTGGGGGAGATAACCCTAGTAGCATTTTTGGTAGGCCAACGGTAGCCAACAGTTGGGAATTAGTTGGAATATAGTTAGTGTTTCTGCCAACAAATTCCCAACATAGGGTCTACAATTACTAGGGTTGGTTAATTAACAAAAAAATTACAACCATGATTAAATGTCGTCTTATAAACGTCAGAAAATTTGCTACATCCAAAAACCTGTTATTATATTCGAAGTTGTGATTTTTCTTTTCTTATTTAGAAATACGTAATGAGGACGTCTGTCTTGAGACGAATGTGAAATTTTAAGGAATGAGTCCAAAGGTCGAATGATGATATTTTGTAGAATATTTCGCGTCACTGCACAGTTTTTATAAACAATTAATATTTGTTATGTAACTAGAAATTAGAAGTGTTTACAAGGAAATGTGTTGGGTAAGTGCGAACAGCGGTTGCTTCATAAGCGGAAAGTTTGGGTTCGGTTCTCCTCACTACGATGTTTTTCTTTCCTAAACCAGACCTGAAAAAGACGTGTTTACGACGTCTTTTGAAGTTCTTTAAGCCGCCTTCTTTAAGACGTCTTAAGAAGGACGTCTTTAAGATGTCTTTTGGAAAGAATATAAATAATTGGGCAACAGTAGGGAAGCCTACCTTGGCCATCTGTTGTTGGCCCAACGTGAAAAAAAAGTGCCAAATCTAAGTGTTGGCCAACTAATATTATGTGCGTGGCCCAACTGTATGCCACCAACAAATGCTACTAGGGAAGGGAACTGAGGGAGGAAGTGAAGAGAGAAAGAGAGAGAGGAGAGAAGAAGGGTGGAGGAGGAATGGAGAGGGGAAAGGAGGAAATGGGAGGAGTGGCTGAAGGAGGAGAAGATACGGAGGGAAGGTTTGGAGAAAAAACTGGAGGGTTGGGAAGAGAGGGGTAGAGAGCTGGGAAAAGGAAGGAAGACGTGGTAAGGGAGTTGTGGAGGAAGGCCAAATGGAGGAGTGGGGCCTTAGGATGAGAAGATTGGAGGTGATGCAGGATAAAAAAGAAAGAGAGGGCAGAAGGAACAATGTAGTGGTAAGGGGGGTGGTGACAGAAGGAGGAGAGGTCGGAGAGGAGATACGGAAGCTATGGGGTAGGATGGGGTTGGAGCGGGGAGACATAAAAGAGGTGGTAATGATAGGGAAAGCGGGAGGGGGAGGTAGCGGAATGGTGCTGGTGAAAATGGCGGGGAGGGAGGAAAAAAGGAAAGTGATGGAAGCGAGGAAAAATATGAAGGGCGGAAGAGAGACGATTGATGACGATCTGACGGAGGAGTAGAGGAGGGGAAGATGGAAAATAGAAAGGGAGGCAGAGAGGGAAAGGGAAAGCGGGAAGAACGTGCGGATTGGGTATATGAAGATGTGGGTGAACGGGAGGATGAAGAGATGGGACGAGGTGTATGAGAAATGGATAGAACAGCAGGGAAACGAAGGGAGGTGAAGGGGGAGGAGGGAGGGGGTGACGGGGTGAGAGGAGGTGGCCGCCGAGGAGGTTATAAGGTGGCCTTTTGGAATGTGGCGGGATTAAAGAATAAAGATGGGGACTTTTGGAAAGGACTGGAGGAGTGGGAGGTGATAGTGATGTGTGAGACATGGATGGAGGAAAGAGATTGGGATTATGTAAGGAATAGGCTGCCAAAGGGATACGTGTGGGGAAAACAGTGGGCTAAGAGGGAAAATAAAAAGGGGAGGGCAATAGGGGGAATGTTAATGGGGGTAAGAAAGGAAATAGAAGCAAGGGATGAAGAAGTAGGGGAAAGAGAGGGGATAATGATGAGGATGGTGAAGATGGGGGGGGGGGAGTGGTGGAGGGTGGTGGGAGTATATATAAACAAAGATCTGCAGAAGAAACTGGAGGAGCTAGAGGAGTGGGTGGAGGGAAGAAAAGAGGGAGTAAGGGTGGTGATAGGGGGGGACTTTAATGCAAGGTCGGAAAGGGAAGGGGGGAAATTTCGGGAGGAGAAAAGGAAGGAAATTTCGGGAGAGGAGGAAGGGGAGGAAAAAGGACTGGGAAGTAGGAGGTCGAAGGATATGGAGGTGAACGGGGAGGGGAAGAGGTTGTGCAAATATTTAGAGGAGAGGGGGTGGGGAATAGTGAATGGAAGCATGGAGGGGGGTTGAGGAGGGGGAATGGACGTATACAGGAGGGAGAGGGAACTCAGTCATAGACTATGTCATAGGGAACGAGGACACGAGGGAAAGAGCGGAGAGGTTAGAGGTGGGGGAGAGGGTGAATTCAGACCATCACCCGGTGGTGGTGTGGCTGAGGGGAGAAGGTAGGGAGGGGGAAAGGAGGGGGTGAAAAGGTGGGGGAAAGCGGGCAGGAAGGGGGAATTGGACAGCAGAGGGGAAGGAGGCGTTTATACGAAGGTTTGGGAAGAGAGAGGGGGGAGGAGGTATACAGGAGGAATGGAAAGAGCTGAAGGAAAGGGTAAAAAGGGCGATTGGGATGGTGGGGGCGGGGGGCCAAAAGATTGGAAAGGGGGGGTGGTGGGACAAAGAATATAGGGAGGAGAAAAGTAAGGTTAGGATGGAGCTGAGAAGATGGAGAAGAGAGGGAGGAGAGGGGAAAGAGTATAGGGAGAGGAAAAAAGAGTATAAAATAATGTGTGAGGGGAAGAAGAGGAAGGAGGTGGAAAAGTGGGAGACGGAGGTTGAGGGGGTTAAGAGGGAAGGACAAGTGTGGAAAGTGGTGAATAGGGAGAGAAAAAGGAGGGGGAGGGTGGATGAGGGGATAAAAATGGAAGAGTGGGAAGACTACTGTAGGGGAGTGTTGGGTGGGGTGGAGTGTAGGGTGAGAAGAGGGGGGGAAGGAAGAGGGGGAGGAGGAGTTAAGTAAGGAGGAGATTGGAGGGAGGTAAGGGGGCTGAAGGAGGGTAAAGCGGGAGGAGTTGACGGCATAACCAATGAGGTGTGGAAGTTTGGGGGGGTGGAGGTGGGGGATTGGTTATGGGTAATTTGTAACAGGGTGTGGAAGGGGAAAGGGTGGGTGGAGGAGTGGAGGGATGGAATTGTGGTGGTATATATAAGGTCTATGCAGCGGTGCTTGCTGAGAGGTTAAGGCAGGAGGTGGAGGAGAAAAGGTTGCTACCACCGAGTCAGGCCGGCTTCAGGAGAGGAATGGGGTGTATGGACAACATATATGTGTTGAACCATCTGATTAACCGGCAGGTGACCAGGAAAGGAAGGAAGATGGTGGTCTTCTTCATAGACCTGAAGGCGGATTTTGACTCGGTGAATAGGGAGATGTTGGTGAGGGCTATGAGGAAGAGGGGCGTGAGGGAAGGGCTAGTGGAAAGGTGTGGGGAGGTATTAAAGGAAACGGTGTGTAGGGTGAGGATGGGGGAGGAGGAAGGGAAGGAGTTCTGGACGGCAAGGGGGGTGAGGCAGGGCTGCCCCCTGAGCCCAAGTATGTTCACCTTGTTGCTGGCGGACTTGGATGAGGATTTGGAAAAAGGAGGATGGGGACGGGTGAGATTGGGGGGGAGGAAAGTGTACACCCTGGCATATGCAGACGATGTGGCGGTGGTGGCAGAGGATGAGGAGGGAATGAAAGGTATGATGGGGAAGCTGGAGCGGTATATGGATGGAAAAGGTCTGCGTTTGAACGTGGGAAAATCGAAGATTATGAGGTGTGGGGGGGGGGGGGTAAATGGAGGAGGGTTGTGTGGAGGTGGAAGGGAAAGGAGGTAGAGGAAGTGAAAACGTTCAAATACCTGGGGTATACGTTGATGGGGAGTCCATGTGGAGGAGAGGGTGAGGAAAGCGGCGGCAGTGATGGAGAGGGTATGGGGGATAGGTAAGAGGAGGTTTGGGAAAGACTGGGGGAAAAGAATCTGGCTGTTTGATAAGTTGATGTGGGCGACGGTGAGCTATGGGGTGGAGATTTGGGAGTGGAAGGTGAGGGAGAGGATGGAGGGGATACATGATAGATATTTGAGATGGGTGTTGGGGGTGGGCTGGTGTACCCCGGGATATATGGTGAGGGAGGAATTGCAGAGGGATAGGTTGAAGGGTAGGGCGGGTTTAAGGGTATGGGGCTATGAGAGGAAGCTGGAGGAGGGGCAAGGAGGGGAATTAGCTAGGATGTGCTGGGAGGAGATAAAGGGTAGGGCTAAAGAGGGGTAAAGTGTAGATGGGAAGAGGAAATGAGGGGCTGGAAAGAATAAGGGAAACGGGGGAAATGAGGGGAGAGGAGTTAGTATGTAGGGAAAAGAAATTGCAGGAGACGGACAGATGGGAAAGGATTAGGGAATCGAAATTTAATAGGTGGTATGGAGCGATAAAGGGGGTAGGGGTGCCGGGTTATTTAAAGAAGGGATGGGGGGAAAGTAGGTGGAGGAGAGTGGCGCGGTTTAGATTGGGGTGCGAGATGAGGGAAGGGAGGTACTGGGAGGAAGAGGAGAAGACGAAATGTAGGGTTTGTGCATGGGGGAATGAGACATGGGAGCATGTGTGGGAGGAGTGTACCGGGTGGGGGGGCGGGAGGGGGTGGCAGGAAGTAGTGGGAGAGGTAATGGATGACGAGGGAGGGGGAGAGGAGTGGTTGAGAAGAGTGGAGGAGTGGAGAGGGGGTTGAATGGGAGGAAGAATGGCAAAGGAATGAGAGTGGGAGGCGGCGAGCGGAAGCGGGGGTTGAAAGAGAGGGATGGGTGGTGCGGGGAGGCGTGCGATGCGTGCGTGGCGGAGGGGTGCGAGCTAGCGGGCGAGTAGGTAAAGGTAGTTTTTAAGAGCGGGCGAATAGGTTCAGATAGGTTTAAGGGTTAAGTGTAAGGGGAGGAGGGAGACAGTTTGTAATCCCTAAGGGGACGCAAAATAAAGTATATATAAGTAGTAACTACGATTCTGCCTACACACATATTCATGACGTCACGTCCCTCACTGCCTGAAACGTTGCGGCGGGACTATTGCTGTAAAATCTCTGAAACGTTGCGGGAATACACTCCTGCAATATTGCCCAGGGCGGACATAGGAGTGAACCTGCAACTTCTCTGCAATGATGTTGCAGGACTACATATTTTTAATGTTCCCAAAACCTTGCAGAAATACACTGCTGCAATATTGCTAACGCGGACATAGGAGTGAACCTGCAACGTCTATGCAATAATGCGGTGCAAAATTGCAATCTTATACCGCATCATTGCAGAGACGTTGCTACAATGTCATGGTGCTGTGTAGGATGATGTAGCGTGATGAGTGATGCCCTAAACGGATTGTTAGCGGGTCACGGTTTACTACAGCTTTATGACACTAGACCTTTGGCACCCTACACGGTATAAAGTAATCAGCGTGCGGAGCAATTAAGCTCAACAATGGAGGGGGGAAACACCGACAGGGGGTAGTGGTAATGTGTGTGTGAACTGACGCCAGCGCCAAGCCAGCCGAGTGGCCCTTAAGCGGGCCCTACACGATGAGATTTGTCTTGAGACATGTCTGGAGACAAGTCTCTCTGTCTTCTTCTCACCACCTTGCCAACACGAGACAGAGATACCTGTCTCGAGACATGTCTCAAGACAAGTCTCATCGTGTAGGGCCCGCTTAACGCGAAGCACCTGTGACGTCATATGCTTGCGCGGCGGACGTCACTGCGATAAATTGTGGCGGTAATATTCAAAAATATAAGGACCTTTACGTCCCAGTTTCTAACAAAATGAATTGAGGTATACATAATACCAACAAAATTACCTTTTTTTAAAAAAAGATACAAAAAGTGCGCCAAGTATATAATCCCATCAAAATAGTATCCCACTTAAAAACATTGTCGTAAATTAATATCCTATCAAAAAGAATCCCACTTAAGGGGGTAGACACGTCACGTGGTCTGGCCGATTTGGCAGGTCGGTATTACAGCAGATTTTTTCTGCACAGAAATGGTAATACCGATAGATCGACGACTGTCCGGTGAACGCGAGAGGGAGCTGTTTGCTATTTCCATATTCTATTCTGAATGTGGAAAGAAATTCTCAGCTGTTGTGTTGTACTTGAAAAAATTTAAAAGTAAAGTCTGCTGGTAGTGCAATCGTAGAAAATTCATTGTACATTTTAATTACTTGAAATGTGCTCATGCTATAATATGTTACGTTTGTAGTAAGGAGTTATAAGTGAAAAGACAAAATAGATGTGGGGATGTCCCCAGAAAATGAAGTTTTGTTGAAAATAGTCCGATTTTAATTATTTTCTGTCAATTTAACCGGGAGAATGGCAGGAATCCAGTGGTATCACTTTCACATTGATACGATGAAATATAAACAAATTCTGTTTCTGTATAATCGATGACACATCGCCGTGCAACGGCGGGCTCGCGCTGCTCGGGCCACAAAGGTCGTCGTCTGTTATTCGAGCTTCTAAGATCGTATTCAGATACAATATTGGCCGGTGAGTTTCGTGAGGAGTATTGTCCCACCATACTGCTGCCCTGCCTCGGTACTCCTTTTCTCAACGTTTTCTGACTCGCTCTCGTTCCATCTCGCTCTCGCCTACGCAGAACAAGAGTGAGTCAGAAGTGGTGGGGATTGCGCCAAGCTCATGACGTGTAGTCCAACCGAGTTCTGAGCGTAGAAATACATACATCAAAATAGGTGTGCGTTAGCTCTGAAAAAATTCAGAAGTTTTATTGTCAGAACATTGATTCTTTCTCGATAGCTTTATCTCGTATTGGGGCTGTACTTCCGAAAGGAACCGGTGGCCGATCGAGATGAGGTTTTGGGGGAGGGGGAGGGAGGGGATGTGAACCCCAAATCTAAAATTGCAGCTTCGGGTATTTATTAGTTTCCGAAATATTAATAAAAAATTGTTAATGTAAAGAATAGTCTGGATCGTCGATGCTAACTATCCTGAGTCATACACACGAATGCCTCTCGTTCCTTTTACGCGCCTCGAACCCTCGCCGATGCCCCTGATGTCATCGGCATTCATCGACAATCCAAGTTACATTGTATACAGTGAGCCACGAAAGTATTCGAACGTCCCGAAATGAAAAGTTTGAGGCCTAAAAAATATGAGTCCTATTATGAATTATAAAATACTTTTATTTCTATAATAACATATAAGTATCATGATTATACATGTAAAATTGCAAGTGTCTCCGATGACGTCAATAATAGTTATAAAACATTTCTTAGTAACATCGACTAAATGACCGTCACAAAAGTATTCGAACGACCAAATTCCAAATATCTATTTTAAATAAATGTAGTGTCTTAATATTTTGTCGAACCACCCCGAACACTTATCACAGCTTCTAAACGTCGTTGCATACTGTCAACAAAATTTTCAGTAATATCATCTTTTATATTACTCCAAACTTAAAAAATTTTGGTTTTTAATTCTTCCTTTGAACTAATATTATATTTACTAAGTTGTCTGTCAATTTCTGCCCATAAGTGTTCTATGGGGTTGATGTCCGGACTTTGTGGGGGTGTTTCTAAAATGTTGGGAACGTTGTATATGATCCAGTGTTTAACAATATATGCGGTATGTTTCGGATCATTATCCTGCTGAAAATGAAAATTTCCTTCTAGCCCTAATTTCTCCGCACTTTGCACCAAATTATCTTTTAATATTTGCATATATTTATATTTATCTAATATGCCTTCAATAATGGCGAGGTTTCCGACACGACTGGCTCCCATACACCCGCATACCATTATGAAATCCACCCCCATGCTTGACGGTTGGGCGTAGATTTTTAGGATCCATCTCTCTGTTTGCTAATCTCCAAACCATGACATCCATCTAAACCAAATATGTTAAATTTGCTCTCGTCCGAGAAAATAACACTTTTCCAAATGTCTTTATCTTTGTTGACATACTTTTTAGCGAAATTTAGTCTCTTCTGCTTATTTACTATGCTAATGAATGGTTTCTTTCGACGAATCTGACCATGAAAATTATTTTCACGAAGAATTCTTTCGACAAACTTCGGGCTGAACTTGTTTTTAAAAACTATCAGCGACTAGTGTTGCAAGTTTTGGACCAGAAATTCTTGGGTTCCTTTAGATTTCACGCACAATTGTATTTTCCTCCCTCTTCGTCAACGTCTTGGGTCGGCCAGAACGGACTTTATTTCGAAGTATTCCAGTGGTTTTTAACTGGTTTTTAATGTAGTAAACGGTAGATTTACTTTTCCCTAACAATTTAGCTATTTCGCCATAGTTCTTGCTTTCATTATGCCACTTAATGATCAATTTCCTGTCAGTGATGCTTGTTTCTGATTCTTTTCGGCACATTATTACCAAAACTGTTTTAATCTCATTAACACTCACAGTACTGAACACGGGAAGTGTGAGAAACCAACTGAGAACATCAATGTTTACATTTTATCATATTCAAGAATTGTTTTGTATTACAAGTGTCGTCGTTCGAATACTTTAGTGACGGTCATTTAGTCGATGTTACCAAGAAATGTTTTATAACTATTGTCGACGTCATCAGAGACACTTGAAATTTTACATGTATAATCATGATACTTACATGTCATTACAGAAATAAAAGTATTTTATAATTCGTAATAGGACTCATATTTTTTAAGCCTCAAACTTTTCATTTAAGGGCGTTCGAATACTTGCGTGGCTCACTGTATGTATCTTACGTGTCCTACTGGGCCTTGCGTCTTCGACGACGGCGAGCGATGCCCAGTGTGATTTTCAATATTCCCGTATTGGGCGTTATGACTTCCTTACATTAATTTTTTTTGGAATTTTTTTTGGACGTTGGTGCAGGCCTTCCTATCCGGGAGCCCTTCCGTCCCCCTATTTTCTATTTTTGAAATTTTGTAACTACGGTCTCGTTTTTGGCATCGCCGAACTTACATTGTTCGCTGTCGTGCTTTCCGCGCCCCACACACTGATCTAGCCCCAACCAGTGGCCGATCGAGATGAAACTTGGTGGGTATTATGAGAGGTGTGGACAGACCCCAAATATAAAATGTTACTTTCGGCAATTAATGCGTTCAAAAGATACAGAAGTAAATGTGCATAAAAGGTACACTATACCGATTTTTTTAAATCACTTTACCACGGCCCCCCCTTTTAACAATATATCGGTTTACTTATACCGACACATGTTTCGCAGCGCCAAGTATTTTGAAAATAAATTTTTTATTCGTATTAAAATATTTATTTCTATGAAAATATATCTGCTTAATATTATTATATACACCTTTCTTGTCTCAATGGTGTCTTGTCTTGTTTTAAATTGTTTTATTTATTAACCAAGACAATTAATTAACATTTTTTCGTAAAATAATTAAAAATTTTATTCGTATAAAAATATTTATTTCTACGAAAATATATCTGCTTAATATTATTAAATACATTTTTGTCTTTGTATAAATAGCCATTGTTGTAATTGGCGCAAATTTTGTAAATCAATAGTTTTGTGAAGCTATTAATTTACGACAATGTTTTAAGTGGGATTCTTTTTAATAGGATATTAATTTACGCCAATATTTTTAATTGGGATTCTTTTTTGACGGTATGTATGTACGAGAAGAAGCAATGCAATTTCCCGATGACTTGAAGCAACAATTCAATACGTAAATGCATGAAACTCTGGGATCAGGAATTCCCAACCAAGATGATGCATATGTAAGAACTGGCGAAATTCAACAATAGTTTGTCGTCTAAATTTTACAATTAAAGTATTTATTTGACGCGAATATACATATGTAAAGTTTATCAGCAAAGTTTTTCTCGATTTGAGTTCTATAGAAGGCTGACTTTCCTTCGCCATGCAAAGTCCTCTCTTGTCCTTCACGCTGGCAATCATGCAACTCGGTCAGTTTCGTGGGTTTCGATGCTCGAATTCAGCGGGGCCATACAATGTTACGCACTAAGCAGTGACAAATTGTCAGTTCTGCATTTATAATCAGATCTTTGCGAAAGTGACGTGAATAGATTCGTCACGTTTTCTCGATCAAATTGGCCCCAAAAATGATATAATTCGGACCATAATTAAGTAAATTACGTGAAAATTTGTTTGCAGAATAGGAAGCCCGTTTCGTTAAAAATAGTCTGATTTAAATTATTTTCTGTCAATTTAATCGGTTGAATGCCAGGAATCCATTTGTGTCACTTTCATATTGATACGATGAAAAAAAAACAAATTCCGTTTCTATATAATCGATGACACATCGCCGAGCAACGGCCATCTCGTGCGGCTCGGGCAACAAAGGTTCTCGTCGGTTGTTCGAGCATCTACGATCGTTACGGGCTCGGTTTGGTGTACACGATACGGACTTTTCGCTATCCCCACCACTTCTGTCTCACTCTTGTCCGCCGAAGGCGAGCGCGAGATGGAAAGAGAGCGAGCGAAGGCATTGAAAGCGAGCGAGGACAGTACGAGATAGACGACGCGTTGATATTTTGTCTCGCTCCGTTTTTCGGACGCCTGACACTCCGTCCTTTGTGTGCGCGACGGGCGTGCGCAATGGTCGCAAGCGCTTACGGTGAGCACGGGACCCGCTTCGCAAAATCTTGATGCAGGCCGGGCATAAGTCTTTTTTGCGCCCTAGGCGAACTTGTCAAATTGCGCCCTTTATTATATTACATTTATTTGAGATTATTTATGACTTTACTCTGTAAAATTAGGCAACTGCTAAGGCGTAAGGTTGACAAGAGGCGCAAAATGGCCTTTTCATTGTTGGCATTGTTGAAAATAAATTTTTAAATGAAATACTACAAATTATATTACAACGGTTTTAAACTACGAGTAAAAGTTTAGAGTAAGGTCATGAAGAAGCTGAATTAAATGTTTTATAATAAATGGCGGAATTTGGCAAGCTCGGCTATGTGGCAAGAAAGACTCGTGCCGTGCCTGGCTATCTGACCGTGGCGCGCATGCGTCGAACAGTCACGATTCCATCTGAGCGCTCGCAAAGCGTTCCATCCCGCTCCCCCCTTCGGCCAGAAAGAAGCGAGAAACTCAGCCTCGGAATTAGGGCTACGTTCATGATACGGGCTCAACGCCGGTCCCGACCAGCGAGCGGCTAACGAGACTTTACATTCAGATATATTGGCCGGTGCGTTTCGTAATACGTATTCTCCCACCATAGGTACCGCTTGCCTGCCTCGGTGCTCCTGTTTGCAACGTTTTCTGACTCGCTCTCGTTCCATCTCATTCTCGCCTTCGCAGAACAAGAGTGAGCCAGAAGTGATGGGGTTAGCGTCAAGCTGTATAGGCCAAACCGAGCTGTCAGCATAGAAATACACATCAGAATAGGTGTGCCCTAGCTCCGAAAAAAATCAGGATCTTTATTGGTCTGAACATTGATTCTTTCTCGATAGCTTCATCTCGTATTGGTCATAACAGCCACACGGCTACATTCAGACGAAGCCGAGCAGCATTCCCGTTACCCCACCATACTCCTCGATCGCTGTTCGCGAAAACGAATTGACCGGCCAATATATCTGAATACGACCTTAGGATAAAGATATAATGAAAGATGAAAAATTATTCGAAGCCCAAGATGAAAGGCCTTCGAATAAACAGAGGAAACTAATAAATACCCGAAGCTAAATAGAATTTTAGATTTAGGGTACACACACCCTACCCCAAACCTCGTGTCGATCAGTCACTAAGGCCATTCGGAAGTATATTCTTTTATTTAAATAATGCCCATCTCTGCATAGGACCGTAAAGAATTACAAAAAAAAGTCAGGGAGTCAACTGTTGACTGATTTGGAGACTTTTCCTTGTTGTATGTTATATACAATAGTCGAAAGAATAATAATAAGAGCAATAATTGCAAATAATTGCTGTAACTTCCACATTCTGAAAATATGATATCAGTAAATCAATATTTCCAGTATTAGTAAAAAAGTTCCAATCTCTTTTTTTATTTTAAATAATATGGCCATATAAATATAACATAAATTTGACAGCGATTTCAAGGAATGTATGTGTTACAATAAAAGCGTTAATTTAGTAAATGTACACAGTTCCCAACAGTTATATGCCTAAAATGCATATAACCTAACCTACAATCGTCCGAAAATTCATACATTGACTGCATCACGCTTTTACTGTGGCTTGTGTATCCAGCTAACGCTTCAGTTTTGCTATGATTCCACGTCGGCAGTCCTCCCGAGTAGGCGCCATCTCGTGTCCACTAGCTGAACTAAATTTGTCACGTGACTTGCTCTGTATTAGAGCTCTTACTTTTAACCCGTCGGGTACCCGGGTAGTCGGAAATTACCCGAAACAACTTCAAGCCATTGTATGTAGTATTGTCTGTGGTATAGTCTGATGTTAGCCAAATATGATTGATAGCTCAATGACAATACCACATTCAATGGCTTGAAGTTGTTTCGGGTAATTTCCGGCTACCCGGGTACCCGACGGGTCAAAAGTAAGAGCTCTACTCTGTATTATCGCTAATATGGCGGAACTCGTATTTGGGACTGAAGTCACGATTTTTCACTATTCGTCCTTATATGAGCAAATTTGGAGCTGGTTTAGGACTCATTCGAAAGAGGAAGGTTCAATGCAGAGCGCTCTTCTCACCGTTTCAGTCACAAAGCTCTTTTAGTGACCTAAAAATACTTGGATTCTGCGGGTGTATTTTGTCGACTTTTGCTCTACTTTGGACACTCATATTATTAGATATCAACACAATCTCGTTGAATCATGAGAAGAGCACTCTGCATTGAACCTTCCTCTTTCGAATGAGTCCTAATCCAGCCCAAAATCTGCTCATATAAGGACGAATGATGAAAAATCCCAACCCCTTGTTTCGGGCCAGATTGTGTCGGTATACAGCGCGCTGCATTACCCGTGTCTACCCCCTTAAGGGGGCCGTCTCCGCGGGCCTTGAATGTGTGCGTACGCTCACACAAGCTAGGAAAAGCGTGTACGTATACGCGTGTAGTAAACAAACCGTAAATTACAACTTTCGTCCTGGAATCGGCAAGAAGGAAGTTTTTGCGAGTGCAGTTGCCTTCAGTAGACATCTGTGCATGGTGGTCTGGTGCGTTTGAATGCTAATAACCACCGTACGTTGAAATAATAATGAATTTATGACTCGAACAGTGACAGAATGAGGCTCTTGTACAATTAGCGCCACCAACGGAGAAACCTCGAAGCCGTATTCTGTCACTTTTCGAGTCATAAATTCAATATTATTTCAACGTGCGGTGGTTATTAGCAATCAAACGCACCAGACCACCCTGCACAGATGTCTACTGAAGGCAACTGCACTCGCAAAAACTTCCTTCTGGCCGATTCCAGGACGAAAGTTGTAATTTACGGTTTGTTTACTACACGCGTATATGTACACGCTTCCCTAGCTTGTGTGAGCGTACGCACACATTCAAGGCCCGCGGAGACGACCCCCTTAAGAACGTGAAATTCATCAAATTGGAACTGTGCATTGAAATATCTCAGCTCATAAGGCACGTAGGACCAAAACAAAGACACTTTTCTTATGTAAATCAAACCCAAGCTATCCATTAAGACCATTCAAATTCTAATCGGATCAACCGTTATTGAGATTCGATAATCTCAGGGTTTTTGATAGCGAGTCGTGGCGTAATAGAGACACTGTGCGTCTCGCGCTGCGCATATAGCTATATACTTGGCGCGAGACACTACCGTGTCTCTTGATTGGTGGCATGCAAAAGAAAACACAAAATAATAATGGAAATATTATCTATTTATGCACTAATAATGATAAATTGAAGGAATACTATACGTGTAAAGTGATAAAACGCATTTTTGTATTTAGTATGTACAAAATATACATGAAATATACAGAAATTATGTTAAATCAAATGCGAGGAGAAGAAACAGGCTTCTAATAGCTGTCATTTTTCGTGGACTTATAGACATGGATTTGACTACTTCTGGATTATTTAATACCTCCTGTGTTTTATATAATGGCTGTATGAGCGAAAGGATCTATTAGTCTGTATGGCATCAATACATACTTTGACTTTTGCAACCTTTACCTCATCTTTAAAAGTCCTTGTTGCTTTCCCTGTACTTATTACATATTTCATGTGCTTTATATCGATTTCACTGTTTGCATGATGTAGTAAATTAGATTTCTTTGCTGTAAAATGTTTGCAGCAAATCTTGCATTTACTCATACATGGGTCGCCCTGCACTTGTTGGAGCCACGATTTGAAGAGTGGGTCCTCGAGCCAAGCTCGCTGAAATGTTGGCACCCGCTTCCTTTTCTTTGCAGTGGGGCTGATGGAGATGCTAAAATACTAATTTTAATTCACACAATATTAAAAAGCAATTTCAAGTAAATAATCATTGAACAAAGAAACTACGTCCCGTTTATAATTCTATGATTTGGGATACTAATAAATTAAAGATATATCTTACTTGAATCAGTGTTTACAAAGCAAGCACCGCTAGGTCCAGCAATGGCATCACTGTCTATGTATAAAATATCCATTATTAGTACATATCTAATATAACGATACGTACTAAATCAATATAATGCGTAGTATATATAACAAATATTATGCAAAAGTATTAAATATTTGTCTTACCTGCTTCACGAACCTTATTCATTTTGTAATTCGATGTCAAATGTCAATGTTCAAATATTTCAATCCGTACTCGCTTAGCCTACATCTATGACGTCACAGTTGCTTCGCGTTGGGGCCACTCGGCTGGCTTGGCGCTGGCGTCAGTTCACACACACATTACCACTACCCCCTGTCGGTGTTTCCCCCCTCCATTCTTGAGCTTAATTGCTCCGCACGCTGAAAGTAATTAGGAAACATCTGCCAAGTAACTTGCAGAACAGCTGAACAATTTTTAGGCCTAATCCCCAATTGCTACAAGGTACTTCCTCTACGTTCCGCATGCAATAAACCGTGTTTCGCTACAGTATAAAAAATTATTAAGGGATGTTGACCGTGACGAATATTAATTTTATGGTCCGCATAATTACCAAAAAAAGAAGATGTTCTTATGTTAGATCGAAGAATGTTTCCCTGGCAATGGGGTAGGAAACGAAATTATTCGCAGAAAGACAAGTACGCCTCGCGGAGAGCCACAGGAAGAAAACGGATGGTCCGCTGACTGCGCGTTATGCTGCCTGCTTTGGCCTCCCGATAAATTCGAGACCGATCACTTATCACTCGAATATAAACACGCGTTGGAATATCAAGACAAAAGCACGCGCTGACGTATTCAGATGTGAGAGAAGGTGGGCCATTGGGAGGATAGAATATTTTGAGCTACAATTTTTTCTATAATTTTTAAAATCTTTATTTCTGGCTTCTTCTTGAGTCTCTTCACCCAATTGACCGAGTGGAAGGGTAGCAAAATATTTTATACATTCGCAGCAATGTATGTATTAACACTTTGTGAACAGTATTTGGTGATAACATGGATACAGGTTTACAAATATTTCTGCACTTCCCACGGTATATTTATCAAATTCTTTTAGTTATATTGAAATTATTGACAAATTGACGTTAGTTTCTAAAATAACGTCAAACCTTCGTATAATTTGTATATTAACACTTTTATTAAGTTCCTTGATAAATTCGGCATTTTTGAATGCGAAATATGGAATAATGCATTTTTCCCTTATTACTTGGGAATCGGTCCCCCACTGTGCGACATAGAATACAGGCATTTAATCGAATATGTATTGCCAAATATTCGCAAATGTTTTTCCGCAGTAGCAAGGACAAGTATTAGGGTAGTTGCACCATTTGTGGCAACTTTAAGGTTTTCAGTGACTTTCATCGTAATTATCTTTAAAATTGTACTTCAAATCAGGAAACTAAAAG
The DNA here is from genome assembly GCA_951215215.1 of Andrena trimmerana. Taxonomy (NCBI): domain Eukaryota; kingdom Metazoa; phylum Arthropoda; class Insecta; order Hymenoptera; family Andrenidae; genus Andrena; species Andrena trimmerana. The sequence continues at coordinate 12,362,272 of OX578063.1, read as the reverse complement.
CTTTACTAAATTTTACACTATCTTTACTATTAATGTCTAAGTTACCATTAACTAGAGAAATCGTTAAAGAATTAATAAAGTTAAAAAATATAAGAAATCCATTTTTCACCGTTTGTGGCCACTTGCCACTTTTCGCGGAAGCAATATATGTAACCTTATATTTCTGATGGTATACTAAACAAAATATTTACGGTTTGAAATTCTACACGTAATTATGTGTCTACAAGCAATTTCGAGCGAAGAAACCGCGATAATTATGCACATGGCCAAAAACGGTACAATGGCTACAAACGGTACATCTACCCTATAATATGTTGATTATAAAACAAATAAAATATATAATAATACTTTGATGTTAAACGATTTTATTAAAAATGCCCTAAAAACAAAAAAAAAATCTTTTCCTGTACTACAATTTCGATGGCGTTTTTTCTCAGGATATCTCACAACAAATTAATTTTGACGCTTGATGCCACATTAAATTGAATCATATTCGGTTATGAAATATCCTGCTCCACGATTTTATTTAAAGTGAAAAAGCACCATTGAAATTATAGTACAAGAAAATAATTATTTATTTGTTTTTAGTGAATTTTTAATAAAAACGTTTAGCATAAACTTTTTTATATATATTTTTTTTTATTTTTTAATTACCGTTTGTGGATTTACGTTTCACAGCTCAGACTTTTTTACAAATATCTTTTATTGCTATATACAGGTTAACAGTTTGCTTAAACCCTGTAATGTTAAGTAATTGCATTAATTACTTATATTATATTGTTCATGTTCACATACATTCCCTCGTACGCGACCTCCATATACATAAACTGTCGACCGATACATTGTCGACCGATTTCGCTCCATGACAGGACCGCGATAAATTGAAATCGCGATGCGGGTTAGCGATCCGAACAACGCTTTTTGTCGTTTTCGTAAAGAATACGATTGGCTGATTTCAAGTCGATTGAAATGGGGCTTATGGGTAAAAATTATTAGTGACTGGGTCATTTTTTCACACCCTCCGGTTTTCTTTTCATAATTTTGTATTGCCATCTTCACAAAGTTTCAAGACAATCGGATTGGCGGAAGTGGGTTAAAATTGAGTTTCCTGATTTGAACCAAACAAACAAATAAAAAAAAACAAACAAACAAACATACATACATGCATACAACAAACAAACAGAGGATCGAAGCCGATAAAATCGTTTTAAAAAAAAAAATGCTCGGAAGTTCCCGGAAGGCAATTAAAAAGTCGACGAATGCTGACAATTTTTCAATTGTTTTCTTATGAAAAAAAACTGTATGTAACTAATTATTTGCTAGTACTTAGCAGAATCGATACTACTCATTTGGGGCCCAAAATTTGTTTTTCTATTACATCACCAAAAATTAAAAGACTCGATTTAAAATTCTGGACGAAAAATACATACAAACTTAGACACGTGTTGACACACCGATCAGAAGTAGGCGTCATGATATTTTTACCTTTTTTAGGAGCTCATATTAGTAGCTTACAAGAAATATATAAAAATACATAATCCTCCCACAACTTTTGAATTCTGACTTGTTTCCTTGTTTCCTGGAATTCTGTCCCACTGTGGCAATGGACTTGGTCGCAGGTAAGGAGATTCAGCCTAGGGCCAGTCGCTGGGTCAAATCGCTGCAACCAGTCGCAGCGACCAGTCGCAGGTAGGAGATCCCGCCTTTAGGGATTACGGTCACGCCGGAGGCGACGGGGCAAAAGGATCACTTCCTCGTCCAGGAACGGTGGTTCCGGACGTTACACAATTATCGATAACCCATGGAGAGAGGCTGAGTGTGAGACGAATAAATTAAACTTCGGCGCTCTGACGCTTACATTATATTTAAAGATATTATAGTGACTAGGATATTAGGGTTAATTTCGGAACGTGATATCTCGCAAGTATAAGTAGATACATGGAAAAATGTAACTACATGAAAGAATGATTAATTATGTGTATTGGTTAATAATTCCAGATATCTAGGTCTTATAGTTTAATAATAAATTTAAAAATACAAAACTCTTCAGAAGTGGCATTTTACCCAAGGTGGTTGGTAATATGCCTCTTAAACCTTGGATTGGGAACTAATGATTCAAAATTCGAGAAAATCAACAATATTTTAAATTATTTAAAATAGTAGTAATCAGAAACCTTCGAACTCAGTGAAACGTAAAAACATTTTTAAAAAAATAACTATTTCTTACCAAGTAAACAGTTTCTAATCTCGACATAGTGTCAGAGTTGGACGAAATGTAATCTAATTACAAATTACAAATTACGATTAAAGTGTAATTCTGTACTTAATTGATTACACATTGTTTTCTGTAATGATAAAATTGTGGTCAACTAACTAAATTAACGATTACAGAAAATAATGTGTAATCAATTACACAATTACATTTTAATCGGAATTTGTAATTTTTAATTAGATTACATTTTGCCCAACTCTGCATAGTATGCAGTCTTCGTGGACCCATTTTTTGCAATATATTCTTATCCAGTCACATCTAAGTTCTTTATCGTAATAATAGAGCCCACACATTGCACAGAAGTTGTCATCTCCTGCATCAGTCGAATCAGCTTACCCCTCACAGCTATAAGAAAAGCATAGAAAATTTCTCCACTAATTGTTGATGGGTGTTTGAGAGGTTATAAAATTCATTTGTTAGTAGATATAATTCATCATAATCTGTTGATTAACTGTAGAACTATTATAAGTCAAACGTATAATTTGCATTCTACTTAGAGCATAGAATAAAATCAAGACAATATTTTTATAACTTAGGTGGACTTGTTGAAAATAAATGGTGATAAAAACAAGTACCTATTGTGTCATCTGTAAATTAAATACGAAATCATTGAAAAGTGACATATTCCCAAACGTGGCATATTACACTAAGTCACCCTAATTCTTAAAATAGCCAAACGTTGACAGTTGAGATTCTAGGGTTTGTTGATACTCGTAAGATACTTAATTTTGATTGTGAACTACTTAGGTGTCGTTCGAAAAGAACACTTTCAGGTCATGGCCTCTTCTTGTGAGCCACGCATTGCGCACCGTCTATTGTTCGTTTGCGCAGTAGAGTAAAGCTCTGTCGTAAAGATAGAATAACATAGAATAAGAGTAAAGCTGTTCTGAAGATACAAATGACATGATTGAAAGGTCTATGAAACTTGCCGATGTCATTTGCAGTCATTACTTTTATGACAGCTTACGGTCCAAATACAAATCTGAGGCAGGTCTAACAACAAAAAAACAAATGGCTAAAACCACCAAGTGCTTCTAGTTACTCAAATATATATTTAAAAAAGAACTGTTTCCTCAACAGCGTACCAACGCAGACTGATTTTCGACTCCGTGCATCCAAGCATGCGCTTTTTGGAAAAAACTGTGCAAAATCTACACATTTGGGTAGACATGATTCTATGCAGGTCCAACCATTCCGTCACGCTCAGCCTCTTGATGAGTCTTCGGAAATCGTCTGAAACGTTAATATATTTTCGTGAAGATGCTACACGTAAAAGAAAATAAACCTTCTGGTTAAGTTATGACCAATTATCTAAACCGCAGCGCACCGGGGTCTTTAATAGCTCGCTGTAAAATTAACTTGAAGATCTCCAACCTAGAGGAAGCATTATTTTATAGAGAAAGCTGCAAGTAATCCGAAAGGTATTTCCCCGGATTTTTAAAACCGCTACCTTGAAGCGATATTTGAAAAATAAGAATTTGTTCATAATTTTTTGTTATAAACGTAACTTTTTGGACCAAAAGTAAGTTTTTTCAGGGACTCCAATTCTTCCTGATTAAATTGAGACAAGAGCCAACTTCGTCTGATGTATAGTTCCGTAAATTTATTTATAGACCTCATTTTCACAAAAATTGCAAACTTTAGCGATCCGTATCTTTTAATCCATAATTTCACGTGAAATATGAATTCCAGTTCCATCAAAATCCCAGACATTGACCGCAAAAAGTGATCGATTTGGCGTGGAATGACCCAGGGTATCCTATCACATTTACTTCTCTCTCTCTCTCTCTCTCTCTCTCTCTCTCTCTCTCTCTCTCTCTCTCTCTCTCTCCGGTTTTGTCACTCGGTCGCTTGCACACCGTGCTCCCGCCAATCAATACAATGCTTCCTTATACCAAAGTTTACTACGACGGCAATTACTTAAATGGAGAGTGAGATGTGATCATATTAAGCACATAATCCAATGGAATAATCGATGCCAATAGGAAAAATGCTGAAAAACACCGATGCGATGCATCATGTATATCCGATACGGCAAATGTCGATAAGTATTCAGTAAATATAACCATTATAAAGGGCGAGGCATTTGGCATAACTCATTTACGTATAATGATACAAAAAAATACTTACATGGAAAATTCTGATTTTAATGAAACTTCGTGTGAATGTAGTAATTGCAGCATGGAAGCAATACTAGCCCAATTTTTTATGTGGAAATTCACTCTGAAGCGGTATAATGAGCCCTTAAATTGATAGGATACTTGACAAGAGAAACAGTGGCATAACAAGTGCTCCGAACTGATTTTTACGTATATTTCCGGTTAAAATATTTAAAAAATATTCTTAAAACATTTGTAAATAAATATTGATCATTGTCATATAGTTAGGAATCGAAAAATACATAAAATGTAAAAAAAATTACCCTAAGTGGGAACTTAAAAGTTTGAAACTTGAAACTGCGTTCAAAAAGTTCGCGGCGGTTCAGCAATTTGAAAGTTTACCGCTACATCATCGATGCTATTGGAAATATGGTAGAGATTTTAGATTATTTTAGAATGTAATGACGCGGCATTGTTTAGATTGATTGGGTTTACTTAGTTTCTTTAATTCCTATGCTATTTTGCTGTATGTAAAGATATTGAAGATCGCATAAAACACATTTTATAAAGCATGTACATTTTACTGACACGTAAAAAGCACGAAAAAGAGGTTTTTAAAATCTGAAAAAAAATCGAGACAATATTAACAATGATATGTGCCACACAGTATGAATATAACTATAGTTCTGCAACTGCTTCGATGCACAACCGGCATTTTTCAGCATTTTTCGCGTTCTTTATTTTTCGCAGTTCGGATTTTCAATTTAAAAATCTGAAACAATTCCCTAATATGTGCCTCTGTAACAGAAATGCCTCTGATTTTTCCAAATTTTTTCATGCACTAGTATAGGAGAAATTCGGCAAAAACCTGATTTCCAATTTTTGAGTTTTACAACCCCCCGTCGAGGTACAAAGTTGAAACTTGCTAGATATTGGTTTTATTATATATGCTTTTAAATTTCTCATCGCGAGTTGAATTCGGGTTATGGGCACGTCTTAACCGGGTGTACCCTTTTCGATCCGGAATCTTTTCCGGGGAACACAGTATTCTCAAATCATTTCGTTGACTGATGTCATTCTCGGTTCAAACCTTCTTGTACAGTAGAGCCTTCCGTACCCGAACTTATAGGGAGACATAAGTATTTGGATAAAGGAATTTTCGGATAATAGAACAATCATTCTTCTGATACTAAACTTTATCTATTTAAATAGAGATCAAGAAAATTGACAATTTGTTTAAATATATATGGATCCAATCTCTCTTTGGCTGCTGAATTAGATAAATTATATGTCTAAACTAAATTGTTATCATCAGAATTAGTTTCCAACGATCAGAGGAAAGTATAGTTTTATCTTATCGGGTTTTTGTGAACAGCAGAGTACATTTATAAAAGTTATTTATAATATTCTTTTCGATCGTAATAATTAATATATATGATTTCGGCGCACTGGTTCGGTCAATTTAAAACAATAAAAACAAGCTATTTTGCAATTATAATTATATAAGCATCCGACGTTTCGATCTTGGTTTAGATCATCTTCAGGAAAGTTTAGAAAAAATATAAAATATTTAATAGCAAAAGCATTATTTTATATTTTTTCTAAACTTTCCTGAAGATGATCTAAACCAAGATCGAAACGTCGGAAGCTTATATAATTAGAATTGCAAAATAGCTTGTTTTTATTGTTTTAAATTGACCGAACCAGTGTGCCGAAATCATATATATTAGAGTACATTTATACATATATTCACTACTTCCTAGTATACAGTACAGTCATTCAATTGGTTACAGTAATTAAACAATAGCACACTATCTTGTCAAAGCAAACGTATCACACAAAAGAAAGAAAACAGGTACACCCGCTCCATGCTGCAACGCAACGTCGCCGCAATAACGCATCGCGATACACAGTAAAGCCAGGGATTCACCCGAAAGCTAAACTAAGCTATGCTGGGCTATGCTATGCTATATCAGGCTGTGCTATGCTATGCTATGTTGTACAGTATCCAGCCGACGAGAAGCTGTCCTATATTATGCTGTGCTGTGTGTATGAAAATTATTTAATTTTAAAAGCTGGATCTGCGTTTAGAGGAGTATAATGCTGCCTTTGAAAAGCTGGTAGAAACAACAACACTTTTGCTGTCCGACAAAAGAAAAAGGAAACATCGCTTCATTCAAAACTGTTGGTTATTTATTCGGAACAAAGCTTTATTAATATAATTATAATATAAGAATAACGCGTGAATAGTATGTACAAAAGACCAATACGTGTTCCTGTGCGCAACAGTGTGGGACGGCAATGGTGGGGAGGGACAGAGTCCCTGCCCAGGGTTGTAAACTGTATGACGACATCGCTCGGGTCAGCCATAAGTAGGGATGGAGTGCAAAATCACTAACAGTGATTTATCACAGTGATCGCAGAATCACGATCACGGGCGTGATTGAAGTTAAATCACGATCGTGATTTTTTTAACGTGAGTGAATTGTTTACTGTGATCGTAATTCTTGATCTTGATTGAATTATTTTTTATAAAATACTTCAATATAGATTGTGTTACAGTCAAAGCGCGCTTATTCAACGAATATATAGAATATACATTCATAAATAGTCAATGTAGGTACGCACTGATTTCATTGGCTAAGGTATTCACATATACATTATACTTTTTAACTAGAGTGAAGAAATATTCGTTAATTTAAATAGATCAAGAACGATTACATTGGTTCAAAACATACAACTGAGATTCTATAAGAACAGTGAGGACTTGAGAATATTTCGAGAGAAAGTAAAAATTTGGGTTATGTGGCGCGTGCTAAGAGCAGTTATGCTCTCCACCAACCAGAGAAGCGATCACGAAAATCACGGATCACTGTGAAAAATCACCGTGATCGGGAACGAACGTGATCGGATCACTCGTGATTCACAAATCACGGTTCTAGCCAACACTAGCCATAAGCTTTACCAACAAAAGATTCAGCATTCCATGTTCTGCTGCAATTCGTTCCCTCAGGCCTCTTCTTTTAGATCATTGTCTTTGTAAACCGTTGCTTCTTAGCTTCTATATTCCATACACATGGATATTTTCTGACAGTCTCAATAAACTGTTCAGTTTCCATCGTGCATAAGTAGGAACGATACTAAGTAGTCGTAACAAGTTTAAACTGACAATTGACGCGTAGAAACAGAAGCGTGACTGTCAGGTGATGGAAGCATGGAGGATTGGGGATGTGGAGAGGGCAAGGTATGTTTCCGACAAAACGCTCACAAGGGAATTTTGTGCTACGTCGAGCTAACTTAGCTTCCAAAAAAAAACATAACACAGCGCAGCTTAGCTTTTCGTGGAACCAGTTCCGTGCATACAGGGTGCCCCAAAATTCAAGGACTTCCCGGAACATGCATACTTTGATGCAAAATGACGAGATATTAATAGTTGAACATTAGCGGTGGAACTTCCGGGCTGCGCAGTTTAAAGCCGAAACAGCTGAGCGCGGAACAGTGACTGGCACGAGTAGATACGGACCCACGCACACAGTAGAGCCCATCGCGCTGGTTCAAACGACGGTTTACCTATATAACGGCGCCGCAGTCGGCTGAAGGGTAGGCGTTGGTTCTGTGGTTTTGCAGTGATTGCAAATAAACGGAAGTTCGGATCGACTTAAATTTTTACAGCATGTTCAAAATATATTCCTTTCTACCCTAAACCTCACAATTAGAGTGCAAAAACTCTGACTTTCGAGATAAAAAAGAAAACAGATATCTGTGCATCCTGCAAATCGACATTTATCGTAAAGGTCGCCTTCTCCTAGTCGCTATTTTAATAATTTTGGTTCAATGGTTTTTCCGAGGTTCGGACCGAAAGTACATCCGGGAGAAACATATTCCAAGGAAACCCAGGTATTTTTATTTTTCAGCTCAATATCGGTGCAAAACCAAAGACACTTTTTCTAAAACACTGCATAATCAACATCGTGTGGCGCCATTTGTAAAGTAGATATAAATAAAAATATATATTTTTTACTCTACGTGATAGTAATAAACATTGTATACAAGGAAAAGTCTGTGCTTGCTTTCATCTTCTTGTAATTACACTTTTAAATAAATGTTACATTATGCATGGTACCTATGTCTCTAAATCAACATAAAATTGCAATGTCTTTTAGAATGTAAACAAAGTGTATTTTCTAAAAACTCTAAAATCAGGAAAATGTACGTGCTCCACTACAGTCCACATCGTGCGAAGAAACATTTTGCTTTGCATGTTTATATAATTCATATTATTCAAAAAGTGTATGCAGGTATATTCCAACTCTAAATCTGATTTTTAATATTGCATATTATTTCTATTTGTATTGCATACCAGTGACGTTGTTGTGTATGTGCACATGCAAATGAGTAAAAATCGAGGAAAATAGTTTATACAGAGTGAGTCCTCTAAGAAAAACCATCTGAATAACTTCTACAGTATTTGAGATAAGCAGAAATGTTTGAGGCAAGAATTGTTTGGTTCCGAGGGACCCATTACGTGGTGGGCAGAACTTTTTCTCAGGTGGAGGTAGGAACTTTTTCTCCATTAGCTCCTTAACTAAGTAATAACGATGTAAGAAAAACACGTTCGCTGCCTGCGAGGAAATTATTGTCCAATTTATCACTGCGCATTTCACGTTTATTGGCAAATTTAAATTTTATGAAATTCTAATGCTTTTTTTCTACCTAAATACATATATGTGTTTTATTTTTGCAGTTAATTATTTTGAATATTATAATAATCATGGTTAGAATTGTAAGCACAATTCTGATTTTAAAACTTTTCCATTAGGTTGCTCTTTAGCTATACCTACGTGGCTATTTAAAATTGAAACATTTAATTTTTTGCGTGATTTAAGAATATTGTTGCGGATATTCCTCCGCTGGGGCATGGCGATTTATAGAATAATGTAACTGAGTACACAATAACAACAACTCTATTACGAACTATACAACGCAATACAACTTCTGCAACGTTTAGACTGTGCAATGGGTAAATGTAGGATTCTGCAACGTCCGTACGTAATGATGCTCGGAACCCGGATGACAGAAGATCGATCATACATCGCCGTAGAAAAACCCCGCCTGTCTTCTTCGGGAGCGAGGACCAGTCGGCAGTGTACTCCAATACACTCGGTCCTTGTAACAATATATTATTACTTTTCTAACAGATACAATATTTTATGGTTTTATTAATAAACACTTATTATCTTCCATTGGCCAGGAAACCGGGAACCATATTATCTTATAATTGTATAATAAATAATGCTTCAGATTTCTGATCTTCTCTCTTAATTAATTTTTTATAGTTTTCTATTAGTTTAACGGTTTTTAACCAAACTGCTTGTAGCTGTCCGCAAAGTCTTACATATTGCGTTGGGATCATTCCATGCAAAGTGGACCAGTTATAACAATATTGGACCTAATATGGTTAAAGGTAAACGATGGTTTTTAGAAACCTTAATTTTTTCGATACAGTAATTCGTCGTTAGTGTCCCGTTTTTACCATGCGTTATAATCACGCTCACTATCCCCAACATTTCTTGGAATCCTTCAGTCGAGAGTGAGAGAACGAAAGAGATGACGGCAACTTCGTGTCAACTGTTTCGTTCCCTCTCGCTCGGCCCTGAGGTTTTCTCACTCGCGGCAGCGGCCGCACGGAATAGTCTTAGAGCATATACTTCTCTAAGGGAATAGTGTCCGCATCGCGTTAGTGTCCCGCCGCCAGCCCCGATCGTCGTGATTCTAACGAGGCATTACTGTATTTGGTTCACTTTTATATGGTGAAATGAGAAAAGGAATATTGTTTTATTAAATAACAGCGACAAAATCGTTGTCGTCCGACCAACCGACCAACACGACTATAAACAAAGGATTTTCTATGGGCTTGCCCAAATTGGCAAAGCGTGCGATGCGGCAACTTCGTACATGTCGGTCGTTTTGTTTGAATTTCAAACCTGTTTGTTTTTTTTTGTCGTATCGCACGCACGATGTCGCAAAAAGCAATGGATGATTTTGACAAAGACATCTTGTAAACTAACCGCAAGAGCGGTTGCAAATAGTACTCTACAGCCGACCGTATATGGATATTTTCGCATTGTTGTACAACCGACTGCAATCAGCTGTGCGACATCTACACTGCGTTCCATATTAGAGCATACTCGTTTCGCGCAGGGATACACTGCTGATTGGTAGTAAACCAACAGGGAAAGTGCTACGACCAACCGCGTGTGTCAGATCTGTGGGAGCTGCGCAGATCGGTCGCAAATCGGTAGGGACGTCGGTATGCTCTTATATGGAACGCAGTTTAATTAGGACGTGGCGTAATGACGATCACATTTGTTTGCGGTCTCAAGAGTTTGCAGATGTTAAAACATCTGAGTTTTTGTTAAGCATAGTAGTATGAGACGAAATCCATGTTTTTTTTCTAAAAAAAAAAACGAATTGCCATTCTCTGCTTTCATCCAATTTTAACCCTAAGGCCTGAAATGTTTTCTGTAATAAAGATGTAATTTCTATCAATCAGATGTAGAAGTAAACAACAGCATATGCGTCAAGGACAGAAGTAAACCTATTTTTAAAATTATGGTGTCTCTTCACACATATTGTGAAATTCTTAAAGGCACCAATGAATCGATTTAATCAATGATCTGACCTTGAATCTGACCGATCAAGAGGAAACAATGTAACTACCACTCATTAATTAATGATATCAGAGGGATTTAAAATGTTTAAAGCGAGTCAAACAGACTTTCAAAAAACGTTCATATTACTATAATATTAACTACAAAACTTAAAACATTAAATATTTAAATATTTCTATATTTATTATTCTTGTGTTTTTCATTTCGTACCTTTTTAAATAAAATTTTATTTCATTAATCATTTTCCGTTTAATATATTGTCTTCCTATAAATTACATGTAGCTACGTATAACATTAATATACTATGGTTGAACCTCTAAAAATATGGTTTATGTATTCTGTGATCAGAACTATGAACACGATTGAAGGGTCAAAGAAATGTGGGAAAAATGTTTTTGACTGCATTGGGGTTGGGTAAAGCACGTAGTATTCTGTAGATGCTTATGCAAATACATATTTTGCATATTGCATATGTTTTGCATGTTTCACTGATATGACGTATGTATAAATATGTTGCATGTTTCGTGCATATTTAGTACTGTATCCCATCCTATAATTGTCGTATGATCAGTTTGTAGTGCGCCCAACTACTACAGTCCAAGTTGAGTAAACACTTGAGAAATTTAAATAACAATACTGAGCAGAGATCAATAAGGTACAAATCAGTTGGAGAGTCAATCATACAGTTATATCATCTTTGTAGCGTTCATTAGAATGTCTTAGCAAGCGATTAATCAAATGCCAAAACCGAAATCTTCTAAACATACAATGATTAACAAATAGATAACTAGAGCAACAGACGTGTATCCTATTAGCAACAGATATGCTATTAATTGTCAAGCATGCAGTGAACAGGTTGACATCTGTATAATACCTCCATCAAGTACCTACTATGTACGAAAGTGTCTATAGGTATAGGGAATCTGTACGGTAGGCAGAGGCGTATCTAGGGTGGGGCCAGTTGGGCTCGTGCTCTGGGCGTCAATGCCGGGGGGGGGGGGGGGGGGGGCAAAAAAGCCGAAAGAAATAGTGTTTTTGAATAAATTTGCTTGGATGGTTAATGTTAGTAATTTACGCTTGTTATTCGTGTGCATCGCATGTCTCTTTAGAGAAGCTTCGAAAAAAACTTGCTACACTTTTCGGCTTCGTTTGCATTCAACTTTCGTTTCTTCCGCCCTTCAGCTCCACTTTCTTTAAAAGGATTATCTAAATTCTAAATAAAATGTTTTGTGTGATGAACACTTTTAACAAAGATGTAGAACAGAGAAGATAGAATTGGAATGATATGCTTGGGGAGAGGGGATGGGATGTGGGGGGAGCGCAAATTCTACGCTTGCCCTAGGCACTGTTTACACTAAATACGCTACTGAGGGTACGTCAGAAGATGGTATTTATTGAAATGCAGGAACTCACTCAACCATGACCAAAAGTTTTGTTTCCCGGGCGTAATTAAACGTAACGTAAAAGCAGGTAATATGGAACATCTGATTTCAAAACCTAGTCAAAAGTAAAGGAATTGTTTTTTTTAATAAAACTGAGATGAGGTGACGAAGGAACCAATACATAATGATATTTACATAGTCAAATGTAAAAAAATCCAATTGTTTTGCAATTATAGTAAAAGAACCTGCAACGAGTAAAAATCGGCCGTTCGAAAAAATTGTTCCTAACATGGAACACCAATGAAATTTGTAAAGAAAACTAAAAAATCTTTACTTTTTTTTAGTAAAAATGAAGATTTATTAAGTAGAAGATACAAAAAAATAAATATACATCATTTTTTTAATTTATTCCTGCTTTCTGCGTCTCCTACACGTTGGGCACGTGAATAATACATTGGAAGCCCCAAATTCTCCGTGTGCCCACTGAATGCAGCGAATACATTGGGTCTGCTTTGCATTGCCATTATTTTTATAATTACCATCGCAAAATAAGTATTCCGCATCATTGTCGTCTTCGTCATTATCAACTTTAATTATGTTACTTGGTATGTTGTATATAACGTACACACATATTCCGACAAGAAATTAAGAATTATACTAAGAAGAAAGTAACTTTATTGGTAAACTATTGTTGAATAATCCAGAACGCACACATTTAATGATAAATTATATCAAAATAATACTTTGTAACATACCTTCACTACAATATTTAACTGTTTGATGCACTTTTCAGAAACTTTTACACCCCACGAAAAATATAAACTGATGCTCAATTGTCAGTATCATCGTCTATTGTGTCTAGGGATCTAAGGTCGAAGCTAGATATGAGCCGTTTATTTTGAAAGTGGCCTAAGTCCATTTATCTTCAAATCGAGATATTTAAGGGTTTTTCGATATATTATATTGGCCGGTGAATTCGTTTTCACGAACAGCATTCGAGGAGAAATCAGCCACTACCATCTGACGATCGCGGATTTGTTAGTTGGAGTTGCATGGCCCCCGAAGCGTATGGTGGGGTAACGGGAACGCTGCTCGGCACCGCCTGAACGTAGCCGTGTGGCTGTTATTTATTCTTAGGGTAAAGGTGGAATGAGGCGGCTCGTGGCTCGGCTCGTGGCTCCGCTCGGGGCTCGTCAAGTCGGCTTGGCGAGCCCAACTCAACAAGCCATGACCGATCAGACGGCTCGTAGCTCCGCAAACTGGCTCGGCTCGTCTAGCTCGTCAAGTCGGCTTGGCGAGCCCGGGCGAGCGGAGCCATGACCGATCAGACGGCTCGTGGATCGCGGCTTCACGAGCCATCTGATTCCACCTTAATATTCTATGCCTACGCAATACGAAATGAATCTATCGGGAAAGAATCAATGTTCTGACCAATAAAACTCCAGAATTTTTTCGGAGCTAACGCAGACCTATTCTGATGTGTGTATTTCTACGCTGACAGCTCGGTTTGGCCTACCCGCCAGAAGCTTGGCACCACTTCTGGCTCACTCTTGTTCTGCGAAGGCGAGAACGAGATGGAACGAGAGCTAGTCAGAAAACGTTGAGAAAGGGAGCACCGAGGCAGGCAAACTGTGTGTTGGGAGAATACCCCTTAGTATACACGACTGCCTGACGAGTTCGTTATTTCTTTATCGAAATTTTACGAGGTTCCATATTATGTGCCGTTCCATATTACCTTCCTTTACCCTACCAATTTTATGAAAATTAGGTTGCTATAACAACAATTGCGTTTAGACGTTCTCTATTTTTGGCAATGAGGTGTTGCAGCCACTGAACAAACCTAACCTACCTATCTCTTAGCTTTTGCTACATTTCTTAAGAGATGCCTCTAACATTGTTGGGATTTATATCTTCTGAACAACCAGATTCAATCCAGATACTCCTGCAGGGAATATAACAAAGTGGACATTTATATGTGATAGAGAAAACGTTAGCAAACTTTATTGCGTATGCAAAAGCGTGAATACAAAAGTAAAAAGTAATACGGTGTGTAACAAGAGAGAAAACGTATATGTGAATATAGTCTAATATAGGTAAGTACATAGAAGGTGGCGCCTCGCCCTAATGCGTGGGACTTGAAGCACGAGATTTCGGAATCTAGATCTCAACAAACTTATATATAGTATAAAAGTCTATAAATTTTTAATGGTGGATCATTTTAATAGTCATATCAGTAGTCTTCGTTGCTGTGTCGTACCGCCGTAATACTTCGGTGGAAATAGTTAAAGTAGACAAGTGGAGCAGCCCGATTGATACAAGTAAAGTCATTGTAACATCAATGTTTGAATAGCGAGGTACATACAGGCAGGCGTAGTGATTTCCACAGCAGTAGGTGTACGCTGAGCCAGCCGTGCAAATTCGATTATTTCGAAATTGAAACCACGCTTGCCGAAATATTTATTCTGCATTTTCGGGTTATTTTCATACTAGGTAGAATTCACCCGCTTACCGTTTGTTATACGAATTCAGTCATACGTTGTATGCATATTCACTTGAAAATCGTGTTTTTGTACATCATTGAATTCGTCTCGATGTCAGATTGATTCATAATTTATTTCTACAGTATATACATCACCGTGTACGCACTAGGTATGCAGCACTATTTAACATTTTACCTACAGTTCCTGGCCGAACTTAAGGGATTAGACCACCCTAGCCAGGACAAGAAATATCGCGTCTTTGGGAATTTATTTCTAAGTGATGTTACGTATGTGTAATTTTTCCATACGCCGCTCTCAACTGTTTTTCGAGCTCGCGTCTGCGAAGGAAAACGCCCTAAAAGTCTTTCGGTTATCACATACCAGTAATAGGGGTCATGACCTCGGTCAGCTGGATCGCGACCATAGGAACGGGAGTGACACGACGACGGCGCCTAGGATTTCCTAATATGGAAATTTCTAACGAATGCGCACTCATTTTTGGGACAATATAAACCCTTTGGTTTCAACCCTCTTCGGTTCAAAGCTATACAGTCACGCGTAGAGTCGCGTCGCGTCGTGTCCGCTCGTACAGAGTTGGTTAAATCTAGTAAGATCGGGCTAGTATCCCCGTCAGAATCATTGTTAACCTCATAGAATCCGCGAGTTTGGTTTATATTCTATTTGGTACATTGAAATAGTCCCTCTTATGTCCCGCATCGCCAGTGCGTCAACGCCTTGCAAATTAGTGGTAACTTGCACATTTTATTTAATTAATTAACCGCGACACTTACATTTGTACAATAATTGATTATTAAATATACGAATGGTGTTCACGTGTAAATCGAGTAGATTCGTTAAACCCATCCTTTATCCAGCGATCCTTATATATTAGTAGCACATTCCCACTGATACAACTTTACCGCTCGAGTTGTATCAAACATTAATTAAGAGTTACGAGGCATTACTAACATTTCCCGCGACTCCCTGATTTCGCATCAGGTTCGTTTGCACCTCTCGCCAAAGCAAGGAATCTTCACCAACCCAGTGGCTCCCCGATTTCGCATTGGGTTCGTCCACGAAACCTTGCTCACCTACGGCTCCCTGATTTCGCATCAGGTTCCTCCGTATCCTACAGCTCCCTGATTTCGCATCAGGTTTGTGCGCGCCTCTAACTAACAAACTCATAAACCATATTCCTTGGGAAATACGTAACAGCGACAAAAACACTTTTATCGATAAAATTTTTTCAATGAAGATAGACACATCTTTGAATAATATATACAATTGTTTTTTCAAATATCAAAACATTCCGAAAACTTTAAATGCGTTTTTCTCCAAACCACGTTTTCCGAAACTGTGTACGCTGTAATTTGATTAAAACTCTATGGGTTTTCGAAAAAATTGTCGGTCGAACGACAGAGAATACATTTAAAAACATCTGTGCAAAATTGTATAAAAATCCATAGAGTTTTATTCAAGTTAGAGTGTACACCGTTTCGAAAAACGTGGTTTCGAGAAAAACGTATTTAAAGTTGTCGGAATGTTTTGATATTTGAAAAAATTGTATATATTGTATATATACAAAGATGTGTCTATCTTCATTGAAAAAGTTTTATCAATAAAAGTGTTTTTGTCACTTAGAAATAAATTCCCAATGATGCGATATTTCTTGACCTGGCCAAGATGGTCTAACCCCTTAAGCCGATTAATAGGCTTCCGGCAGGTGGAGTGTTAAAGAACCATCAATCACTTATAAATCTTGAGAGACATAACCTGAAAGACATTTTTTCGTATCGGAAGAAAAAGAACGGAACTTGTTTGCACTGCCAACGTTAAGTGACTCATATTATATAGGGTAAACGTGCTTAAATCGTACCCCTTAAGAACAAATGCTTATTGCATGAAAACTAATAGGGAAAATGAAACAAAATTAGTGGTAATCAACTCTTTATTAATAGAATAAATAGTTTTATAAACTCAAGAAGCAAAAAATAATCAACTTCTATTCATAAAAATGATTTATTTTTAATATGGAAAAAGTACGATTCAGGAATAACGTTCCTAAATCGTACCATACTTATCCTAATTCGTACTTTGAAATTTAATTACTACAATCATCACATACATATTCAAAAATAACTCTATCTATTCCCGCACAAAGCTTGTGTACCCACATTTTGCACTGCGTACATTGTATCATATTTTCCTGTCTATTTTCTTGACACAATTTACGAAACCAGCTTTCACTGTATCTCTCCTGCCGAGTGTTGCACTCGAAAACAATTCACAAAACATAGTTTTGAAAATTTTTGCAGATCGATCATTTGATTAAAAAAAAAACAGAAAGTCTCTATTTTCCGTACATTCAACCCTTGTTGCGTGGAACGCCGTGGGACATATAGTAAAACACTGTTTTAATAGTGATGCAGAGAAAACAGATTTCAAAAACCAGGTTTTAAACTTCAAAACTCAGAAATTACAGGAATAGACATAATAACGAAGTTAGAATTTCGACCATAAAATTTAAAAAAAATTAAAATATGATTTCGGCACATAGTTTCGGTCAGTTAAAAGAATAAAAGCTAATTTGCAAGTATAAAAAGTATTATCTTCCGACGTTTCGGTCAATATTTAGACCTTTATCAAGGAAAGTTAGAATAACTAAATACAGCTCGTACGTCGCACGCTTCTATTAAGCATGCTACATAAAAGCATACGCATATAATTATAATTATAGTTAAAGTACAATACTGTCGTTTTTGTTCTTTTTCGTTTATTGAATTAGTCATATTTTTATTTTATTGGTATTTTTAGTGAAATAATAAACTGTGATACGAATCTGGTTTGTTTTCTAACAATTTGAACCCCATATAAACCCAAATCCGCGAAAAAATAATTTTGTCCAGCTAGCATGTAATATACTCGAACCACTGTCCGCAGGTACGAATTAGGCAAGTTTACCCTACAGACTGTTCGACTACATGTGGGAGAAAATATAAGGGCCGATTCTAGACGTTAGAATAAGAAGAAAATAAAAAATAATGAAATTTTTGTTGCTGTTTCGTTTTGTAATTATAAGCGTTTAAAATTTTTGTATATTTCGCCTGAAAGCAGGCAACCAGGTCCAGTACCGTGCACGCCGAAGGAGTCATTCGAGAGGTAGAGCAGTGGAAGCCAAAGCCATTGTGGCACAAGGTCACTCCCCTCAGAGAATCTACAACATGACCATACAATTCTGCGACACTTCATCCAAAATTGAAGTGTATCGCTGAAGTACACTAAATGTGCCTACTCACTGAAATTCATTATTTCCATTGTATCCACTGTATTTCATGGGTTTATCGATACACAGCCGCGGACAAAACACAGAATTACACTACGCAAAAAAAAATATATATGTGTAAATAACGTATAAAAATAATAAGTGGCGATATATAGTATATGTTCACATATACGAAACATTTAACGATAGATGTATATATGCGTAATCGAATGTTTTTGGCTCGCGCACGAGCATTCGTGTGTGCCCAGCTAATGATCAATAAAGGTTGATTCTCAGTATTCGCCTAGCCGGCGGCAACCGAACGTACGTCCGAATATTCTTCAATAGGTTTTGCATGGTGATATTCTCACCGTCCATCATGGTTCCGTGTGATGGCGGCCCACATTCTCGGAGACAATATTCTGATGGACGGCACAGATCTATGCCAAACAGTATGAACAGGCAGGTGTCTGCTGGCCGCTGTTACAATTAAGATACGATTAAATTTTATTGTTAAAAGTTTACTTCATTGAGTAATATTTCTGTACACACGATGTGAAATCTCCCTACGATCTAGTCGATCAACGCGACTAATTTTTAAGGTCCATTAGGGTTCGTCTTTCCTCAGGAAACTTTGGGAAAAGTACTCACAAGGAACATCACTTAAGTGTCACACGTCGATTGTTATGAAACTTTGCAGATTTGTAGAATAGTAAGAAATATTTGCCAGGGATTTTTTTATCCGCCATCGTCCACATCTATAGGGTGAAAACAGCCCTCAAGGTTGGGGGTAAGAAACGTATTTGCTCGAATATTTGGGAAACTACTAGAGCTAGATGAACGGTGTAAATGGCAAAATGGTGCATGTTGTAATATAGAATCCATTTGCGTAAGCAGAGTCTAGACAACTCCATTTGTTTAAACAATATATTAGAAAATAGCATTTTTATGTTCATTTTTCTGGTTAAATTTTATTTTCCTGTACATTTGTGTCGGAAAAGTATAGTGTGTATCACAAATATACCAACCCACGAATATTTGAATATTTTGACAGTTTAAGAAAACATTATGTCACTGTGCTCTTTTAAAGTAATATGGAGAGTGAGTCACTTAACATTTGAACCTAAAATATGTCCCTTGTTTTTAATGATTCGAAAAAATGTTTAAGGAAAAAAATGTTCGCTTTAGAGGGGCAATTATTGTGATGGAGATTTTCTTCTGAAGGTCATATTTTCCGAAATTTCAAAGTCATCCACGTTTTTTTAAAAGTACAAATTCAAATGACCTTCGGACAAATAAATGAAGACAAGTATTGGAAATAAGTTTTTTCCGCCTGCTGTATTGGATGTGGTGGAACTGTTTAGTGGTCAGCACGTTGAATCTGTTGGACAAATGTTCGGTCTTACGAGACAAAAGCGGGTTCTGGGCGAGGCGAAATTTCAAGTCCTTTACAGTGGGCAATTGCTCGTTCTCGAGGCGTTCGTTGGGAAACATCTGCCTGCCATATGACCAAGAAGCAATCGACATCGTGCCGTTTTTTTTTGGTATTTTCGACTATTTCTGTCGTGAGATAATCCGTTAAATTGCTCTGTCAACGAGGGGTACACGGTTACCTCGGACCGGTACATTCCGTCCTCCACCGCTGACTCACGGAACAATACGGTCATAAACCGTGACCCTGGCCAAACGCTCCGACCGAACAACCTAGCTAGGTTTGTTAGCCAGATGTCTGGTTTTTCCTCTGCTACGTCACCAAGAAGGAGAGGCCTTCCTCCTCTACCACCGAAATCTAAGAAGGAAGTTTCCTCCTCTTCGAGGAAAAACTAGCCAATCAGCAATTTGGCACCTCCCGAAAGTCGAATGTCTTGACTACCTTCGACACTGAAAGGCAACACGCAGGCAGAAGCCAACGATCTCTTGAGCAAACACTTTAACAATCGGAACGCAACGCGAACCCGTAACGTGGGTTCCCTCATTTTTCACTTCGATCGACTTTAACAATCGGAACGCAACGCGAACCCGTAACGTGGGTTCCCTCATTTTTTACTTCGATCGACATGTCAACGATCGGAACGTAACGTGGATCAAATCAAACATTCGTGACTAAGAATACCATCAAACAGTTCTTACTTAAGTCATCGTTCGAACTTGAGTAATTTAATAGTCACTCAAGAATAATTTCGCGAGTGATATAGATATCAACAACGCGTACCACGGAGTCTCTTGGGCCTTACAACCCCAAGAGGAAAGATAATCTTTCACGCATGTGTGGGTAGCTAACACAAATGTTGTCAACCTGATGATGAGGTGGGGCTAAGAGCGTCGTACATTGCCAAAGAAGGAGATCCTTTTCTACAATACATATTATATACTTACCATGTAACTGGAACATTCCAGATTGATTACGTTTCACATCTTTTTGATTGTAACATTATGTAGGACTCTCGGTTTCGCATCTCTTACATCTTTATACCAATAAATATTCATTCTATTTGTAACAGGATCCACTCGATTTATTTTTCTGGGGAACATTAAAAAATAAAGTGTTCGCCAATGTACCAACAATTGCTGATAATATATGTTAACGAATTATGGCAGAAATGTAGGAATATCATCCCCGAGATATTAAATAATGTGCAATATTCTTTACGAAGCACGTTACAAAAATTTTTAACTATTAACAGCCACCATTTTGAACATATTCTTTAACATTCTATTTTTGTACACTTAATAACATGAAGTAAATAAGCATTGCATTTCCTGTGTACGTTAAATTATGTTTTTTTCAGAATAACTGCTCCGAAGGTCATTTGAAGGTCAACATATTATACATGGTTGATTTTTCATTGTTATTATCTATAATATTACACTCATGAAAATACGCCATCCAATTTAAAAAATCGTTAATGACCTTAAAATTTCGGAAAATATGACCTTCAGAAAAAGATCTTCATCACAATAATTGCCCCTCTGAAGCAAATATTTATTCCTTGGACATTTTCTCATATTATCAAAAACAGCGGAGATATTTTATGTTTAAATGTTAGGTGACTCATCCCGCATAATACAATTTAAAAAAAAAAGAATTGTGATACTTGTATGCGTATAATAGAACTGATTAAAAAAAACAAAAGAGTACTAATTCAAGCGGTTCATTAACCATTCTTATTTTTCTTATTTCTCTAGCACTGTGATTGTCTATTCTTTTGTTTGACTTCTATAAGCGTCACTTGTGTGTTATTTGTAGGTAATAATAGAATCATAAAAGAGAAAAAGCATTGTGGAAAGAAAATTTCTTCTGTTAAAGAAAAGGCAATGATTGATGCTTTCGCATCGAAGGGAACGGATACGGATACATTTTAAAAATTATTTACCGTTCCAAGAGTGCAGTAGTAGATTACGTCACGAGTACACGTAATCATAGAAAAAGGAAGCGGACAGGTCGACCGAAATTATTGTCTCCCCGGGATGAGCGAAAAATATTCGGAGTAACATCTAATTTCTCGAGATTAAAACCGAACGCCGTTGGCCGAGATTAAAAACGAACGCGATTTAAATGTA
The DNA here is from genome assembly GCA_951215215.1 of Andrena trimmerana. Taxonomy (NCBI): domain Eukaryota; kingdom Metazoa; phylum Arthropoda; class Insecta; order Hymenoptera; family Andrenidae; genus Andrena; species Andrena trimmerana. The sequence goes on along the minus strand of OX578063.1, from coordinate 12,340,545 downwards.
TCGAGGAGTACCTACAGTTTATCGAAGCATTTTAAGATCACCACTCATTGTTAAGCCAGGATTTCACTGAAGCAATTTTTCAGTAACACGTGACATGCGATAGCATTTCATAGGGAAAACGCGTTCAATACGAGGAAATGGGCAGCGCGAAAACAACATCACATACAATCCTTGATTACAAGTTCCTTGGGAAACGTATCGCATGGTACTAAATTCAACTTGTTGCCAAAGTTGCCTGCTGTTCCCATCAGTTTCGAGAAGCATTCAACTAAGTGTGCAACAGAATGGAGTGGACTCGAGAGAAATTCATTTCATTGAAGAGTATGAGAAATTAAACATACTGTGGGACATCCGTTTAAAATTAGACGCTCATAAATTAGCGCGACGATTTTTTAATTGCGAAGTGGTAACGGTGAAAAGTAAGATTAAAAATCTGTGCACCGGCTTCCGCCGTGAATACAAATTAAGAACCGAGAAGAACTAAAAAAAAGTGGTTTTCTTACGAGCTACTACTGTTTCTTTTGGATGTGGAGTCGCCAAGTCTCATTTTAAACATCTTTTTGGTACATTTACATTTTATGCATACAAGTATTGCCAAGGAACATCCCCAGTGTGTGAAACAGAGTACTGCTTAAATTCTTCTCTCACTTCCTTAGCCTCCGTTAGAGGCCTTCGTGGTATGTGACGTAAATCAATCATTCCTGTATCCCCTATTGTCTCTGTTCGACATGCGCCTTGAATAATGGATCCATCTTCACTATACGTGTCAAAGGATCCATGTGGCGAATACAACGTTCTAAAAGCTGCACTCATACGCAGGAAATTGTGAAGATGCACACATGCTGTTGTAACGATTTCCACATTTTTAAAGTTGAGTAATAGAGGCTTTCAGAAGACTCGGAAAACTGAAGCCAATAAGCCAAAAGCGTTCTCTACTACCTTACAACCACGGCTGACAAGGGAACACCGCGAACCTGCATTCACAGATACGAACGCAACTTTGTGAGTTGGTAGAGTGACTCAAGACAAGAACAACGTTGTATTTTATTCGGGCCCTATCGCCCTTTAAGGGAGTGAAAACTAACCTCAAAGTCAAATAGGCACTTCCACATTTTCGCGTGTAACTCCCAAACTACATCATACAAAAAAAATGTTTCAAACAAAAATTTAATGTTGCAATGAGCACTGCAAACTTGCGTTAACAAAATTTTGCAAATAGTTTTGTAGGAGCCGGAAAAAAGGGAATGCCGCGGTGCCGGGATTCGAACCCGGGCCCGTCCGCGTGCTGGCCAGCCGCCTAACCGATTTGCCCACGGCGACTTCCCGTGGTCCCTTAGTCCCGAACTACTAGTTAACTGAAACAACGCCACCTATGGGCGGCCTCAAACTCTCGCACCATAGGCCGTCTTTCTTCGAGCGCTTAAAACGCCTACAGCTCGGCCATCCTGACAATTGCGGCCGTCCTCGGCCGCGTTCCTCAAAATTCCACACAATCGGAACCGGACACGTCAACACGAGAGGCACCCCACAATCTCCCCAGGAGCGTCACTTGGTGACACAACGACAAAAGATCGAGGATTCCACCATCTCGAATCTTGACACCAAGTGTGACCTCACCGCAGAGCGCTGTCGATCCCACTTCTGAACTGTAGGAGCCGGAAAAAAGGGAAAAGCCGCGGTGCCGGGATTCGAACCCGGGCCGTCCGCGTGCTGGCCAGCCGCCTAACTAATTCACCCACGGCGACTTCCCGTGGTCCCTTAGTCCCGAACTACTAGTTAACTGAAACAACGCCACCTATGGGCGGCCTCAAACTCTCGCACCATAGGCCGTCTTTCTTCGAGCGCTTAAAACGCCTACAGTTTAAAAAAATGCCTGAACGAAAAAACACTTTTTTCAAAATTTTGTCAACGCAAGTTTGCAGTGCTTATTATACGATTCTGATTGAAACACACCGTTGTTCTTGTCTTTAGTCACTCTTTAAACTCCCAAAGTAGCGTTCCAATCGGTGATTGCGGGTTCGTGGTGTTCTCTTGTCAGCCTATAATTGTAAATTCGCTCAGGTGAGCCTTGTTCGCGCGTGTCAGGAAATGGTATCATAATATTTGTTTGCAGTGGGAACGCATCATCTGCAAGTATAACACGGTGATAGTTTCTCTGTACCTGGTAACGGCTTTGAAAGTGGTAGGCCGAACTAATTTTTCGATAATTCTTTTAAGATAGTTGTTTCTCGAAACACCTCCATCTGAAATTTTCCCCTGACGTCCAATGTGCACATACGTAAAACAATATTTAGCGTCAACCACAGCCATTAAAACAATGCAAAATGTCCCTTTATAATTAGAATAAGTAGGGTCTCATGTCCAATATTCTCCTGAAATTGTTCTCTTTTCTAACATTTTATGAACAGCAAAACCATGTTTTCTGTTTCTATTCTCTTCCTCACCATGTAATAATAATGCCACGCAGCATAAATCTTTTAATGATAAATGTGAAAACATTTTCAAACGCCTGCCGTTGCCTGTCGTTGCCGAATCTGAACTGAAAGTATAAACACTACATTGTTGTTATCTGAACCGAAACGTTCCGTCATGTTCCGTGTCTGAGCGGATAATATAAATCGACCTTTATTGATAGCGGTAGCGATAGTCGACATATACAGGGTGTCGAAACATGTACGTGGCGTCGAGACGCCACCGCGTCTCTAGATATCGATGTACGGAACCACAGCTGGGCTTCGTTAAATGCCACTTTAATACAGTATGCATTCATTATAAGCCCGTTTCTACCATGCGTTGTATGCCCGGCAAGTATCCCCATCATTTCTTGGAATACTTCGGACGAGAGTGAGAGAACCCGAAAACGAGCGAGAAGGAACGAAAGAGCCGACGGCAACATCGTGTCGACTCTTCCGTTTCCACTCGCTGGCTCTTGGATTTTCTCACTCGCGCCATTGGCCGCGCGGAATAGTGTCCGCAACGCGCTGTACGCCCGCCGCCAGCCCCGTTCGTCGAGGTTATAACGAGTGCATACTGTAGCCATTTCGAGCTCGTGTTTTACGAAATGTAAATATGCTTATAACTGCAAAACTAAGCCGCATATCGAACATATGCGTATACCAACGTTTGTTATTATTTTGATGAGTAGAACTGATTTTGAAAAAATGTCCCACATATTTATAAACACCCTATAAGAAGAATCAATGTTGCGCACTAAACAGTGACGAATCTGCAGTTCTGCATTTCTAATCAGATCTTTGTGAAAATAACGTCAATCGATTCCTCTTGTTTTCTTGATCAAATTGTCCCAAAAATGATATAATTCGGACCATAATTAAGGAAATTATGTGAAAAATTTATTTGCAGAATTGAAAACCCGTTTCGTTAAAAATACCCCGTTTTAAATTATTTGCTGTGAATTTAATCGGGAGAATGCCAGTAAACCATTGGTGTCACTTTCATGTTGATACGATGAAAAATAAACAAATTCATATTCTTTGTAATCGATGACACATCGCCGAGCAACGACGATCTCGGGCATCTCGTGCCACAAAGGCTCTCGCCGGTTATTCGTGTTTCTAGGATGAAGATACAATGAAAGATGAAAAATTATTCGGAACCCAAAATGAAAGGCCTTCGTATAAACAAATGTAAACAAAGTATCTTTGACCGTCGGATGAATTCCCGTCGAATAAACTGCTTCATCCTTCGAATAAAGATAAATCATCTTATTCAATCTTCGAATAACTGATAAACGTAAAGTATCTTTTATTTGAGGTTACTTAGATACTAGCTTTCCCCATCTCTGGCCATGGCTCCAAAAGATTAGATCCGAAAACAATTTTTCTGGAGACATGAAACATTGTCAATAATATTATTACCATAATAATTATTATTATTACTAATATTATCAATATTATTAATAATAATGTGTACAGATTTATCTCGAAAGAAAGTGACGGTTCCGGACTGAAAATCCTTCTCTCTCATTTCCAGTCTGTGTGATTGGCCGCGACAACACCGGAAGAATTGTAGGGGATAGTGATCACCTTACTTCGAGTCCTAAACCCTGTCCTTATTCTGAGACACTACTGTGTTACGCACTTCTCGATATGGTAATCATTGTGTTATTTTTTTTTCATATAGAAATTTATTGACTTTTGGGTAACCTCTGGAATTCTTATCAAATATTTCAATCTTATAGATGTAGTATAAAATTGTAACCGCCATTTTTTTTTTATTACAGGTGTTTCGAAATAGAAGTCTTACGAAACGGACACCTGCAAGGTAAATATTGTGATGCGCAAAACGCGTGGTAGCACATCCCTAATGTTAATATTATTTGTTAACCACATCGTTACGCGATTATGTGTAGCGTGGTCGCGCCTGTAGAGCGTACATTAACAAATTATCAAATATCTTGAATTGGATAATAATAAGTGGGTAACGAGATCATCTAATCGAGGCATATACAGATCGCGCAACATAACTTTGCCTCTGAGCGGTTACTGCGAGAGAGTCTGACCATCGGCGTTCTTTTAATTCGATTTGAAAAACATGCGATCGCACACGGGCAAGTAGCATACAAAGCAGGGCTCTCCATGGTCGCTTACGCGTAAGCTCGAGATTCTCCCACTCTCGTCCGCGTTGTCAGGGATATCGCGCGACACTAATCACGAAGACGCTAGTGATGCACGATATTTATCGATAACTGCATATATCGATATTTGCCTGTCAGAATATCGATATTTTTTATCGACACTTCAAACACCGATAATTACACGTATCGATACTTTTGGTCCACATATCGATAACTTTTTTGCACCTTAAAAAAAAAGGAAACCAATTCATTTTACCTTCCTTTTTTGCACCATAAAATATATATCGATATGTATTATCGATATATGGGACCAATATCGCCCATCACTACTGCACAGAGTGTCCAATGGACACTTCCTGCCTCTTATGTAAAAAAAATTATCGATATTACCAATATCGATACTATTTGAGTAATATATTTCATGTATCGATATTGAACGACAAAATATATATCGATATGTATTATCGATAGATGGGACCAATATCGCCCATCACTAGAAGACGCTAGACCCGGCTAGCCCGTCATGGCAGCCTTCGTAGCATCGCGCGGTCTCCTTGACAATGGAAGGCACGCTGCGCCAAAGAAAGATTGAAAGGGGACGCGGGCGCGTGACGGGTGGGAGGGGTCCCTACACTGGAGAGCCCTGATATAGGGTCTGTTCAGATTTATGCATTATGTGCATAGACCGCAGAGAAAACCGTTCCGTTTCAGTCTATGCGTATAGTGCCTCTCCGAGCTATAGTGACTTAGGTGTGAAGTCCCTCAGCGGGGTCTTAACCGACACCCTGCTGGGTACTGGCCGCTAAACGTGCCCCTCTAATACCTCTTGCAGGACTGTATTTAGAGAAGACCAGGACAAAACCGGGGCCTTAACAGAAAATAGAACAGAAATTGAAGATACGGTTTATCATTATTAAAAAACATCAATTAAGCTTTGCTACTGGTTATTAAAAATTGTCTCATATTAAATCCAAATACATTTTAGTAAGGTATATGTAATATGAGACAATTTTTAATAGCCAGTAGCAAAACTTAATTGATGTCTTTTAATAATGATAAACCGTATCTTCAATTTCTGTTTTATTTTCTGTTAGGGCCCCGGTTTTGTCCTGGTCTTCTCTAAATACAGTCCTGCAAGAGGTAGTAGAGGGGCACGTTTAGCGGCCAGTACCCAGCAGGGTGTCGGTTAAGACCCCGCTGAGGGACTTCACACCTAAGTCGCTATAGCTCGGAGAGGCACTATACATTGGTGACGTTGGTGGCACATAGGATTCTCTTGAATTCTCCCAGTTCTAGCGCATGAAGCGTGCAGTTCACGCGCGCCTGCGTATTTGTCTCTTTACGTACGCTTTGAAAAACATACACCAAATTATGTGGTCCCTTCTTCGAAGTGACGGAAAATATAACTCACATATATGCTGCATGACAATAACTGTTTATTGGATATTTATTTATTTTACACTACATTTGGCATACTTAACATCCTTCCAAAATATTATTGTTACGCTGTAACGGTATCTTTATGAAATCGAGAAATGTAATTATGCGTGGTTAGGAAATCAAAATTTCCATTGGGACGAGAACTGGTGATTTACAAACGCTTGTTTATTTCTTTGTAGGCTGTTTATTTGGGGCATGTGTTCTTACAATTTTAACAAATCAACAATTAATCTGTTTCACGAGTTTGTGTAGACTTATTTTGTCCAGCCATAACCTTATGAAGTGCATAGATCTGTAAACCTGAAAAGTGAAGCCAAAATGAATTACAATGTAATAAAACGCACGAATTTGGTAAACATAAACAAATTAAGCTAACACTTACTATTTCGATGAAATGTACTCAGAAAATGAGATTATGAATGGAAATTTTGATTTCTTAACCACGAATAATTACACTCCTCGACATCATAATCCTCTACTCGAAGTGACAGAAAATATAATCTATATCCTATACCCGATTTCATAAAGATACCGTTGCGGCGTAACAATAATATTTTGGAAGGATGTTAAGTCATAAAAAGTTGAAAAATATAGCGTAAAAGAACTAAATATCCAATAAACATTTATTGTCATGTAGCATATATTGAGGCAGTCAGAGCAACAACGAACCAACCCACATTAAATAACAATTTTTTTTCCCTATTTTATATGGTTAGTAGAGCCTATTGGAATACGTTATTGCGACTAATTCAATTTCGAAAAAAATGTGGGTTAGTCCGTTGTTGCTTGACTGCCTCATATGTAGGTTATATTTTTTGTCACTTCGAGGAGGGGACCACATAATAGGGTTGCCGATCTGAGATCAATAAAAACTGCACACTTCAAACTATCAATTCATATAAAAAAACTATCAAATGTAAGTTGTAAGTTGCTCAAATTTTATAGCGTTTCTTGCTTATGTAGCCGGAATTACCCTGCGTTCCCCTGTTTGCAGTATTCGCATTCGAAATACAGAAGCACACGTAAAACGACAAATTCGCATGCGCGGATTATGTGCATTGGCTGTCCATAGTTTGATTTGCAGTAGTTGCTACACGCATCATACGCTAGAAGTTGGAGGATTCTAGGGAATTCTACGAATCAGGTTATACCGTCTATGCCAGCGAAGTCCAGGTGGGCGGTCCGAGGACGCTAGCATCCATAGCGTCTTCTACGTGCTGCGTGGAAGAGGACTCGAAGCCAATGAAGTGGCGGGCATGCCACTGATATAGAAACCTCTAGTAGTGTGCTCTTGGACCCTAAAGGTAAAGTTCCACAGCTCGTGGCTCGGCGTGTTGGCATGGCTCGTCCAGGTTCGGCGAGTCGGCTTGGCGAGCGCGAGTCGACAAGCCACGCACCGTGGAACTTCACCTTAAGGGTACGACCCCACACGCACACCCCACTAGCGTCCTCGAACCGCCCACCTGGACTTCGCTGGTCTATGCCAGCGCTGGCCACATCGGGCCATTTGGGAGCACGGTCTCCATGATGTTTACTATAGCCGCGCGGAAGGGTAGCTGGAAACCAATGGTAACGTGGGCGCGCCACGGATAGGGAAAACTGTAAGAGAGTAAGTAGTAGCGTGCGGTGCAGGCTCGTACCCCTAGTCTGAAATAACTACCCATTTTAGGAGCCCAAGTGGCAGCGATCACTGGGGCCCCCAAGATTCCCAGTCATTCAAGCCTATCGTACGGGCATGAGGTTGCACCGCACACTAATACAATTTTCCCTATCCGTGGCGCGCTCACGTTACCATTGGTTTTTGAGCTCCCCTTCCACGCGGCTATGGTAAACATCATGGAGACCGTGTTCCCAAATGGCCCGATGTGGCCAACGCTGGTCTATGCTCTCACTGGATGAAACGCAACGGGCCCAATTTCGTAGCGAAGAGTACATTTAGAAGGTTTTAGGTAGGGTCGAAACGGAAGATGAGAAAGGAAGCAAATACGTGGCGCGCATTGTTATTTCTTAAAGGCTTTTACTGCTAAGTTTTTCGAACGTGTTCTTAATTCTTATAATGCTAGCTTTACAACTATTCTCTAATCCAGAAGACGTACGAGAGCCTGTGATTGTATGCAATAGCCTTCAAAACCTTCACTTTACCCCGGGCCCGGATAATAAATAACTTCATTTTTTTTCCTTTACACATCTGCTTACCAAATTTCGCTGGGTAAGCAGCAGTTCGTCCTATAAAACTCATAAAATATGGTCTTCGCTTTCAATAATTGCCGCTGTTGAAGAAGTATAGAAAAACTCGGGTTGAGAAAATTCAGGAACCAATAAAGCCATCAAATTTCGTTAGGAGTCGGTTCCCGATCCTTAGGAAGCATGCTTCGACCACCGTCCAAAAGTCTCGAATTAAATTTAGCGAAATCCATCCAACTGCATAGCTAATTGTAAGTAAGTTTGAACATTCCCGTGCAAACTTACACGCATCAAACGCATCGAAAACCGTTCCGTTTCGTTCATGCGCTATTGGAAACGGAACGCTATGAATGCGCACAGCGACTGCGCTTCGGTCTATGCACAGTATGCGTGAATCGGAACAGACCTGGGGGAGCCGGTAAATAAGTTGACTCCTTCGGTAAACAATTTGGATATTTTGCGTGATTGTATTTTTATAAGCAGACAAGAATTACACGCTTGCTTAAGAATACTGTACAAGTCTCTTTGTTTTGTTATCACAGATTCGTGAGAGTAACTAGGAACGTTGTTCTAGTCAAGGAACTAACTAACTGACTTTTTAATGATATTCGAACCCTTTCGAGGGTCGAAAGCCATAAAATTCTGATCGTGTTCAAGAACGCTTTGAAGAGTGCACTCTCGAATTGAGTACCCTGATCAGTTGTTATTGTTAGTGGCGTGCCGAACATGGAAACCCAGTTATTAAAAAAGGCATCTGAAATGGTTTCGGCTGTTATGTCCTTCAACGGAACCGCCATGGGGAACCTGGAAAATCAGTCGATTATCGTTAAGCAGTATCTGAACCCATCTACTTGAGGAAGGTGGATGAGATCCAGGTGGAGGTGATTGAAACGACCGTCGGGCACTTCGATATTGATGGGTAGAACTTTGCTGTGTCGGTGCACTTTGGCACGCTGGCATGGGATGCACTCTCGAGCCCATTGGAGAGGGTCCTTCCTGATGCCGGGCCAAATGTAGCGCTCTCGCATCTGGCGAGCTGTGACGCGACTGCTGGGGTGCGCCAGCCCATGTACCACGTCGACTGCAGTTCTTCGAAGCGATCCTGGAATATACGGGCGTACGATTCCCGTTGATATGTCACAGTGAATTTCCGCGTTTTCGACTCTTAGTTTCTTCAGAACAATTGATTGATCTGCTCCCTGGATTCACTTGAGTTCCTCGTCAAGTAGCTGGTATCGCTGAATCTCTTCGGGGCTGAGAAAGGTCGGCATCCTTATAGCGTTATTTTCTTCTCCTCTTACGTGTATTTTTTCTGTAGAAAATTGTGAAATATAGTCCAGTTGTCTGAGCTATCGCGGTGACGCCTTATCGCCTCGTTGCTTGAAAGCGTATATTAATGGTTTGTGATCCGTGCGAATTATGAAGCTCCGAGCTTCCAACAAATGTTGAAAGTGTTTAATCGCCGCAAAGATTGCCAGCAATTCGCGGTCATATGTGCTATAATTCCGCTCCGTTTGGGAAAGGCGTCTCGAAAAGAAAGTCAGTGGTTTAGGCCCCTCACCCAGTCTCTGAGCAAGGGCCGCTCCAACAGCCACGTCCGACGCATCCGTCGTCAGTATCAAGGGGGCTGTTGGAGAATGGAATGACGTAGTGACCGCCTTGTGGATGCTGTCATTACAACCTTGTAATGCCTCAAGAGTTGCTGAATTACAGTCTATGGGAGTTTTGTCGTTTTTCTTGGACGACTTTAAATAGTTGTTGAGTAGGGCCTGTATGTGTGCAGCGTTTGGCATGTACGTGCGATAGTAATTTAACATACCCAGAAAACGACGGAGCTCATGAACCGTCGAAGGCTATGGATATTAGATTATGGCCTCCACTCGATCTCGCGGAGGTTTGTAACTACTCTGATTAATGCTGTAATAAAGAAACTCCACTTCATCCTTGCCGAGATTGCACTTTTCGGGATTGATTTTCAATCCGTGTTCCTCAAGTTTTTTTAAAACCAGACTGAGGTGTAGACGATGTTCCTGGACACTGCTGGAAGCGATCAGTATGTCGTCAATATAACAAAATACAAAATCATACTCCCTGAATATTGAGTCCAAGTATCGTTGACAAGTCTGGGTGGCATTTTTCAGACCGAACGGCATGGTGACATACTCAAAAAGACCAAAAGGTATAGTAATTGCAGTCCTTTCAACATCCTGTGGAGCCATCGGAATCTGATGGTATGCTTTTCGCAAGTCGAGAGTTGAAAAGATTTTTTGTCATAGAGCCTCTCGAACAAGTCCTGGATATATGGAGCGGTCCGGAACTGTTAAGGAATTTATGTAGCAAAAATCTCTGCACAATCTCCAAGTACCATCCTTCTTCAAAACCAGGTGTATTGGATTGGACCATTGACTGCTTGAGGGGCGCAGGATCCCCTGGTGCCTGAATCTCAGCCCTAGCTGCGACGAGCTTCTCGTCTGACAAGCGCCTAGGCCTTTGTGCCCCTGGTTGGCCAGTGGTTACTATCCTGTGAGAAACAGAACACTCTCCCATTTCTCGAGGTATAAGCAATAAGCATAGGCGTTAGGATATTCGGAAATTCTTTTAGAATTGTGTGGAACTCCGACGCCTCATCAATTACGGAAACACTGTGCACCATGGCATGCGCGACCAAACCAGCCGCTCTCAGTGAGGTTAGAGGACCGATCAGCCTCTTTGCTTTCAAATCGACCATAAAACCATAGTGTGCTAGAAAGTCAGCGCCTATTATGGGCACACTAACATCAGCAACCACGAAGGTCCAGGGCAGGGCCCGACGTAGGCCCAGATCCAATGTCAATCGCACCGTTCCATAAGTTTTAATGGGCGAGTTGTTTGCCGCGAACAAGCAAATTTTGCTGGGCTCCATGACTCACGCAGCCAGGTGTGGACAGACTACTGAAACTACAGAACCTGAGTCAATAAGATACTTGGCCCGCGTTGAACGGTCCTGAACGTGGAGACACTTCTCTGATTGGTACTGGATTGGTATGCTGTCGCCGACGCTGCGAACCGACAACAGTCCGTCTAGTTTTCCGGAGCTCGTGTGAAGTTGCAGGGCTGGGCGCAGCATCTGGCCTGAGCGCCAAATCGGTTGTGGTAATAGCACAGACCAGCCTGTCGTGGCGACTCAGAACCACGGTGTTGCTTATTCTCGTTCCCGCTGCGCGACCGTGACAGCTGGGTCAGTATAGCCTGTTGCACCATTTTACGGACCGGCGATTAGCTCGTGGCCATAACGCTCTGCTGAGGCACATTGATGTCCAACAGCCTGTCGGCTACCTCAGACAAGTTTTCCAGGGTCATGTCCCGAAACAGTAGCAGCGGTCTGATGTTGGCCGGCATCCTCTCGATCCACAGCTGCTGGAGCACCTCATCGGTGAAGGCGCCCTTGGCCAAGGCTTTCATCCCTCGGAAAAGTTGAGAGGGCTTTTTCTCCCTAAGGTTCAGATTATTGAAAACCTTGTGAATTTGTTTCTGACGCGAATCCGTGAGTCTGTCCAATATGGTTTGCTTCAGGGTATCATACTTGTTGCTAGTCGGCGGATTCCGCAGTAGGTCCTGGACTATAGTACCAGAGTCGAGGGCGCGAAGAGTTTCGCTATATTTGGTGGAGTCAGCCCTGATGTTCGTCGCGCTGAAATCTGCCTCTATTAGTAAAAACCACAGCTCAGGCTTATCTTTCATATAAGCAAGCAGTGGTGTGCGACGTATCGCAGCCACAAGTTCCAAATTTCCGACATCCTGCAGCGTATGCAGAACTGTGAGATTGAGATCGTGATTGACGGGGCTCAGGCCCACGAGGCTAGGGCCAGGCAGCATAGTCGAATTTTGTACATCAGAGTTGCTGAAATCACTTCCAACGTCTATTAGGCTTTGCTGGTTGTCCGACGAAATCATTCTTCCCAAGCAATCTTCTGTTTCTTTTTTAAGTTCGATTATTGAGACCGGAATCAACAGGCTGGTACGTGTTGACGCGAATCTGACGATATCACATCGGGGTCACCACTGAGGAGCCGGTAAATAAGTTGACTCCGTCGGTAAACAATTTGGATGTTTTGCGAGATTGTATTTTTGTAAGTAGACAAGAATTACACGCTTGCTTAAAAATACTGTACAAGTCTCTTTGTTTCGTTATCACAGATTCGTGAGAGTAACTAGGAACGTTGTTCTAGTCAAGGAACTAACTAACCGACTTTTTAATGATATTCGAACCCTTTCGAGGGTCGAAAGCCATACAATTCGGTGAGGCACTGCGAGGGGTTGTCCTCGTCACGGGGAACCATGCGGCATCTAAAGTGGAGCTCTTACTTTTCTACCCGTCGGGTACCCGTCTACCCGAAGCAACTTCAAGCCATTGAAAGTAGTATTGTTCGATCATATTTGGCTAACATCAGACTACACCACAGAAAATACTATATTCAATTGCTTGAAGTTATCCCGGGTAATGTCCGGGTACCCGGGTACCCGTCGGGTCAAAAGTAAGAGCTCTAATCTAAAGAGATGTGTCGAAGGACAGGCGCCGCTGGAGAATCACCCAGTATGTAGTAGTAGAGTAAAATATAACCTGCTATAACATCCAACTAAATAAACTCCACACCAAGAAGGCTCGAAACTATTATAAAATCAAAAGGCTATCCCACAAATTATTAAAACATTGGTTACGAGAGAAGGTAAGCCATTTGGATTCTAAATTGGTCCTGAATTTCTTTCTTCTTCGCTTTCATGATATTCTTGTCGGCTTCAGTTTTGACTTGCCATTTTCTCAGAGGCAATTTTTACGCCAAGTGTAGTAAACTTTCGAAAAAGCGTATTCTGGCGTGTAAAATCGACAGACCGAATTTTATTGCATTTGGATCAACTTCACGTGTCCTTGATAATTTGTTAAAATGCTTTGACGTGGCCCCGCAAATATAGCACCTCATTGTCGATGCCGTACTGGTGAGGGCATTGCACACTTTTCTGAGAGTAGCTACAACCAGTACTTGCTACAACTAGTAGATACTGCAATAACATTCGAGACGCTTCAAATCGAAACGGTGCAGTCAAAAAGAATTTTGCAAGGGCGTCATAAATCAACGATCAAAAATCCTCCCACATGCTGCTATAATGGAACATTTACAAACTCTATTTCCTTTTGCCATATTATGTTTATGGCTATGTATTTGAAAGAAAACGCAGCAATGGTTGAGATTCTTCCGATTTACGACACGTACTATCTTCACCCTGAGGACTTCTCCACTGGCTATGTGGAGCTCCGCATCTTTCACATGTAAAAATACTTCATTTACTTTGAATTTCAATGGCAGGGAAGGCATTTTTGTAAAAAAGAACGCGTCACAGCCCCCTTCTCGCCCTCTAACTACCCTAGTTGAACTCCCGTTCAAATTAAACAATGAAAATCGGGATATTCAGTAAAGTATAATTCCAAAAATATCAGAGATATCAAAATCTTAAACCCATACTCAATACTCAACACTTAATCCCACCAAAAATTAGTTGAATTAAGCAAAGAACAAAATTATAAATAACCATACAAGTTCTGAAGAGTTTCGTGGTTTTCCTCTTCAAAACCGTGTAGTCGCGTTAAAAATTCATGAATGTGAATAACAATTATACTACATTATCACCAAAATATGCAATCAACTACCTGTAAAAAAAATTGCAGCTTGGCGATACTTTTGTAAAAGGACTTAGTGCCGTGTTTTGACCCGAAATGCCCCACTGTGCGGCGGTTAATAGCAGTACAGTATTCCCCCGTTATGAGCCCGACGAACGGGGCTGGCGGCGGGCTCATAGTGGCTTGAGGACATGGTTTCGCACGGCTAGTGGCGCGAGTGAGAGAACCGGAGTTCTCCGGTTCTCTCACTCTCGTCCGTAGGCTTCCAGGAAATGGTGGGGATGGTCACCGGGCTGTCAACGGAGGAAAAAAACGGGCTCATAACGGGGGAATACTGTACCTACGTCCGGGTCCGAACCCATCGTACGTACTACCCATCGACAGAGCAATCTACGGATTAAGGGGACATTCTACTCTCTCGGCCGAAAAATCGGCCACTTTTGGGTGATGGTTTTTATAATGAAGTAAACACTTAATGTTTTCGAATTTCTGGGGGTATATTTTATCACTCTTGAAATACAAGAAAAAATCATTGTTCTTTGTTTATTTCATTTGTTTACACAAATATTTCGCAGTTATGTTGGCGGCATCAGAATTGCTGGCGGTTGAAATTTCGGACGACTGGATCATCGGCAATTAAAAAACCAAACATATTTTTAATTTGCAGAAGTATGGTTATCGCGCTTACTATGAAAGAACAACTTTGGACCAAAATTATTAAAATGGCGGTCGATCGAAGTTGAAAGTACCGAAAAGGGCATTTCTTTTCTGTTTAATAGATATAAAATGTGAGAAAATATTAAAAAATCTTAAGATATTTGTACTAAGCGCGATAACCATACTCCTGCGAATTAAAAATATGTTTGGTTTTTTAATTTCCGATGATCCAGTCGTCCGAAATTTCAACCGCCAGCAATTCTGATGCTGCCAACTTAACTGCGAAATATTTGTGTAAACAAATGAAATAAACAAAGAACAATGATTTTTTCTTGTATTTCCAGAGTGGTAAAATATACCCCCAGAAATTCGAAAATATTAAGTGTTTACTTCATTATAAAAACCATCACCCAAAAGTGGCCGATTTTTCGGCTGAGAGAGTAGAATGTCCCCTTAAGGGGGTAGGTCACCCTCGGTAACCCTAAAACAGGCCTTTTTTCAACCGAAAATTGTAAAGTGATAAATAACAATAGAGATAATGTTTTATTCTAGTTTTAATCGTTATTCTATGAGCTTTAACACAAAAAAAAAGGAAAGTCAAAATACCTCTATGTACATAAAAGTTGAGTAAAAACGTATGTTGTGCCCGAGCCGACACCTGAGCGTGTCAACACCACGCACATACACGCACATAAATCCGGCACAACCGCGTAAGGGATTTCGAAAGCGCATAGAGACCATCAGCCTATGGCGAAACACCAAAAACCAGGCCAAAGGCGGAGACCCCGATGGTCCCCGCTTCGTCCCGACTATAGTATAATAACGATGTACGAGCAACGCAAGGTTAGACTTGTTAAAGCTTAGTTACGGGAACGTTACCTGACTTTTCGAGACTCAGTGTCATTGTCACCCAGATCGGGACCAAATAAACTTGTTAACCTTACGGTGAGTTCTAACTCTTCGACCTGCAACGATATCCTACCTCCGGGTTCTAAACCGAATCCTCCCGTCCCGGCATAAACCCCGAACCTCCGGAGCCCGTGGACGACGATCGTGAAGGACGCCCAGGAGCACCCCAAGATTCGTACCCAGAATCTCGACTCCCAGGCGTCACAGCACAACACGTAAAAGCGTGTACACGGTGCACCGTTTGATGGTGTACATAAAATCTCGAAAACCGCGTCAACGATTTGGATGAAAATTTAATGAGAGATGCCGAAAACCATACCCTAAGATGTGTCGGGAGCAGAATTTCGAAAAGAACAATAATACAATTTGTATGTTCAAAAATACGATTTTATCGATTTCTTGTATGAAAAATATTTTTTATCTTTTTTTTAAGAATTTATCTCGAAATTCTGCTCCCGACACATCTTAGGGAATGGTTTTCTGTATCTATTATGAAATTTTTATCCAAATCATTAGAGCGGTTTTCGAGATTTTATGTTCACCATCAAACGGTGCACCGCTTGCACGCTTTTACGTTTTTACTCACAACTTTTATGTACATAGAAATATTTAGGGTTTTCTTTTTTTGTGTTAAAGCTCATAGAAGAACGATTAAAACTAGAAAAAAACGTTGTCTTTATTGTTATATATCACTTTACAATTTGGGTTTGAAAAAAGGCCTGTTTTAGGGCTATCGAGAGTGACCTACCCCCTTAAGTCTGGTGAGACTGAAGAATGCCTAAAATTATTAAAGACGGCACTGCGTTCTTGACTGTCCTTTAGAAATGCTGGCAAACAGATGCTGTCGAAACGCTCTTTGGAAAATATGAAATTATCGGTCGAAAACAACGAATGAATTTTCGCTTGGCTCCGATCACGCTTTTGTCCTAACGCACAATGGGCGCCAATCTCAAGAATAGAGAAAAAATTCAACATGCCACTTTTTCCAATCAAAATTCCGAATTTTATGAAGCTATTTTATAAAACACTAGTACTGAATCTGGAAAAATCGATAAAAAGTTTGAAACATCTTCGTTTGTATTGCAATGAGAATATTTTGAGCGCACAATCTTTTATTTACTTTTTAAAAATTTTATTTCTGGCATCTTGGGTCCCTTCACCCAATTAGCCGATTGAAAGGTTGTCCAAAACTTGTATAATTTCGTAGGAATGTATTAACACTTTGTGAACAATACCTATTTGGTATATATGTAGGATAACATGGATACAGGTTTGCAAATATTTCTGCACTTTCCATAGTATGTAGGTATATTTATCAAATTGTTCTAGTTTTATTGGAATTATTGACGTTATTTTTTTAAATAACGTCAATCCTCCGTATGAGTTGTATATTAATACTTTTTTTATGATCTTCCTTAATTATATTCCGCAGTTTCAGTGCAAAAAATATGATGTTGCATTTTCCCCTATTTCTTGGGTTCAGCCTAGCTGTGCGACATAGAATACAGGTAATTACTCCATTACCCATACAGCACACTCTCATTGCAGCATAGTTGCAGCGTAGTTGCGGTGCAAGATTGCAACGATGCACGCAACGTTGCCGCAACTATGCAGGAATAATTCCATGTCCGCCTGCTGCAAAGTTGCACGGCAACTTTGAGGCAACTTTGCACGGCAACTTTGAGGCAATGGGTACAAATGAAAAAAAAAAATTATGCCAACAGTGAGATGCGAACTGACGACGACCTCATGGTTACTAGTCGGGAGCGCTAGGCACTCGCCCACGCTGTTCGTTGGTCATTAATTGCAATCAAATGTATATAAGTGAACTCCACATTTTTCAAAGTCGATTTTCTCGAATTTGGCTGAATTTTTACTACTTTGGAAAATTAAAGTCCGTGTGAAGACCTTCGCGTACACTAAGTATAAACAATTTCTGAGATGGACAGTCCTGAAGGTCCCCTTGTTAGTGCCGCGTTTCGACCTGATCTGTCCCACTGTGCGCCGTGCTCGCCTTCATGGAAACATGAGCTTGGAACATGGCACCAGTAAAGTAGATTCTGACTTATGCTTGGAACTGATTAAATGGTTGCCTTCTCCGACATATATTTTATATTTTAGTTCATTATCCAGGATGTCCGCGGGAACAGTAAACACCTGGATATTTCCTAACGAATTCGAGATATAAAAGAAATTGTTTATATGAAATTGCATGGTTGGAGGGGACAAATTTACTGGGGCAGACGATTTTTTTCTTTGATTATTATTTTACGAGATACGATGATCAAATTTTTTTTTTAAACGGAACTCTTTTTTTTTAATAGATCACTTGATAGTGCGTTTCAAGACGATTTCAATAAGGTATAATGTATACACTTTATTTCCGCCGGTTTTGGAGATATTATGTTTTAAAATTTGCTAACGCCGCAAAGTTGCGAAAAAGTTGCGGCATAGTTGCGGCATAGATGCGGCAAAGTTGCGGCAAAGTTGCAGCAAAGTTGCGGCAAAGTTGCGGCATAGTTGCGGCAAAGTTGCGGCATAGTTGCGGCAAAATTGCGGCAAAGTTGCAGTGCATTATTGCAACGCAACTATGCACCTCATTTTTGAGGTTTTACCATGGCAGTCAGATTGTTAAACGAATACTGAACTCTCGAAATGGGTATAGCTTGTAGTAGGTATTCACGAATCTCAGTTTATAACACATCTCCGGTTATAAGCGCACCTGACCCAGGTAAGAGTTATAAAATGGACATGTGTGTTTTCCTTGCTGTTTTCTCAGGTCTAAAAATCGTCATTTTTAGTCAAAGTAAAACTCACGGACAGAGCACATACAGTCACCAATATTCGTGTATTTAGCATCGACTCGGATACTGACATTTTTCTTAGTGTGTGATTATGTGTTTGTGGTGTTTTTTAACTGTATAAAATGTTCCGATCGTGGGAAAGCTTAATTGATGTTTTTTAATAACGATAAACCGTATCTTCAAATTCTGTTCTATTTTCTGTTAGGGCCCCGGTTTGGTCCTGGTCTTCTCTAAATACAGTCCTGCAAGAGGTAGTAGAGGGGCACGTTTAGCGGCCAGTACCCAGCAGGGTGTCGGTTAAGACCCCGCTGAGGGACTTCACACCTAAGTCACTATAGGTTGGAGAGGCACTATATATGCCCCTTACGAATTACGCAGCGCGCAAAGAAGAGGTCGGCTCTGCCACTGTGTGAGCACAGTTGGTGTCCGAGAATCAATGGACCTCGATGTAAGGTAAATGTACCAATACCCGGACACTTAGAGGCTTAAGGAATAGCTGCAAAGTTTGTCTCCAAATTTAATTTGTAAAACCATCATGAAATAAAAAAATGTTGTTGAAATATGGAAGATAACACAATAAAATATTATTAGAAACTGAAAAAAAAGTTTATGTATTATAATAGACGTATTTATTAATGAAAATACGAAAACATGCAGATGTCCCAGTAACCGGACAACTTAAAACTGCATGTCCCAATACCTGAATTATATCGTCCCGGTAAGCGGACAACCTAAAAATGCATGTCTGAATTACGTACATTTACGAAATTCTTGTACCAGTAAATAAACTTAGACTTGTTTTAAAAAATATTAATTTTCTTGCAAATTTAACTATCTCAAACTAAATTTAAATCAATTTACTATTATAATAATGTATTATTATAATATATAAATAAGAAATGCTGTCCATATTTTCTTAGTAAATGATAGAAGTGTCTTGACAGAAGCTTAAGAAATTTCACGAAATCTGCTATGCGAACGAAGTGTGTTACAAAATAATTATTTCTGTCTAACGATATTTAATTTTCTATTAAAATGATTTTAATTAGTATTGCTAAATACTTATGCATTGTGGTACTATTTTTTGTTTTTAATTATATTATAAATTAAGCTTAAAAATAAATAAAATTCGCACTGCGGTTCAGGTACTGGGACATGGCCGGGCACTGGTACATTTACCTTACATATGGTGACTTCGCACCCGTACGTTCCATTGTCTAAATATCTACCGTCGATTCGTGGGACAATACGGTCATAAATCGCGACCTTGGCGAGACGCTCTGACCGATAAACCTGGTTAATTTTGAGGGTAATTTTCCTCTTTTATATCGTCGAGAAAGAGGGAGTTCTTCCGTTACCTAAAAATTCACAGATGAAGGGTCCCTCCTCTTCCAGGAAAATACGACCAATCAGACTTTTGGTACTTCCCCAACGACCTCACAGCGGGCCCACATTCCTAACTTCGAAAATGTTTGGTAACATTCTCGGCATGATCGTAAAGGTCATCATTCGAACCACATCATTCTCAGCGCGTTGATCGAAGTAAAAATATTATATGGACTCCAACGAGTCAAACATTCTCTTCGCGGTCGTCATTCGGACCACATCTAGTTTCTGGTTGCAACATTCGTACGGACTCCAATGAGTTGAAACGTTCGTAATTCACGTTCGAAATTTCGGGCGGTCTACCATTCGGGATACGCCAGGTTAAACTATTCATCGCGGTCAACGTTCGAACCACAGTCATACCTTAAACTCAATCGTAACCAGTCATCGCGTTTCGTTAACTATTACAAAGTTTATACATAAAATTCAACATCACTAGCTCAACCACCTTTAAGGGCGAGAACTTCGTATAGATACTAAAATAAAGCCTGATTTGGGGATTTTTTTTTAAAAACATATTTATTCTAACTTGTTGAAACTTTCAGGATGACTTAGTACAAAAAAGTAAGTAAAAAAATTTCCCTAATAAAAAATATTCAATATTGGTCAACTCATGGAAGCAGTTCCAAACGGTCACGGCGTCAAAGGTATACATTTGCGTGCAGCGTACCATCCACTGTAGCCGCCTCAAACAAGAAAACACAAGAATGTTGTTTTTTAAATATGATTACGCTGCGGATGAACCTATTAGAATAATCAAATGTGTTTTATTACAAAAGAGGCAGGATTAGAAACTAAACGATTTCGCGATTCTTACGAAAAACTTCTGTCTTCACTGAGCAATAGATATTATATAATTTAATAATATAGTTAAACTTATAGAGGCATCTAGAAGAGAATTGAATTTTCTATATCTATGCACTGGGAGAAGTCGATTGGTTAAATATTTTTTGATTATGCTAAACGCCAATTTGTACCTTTGATGCCGTCTCCGCTGGGAACTGTTTCCATGAATCGACATTATGTATATTGACTTTTTTTTTCATGGAAATTTTTTTTTCTTTTTCAAATTTGTACTGAGTCTTCCTGAAAGTTTCAACGAGTTAGAATAAATGAATTTTTTTAAGAAAATTTCCAAAAAGCATGCTTTATTTTAATCATCTATACGAAGTTCCCTCCTTAAATGAGTCGCTCAATATTAATTTGACAAGTGACAATCGCTGGCAGATGCGTACTACGACGGCTACTTGGACCTTACAACCCTAAAGGCCAGATCTCCTACCTGCGACTGATCGCAGCGATTTGAATCCCAAGAAACAAGGAAACGAGTCAGAATTCAAAAGTTGTGGGAGGATTATGTATTTTTATATATTTCTTGTAAACTACTAATATGAGCTCCTAAAAAAGGTAAAAATATCATGACGCCTACTTCTGATCTGTGTGTCAACACGTGTATAAGATTGTTTGTATTTTTCGTGCAGAATTTTTTAATCGAGTCTTTTAATTTTTGGTGATATAAAAGACAAAAAAATTGGGGCCCCAAACGTATCGATACTGCTAAGAAATAGCAAATAATTAGTCAGGATAACCCAACCAGTGAATGACCGAATTGTTGAATTTATTCACCTTTCAGAATAATACTAGAATATATTTATGTATAACAACAAAACAACCGTGGAAATTGCATTTAAATTTATTTTTCTTGAAATTTCTAAAAAAATAATTACTTATTCTTATCGTAATTTAAAAAAAAACGATTATAAAATGCAAAACATGTAGAAGCCCAGTAAATGACCGCATACTTTTAATAAGAATTGTACTTATTAATGTTTGCTTAATACGCGTAACTAAAGATATGGGATATTAAAAGTGCAACTACACTGCATTTATAAACATATAATATTTTTAAATTTATAATTCACATTTCATTGCCTAATGGTCATTCACTGGTATGCGGTCAATTACTGGTTGGTTTATCCAACATACAGTTTTTTTCCATAAGAAACCAATTGAAAAATTGAAGGCTCGGATGCTATAAGGGGACTAGTGCTCGAAAATGGGAAAAATAATTGTCCAAACTCTAAGAAAGATTGGAAAATTAAATGTTGTTGAAGTGTATTTTAAAAAATATAACGTTATGAAGCTCGCCAAGACACACATTTTTTCTATTTACAATTTGTTTATCTTTTTGACAATTTTTGATAATTGACAATCATTACTGTTCGAGCTAAAAATTATAAACAAAAATTTTTTATCGTCCAAAATCATTATTTCTTCAAACATAAATTGCGATAACTTGAGTAAATATTAAGGAATCGTTATGAGATTTAAAACATAACTTCGGGAAACTCTAGCAAAGCCATAAAATGTATGCACAAAACCCTTATGTTAAAAAATGTAATAATATTTATTTAAAAAGTAATACTGGACATAACCCATGTTTTTCAACTTTCGACGTTAATAAGTTATCGAAACAATTTTGAGGTACATATAACTTGCAGCGACAAAGTTTTTCCTTAATATACAATGAAGATTTTCGCCAATTATCACAGTGATTAATAAATAATTGTAGAAGATATGATGATGTATATAAATCTCGCGCGCCACCAACAGTCAGTAGCCGCTTATATTACGCTACTTAGCAATTTTAGCACTCGCGTTGACTGTTGGTGCCGCGCGGAATTTATATATATCGCTATATCTTCTACAATTATTTATTAATCACTGTGAAAATTTGTGAAAATCTTCCTTGTATATTAAGAAAAAACTTTGTCGCTGCAAGTTATATGTACCTCAAAATGCCTCGATACTTTTTAACGGCGAACGTTGAAAAACATGGATTATGTCCAATACTACTTTTTAATTAAATATTATTATATTTTTTTTACATCAGGGTTTTGTGCATACATTTTATGGCTTCGCTAAATTTTTCTGAAGTTATGTTTTAAGTCTCATCACGATCCCTTAATATTTACTCAAGTTATCGCAATTTATGTTTAAAGAAATAATGATTTTGAACGATGAAAAATTTTTTGGTTACAATTTTTAGCTCGAATAGTAATGATTGGATAAACAAACTGTAAATAGAAAAAATGTGTGTCGTGAAGAGCTTTATAACACTACTTTTTTAAAATACAGATTAACAACATTTAATTTTCCAATCTTTCTTAGCGTTTGGACAATAATTTTTCCCATTTTCGAGCGGTAGTCTCCTTATTGCATCCGACCCTTCAATTGTCAGAAATCATCGACTTTTTAGATGCCTTCCGAGCAAATTTCTTTTTTAAACGATTTTAATCAGCTTCGATTCTCTGCTTGTTTGTTGTATGTATGTATGTATGTTTGCTTGTTTGTTTGTTTGTTTGGATATACTCTTAGAGTATATATACATGGAGGTTTCATTGCCTAAGAGTGACTGCCTTAAAACTGTCGACAACATCACGCGAGAGAGAAAGACATGTGCGAATTGGTGCGAGAGAGAGAGAAGTTTAGAGGAACAATGGACCGTAATGCGCATGCTCTAAGGATATACTACGCTATGACCCAACCAACGGAATGAACTGAAATTTTAAGGGGTTGGGCGGGAGGGGGAGAGAACCGCTAATATAAAATTTTAGCTGCGGGTATTTGTTAGTTTCTGAGATGTTATTAAAAAACTTTCGGCATAATACATTGAAATTTACCAATACAGACGTTACTAACGGCCGATTTCTTCACCTCCGGTAATCTTCGGATTAGACTTATGTTCCACATAACTGACACATTCTTGTTTCCTCACCTCTGATTAAGAGTGATCTGCCAGTTAATCTCCAGATTAACTTTACCGGAGGTTCAGGCACCGATTAACTGCCAGAAGTGGCAGTTAATGCATGTTTGCGGTAGAGGGGGAAATAGGAATATATACCTACGTGTACCCAGCTATTTTACTTTTAAGGAAAAAGGAAAAATAGCTAGTAATAATAGATTCGTAAATTTGAACATGTTTGAGCATGTGGAAGATGAGGAAGATGATGAATTGTTTGGTACAAGACGGCCATATACTATTAGAGTGAGGAGAGACGATTTAGATATTTGGGATGACTTAGATTTTCGCTGTCGTTTTCGGTTAAAAAAAGAAACTGTAATTATAATTAAACAAGCCATTGACGGGAGATTACAGGTTACTTGCAACATGTATGTATTTTGATTATGTGAATATTAAGGCGAAGCGAAACTATATAACCAAAAATTTTAATTTTAATTAAAGTGTTGAATTAAATAATTTAATAAAACACAATTTATAAGGACTGGATAAACCACTATGGCTAATCAATGAAGTATCGACGACTTTTTTGTAATAATCGCGGTTCGCGCACGCGCGAGAAGGATGATTGCGCTTTCCACAAGAGGGCGCCCGTTGCTGTGTGGGTTTTTGTATATACCCACGTGTACTACGCCACTTCTCCGGGACACGGGAACAATAAGACGTAGCCTTCGTTAGTAAACAAAAGATATATTTTTAACAATAAAAACAAACTCCCACTTATCAGACTCGTATCCGTAATCGGCTCAGGCCTTTTTACTATTCAAGCCCCTGTACTATAAAACCTTTGCAACGCTTTTCGTACGCCATCTTTCTACCAGTCGTGAATATTCTATTCTACTTCTTCTCTCGCAGTGCCGGGAAATGTACGCGCCGATGCGCGCGCCTCAAAGTCCCTACACTACCCCCCTTCAAGTCTTTTGACTGAGAAGGAGCGACTTTTGGTCCGGGGTATGTCCTTAATGGTTTAAAACTACTTTCAGTCTGTTGCTCTCGTTCAATGAACGCTGGTTTCAATCTTTCGATCGTTACGCTTGTCGCTTTACCCTTAACATCTATTACAAAAATTTGGTCAGTAGAACGTTTCAAAACCGCGTATGGCCCCTCGTAGGGTGGTTCTAGTGGTTTCCTTACGTGATCTACTCTTAGAAAAACATGTGAGCATGTTAACAAATCTTTCGGTACGAAATGTTTTCGCTCACCATGATGTGCCATTGGACTAGGTTGTACACGTTGCATGTGTGTCCTAAACTTATCGATAAATATACATGGTTCGGCGACGCTATCCGGGTTTACAAAAAATTCACCTGGCAGTCTTATCGGAACGCCATACAACATCTCCGCTGCCGTAGCTTTTATGTCTTCCTTAAAACTACATCGCAAGCCTAATAAAACCGTAGGCAAAATAGCTACCCAGTCTTCTGTATTGTGACACATAATTGCAGCCTTCAATGATCTGTGCCAACGCTCCACCAGGCCGTTAGAAGCCGGGTGATACGCTGTTGTCCGAATTCTCTTACAACCCGTTAAATTGGTGAGCGATTGAAAAATTTGTGCTTCAAACTGGGCACCTCTATCGGTCGTAATAGTGGCGGGCGATCCGAAACGGCAAATCCATGCGGAATATAAAGCCGTGACGACGGAGTCCACTGTGGCATCCACCAGTGGAACTGCCTCAGGCCAGCGAGAAAAACGGTCTATCATTGTAAGACAATACTTGAAACTTCTCACAGTAGGCAAAGGACCCACGAGATCGATATGAATATGTTGAAAGCGCGTCTCCGGGATTACAATTTTCTGCGGACAATTTACTGTATGCCGACCGATCTTACTACGCTGGCAGCTGAGACAGGACTTTGCCCAACCTACAATGTCCTTATTCATTGACGGCCAGACAAATCTGTTTGCTATAAGGCGCCTAGTGGCTCTTCCACTAGGATGCGACAACTTATGGACTGTATCGAAAATTCTTTTGCGAATACTTAATGGAATGTACGGACGGATATTGTCTCCGGAGACGTCACAATAAATGCTTACTTCGGTATCGTCTACGCGTAACTGCTTCAGCTTCAGACAAGTGGTACCCTGTAGAATCTGCTTTAACTCTTCATCGAGGGCTTGCTTCTGAGCTAATTCCTGCGTGCTTACGACGACTGGCGCGTCAACGACCTCCAGTCGCGATAATGCGTCAGCTACTTCGTTCTGTTTTCCGGGAATGTATGTGATCCGAGTCGAAAACTGTCCGATAAAATCCAACTGCCGGAGCTGCCTAGGCGATGCCTTCTCTGATTTCTGTTGGAATACGTAAATTAATGGTTTATGATCAGTTTGTATGACGAATTCTCGTCCTTCGATGAAATATCGGAAAAATTTGATGGCTTTATATATTGCAGTCAGCTCCCTATCGTAGGCACTGTATTTCGTTTCTGCTGAGCTGAATTTTTTTGAATAGAAGCCCAGAGGTTCCCAAACACCTCCGTTGTTCTGTTGCAGCACGGCTCCCATCGCTGTGTCCGATGCATCAGTGGTTAGGGTTAAAGGTGCCGATTCCGCTGGGTGCGCCAATAGAGCTGCCTCTATCATCTGCTTCTTGCACGCGTTGAAAGCCTCCTCTGACTCAGTAGTCCAAGTTATAGGTCGTTTATCCTTTTTCTTGGCTCCTGTTAAGAATGCGTGGAGCGGTGCTTGAACCGCGGCTGCGTTCCGAATGAAACGCCTGTAGAAATTTACTACACCCAGAAATCGCCGCAGCTCACTTACATTTACTGGCTTTTTATAATTTTCCATTGCTGCGATGCGTTCAGGCAAGGGTCTGGTTCCCTCCTTATCAATGAGGTATCCTAAATATCTTGCCTGCTGCGTTCCAAAAACACATTTCGCCAAATTGACAGACAGACCATATTGGCGGAGTCTATCTACAACTGAACGTAAATGGCGAGAATGTTCTTCAGCGTCTTTTGACGCCACGATAATATCGTCAATATAACAATAGACAAAGTCTAATCCCCTAAGTACTGTGTCCATAAAACGTTGAAATGTTTGAGCTGCATTTCTCAGCCCAAACGTCATGACATTACACTCAAATAGTCCGAAAGGTGTAATTACTGCAGTTTTCTTTCTGTCTTCCGGTGCGATGGGGATCTGGTGATATGCTCTAGTTAAATCAAGGGTGGTGAATACAGTGCAACCCTGTAAACGATGAGAGAAATCGTGGATGTGTGGAATTGGATATTTGTCCGGCGTAGTAATTCCGTTCACTCGACGGTAGTCTCCGCAAGGTCTCATCCCACCAGTCTTCTTCTGCACGAGGTGCAACGGGCTCGCCCACGGACTGTCGGACGGTTGGCATATCCCTTGCTGCAACATATATTCAAACTCTGCCCGCGCTGCTTTAAGTCTCTCCGGTGATAGTCGTCGGGGCGGTTCTGACACTGGCGGACCGTTCGTTGCTATGTAATGGACAACGTGATGAGGTATACTCTTGGCTGTGCGTGGTTTCGTTACGTCTACGTACTCACGCAACAATTCCCAGTACGGATTGTTACGGTCGATCGTATACACCGATGAGGCCCCAGCTCTCACTGCACTTGCTTCAGCGAAGAGTCGTGTAGTTGCGTCCAGAAGACGTCTGTTCCTCAAGTCAACCAACAGGCCAAAGTGCTGCAGGAAATCTGCGCCTAAAATTGGGCTGCTGACGTTTGCAACGATGAAAGTCCATCTAAAGGATCTCCGTAATCCGAGATTAAGTGTCAATAATTTAGTGCCGAATGTGTTGATAGGGGAACCGTTTGCAGCGTATAGTTTAAACGTTGTATCGTGTTGCCTTCCTCTCACCATGTGCTTGGGCAGCACTGAGACGTCGGCCCCAGTGTCCACCAAAAATCTAGTCCCTGACATCCTATCCATTACCTTTAAGCGGCTCTGTTGTGCTTGCTCGTCTCCGACTGCCGCTAGACAGGACGGCTCCTTCAGTTTCCCTGGGTTTTGCTGTCATCCGCTTTCCACGTGCATGGCTTAACGCACCTGTGAGCCCGGTTCACCAAATCGTTCATGATAAAAACAGCATTTACTTCTGGACTTAGAGCGTTTGCGGAATCCTGTCCTCTGATTATTCCGTTGCTTCGAACGACCATGATAATCTGAGGTTTTGGACATCGCCTCCAGCATGTCCTTCATGCCTTTCTGTGTCTGTACCGCAAGCTCGCCGGCTTGTTTTACCAGTAACGCTATCGCATTTACCGATGCTTCTGTACTTCCTTCGGCCTGTTGCGCCACCGGCTCTATTACTGTAACCCCTGAGGCATCGCCTGTGTCCATGGCCTTGTCTGCTAAATCAGCTAACTTGGTTAGTTCGGTACCTTCAACAACGGAGAGGAGCTCCTGTATCCGCGCTAGAAGCTTGCGTAATTTCTTCTCCTCGGAGTCGGTAAAACGGTTTATTAGAATAGTTTTTAGGTTCAGGTACTTATCTTCTGTGGGTGGTGTCTCGAGAACATCAGTGACCATCTTCATGACCTTCTGGTCTAAATGCCTCAGGACGGCACTATATTTTGATACGTCCGCGCGAATGTGATACAAATGGAACTCGCTTTCGAGCTGTGCAAACCACAGCTTGGGAGCGTCCGTCCAGAAATTGCAGAGTCGCACGTTGCGAAATTCGTTACCTTCGACGTACTTTTTGACTGACGCCATTCCGGATGCTCCCGGAGGTGCATCTACGTACTCCTCTCCCGAGCCAGTGGAATCGTTATCCGCCGGACACTTTTTAGTTGTTGAATTTTCTGTCATCGTTCCTTAGTGAAATCGTGTGGCGAGATGCGTGTGTTACTGCTCGTCGGGGTCACCAATTGTGGGTTTTTGTATATACCCACGTGTACTACGCCACTTCTCCGGGACACGGGAACAATAAGACGTAGCCTTCGTTAGTAAACAAAAGATATATTTTTAACAATAAAAACAAACTCCCACTTATCAGACTCGTATCCGTAATCGGCTCAGGCCTTTTTACTATTCAAGCCCCTGTACTATAAAACCTTTGCAACGCTTTTCGTACGCCATCTTTCTACCAGTCGTGAATATTCTATTCTACTTCTTCTCTCGCAGTGCCGGGAACCTAACGGCTGAAATGTACGCGCCGATGCGCGCGCCTCAAAGTCCCTACAGCTGAAGCACAGGCGGCGCGCTCTGGCGAGACCGCCACAACTCACAATCACTTTTAAACTACTACAAAATGAAGTTCTCGCTTTACCGCCTTTGCGGCATTGCCGCGTCAAACCTTTCAGTCACTTAACCATAGGATCCAATAGCGCAAAGAAACACGCGCGACAGTTAACTACCACCTAGCATCTGACTAGCGACTAACTGATCGGGACTTTAGTCAGAGGTGAAGAAATGGGCCGTAACATAACCATATTCTCGCCACCGTAAAAAGTAAAAACTGATGCAGTTACAAGCATCGTGAGATGAGGTCCATATCGTACATTGTATCGTCGGCTGCGAAACAATCGACGGCGACGAGAAGATGGTTGTGGTAGTAACGTCTGTATAGGTACATTTCAATGTATTTTGCAAAAAGTTTTTTTATTAATATCTCAGAAACTAACAAATAGGGTAACGCATACAGATGTTGACCCCTATAAAATGATTGACCCTCTTCCCCAAGATGTAGGAAATATAATATAATGTTTTTTTTATATAATAAAGTATAATTGTATTCGGAAAAAAATATATCTGGGCCACCGAAATATAGATATATTTTATTATATAAAAAAACATAGTATATTTCCTACTTTTTAGGGAAGAGGGTCAATCATTGTATAGGGGTCAACATCTGTATGTGTTACCCTACCCGCAGCTGAAATTTTGTATTAGAGATTCTCTCCCCCTTCCCAACCCCTCAAAATTTCAGTTCATTCCGTTGGTCGGGTCATACTAGGGAAGGGCGATTCCGTTCAAAAAAATCGATACTTAAGAATCGATTCGCAAGAAACATCGATGCTTAAGAATCGATTATTCCCAAAAAGAATCGAAGAATCGAAGAATCGATGAAAGGAATGATTAAGAATAGAAACAATTGCGAGATAAAAAGAATTTTTATTGAATTCGTGTATAAAATATAACACATCTGAATATTGCCTTCTCCTGCAGAGAGTAAAAAATAAAAGATTATAATTAGAAAATTCTTAAAAATACAAAGTCTGCGTATAAAAGCTTAATTGCCTCGTAGCGATTAATAATTAGCAACTTGCCTTGAAGATTCAGATGATGAACGAGGGATGGATTAAAATATAGACTAAAATTTGAACATAAACATGTTCACGAAATTCACGCACATGCGTGCGCATACAACGCGCTGATCAGATTTTATATACAGTGGAAGTAGTATTAAATTTAATACATCTGAATATTGCCTTCTCCTGCAGAGACTAAAAAATAAAAGATTATAATTAGAAAATTCTTAAAAATACAAAGTCTGCGTATAAAAGCTTAATTGTCTCACAGTGATTAAGAATTAGAAACTTGCCGGGCAGATTCAATGATGAACGAGGGATGGATTAAAATATAGACTAAAATTTGAACATACACCTGTTCATGCACACAAGGATGTATTTACATTGGGCCTGGGTAAATGTTGCTTGAAATAATGCTTTATTCAGGTCTCTGATTGGGATATTTATCCTCTAACTTTGTTTAGGTATCATGTGGATAAATGATGGAAAAAGGATTATTGGGTTTTATGACAAAATCCTTAAGACAACCACCACTTAAATAAACAAATGCAAGTTTATACTGTTTAACCCACACACCAGTCTTCTCGAGTAAGCGAACTCAAAAATAGCAGCATGTTCAAGTGCGTACCTGTCAATTTATTACGATTGTCTCGTTTGATTAATCCTGCTCTTGAAAACAGACGTTCCGAAGGAACAGTAGTTGCAATTATAGACAATTGTCTTAATGCTAGTTTCCATAAAAATGGAAAAGTTCTTTCAACATTTGTCCAATATTTAAAAATGTCCTCTTGCCTAGATATCCTTTGTATTTCTAGATATTGCTGCAGCTCAATATTCCTTCTTAGATTAGGATCTGCAGTTGAAGTACATGGTTGCTCAATGTTCAATGAGTCATGGAAATCCCATATACTATTGCTTTCTTTCTTTTGTGGCCGATTTGTTGCTGTATCTGGTGTAATTGATTTAATCAAACCATTGATTTTATTTATGGCTGAAGAAACAGCTAACGGATCTCGAAAATGTATTTTTTTGAAGCGAGGGTCTAATATTGTTGCTATTGATAATAGTGGAGAGTGCTCAAAATTTTTAAACCTATTTGATATGGCATTCTGAAGTTTTGCTTTAAATTTTTTGCCCATCTCTGTTTGTGGGTTGGCACTATTTATACTTTGTTCCATGCATCGAACGATAGGTATTATAATGCTGCAGGTAGGATACTGATCACCACTTATTTCGGTTATGACATTTCGTACAGGCGCCATCATTGGAAATATATCTTTCAGAACTTTTATCTCTTCCCTGTTTAAAACATCAATAGGATTTTCGCATTCCGACATAGCTACATAAATATATTCTTCTAATTCTAAATATCGTTCGATCATGTCGACTGTTGTTGTCCATCGAGTGGGGACGTCTTGTATAAGGCGAAGCGAAGTTCCTTCAGTCTTTCCTGATTTGAATTGAATTTCTTTTAATTTATCTGATGCTGGAATACTTCTTCTAAGAGTAGACACTATGGATTTTATCGTATCAATGATAGTAGTAAATTCTACAAAGTTTTTGAGTGCATCAGGAAGGAGGTGTGCAACAACATGAGCAATACAGACGAGGTGTGTATCTTTTCCACTTAATTCGATGCAAGCCTTTTTAATAGCTGCCTCGCCATCAGATATTATTGCTGTCAGTTTTTCATTTGTAAGATTAAATTCCTGTAATAATTCCTGCAAAGATAGTCAGCAGTATGACGCTCGTGAAGTGGAATGCATCCAAGGCAGCCACTTTTCATCTTAGTGAAATTCTTTAGGTAATGAATTGTGACACCTAAGTAGCTCTGTTTGGAGCAATCAGTCCAATTGTCACATGTCACACAATAAAAATCAACATCTTCGAGATCTTTAATGAAAGTCTGTTTCATAATATCATATCGAGATTCGAGTTTTTTAGTCATAGTTTTTTTCGAAGGAGCTTTATAGAGGGGTGCCAAGACTTCAAGTAGTGCTAAAAAACCTTCATGTTCTACCGTAGAAATAGGAAGTAAATCTTTGCATATCATAAACAAAATTGCATTCGTAATTTTATCCGACATAGAACCTCCTTCTGTAGCATTGGAAAATAAATATATATTATATGTGAATATGTTTATAGAAACGAATAAAAAAATTATTATTAGTTTTTATTTTATTAATTTTATACGCACCTTTGTAAGAATTTACATGTGAAAATGCTTCTCGTATTCCACAACTATCAAGTGAACTCTGTAAATATAAGTAATAAAAAACAGTTATTTTACGATAGTATACGACACCCTGTTTTAGAACTTCACTTACAGTGCATGTTTTTTTTGATGAACTGCATATTGGCTTGGTACTCTTAACTTCTTGTATTGACCTTTTTACTCCTACTTTATTGATTTTGGTGTTGCTGCTGTTGCTACTGTTTGAAGACGTTTGAAAAAATAACGGATGTTGTGTCTTCAAATGTTTCAACATGTTCGTAGTGTTCCCACATGCTTTGTATTCTTTCTTACAATACACACATCTAAGTAAATTTTTATTTTTAATTTTTTCAACATGATTCCATATTATGCTTGATTGAATTTTACATCTGGAAATTACATAATGACAATCAATTCTTTTAAAGATTTTTTTTAAAGTTTTATTTATACAGGGTGTCCCACCTAAGACTGGACAGCCGGTTTTCTCCTAAACTATTGGAGATAAAAATATAAAAAAAATAGGGAATTGGATGGTTCGAGGGGGCCAATTAATTAGCGCGAACGAATTTTTTTATCGATTATTATTTTAAAAGATACGATGGTCAAGTTCGGTTTTTCAAATGGAACTATTTTTTTTGAACACCTGAGTTGATAGTGCGTTCCAAGACAAATTCAATAAGCTATAATGTATACACTTTATTTTCACTGGTTTTTAAGATATTGCGCTTGCAAATTTACTGATTTTCACTGGAAGAAAACTGTCTGGTATAGCACGGACCGGGGACGGTCTTACTGGCGTCACGGGTGGCACTGCCTGTTGAAATAGATACCTACCTGCCAAAGGTCTACGCCAGGAATGGCAGGCCCAAAGGCTGGACAATTCTTTTCCGCCAGAAATGCTACTTAGGTAGGTAAGGAAAGTAGAGACATGATGGGGAAGCTAAGGAAAAATGCAATTGAAGTGGTGATTATTGCTATTAATTAAGTCTTTATTACTCCAAATACAACTATAAGTTAATGATTTAACATTTTTTACACACTTTGGACTATCTGAGGTCAGGCGTCTAAGTGATTAAACTTTACAAAACAGATGGGAAAAAACCGTCCTCCCCCACTCGCTTTCGCCAGCGACCACACTATTATAACACAGTGGCTTCCTAATGATGTATTTGTCACGTGCCTAGCGTCTTTTAATTAGGGATTAGGGAGATGCCCCATCTTACCTCGCTATCCCGTCATACTTGTCATACGAAACAAGTCGCGATCCACGAGCCGTCTGATCGGTCATGGCTCCGCTCGCCCGGGCTCGCCAAGCCGACTTGACGAGCTAAACGAGCCGAGCTAGTTCGCGGTGCCAGGAGCAGTCTGATTCCACCTGGAGAGTAGTCGGGTCACACACTGCACAAATGATACAAGGTGATTCTGAAGCTACGCCCGTCGAAGGATGCGGCCTGGTACCCCGTGGCGAGGACAGCCCTTCGCTGTGCCTCACCCGATTTTTATGGCTTTTTCCGGAAAAAGGTATGAATCCTGGGCCGAACGTAGCGAATTGAAGTCGACCCTCCGCAGTCGAGGGTGAAATATCAATTATAGCGTATTAAGAAATTCTTTTCTTCATCGTATCGAAAGGGAAGTGACGCCAATGGATTCCTTATGTTTTTCTGATGAAAATCATACCAAATATCATGCAAATCGGACTACTTTGACACAAGCTATTTGTATTCCCTATGTAAAAGTTTTCCGATTTACACGACATTTGTAATGATTTTCATCAGAAAACCCCAAGGAATCCATCGGCGACACTTCCATATCCATACGATAAAGAATAAAGAATTATTTTATTTCTTAAACAGATGCAGGGTAATTATGGAGCTACGTCCGTCACCCCGTGGCGAGGACAACACCCTACAGTGCCCATAGAATTTTATGGCTTTTTTCGGAGAAAGGTACGAATCCTGGGCCGAACGTAGCGAATTGAAGTCGACCCTCCGCAGTCGAGGGTGAAATATCAATTATAGCGTATTAAGAAATTCTTTTCTTCATCGTATCGAAAGGGAAGTGACGCCAATGGATTCCTTATGTTTTTCTGATGAAAATCATACCAAATATCATGCAAATCGGACTACTTTGACACAAGCTATTTGTATTCCCTATGTAAAAGTTGTCCGATTTACACGACATTTGTAATGATTTTCATCAGAAAACCCCAAGGAATCCATCGGCGACACTTCCATATCCATACGATAAAGAATAAAGAATTATTTTATTTCCTAAACAGATAAAGGGTAATTATGGACCTACGCCCGTCAAGGAGATGCGGCGGCCTGGTACCCCGTGGCGAGGATAACACCCCGCATGGATTCCTTAGGGTTTTCCGATGAAAATCATTACAAATGTCTTGTAAATCGGACAACTTTTACATATGGAATACAAATAGCTTGTGCCAAAATAGTCCGATTTGCATGATATTTGGTATGATTTTACTCGACGGAACGCCAGGAATCCATTGTCACAACTTTCCCCTCCGATACGATGAAGAAAAGAAGCAAACATTTGAAATCCTGAATATTTCTCACTTCTTAATGATATTCCAAACCCTTCGAGGGTCGAAAGCCATAAAATTCTATGGGCACTGTGGGGTGTTGTCCTCGTCACGGGGTGACGGACGTAGCTCCATAATTACCCTGCATCTGTTTAAGAAATAAAATAATTCTTTATTCCTTATCGTATGGATATGGAAGTGTCGCCGATGGATTCCTTGGGGTTTTCCGATGAAAATCATGCCAAGTGTCGTGGAAATCGGACAACTCTTACATAAGGAATACAAATGGCTTGTGTCAAAGTAGTCCAATTTGCATGATATTTGGTATGATTTTCATCAGAGAAACATAAGGAATCCATTGGCGTCACTTCCCTTTCGATACGATGAAGAAAAGAATTTCTTAATACGCTATAATTGATATTTCACCCTCGACTGCGGAGGGTCGACTTCAATTCGCTACGTTCGGCCCAGGATTCATACCTTTTTCCGGAAAAAGCCATAAAAATCGGGTGAGGCACAGCGAAGGGCTGTCCTCGCCACGGGGTACCAAGCCGCATCCTTCGACGGGCGTAGCTTCAGAATCACCTTGTATCATTTGTGCAGTGTGTGACCCGACTACTCTCCAGGTGGAATCAGACTGCTCCTGGCACCGCGAACTAGCTCGGCTCGTCTAGCTCGTCAAGTCGGCTTGGCGAGCCCGGGCGAGCGGAGCCATGACCGATCAGACGGCTCGTGGATCGCGACTTGTTTCGTATGACAAGTATGACGGGGTAGCGAGGTAAGATGGGGCATCTCCCTAATCCCTAATTAAAAGACGCTAGGCACGTGACAAATACATCATTAGGAAGCCACTGTATTATAATAGTGTGGTCGCTGGCGAAAGCGAGTGGGGGAGGACGGTTTTTTCCCATCTGTTTTGTAAAGTTTAATCACTTAGACGCCTGACCTCAGATAGTCCAAAGTGTGTAAAAAATGTTAAATCATTAACTTATAGTTGTATTTGGAGTAATAAAGACTTAATTAATAGCAATAATCACCACTTCAATTGCATTTTTCCTTAGCTTCCCCATCATGTCTCTACTTTCCTTACCTACCTAAGTAGCATTTCTGGCGGAAAAGAATTGTCCAGCCTTTGGGCCTGCCATTCCTGGCGTAGACCTTTGGCAGGTAGGTATCTATTTCAACAGGCAGTGCCACCCGTGACGCCAGTAAGACCGTCCCCGGTCCGTGCTATACCAGACAGTTTTCTTCCAGTGAAAATCAGTAAATTTGCAAGCGCAATATCTTAAAAACCAGTGAAAATAAAGTGTATACATTAAAGCTTATTGAATTTGTCTTGGAACGCACTATCAACTCAGGTGTTCAAAAAAAATAGTTCCATTTGAAAAACCGAACTTGACCATCGCATCTTTTAAAATAATAATCGATAAAAAAATCGTTCGCGCTAATTAATTGGCCCCCTCGAACCATCCAATTCCCTATTTTTTTTATATTTTTATCTCCAATAGTTTAGGAGAAAACCGGCTGTCCAGTCTTAGGTGGGACACCCTGTAGAATATGAGAATGTACTTTGATTTTTGTGAAGTTGAACTGCAACTGGGCTGCAAAACATCTGCATCTGGGTTAAGAAATAGTAAGTTGGTTAAAAGTTATCAATATAATTTAGCCCCAAATATAATAATAAAAATAATAATTATTTCAGATAAACGCTGTTTACATACTATTATTAGGGATATTCATTTCTTCAATACTGAGATCAATATTTTGTTGAATATTCTCACAAATCTCATTGACATCTTCAGCAATTTCTGTTAGTTGTAATTCAGTCATTGGAACTGGTACCGCAGTACTACAAATACAACAATAATAATAGAAATATATAAAATTTATAATTTCTTATTAAAAAAAATAATGCGTACTAATCTACATCATCTAATGATCGAAACAGGTTTATAATTTCCTCATTGTAGTTATCCTGGCAATATTGCAAAATGTATTCATCGTCGTCTACAACAAAACATTTTCATTCAGAATATATTAATTTACGTTGACTAACAAACATAGTTTAATATTCACTTTTACTTACTTTTTAATTTCAAATATTCTGATATGTCTAAATCAGAAATTTTAATCGGTTGACGATCATTTATCTGAACATATATCGAAAATTTTCTTGTATCCAGTTCTGGCTCTATATTTTTAGAAAACAATTATTTTTATACTGTAACTGTTTGTTGTTGTAACTTATAAGTATCAACGGTAATTATGCAGAACAGGTGTTTCAGCACCGATTTCAATGATTTTTGGATATGTTGTAGGGGACATGATTCTGAATAACTTTTTTCTATATTTACGAAAAACTTCTATTGATTTATTCCGACGCAACAGATACAGCAATCAACCACCTAAGTAATAATACCGATAGTTTTTGGCAAATATCTCGGCAACGAAGGTCGAGCGGCGGTAACATGTATAGGAAAAAGTTGCTTAGAATCATGTACCCGAGAACATATTAAAATATCATTGAACTCGGTGCTGAAACACCTGTTCTGCATAATTACCCAAATGAGAATCGCTCATAAGGGAATTGATCTTTAACTTACGCTTATTTTCTTCCATGAGTTCCATGTCTTGATAATAATTCATTAAACCGATAAGATTTTTCAAACGGCAAAACTCTGATGACGAACGAAACGATTAGACTAACGTCGTAATTCAAAATGTTAAATTATTGATAAACAAAAATTAAGTTATTAATAATTAATACTCACCTGGTTAATATTACTATTAAACACCGAAAAGCAAACGAGCCTTCCCACGTGGCACGAGG
Source organism: Andrena trimmerana (assembly GCA_951215215.1). Classification (NCBI taxonomy): domain Eukaryota; kingdom Metazoa; phylum Arthropoda; class Insecta; order Hymenoptera; family Andrenidae; genus Andrena; species Andrena trimmerana. Next base: position 12,303,296 of record OX578063.1, on the reverse strand, counting down.
GAAGTAGTTGGAACAATGGTGGACAATGCGTATTGTGAAACAATGCTATGGGGAATTGGGACAAGCTGCGCGTCGGAGGTCCGTTCCCTCATGGAAAAAATGTTAATTTTTTCTCGATTCTTGGTTAGAAAAGAATCGAGTTAACGAGAATCGATTCCTAGAATAATCGGTAAAATAATCGATTCTTCAGAAAGAGAATCGATCGATTCTAAAAGAATCGAGTAGAATCGCCCTTCCCTAGGTCATACCGTAGTACAGCCGTTTGTTTGTTTGGTTCAAATCTGGAAACTCAATTTTAACCCACTTCCACCAATCCAATTGTCTTGAAACTTTGTAGGCGTGCGTAGTGATGATGGCAATACAAAATTATGAAAAGAAAAACCGGAGGATGTGAAAAAATGACCCAGTCACCAATAATTTTAACCCATAACCCCAAATTCAATCGACTTGAAATCAGTCACTCGCGTTTATTACGAAAACGACAAAAGCCGCTACGTTGTTCGGGTCGCTAGTCTGCATCGCGATTTCAATTTATCGCGGTCCTGTCATGGAGCGAAATCGGTCGACAATGTATCGATCAACAGTTTATGTATATGGAGGTTGCGTCCGAGGGAATGTATGTGAACATGAAAAATATGATATAAGTAATTAATACAATTACTTAGCACTATAGGGTTTAAACAAACTGTTAACCTGTGTATAGCAATCAAAGGTATTTGTAAAGAAGTCTGAGCTGTGAAATGTAAATCCACTAACGGTAAAAACTAGAAAATAAAAATATATATAAAAAAAAAATTTATGCTAAACGATTTTATTAAAAATTCATTAAAAACTAATAAATAATTATTTTCTTGTACTACAATTTCGATGGTGCTTTTCCACTTTAATCTTTAAAGTTTACGTTTGTATGTAATGTTATGCTAAATAATGTTTTTTATAGATTGGACCAACTGATGCAGGTTTTACTGCAGTGCTCCGTTATTGCCGAGTCCTTTACGAGTATTTTAAAAAAAATTATTGAAATCGGTCAAGATTTGCGCTGTCGAGCGGTTTTTGTCCAAAATCGCACACTGTGCGACGGTATTAGTATTGGTTGGGGCTAGATAAGCGTAGGGGCGCGCGCCCGCTTGCGGGCGCGTAAAGCAAGGAATCAATTCACTTTCCCGTCACCCACAGTTAACACTAGAATTACCGATTTTAACACATACACACATCGGTTCGCTACCATGCTTTACACGCCCGCATGCGGGTGCGCGCCCCCTGCCTTGATCTAGCACTAACCAGTACTAATACCGTTGGTTATGAAACTGATTTCAGTATATTATGGCGAAAGTTTTTTATTAATATCTCTAAAACTAAGGCGAACCGTTAAAAAGTTTAGAGGGAAATGTGGACAACACATGTCAAAGTCATTGAAATCGGTGAGGAGATAGCTTTTCGACAGGATTACCAGTTTTGGGGTTAGAATATTTATTCACGTATTTTATAAATATTTATCACATAATCAGCAATTAGTGATATTAATAGAGACCCTCTAGCCTAGCCCCAAACAATACTCATACCGTTGGCTGTGAAACAGTCGTCTGTATAGGCAGATTTCAATGTATAATTATGCCAAGTTTTTTGCAAATATCTCGTAAACCAAAGCTGACCGCCAAACAGTTTAGAGGGAAATGTTGTTCAGAATGATGGCCTTGACGACATATGTCAAGGTCATTGAAATCGGAGAATCCTCCCCTAATGTAAACATTTGTCAACAATTTGATTTAAAATGCACTAAAAACTAAAAAATTCTCCATGCACATGTTGATATTCATTATTCGTGTAAAAATCTATGTGTATTTGATTATTTTCAGTAATTTTTATGTTGCTTGATAAAATAATTTTCCTTATGTGTATAAAATATATTTTTATTATATTTTATTTGTAATAGTCATACCTAAAACATATATTTATAGTTTTTTACATAAATGAATACTTTTTAAATCATAAAAATAAAGATTTTGTACGTTTACATGGTCTTCAAGTGGATGTTCCGCTTTACCCTTGAGCGAGGCAAAGTTTTCAATACCTCCGGTAAATCTCATTTTTCTTTGTTGCCAAATATTTTTCTTAACAAACTCTTTGATTTTCTTATAGTCTAAGGTCCACTTAAGACTCTGGTTGAAATCCCGCGTCTTTCTTTCCTTTCGATTTTATGTTATCACCTTCCAAAGTTAAGCGTTCCATTTTACCCTACTCTCCTCTACATTTTATGGAAACTCAAAGACCATGATGGTGCAAACACTTTCATTTTGTGGATGAATCTTCTATTGTAGCGATACCAGTTCATTTCGATTACAGAATCACGCCTCGGTGAAACACACAGCACAAAAGTGGTCCAATGTCAGCATTTTTTGTTCAACTTCGAAAATTTATAGGTCCTAAGATACGAAGGAGCTTGACCGATATCTTACATACAACCGCGCCGTCGCGGAAAAAATATATTAGATATATGTATATACATTTTGAAAAGTTAAAACAACCTAGCTCGGAAACTATCAAGGACTTACGAACTTTGCTGACTGAAGTTTCCAACAACTCCAGCACCACTATCAAATTACGACGGAAACCAATCGAAGAAACTACAATCGAAGTCTGAGGAAGAGAAACAAGTTATCATGAAAAATTGTCCCGATCTAAAGGAAGGTAGTCGCCAAGATATTAATAGTACTTACCAACAAATAGTAAGAAAGTATTATTAGTTAATTATTTATAAAGACCTCGTATGTAAGAAATTGCTGATCGTGTCAACACGAGAAAATGAATTCAAACCCCAAACAAAGCACCAATGAAGGGGAAGGCACACACCTACATGCTTCAACGAAACAAATAGCTGGAAATATCGTGGGGTCACTCTCCTGAACTAACCGCGGTAATAAATACAGGGTGTAAAAAAATTATATGTCATGGATCACAGAGGTGATTCTACACTTCTGGATCGGTGAAGATCTGTTAAAGAAATGCACCGTAAGATTGACCACGACTTTAAAATTTACGGTCAAATTTTTTTTATTGTAAGTCTCTTTTATTAGACTCACTAAAACGAAACAAAGAGTCAAAAGAACTGAATATGTATGTAGGTATGTTCCAAGGAATGTTTCAAACACTAAACGACGAAACTAGTTCCTATGACAGTTTTTATCATCCCAGTGAGTAAAACACATTAAAATAAGAAGAAGTGGATCTTAAAGTTCTAAGTCAAGATTCAGCGCAGTGTAGAATCACCTGTGTGAACCATGACATATAATTTTTTCACATTCTGTACATTCTAACACTGAAAGATTCCGTAACTTGTGTGTTGCCTAGTCAGAATGCATTGCAAATTCTAGACGTTCCCATAAACCGAATTTTTGAATATTTAGAATTCCTTTACGGATATCAGATCAAGGTTGTAATTTTATGAGTAATCTCTTTAATGAATTACTACATAAATTTAAAAGTAATGGCTCTCTGGAACGACCTCACGAGCCCATAAACTGTAGCTAACAAGGAACATTAACCATCTATAACGCGACAATTTTAATGGAACTTGACATAAAGGCAGAGTATGTGAAAATATGCGTCAAGTATTTTTTTGTCGCGGGTATAAAGTTACCCTTTATTTAATGTTAAGGGTGTAAAATTACCGTTCGAAGTCCGGGGCTGAAAAGTTATTTGCCTCCATAGTTGAACAATTTAGAGAGCTAGAAAAAAAGATTGTATAGAAGAGTTTGATATGAGAAATCATACAACGTACACAGAATCTAAAAAAAAAAATCAAAGATGACACCACCGTGGCATATTTTGACGTACTTTTTAATACTTTTAAATTTGGCAAGTGAGAACTGTGGAGTGTATTGATCAGTGTACATATTTTCCCAATTTTGGAAAATCGATACGTGACAAAAAAAGGGACCTTTATTTAGGCGTTAAAATAGTACTGCATAGAACAATCTATGAAGGTTGCTATACATATTTGTAAAAACTTTTATAATTTCAAACTTTTATATTCACGCCCGAATGTATTTTGATCAGGTATAACTAAAAAAAACATTCAATTTAAATATGTAGTCCTTTGCGGTTCGTTCATATTTTATTTCTAACAAAGGTACACCTCAGATACGGAAGCCGGGAATCCACCGGAAAGCTAACAAGGAGACCATCAGGACTGGCAAATTCAGAAATTGTTTATACTTAGTATACGTGTAGGTCTTCATTCGGACTTTAATTTCCCAAAGCAGTAAGGCATACTTCCCATCCAAATTCGAGAAAATTGACTTTGAAAAATGCCGAGTTCACTTATATACAATTGATAGAAAGCAATTACCCACGAATAGTATGGGTCAGTGCGTAGCGCTCCACTCGTTAACCGACCACCGAGCAGGTAACATCGTGCCGCGCAGTGGTGCGAAACCTACCCCGCTCGGCCAAGCTAAGAGGAGAAATCGTTTTGTGCAAGTCAAATGGCCTACAGTCATCGCCGGTCGAGCGGTCCTCACAATACGACAGACTAGTGTTTAGTGTGCTTAATCGCAGTGATAATACCTTCGGTCAACATATAAACAATAAGTGACATCGTTAATGAAGTTATTGTGAAAAGTGCCACCAACAACGCCAGGGGGGGGGGGGTCTGCCCCTTACCACTCAAGGAGGAATACACCCACCAACAACCCTAATGGCCACCCCACAGGAGAAAGAAACTTCACCTAGAATAGCAGATGAGGAAATCCAGCAAATCATCAAATTAAAAAATGCAGGACCCATCTTGCCGAGAGACCTAAACAAAATTTGCAAAATAATTACCTCAAATGGCACGAGGAAAAACACAAGCACCCCTAAGGTACAAACACAAATCCAAAAGGGTAACAAAAGGAGCCTCCCTCGCCCCATAACACGAATCCCAACACCAAAGGACTCACAGGAAAGTCACCACTCCTGGAATGGAATCGCTAAACTCCACAACCACAGAAGGTGTCCAACAGCAACAAATGGAAGAAATGCTACAGGCCCGCCGTAAAGAAATCCGCGACTTAAAGTCTCAAAATGACTTCCTGGCCGCCCAGCTCGAGAACCACCTCGCCTTCATCAACAACCTACAATCCCAAATTGTAAACAAATCGCATGGATAGCGAAACCGATCCTGCCAAGCCATCAAGCAGCTCATCATCTTCGAACGACGCCGACCGCCGCGGGAAAACCCCAACGGAGGAACTCAACCCCAATCCACGGGACGACCCCTTCATACCTGCACCTATCACAAAAAGGAGAGACGGCACAACGCCAGGACTCCAACAATCGGTTCCAAAAGCAGGTCAACCGGCAAGTACATCAAATAACACCAGCACCAACAATCCAACCCGAAGAAGCGTCAGACCACCCCTGGATCCACAGACCCCCCGCCAAGCAACTCAACCGAAAGGTAACAGACCACCCCCAATAACAATCAGCGGCCAAACATCCCAGATCACCATAAGTACCATCCTCAACCACTTCCCCTGCAAATTCGAAGGTAACTTCCGCACTAAATCCACAAACAGCGACAGTCATACAGTGGACGAAATTTCTATAAGAACACTACTATTTAAGAATTAAAAAAATCGTTGTATTTTTTGTTATAAACTATATATAATATTTTAAAGTACACAAAACTAACGAAATTTGCATAGGAACAGTGTATTAAAAATCAAACATTAGTACAAATAAACATAAAAAGTATAATTTTAATCAGATGTACTTCCACCACTATGCTGAATTATTTGAAATATTCTGAAGTTCTCCATACTACAAATTAATTTTTGTAACATTGTAATATGGATTTTACTCCACTCAACTGTAATTGCCTTTTCAAGCTCCTTAATGTTATTATACTGCTTCTCATTTTTATATACGGCTCTTGATAGGATTCCCCATAAGTTTTCTATTGGTTTTAAGTCCGAGGAACGAGCGAGCCACTTCACAAGTGGCAGATGTTTTTGCCGAAACCATTCGCGTGACTTTTTAGAAGTATGAATTGTTGAAGTATATCTTGTTGAAAAACAACATTTTCTTCGAGATTGTCTTCAATAAATTGTCTTCAATTCAAATTTTGGAATTGTCAGTGACGTTTACAAGTATTGCAGCGAGATAAAAGATTGAAGTGGACGAAAATGTCGTTGAATCTACCTCTTACGCAGGAGCATAAACGTGCAAGATTAAAATTCGCACGAAACCATATGACCTGGCGCGAAGAGTGGAAAGATACAATATTTTCCGATGAAAAAAAAGTTAATTTAGACGGACCTGATGGGTTTAAATATTACTGCCACGACTTACGCACTGCCACGACTTACGCATAAATCTGTCGCCATGTGTAGAAATTTCGACGGAGGAACTTTGATGGTGTGGGCTGCATTCAGTTACTCCTCTAAGACGCCACTTTGTAAAATTTCTACAAGAATGAATTCAGAAAAATACATAGACTTATTAGAAGATTGTTTGATTCCATTTTGTTGCGGCCGCATCAAGCGCGTCATCGCGTGTTTAAACGTGTGCCCGGTGACTCATCGCGTGAGCTGATGAGCCAGCTGAGGCCGGTGACATTGTTTGTTGACGCCAACGATCTTTTCGAAGCGCTCTCGCCTGGCGACCGTTAGTTCCGAGAACCGCACTGTCGTGACAACACTCGCTTTATATCCAATTGTTCTCCCGAGCCCACTGCGCCTTTTTCGATTAAGTGGATTCGTCCATCGGCGACCCGTTTGTTGCATCGCGCCCACCCACCTATCAGTGATTGTGTGTCGAATCTGTGTGAAGTCTACGTGTGTGTTATGTAAACGGTGCTGTCCGACGTCTGTATAGTCACAGAGTGACCGAATAAATAAGTGTCGTGTCCACCGGCTATGTCTTGCTGTCCATCGCACCTTCCTTTCGAGTTGCCCTATCGCCGTCATTTTTAAATTCGCACCTAGCGGAAACACATTTATTGAAGACAATCGCGTAGAAAATGTTTTTCAACAAGATAATCCGCAATTCATACTTCTAAAAAGTCACGCGAATGGTTTCGGCAAAAAGATTTTTCACTTATGAAGTGACCCACTCGTTCCCCGGACTTAAATCCAATACGAAACTTATAGGGAATCCTATCAAGAGCCGTATATAAAAATGGGAAGCAGTATAATAACATTAAGGAGCTGGAAAAGGCAATTACAGTTGAGTGGAGGAAAATCTATATTAGAACGTTACAAAAATTAATTTGTAGTATGGAGAACAGAATATTTCATGTAATTCAGCATAGTGGTGGAAGTACATCTTATTAATATTATACTATTTATCTTTTTTTGTACTAATGATTTGTTTTTAATACACTGTTTCTATGCAAATTTCGTTAGTTTGCTGTACTTTAAAGTATTATATATAGTTTATAACAAAAAATACAACGATTTTTTTAATTCTTAATACTTTATCTTATTTTGTATCCATCCGTCACTATTTCCTAGCCTTCCATTAATTGTATTAGCACATTACTTGACATTTTTTATTCAAAATAGTAGTGTTCTTATAGAAATTTCGTCCACTGTACACTATATATCGAACACCCAGTTGACTATAAATCCGTACTAGAGTTACTAAAACAAAAATATACCAAATACTTCACCTACATCCCGAAGTCCGAAAAACTGCAAATTTACCTGCTAAAATACATAGAACACAATTTCGACGAGGAAACACTACTTAAAAAACTCATCAACGCAAAAATCCCCGACCTCCATTTCATAAAAGTAGCAAGATTTCAAACAAAAAAATCCATAGAATCAAAGACAACACTACCCATCTTCACAGTTCATCTCTCACCGCAAAAACAACCCAAACAACCTCAATTAAATTAAAATGCTGCTCCACCAGACAATCTCCTGAAATAAACTTAAACCGCGCGCAACAGTCCAATGCTGGAAATGCCAAAGACTCGGACACTCCTATAGCAACTGTAATCTACCTTATAGATGCGTCAAATGCCCAGACACCCACGAACCAGGCCACTGTAAAATAGTCCCCACAGACTCCGACCAAACAGTAGACACTAAGATCAACCTCCACTGCGTACTTAGTGGTAATAAAGGCCACACAGCTTCATACAGAGGGTAACCAACGATCGTCAGCAACCAAAAACAAACCCAAAAACTCCATTCAACCCAAAAAATAATAAGAGAACAAAAGCTCAACAAAATCGAAAAATTAATAAATCCCAAAATCTCCTACAGCCAAATGCCACCGAACAACTGGGCAAATGCAAGCCAACGACTTCCAACCGCTACCGCAACACTAACCATCTACCCCCCCCTCTCTCCTCCTCTCCCTATTAAACATACCCACCCGCACCCCAACAAAACTTCAACTCCCTCCTAACTGACATCAGTAATCAGATAAATCTTCTCGCAAAAATTGCAGAATCCAATTCTCAAAAAATACCCACACTCTTCCAATTATCACTCCCAAATCACCCACAAATCTCCCAATGAATACACAAACAGCAACATCTCACAATAAAAACATAAAAATCTCGCTTATAGCACTAAACGTAAACTCCCTAATATCCACCCAAAAGAGAGACAGCCTCCTCCAAACACTCAACAAGCAGGCGCCCGATTTCGCACTACTCAGCCAAACGAAACTAAACGAGAAGCACGACATCTCTTTCGCAAATTACACCGTAATTAGAGCCGACCGACCAAACGCAAAGCAAGGAGGCGGAACAGCCATTCTAGTAAAAAAAAGCATTAAACACACTAAGTTTAACATTAAACACCTAAGTGCCTAGCATCGTTCCAACTTCTCAAGACAACAATAATCGAGATAAAAAAAAACTAAGAGAAATTACTCATCATCGCCGCCTACGCCACCGGTAACAATAAAATGGAATTCATCAACGCCCGCCACTCATCCTGGAAAAATAGCACTAACAACCCACGGAGAACAGCCCTAAAAAAATGGTTAGAAAACAACGAAATCAAATTCAAAATCGCACTCCACAGCTCCTATCTTCCCTCATACTCAAAAGGCAACTCCTTCATAGATCTCTGCCTCTCCGAGCAGCGAATCCTCCTCCACAACCTAAGAAACATCGGACTAAAGACAATACCATCCGACAGCGACCACGACGCACTAAAAATCACAGCCACCATCAGCGACTTAACAGACTTAGAGACAGACTCACCCGAGATAAAATTTAACTTCAACAAAACCAACTGGACACGTTTTAGCATCACAGCAACAAAAAAAGTCAAAGACATCACACTACCCCACGACAGAAACTTGAATAACATCGAAATAGACTCAGGACTTGAAGCATTAGATTCAGCTATCAAACAAGCCATCACATCCTCAGTGCCGAAAATCAAACCCACAAACTCCTCCGACAAATACACTAACAGAAAAATTGTCAAACTCATGCGCGTCCGGAGGGGGTGCAAAAGGGGCAGTTGCCCCCCCCCCCTGGCTTTTGAGAAAAGATCGCTTATTTTTTAAATCTGATCTTGATTAAGTTTATACTAAAAAAGTGAATATTTCTAATTTTCGGATTTAAATTTTTAATTATATTGGCACTACAAAATGAGTTCAAAAAAGCAAGCGGGTTACTCGTGTTTTCATTACAATTTTTTTCTTCACCGTGACCTCAAAGTTGCCCCCTCCTGGCAAAAAGTCTGCGGACGCCCCTTGGTCAAACTTAAAAAAAACAAGAACTACCTGATTAACCTACTATTCCACCTCAAAAGCGCCGGTATCCCCAATAACAGCCCCCTATTCTTCAGACTATCCGGACTAGTTAAAGAATAAAAAAAAATCAACGAAGAATACATCAAATCCTACAGTAAATACTGGGAAAATAAAATAAGAAAAATCCAACCAGATAGTAAAGCACTTCATCAAGTCAATAACCTATTCAAAGGTAGAGGAATTAGTTCAATAGACAAACTCACAATTGACAAAAACGAAACAAACCTCCTGCATAAAGCCAACATCGAAAAAGCCAACCACCCAACAAATAAAGAAAACCTCTTAGTTTTCCAAATAGAAAATTACAATTTACAAAAAAGCGACAATATAGGATTACCTTGAAGCCCACAAGCGGGCAGATTGACTTACTCTGTAAGAGCCTACTGACCATAAGAGTTCCAAAAAAATAGTTGTAATGTATGTTTTTGATTGTAGGATTGTAGGATTGTGGATTTGTTAATTGGAGTTGTGTGGCCCTCGTAGGGTATAGTGGGGTAACGGGAACGCTGCTCGGCTTTGCCTGAACCTACCTTTTGGCTGTTACTTATTCTTAGCGTAATAATTGTGTGCGTTACGAAGCTTTACGTAGACCAATACAAGATGAAGCTATCGAGAAAGAATCAATGTTCTGACCAATAAAGCTCCAGAATTTTTTCGGAACCAGAAGCTTAGCACCATCCCCACCACTTCTGGCTCGTTATTGTTCTGCGAAGGCGAGAGCGAGATGGAACGAGAGTGAGTCAGAAAACGTTGAGAAAAGGAGCACCGAGGCAGGCAAACTGTGTGGTGGGAAAATACCCTCACGAAACTCATCGGCCAATATATCCGAAACCGACCTTAGGTATTGAAATTAATAAAAAAAAGTAGTGCCAACAACACAAGTGGTGGGGGAGAGGACGTGAACTGGCCACCTCAAAGCTTACTAGTCGGGAGCGCTACGCACTGGGCCACACTGTTCTTCGATAATTGCTTTCAATCAAATGTATATAAGTGAACTCGGCATTTTTCAAAGTCGATTTTCTCGAATTTGGATGGGAAGCATGCCGCACGTCTTTGGGAAATTAAAGTCCGAGTGAAGACCTTCACGTACACTAAGTATAAACAATTTCTTAATTTGCCAGTCCTGAAGGTCCCCTTATAAGCTAAGCTATGCAATGCTATGCTATGCTATGCCATGCTACGTTTTAAAAAAATTAGCTTCAATACATTATTATGGAACCGTTTCCAGCAAAAGCTAAATAGCATAGTATAGCTTAGCTTAGCTTCTCGGTGGATTCTCGGTTTTTATGGTCTAAAATTCTTTAGCTTCACTAAGTAGATACAAGGAGTTTATTTCTATATAACATTACAAACACTCTATGTATACCTAAATATAATTTATGAAAGCCAGTGATCGTCATTGCCTATTCTTATGTTAGAGAATAATCATTAAACAATTAATGATGGTGTATTCAAAATTAGTTTTAATCATAATGTGAATATTAAATATACATAAATAAATATTAATACTAAAACAGTAGAATGTGAATTGCTTAAGTTTCTCATTATTACTTTCATACAAAAGATTTAATTGAAATAGCCTAGTTAACACTAACAAGTCATGCAATAAATATAATGGGAAAAAGTATTGAAACGACGAACTGTGTACTGTAAAAGGGTATATTCATAGCGCATAGGTTCGCAGAAGATACTTAGAAGATTGAAAACGTGCCTTGGAGATCACGCGGCGACTTACAATTAGTGCAGTAGTCAATCGAGGAAATGACGAATGCGAAAAGTGAAAATATATTGACGTCCTCGAAAGCACGGATTCCTCCCTCTGAGTGGCTGAGAAGTAGAAATAAGGCGAGGTAGAAAAGTAAAGGTACCGACCTCCCCGTAGGCATGGATTCCTTTACTGAGGGTCGGCAAGAATTCAGGAAATTCAGGAAGTTCAGGATTTCCTATCAGCTTCAGCCGTTTCAAGCCCGTTTCATTTTATGTCTTCTAAAGATATACAGAGTACCAGAAGATCTTGGATTCTTCTTTAAGATTTCTTGCAAATACTTGTATACAACTTCCTTAGTCTTGGGCTTTTCCAGTAGTTTTTCATAATTAATTTTTACAGTACCCCAGTATGAATAGTTTCCTATATCCTGTATTTAGTTTATAGATTAGTGTATCGTATGCACTTGTGTACAGTAGTGTTTTGTGTTATTTAATGTGTTGAGTCAGAAAATTTAAAAATGTGTCTACTTGTTTGAGAAGTTGGTTGTGCACATAATAATTATTTGAAATAAAGGTTAAAAAGACTCACAAATGATACGAATTACGATCTGGCTTCGGAATAATCCCAGCATGCTAAATTTTGATATGCGCCTTTATTTGGTCGTTTTAAGCAATATGTCAAAAGTCCCTATCGATCCGACTGCCGCTAATAATTGTACAGAGGGTTAAAAAACGTTTTTTTCACAAATATCTCGTTATCTAGCAGCTTTGCGACAAAAATAGTTATTATGAAATTTATAGCTTAGGAAATTCTCTACAGAAAAGGTTGTACGAGTTTTTTTGTAGAAGTAATTGTTTTCGTGTATGTCGAGGTACCAAGTTTCAACCCTCATACGTTTGACAAGGGAAAATCCCAAACCCGGAAATTAAAAAATTATGAAACTTTGTAAATATGTAGGGAATGTCCTCCTGAGTACAACGCAATTTTGTTAGATAACGAGATATTCGCGAAAAACCCGTTTTTTAACCCTCTGTAAATTTTTTAGCAGTAGTCGGGTTGATTGGGGGTTTTGTCACAGTGCTTAAAACGACAAAATAAAAGCGCATATCAAAATTTAGCTTGAGGGAATTTATTCCGTAGATTAGGCATATTTCCGTCTAATCTCACTGGACTGTAGGTTGGATACGATTGCCAAAACGACAATGATGTCGTGTATGGTACGACTGTCATACGATGCGGTTACATCAGACAATTGTGCGGCGCTTTCATAAAGTTACTTCCACCAAATTGTAACGTCTCCGGGGCCTTACAGTGGTATAGTAATAATTTCGTGGTGCCTGTATTCGAGACACGAAGTTGTTTTGGAAACGGAGAGTATAGGGAGTTTTGAAGACTGCCTCGAGTCACGAGAGGATTTCTAGTCTCTGTTTCTTTATTCTTATACTATCTTGGATTATCTTATACTATTCTTACACTATCTTATACTATGCTTATCCTACCTTATACTATACTTAACTATCTTATACTATGCTTATCCTATCTTATAGTATACTATCTTATATTACTTTATATTATACAGACATTTATATAATAAATAGGAGCGCTCGCACGGCGGAATCGAGGCATCGGCGGCCGCGTGCCCCCCGCGTCCCGCGGGAGCCCGGGTGGACCGAGTAGCTCGGTTCTCGCGGGTGCCGCGGGGGGAGAGCGGTTGGCCTCCTCATTACCGCCGATATTAGGCAAGCCTGTTATTGTCTTAATAGCGACGACGCGGTATACCCCGTCTTTCGAGTGCTCCGATCATTGAATTTCAAGTGCGTACGTTATTGAGTTAGAATTCGTCTTTACGTAATTAGGAGTTGAATAAAGGTCGGTTTATACAGCCACCGAGCCGAGCCTTCCGAGCCGTCCGTGCCGTGCGGAATCTCTATGCTAAGCTTATACACAGCTCGGAGCCTCTGAGTCATCCGGGGCATCCGGGCCGTGCCGAGCTCAGCAGCTCCTCGTCGCCCGCTGGGCCCGTGCTCGGTGGCCACTCGTTGAGACGACTGGAGTGCGTGCCCTGTCAAAGTGCAACGCTGCTAGATTTTATGCTCCCAACACGTAGGGTAAATCCGAGAGACGCGGTCGACCTAATATAAAATGGCTATTAAAACTAATAAAGTAAAATTATTTATGAGTGAATACAATTACAGATTCATTGATATTTAATTTGTTTACGCTAAACAAGTAAAGAACACATGAAAGAAAAAGTGAACTACCTACTGGCGGTTAGTAAGGCAAATGAATACAAAAGTGAAGAAATAAACTAAATAAACAAAAATAATAATAAAAAATAAAAATAAACAAAAATAATAAAAAAATCATAACTCGACCATCTCACCTTTCTGCAGCGAGAGATGGTCTTCTCGTTAGCTTTCAAAGGAAGAGTTAATATGGCCAAATACTTTGACTGCATTGGCCCTCAATATCTCTACTATCTTATTATCCCAAATATTAATCCAAACATTATCTCAAACATTAATCCAAATATTATCCCAAAAATATTGGTCATTTTGAAATGACTGGGTCATTCCACGCCAACTCGATCACTTTTTTCCCTCGATGTCTCGGATTTTGTTCAAACTTGAATATGTTGTAGTCCTCGTGGATTCGAAAATCCCAAACAGTGCTTCTCCGAAGTGTAAACAGTCGTTCCGCGAATTGAGATCACCTTCAAGCATGGATTCTCTAGAAGACCTACTGCACTCTCAAAAGGAGGTGGCCGGACGTATTGACCGGTTCATGGACAATACCCGCAAGACGGGAAAACAAAAGATGGTTGGACGTTTTTTGAAGAAACGGCAACAACTTCTGGGAGATTACTGGAAGGAATTACAGGACGGCCATCGAGTAATCGCCTGTCGATCCGACGCTGAGGGCTCGGACTATTTGGAGAGTGACCTATACTCACAGGTCGAGGACGCGTACCTCTCCCAGGACGTGGAGTTGGACGACATGATCCGAGGTCCTGAGTCACCCGCAAGACCCTCCAGCGTGGGCGTTACGCGGGATCGGGAAGAACGTCCAGTCGCTTCTCTGTCAGCGGTTCGGAGGTACGGTCGGTCGAGGTCTGGACAGCGTCCAGTCCCCTCGATCTCGGTACGGAAAGGTCGGAGGCGCCTTCAGAGAGTCCGGGCAACGTCCAGTCGTTCTCTGTCGGCGGTACGGAGGTACGGAGGTACGATCGGTCAAGGTCCGGGCAGCGTCCACCCCTTGATCTCGGTACGGAAAGGTCGGAGGCGCCTTCAGAGAGCCCGGGCAACGTCCAGTCGCTCTCTCTCTTGGCGGTACGAAGGTACGGGACCGTTTCGGGGAGCCTGGGCAACATCCAGACACTCCACCGAAGGGGTTGGGTTACGGGGCAGTCACGTTAGTAGCGTCCACACAGCTCGAATCCGGGCAATTTCCAGTCCTTCGATTGGCGTGGTGAGGGGGCTCCTTAATCCCCACTCGGATGCTCGTCTTCGGTCGCCGCGGGTCCTATATTCTAATGCGCGGTGAATTTCACTTGCGAGAAGTGGACGCGATCTAGTGGCGCGTAGTGTACTAAGTGTAACGAGCGCGGATCGCGTTGGAGAGGGGGGCACCGTGGGCCGTTGTGCCTCGGCTCGGGTCGGCTACGCTCGCTTCGTGACGTTTCGTCACAAGGTTACGGTTTCGTTACGATGACGCATTCACCGTGGACTTCGGGGCGCTGGTGTCGAAGAGGCTGACCACGCCAACACCTTCGCGGCCCATTTCGGCCGACAACTGGGACCACATTAAAGGTCTGCCTTTGGCCGATGCGGACTTCGGAACGCCGTCCCGCGTCGACGTCCTCTTGGGAGCCGACGTCTGCGCCAAGCTCTTTCGCGAGAGTCGAGAAGGACCACCCGGCACTCCAGCCGCCATACCAACACCATTGGGATGGGCTCTTCTTGAAGCGGTAGACGTTCGGGTTTCTGGTACGTTACAGGACTGGGCACGAGTTCTCCAGGTTCGTTGCGACACCGAGTTGCAAGAACAGCTTCGACGCTTCTGGGAACTTGAGGAGATGCCGTCGAACCCCACGCTGACTCCAGATGAACTGTCGTGCGAGGAGACGTTCAATCGGGAGCACCGAAGAGACGCGAGCGGCAGGTATCATGTCCGCTTACCTTTCGTGACGTCCCGTCGCTGCCTGCAGGTCCTTCGCGAAGAGTAGCTCTTCGACTTCTACTCGGTGCTGAACGCCGGCAACAAAAGGACGCAGAACTTAAGGCTCATTATCAGGACTTTCTTGCAGAATACCTTCAACTAGGGCACATGGAGGAAGCAACCTCACCACTCGCCAATGATGCGCAACGATTTTACCCGCCTCATCACGCTGTGTGGAAGTCCGTCGGGGACAAGAAGAAGATCCGGGTGGTTTTCAACGCCTCCTGTCCCTCGGCGTTCGGTCGCTCGCTCAATGATGAACTGCTGCCCGGGCCGAAACTGCAGTCCGAACTCTGGATCGTTCTCTCCCGATGGCGCATTTTCCAATTCGCATTCTCTACGAACATTGTGAAGCTGTTTCGTCAGATAGGAGTCCGCGCAGAGGATCAGGACTGGCAACGGATCTTGTGAAGACCGGAACCCAGCGCCGTCGGCCCCGTACCTCGCTTTGAGGGTACATCGACAGTTAGCCGAGGACGAAAGGGACCGTTTTCCGCTGGGTTCGCAAGTTATACGGGGCCACTCCTATGTCGATGACATTTTGGCCGGGGGTGACACCTTGAAGCAAACCTGGGAAGTCCGACAACAATTGGAGGGAATCCTGCTTTCCGGAGGCATCCCGTTGGACCGTTGGGCGAGTAACATTCCAAACCTTGGGGATGACGCTGCTCGCGAAACTTCCTTATTTCAGGAGTCCGAAATTCGCGGCGCGCTGGGACTTCAGTGGAACACCAGGACTCGCTGACGATGAAGGGCCCTCGCTGTCGGCCCCTCGTCAACCACAACCATTGGACGAAGAGGTCCGCTCTCTCGATGGTCGCCAGCCTGTTTGATCCCTTACGGTGGATTGCGCCGGTGCTGATCCAAGCGAGGATTCTTCTTCATGACTTATGGCTGGCGGGACTAGATTGGGACGATCCGGTCCCCTCTGAGCTGGCTGCACGTTGGTCGGCGTTCATGGGGGAGGTGGACTCTCTCTCTCCGGTATGGTTGTGCCGCGCTGGGTCGGCTTTACTAGCGTGGGCACCGTCGTGGAGGTCCATGGATTTGCCGACGCCTCGGAGCGAGCGTATTCAGCGACCGTTTACCTTCGGATGGTCCATCCCTCTCAGTCAGCGAAACTCAGCCTCCTTGCCGCCAGGACGAAGGTTGCACCGTCGAAGCTGCAGAGTATTCCACGGCCAGAGCTCTGCGGGGCGCTCTTGCTGGCACGTCTGCAGTCCACGCTACAAAATTCATTGAACTTAGGACGGGTCAAAGTCCACTCCTGGACAGACGCGTCTGTGGCTCTAGCGTGGATTCGAGCACATCCATCAAAATGGAAACCCTTCGTGGCGCACAGGGTAGCCGAAATTCAACGGTTGCTGCCGGACACGGCCTGGAGACACATCAGCACGACGGACAACCCAGCGGACCTTGCAACCAGAGGAATCTCGTCGACAGAGTTGCGGACCTCGAGTCTCTGGTGGAATGGCCCGACCTGGCTGAACGACGCCTCGACGGAATGGCCGTCCCCTCCCACTTCTTTGGATCACGGGACTATACCGGATCAACGGACGGACACTATCGGGTTTTGAATGACTTTATTTTGGGTGATTTGAATTTTCTTGACACTATCAAAGGTCCCTTCAATTAGCGTTGCTGCGACACTTACCTACCTGTAATAAAGAATACTTTGGAATTATTTATTTAATTCTGAATGAATGTAGGGTGTTACAAAATGAATAAACTACAACACGCAAATACTCTATGTTAAAAAGAGGTTTTCTTCACCTTGTATTATAAGGTTTTATTATCCAGCTATAAGTAATTAAAATTTAAAGACGTGAATACTGGGTGTTGTTTAAATATCAAGTGACTGCTCATATATTTTCAAAGTTCTTCCAATTCATAGTATTTATTGATAGTTTCGGGACATTTTATACAAAATTTAATTATCTGCGCTAAAACGAATATAAAGATATTAAATGTTACGATAACGCGTTCCACAAAAGAGGTGTGTGCTCTCTCAGTTCACCCTAATCAGGCCTGCCCTTTAGGGTGCAAATACCTCCTCAAGTTTTGGGACCCAGGCAACAGCCGAGCGCGGAACTGTTACGTTGCTAACCACAGCATGGGCGTGGGAAGAACTGCAAGACTGTGCGTGCGTCCATACTGGCTCGTACCACGAGTCTATGTAGCTGGGCCTCACGCGTATAGGCGCACACACACTTCCAGTTCTCCCAAAACGCACGCAACGGTTAGCAAGGTAATTGTTCCGCGCTCGGCTGTTGCCCGGGTCCAAGAACTTGAGAAGGTATTTGCACCCTAAAGGGCACGCCTGCCCTATATATTTATACAGCACTTCGACATAATATTTCCTATATATCTATACCTATAAAGATATGTATAATACATTTCAATGATTGTTCATGTAAATAATAATACTTTTAAGTACACTTTTGGTATTCAATTAATCCTCCGGCCAAATAAATATTTCGAATCATCCTTTTGAATACGGCGAGGAAAAGAATGCTCGGTGCCATCCACATGTTACAAATTACTGCATAATGGTTGCGCGTGACTAACTTACTTAGACTTATTCCATAAAAAATAAACCTAACAAGGATGCCGGGTCTTTGATTTTACTGACAAGGGAAGATCCCGAACACGAAAATTTAAAAAATTCTGAAACCTTGTGAATATGTAGGGAATTTCCTCCTGGTTACAACGCAATTTTTGTTTGCTGCCCAAATTCACTCGAAGGGGTTGAAATTAACCCCTGAAAATTTGTCTATATATATATAGTCTATATATATCCGATTTTGTGTTATATATAATATCTTTCTATATCAGAGGTTGGTGGAATAAATAAACCAAATTAGTTTCTCTGTAAATAAGAGATTTTTTTATATTATAATCGGTATTTCTATTTACAGTATATACAATATTTACAAGTACCTGTAAATAAGAGAAACGACAATTAAGGTTACTTATTCGTCTCTCCTTCCTAACTCTGCTTAATCGCCTATATTGTTTATAACTGTTAATTCTCTTTTGTAGCCTTTGGGCTAACACGTGCTCTCCTTGATGTCGATTCCTTTAATCGTCGACGAGACATCTAGCAGGTGTCATAGAAGCGCGCGCGGAGCATACTAAGCGCGCTAAACTTAAAGAGAGTATACTCTCTTTACATATATATATATTCCGATTTTGTGTTATATATATATATATATATATATACTTTCTTTACATATATATATATATTCCGATATATATATATATAAAACACAAAATCGGAATATATATAAGTAAACGCAGCATTAGTATTATTTTCTATAAGGTGTCACGAGGATTGAGAAACAAAGGTATCTGTCAGAAGTAATGTCTTTAGCTGCCCAATTTGGTTGCCATCTCCGTATTGTCAAGAACTCCGTGAAATGAAAGATCTTCCGCTCACATGCATTGTACATACATGTAGTATGTTTCAGCTGTGTAGTCGTTTACTTTAGGTGCACTACAGACGGATGTAGGTAATGCAACGTATAATGTAAGCGATCCATACATCTGGACGGATACATGTCAGGGTAGATTCACACTATCCGTCTAGCCGGCGTTAGAGTTTAACGTCACCATGTAAAACCCGTTGTAGAATGTTGCGCCGGACGGTACCTTGCCGCTGCGCCGGTGATGCTACCTTCACACGTTAAGTACGTTAGATGCTGAATTGCAGCCGGGAATAAACTTCATGGGACAGGAAACAGAGATTAACGACCATTTGAAATTCGCTTGACCTTGCGCGCTTTCCCATTCTTTTACTTAGGCACATATGGGAAAGTTCCCGTTATTGGACCACAGGTATCCTAAATTAGACCATGCTTTTTTCATTATTTTAGGTAAGAATTTTTATTTAAAAATACTTACACTCTATAGAAAAAATAGAAAATACCACATTTTACAGCATACCGAGAAAAAATAAATATGCATTTGACGAAATAATCAGTCGCTGGCAGACTTGCAATTTATGCACTCATAATAATCGGTATTACGATTGAAACTGCAGTCAAATAAACAACGCAAGGGCATTTTTCATATTCTGCTTCACTTGAAGAATTTAAATTGGACAGGTCCAATTTATGAAACATTAGGTGGTTCAATTTAAAAAACTAACCCAATTTTAACGTTTAGGTGTAAAAAACAAAAACCAGTACAAGTATCAGACAAATGTTATGATAACATTAAAGATATTACTCTCCTTAAAAATTATACCCATAAGAATTCAAAATTTACTTACCAGTGAAAAGTTACAGCTTATCTAAATTGGAGGCAAAATTACATCAACCGGCATCAAAACAAAACATTCATCACGCTGCAGTTGTTACTCATTCCACAGTGTTTTGTTTCTATGCTGTTACTAACCAACATGTGAGCTACAATCCCATGCTAAGAGAAGCTGCCTGTGTCAATTGATATGTGAATAAAGACTATGGTCCAATTTAGGAGCCGGTCCAAGTTAGGAAACTGTCCCCTACATTTAGAAGCGTAAGTGTTGCTGTGGGTATTTACGAATATACAGGGTGTTCGGTAACGGGTGTCAAACACTTTAAGGGGTGATTCTATATGCCAAAATAAGATGAAAATGTAGAGTGACAAATATGTGTTTGCGGCTTCGTTTCCGAGTTATTAATTGTTGAAAATACAAGAAAAAGCGTCTGACGCGAAGGACTTAGACTACTAGCGGCGCGCAGTAGTCAGGTCAATCACATCGAGGACAGTGTCGTAGGTAGAGGCGGGCTCGGGCGATACAGTCCGTCGCTATGACGATTGGTCGAATCACCTATTTGGGCATACTTTTAAAGACGCGGCACACATATTTTGGTTATTGGCTGAAGTAGGTACATACATTGTCGCACCGCACGTCATAGCGACGGACTGTATCGCCCGAGCCCGCCTCTTGGGGATCTTCTTTCGGCCGGATAATAGTAGGGTAGACTGGGTAAAACGGTGGACGGTTGAAACAAAGCTAATATCTCGACACCGTGCATGAGGAGGTGAGGGGTGCAAGGGGAGAACGAAGCGGGCGACAAGTCGAAACACGAAGTTTAGTGTTGCGTCGCTCTTCGCGCGCTGTGCTTGTGTATAGGAGGCCCCATTGTGTTTTTTGACGGAAAAGTAAGTATTTTTTGTTCGTACATTTTTGCAATTATTGTGGTTTTATTAAAGTTAGAGTATTGAGAGTTTTGTATCGTTTTAATTGAAGTGTGTAGAATATGGCTGTATGATTAGTTTTTATTGAAATTTATTATCATTCTTACTGTGAACCGTTTTATACCTAGAAGGGAGGTTGGGGACAGTTGAAACAGTTTTTGTGGGTACGGTTGAAACAGTTTATTTATTTAATTTTCTTGTTTCTTAGATGCCAAGGGTACGCCAAAGGAAGACTACGAGATAATCTCGTAACCACTTAAGTATTTTTGTATAAAATATTGATTTTTATAGAAATAATAAGTCTTTAGATTTTTCTTAACCTATTTTATAGCTGAAGTGCTAAAGTTTTTTTTTTAAAGCTGTCGTAGTACACAAATATTACAAAAAAATAATCGTCACCAACATCTGATTATTATATAATTTAAGTTGTACTTAATATAAACCTTTGAAGGCTGATTAAAAATAATGTTAGATTATAAGTATCGTGAAAGACTTGAATATTAATAAAAAAATATTTGTGATGTTCAACTGTGCCATTAAGGGTCGTAAAATGTTATTAGACGATGAATAAAACTTGTTCATTTATTATATTTTGTATTATTTGCATGTGTTTCAATTGACCCCAGGCACTGTTTCAACCGACCCTGGCATTGGGACGGTTGAAACAAATTACATTTTTTTTTAAATTTGATTTTACACATAAAATACAATACAGTGATCTCAAATAACATTGCCCATTAGTAGACAGATATGTGGTCTTTTATTTAATATATTTCCGTCATCGCTCGCTTAACTAATCCCGATGCAATGGGCGATAAACGCTAAAATGTTTCAACCGTACCCAGTCTACCCTACTTGGTATCAATTATCGATACCGATTCTTCTTCAACCGATACTATGTCAATCTATACAAAACTATACCGAATCAAAACCAATTTGATACTTTATGGAAGTATCGATATTCGTTTGATACCTTACGAAATTATCGATACTTGTTTGATACTTTACGAAATTATCGATGCTTGTTTGATACTGTACGAAATTATCGTTATTTATTTGATAATTCTGCGATCAGATGGCAAATCCTGTTATGATATCTATTTGATATCTACTTGAAAATATGTATATAATACTTGCTTCATGCTTGTACAAAAGTATCGGTTGCGATTTGCAATGTAGTGCTTCACGAAAATATTATTTATTACCAATCTTGATTTGATAATATAATAATGAAGTAGGAGTAGGAATCAATTTCGTGAACTATATACCTAATTGAATTTTTATTAAGAAATGATATGAGTACATATACATTATTCCTTAATGTGTGGAAATTGGTGTATTATACAATGTTATTAAGAAATACTATTTTGTTTACTTTATTATCCTTTAATCGATTTCTTTTCTTTTCTTTCTTACTTACTAATTATCCAGCCTTTGAAAAAACGCGTTCAACAGGCACGGAGCTTGCCACAAAAACAAAAATATTTTTTACCAACTCGGCTAGAATGAAATATTTTTTTGCATTTTGCTTCCAATAAATAGGAGGATTTATTTTTCTGGATAAATAAGTTTCTTTAAAATAGTTTTCTAACTGGAATTGTACATCGACAGATATCGACATTTTCGGGTAGGTATCAAACAGGTATCGATATTTTCGTGTATAGGTATTAAACAGGTTTCGATGTTTTCGTATAGGTATCAAATAGGTATCGATATTTTTGTGTAGGTATCAAACAGGTATCGGTACATTCGCATATGTAAGTATCAACGAAGCGTCAATTCCTTTTGATACCTTTGACTTTGATATGTATCAATACCAGATCGAAATTTGTAGAACAGTATCGATATGTATCGATACGGTATCAATCCCATCACTCACTTACGCTGTATCATTTCAAAAATGATTACCTGTTTCCCATATATTGTTGACGTTTTCATTTAGACGAAATATGTATGAGTACTAGAAAGCGTACCACAATCACGCAATGTTTTAAGCACCTTAGAAAACATTATGATCCGGAATCCTGCGCATAGGAAACCGTCGCACAGTGGTCCGGAATCATAGAAATGTGAACTAAATTCATATCACTGTTATTGATACGTTATTCATTATAAATGGAACGGTTTTAGTGGCCAGATTTGAGCCGTTGAATCTAATTCTGGTATTATATTTTTCTAGGCTAACGAACTACCCTTATAAACTACTTTTATTGTCACGATCGAATTTCCAGTACCTATGTAAAACTTAGACGACCATCACTATTTAACTGTTTACACTTATTTTTAATATTTCTGCAACATAAATATTTTCTAGGTTGCATAGTAAAATGCTAAAATGAATTTTTATATGATGATAAATCGTGTTAGAATTTACGTCGATGCAATGGTATTACAATCGCAGAAACCGCAAACATACAGCATACCCGCATAGGTATTTAACATTTATAAAGATTTATAGCATTTTTAACAC
Organism: Andrena trimmerana; assembly: GCA_951215215.1. Taxonomy (NCBI): domain Eukaryota; kingdom Metazoa; phylum Arthropoda; class Insecta; order Hymenoptera; family Andrenidae; genus Andrena; species Andrena trimmerana. Next base: position 12,279,942 of record OX578063.1, on the reverse strand, counting down.
CACTTCTACAATCATAACAGCGGCCACTATCAACAGTCACAATAACTGATACATATTTAAAAACGTAGTACATTTCAACAATGTTTCTAAGCAATCAAAACAACCATATGCAGGGAACATATTGCTTGTCACATTGCAAATACCGCGCGGCAAATATCGGAAACGGCTTGCAATACGACACATGTACGCATAAACTTTTTTCTAGAATGTTCGATACTTTGGCCTCCTACACTATTTACATTTCCACCTGGGATACTCTGTATACAGGAAGTCACGTAATCGGTGGTGCACTGGCTTCCGATGAATCGTTCACGCCGACCATATATACCTGTCGGAGGTGCACCTTCTTAGGCGTCTTCTAACTAAAACGAGAGCGAGAAAATTGCTTCTCGACTGTAGCATGAGGTTCTTACCATAGATATCCAGTCGGTCCGAACGAATTATTGAGACCCTGTATACAATTAGAAGGATAGTAATTCCACATGAAAAAAAAAGTAGAAAGAATAGAATACAAATTTTCCCAACCTCACTTCATTTTCGAGAAAAGAGTTTGAACTTTGAACAGGTACCATTTTACTTCTCAAACGACCTCCCTCGAGGATACCATTTATTTCAGAGACACCCTGTATTATTTGGATGATATCTCTCAAACGCGGTCTACTATAGGTCTCATAGCCGTTTTAAAGGCATCTGCATTTGAATCAGTAAGAGTCATCTTTTATTAAAAAGTGGACTAACAAGGAGAGGTTCCCAGGTGTCTGTCACCAATTGCTTTGAATTTTGGATATGTTTTAGAGGACCGAAAAATAAGAAATACGTGTTTTTTATAACGGCTCGTTTTCATACTTAGGGGGTGAAACCATCCCCAAAGTTCATACGGGTTACAAAAGTTGTGTGGAGTAAAACTTGATATAAATTTAATTTGCGTCATAACTTGCTGTATGCACGATGTTCTTGTCGTCAGTCATCGTTATTAGGGGGTAACTATGAGGGGTGGCTTCACCCCTTGAATATGCAAATGGGCCAGAATATAAAGACATGTATTACCTATTTTTCAGCCCTCTAAAACATATCCAAAAACCAAAGCAATCGGAGCCGGCACCAACTATTCTTATGAACTTTGGGGGGTGCTTTCACCCCCTAAACATTCAAGCAAGCCAAAATAAAAAGACACGTATTTCTTATTTTTCGGTCCTCTAAAACATATCCAAAATTCAAAGCAATCGGAGCTGAACACCAGAAAATCTTATAACTTTGGGGGTTGGTTTCACCCCTTAAATATGAAAACGGGCCGCTATAAAAAAACACGTATATCTTATTTTTCGGTCCTCTAAAACATATCCAAAATTCAAAGCAATAATAGGCGGACACCTGGGAACCTCTCCTTTAAGGAAAATCCAGGAAAATTCATTGCAAGTAAAAGAAACATTAATGGGGGCGACTTACAGCACTATTGAGAATGTAAACAATACTTATACAATGTAAGACAGTGATTCGAATAACTATCTAATTACTTTGTAAAGACTACAAAATTTGAAAACTACTAATTTGCATACTAATGTTTACTAAAAGCTTGTTTTTCGTTTTAATGAGTTTTACTATTTTGTTGCGTTTATGGGTATAGTTCTGAAGCAAAGTATTACTTCTCCTTCAACTACTGTAAAAATTAATAAAACAAGAAGACATACATAATTGAATGCTTTGGCAAATAATTAAATACGCCATTTTACAAGCAAAGTAGATATCCCGCAATATAAAAAATTTAACATGTTTTACATTACAGAATAATATTACTATTTTACGATTACACCTTTTGCAGCGATAAAGAAGTACAGCGGAGAGGCACGGAACCAATTAAATGCATAATGAGGTCTGAAGGGATTTTATTTCATTCGTTCCTTGTAACTTTAAATAATTCTGCCTAGCTCGAGTGTTTAAACTTCCTCCTTTATGCTTTAACTCTCCCCATAAAATCTGGATTGGATTTAGATCCGGAGATTGAGTTGGTCACTTTAAAACTTTTACATTTTTAGAATACCGCAATTGCTTGACTAACTCTGAAGAGCGTTTCAGATTATTATTCTATTAAAATACCTAATCGTTTGTCGTATCTTTTTTTTGTGTACAGTAAAGATATGTATAAACATCTGCAATGTCGCCCCCCCCCCCGAATTTTCGCATAAGACCCTGAAAAAATGTCCGTTATAACAACGATACGCACACGACTTATTCGCGAACGTTAGGCAACACCAAAATGAACGTCCATCGCGCATATATGTGTACATAGGGTGCAAAAATGATTTCGTGCAAAAACAAATAAAAAATGTAGAATAAAGTTTTTTAATCTAGGGTATCGTTTTAGAGAAAAATGGCTTTGAAAATTCTTTAGGTAGACGTGCACCGAAGTGACCCTCGGTGCACCACGTGAAGAAATGTCACACCCCGTACAAGGTGGGGTATGACATACCCCACCACATAAGTAACTTTTATATAAATATATATTACATTTTGTTTTACATATAAATACCTACGTCGAGATTATAAGAATAAAAGAGGGAAGATTATTCATATTACGACTTTTTATTATGAAATTAAAAACTAACATGAATTTTCATTAACCAAAATTAGAAAATTAGAAATTTAATTGTGCCACTGCACAGAAAACCAACACTTGCAGTTTCCTAGTTCAGATATAATTTTGATATTTAAATGTTCTGGGGTGTGTCAACCCCCACCTGGTGCACGGAGGGATAAGTTTCGAATGTGTGGAACTCGCTAGAAACAATGGTTTCTGTTGGTATTTATGTAGGATTTCTCCTTTGGTGGTCCAATTCTTGGATGAATTGATACTTGAGGATGGAGGTCTTTTTGAATGATTAAGGCGCAGTCAATATTAAAGAAATACAATTATATATAAGTACTAACAAGGGAATATATCGAACCCGCAGACGCCGGTTATTTTTTGTTATCGACAATCATTCATGTTAAGGGGTGAAAATTTCTAAAAACTGAGCTGTGGAGTGGATTCGCCTTTAAAAAACTCATGCTTAAAAAAAATTATCCTACGCCTAATAGTTGTCGAGATATTCCAGGAAATATATTTTCGACCCTTTTAAGTGTTCGTCTTAAGTTTTTTTTAGTTAGTCTATAAATGGTGGGAGATACTGTCCAATCTGCCACATACGATGTTGTATTTTTCATCATAGCCCGTGTAAATCTAATTCTTATGGCGTGTTTTAGTGCGGTTTTGATATTTTTTCCTATATACTTAGTGTGAATAAATTAGATTTCTTTTTTAATTCTTTTTACACGTTTTAGTGCGGGAAATTTATTTTTTTTTAGAGTATTGATATAACAATGGACTACAGTGGATACAATGGCAACAATGTTGCCGTGTTAATTCGAAAGGGCGTACCTGGTCAAAAGGTGGTTCTGAGATAAATGACTTTTAGTACTCGGTGCTATGCCAGCCGCATGCTATATAAATCGGATTAGGTTAAATATTAAATCCGTACAAAAAGGTATCCAAAAATATATGTGACAAACCCGTAAAATATTTCATAAACTCCAAAGGAAAATTTGGTAGATACGCCCAAAATCGGGCATCAATTTCAAATACGTCCGAAATATAAACTGTTATATCTTCAGTTTTAATACAGATATGGTTTTCTTATTTAATATACATGTCGATAAGCTATTTTTCTGCTACCTGGCAGCAATACCTCAGCTTAAGCGAAAGTTGCAGATACGCCCCCTCGAATTAACACGGCAGAATGAAGTTCATCGAGTAGGCAGATTTAGTGTCATTTAGCAATTTTACCCTTTAATTTTGAATGACGCGTCGCAGAATCATGTGTCGTAAATTTCGTCATAGCTTTGACCACCGCTGCTCTATCTCTCGAATGACTTCTTCCGCATGCACCCGTACTGAGCCTGGGTGCTCGCTTCAGGCGGAATATACCAAATCTTTAAACGCTTATAATTACAAAACGAAGCAACAAATGCAATTTCGTTATTCTTTATTTTTGTCTTATTCTGATGTCTAGAATCGCCTCTGAAATTTTCTCCCACATGTGACCAAACACCCTGTAGAATCATTCCATTCTCGATTGTACCACTCATTGTACGACACCCCTATGTACTTACAAGAATCTTGCCTCTTGTAGCAAGTATAACATTATTTCATTTCTTCATAATTATTTCAGGAAGGGCATTAGTATTTTAAGTATTTAAACAGTTATTTCTGTAACAGCTGCCATCCCAATAAATGATAATCGAAGGCCATAGGAAGACTTCTGCATCAGTCAATCTTGCGCGATAGTATTAATGCAATCACAGTCTGGAAATGCATCAGATTAGCTACAATGGTAGCATAATGCCGGAATTATCTTCCATAGGGATATGGTTTAAACCCGGAAGCTTCAACCATTACCTAGGAAGATCCGACGTACAGAACATACATACATTTATACATAAACGCTTCTGCGCGTGCCTTCGTGCAAAGGGAATGTCGTATTCGAATTACCTAAACAATTCTGTGTGATGTAGACATTTTGAGTAGTTTCTATGAAAGAAAAGAACACTATTCATTGTAGTATATGTATACACTCTTGAAAGAAATTAAGGGATCACATCTAGGAACCCGAAAAATGGCGGCAAGTTCACATGATCATAACTCCGGCAAAAATAGTGATATCGATATCTTGAAAGCAGAGTTGGGAAAAATGTAAACTAATTACAAATTACAAAATACGATTAAAATGTAATCGTGTAATTGATTACACATTATTATAAATATTAACGATTACATAAAATAATGTGTAATCAATTACACAATTACATTTTAATCGTAATTTATAATTTGTAATTAAATTACATTTTGCCCAACTCCGCATGAAAGTATCGTTTGAAAGAATAGAATCTCAACTTTTGCTTTTCGGCAAAGTTATAGTGATATAAAAAGTACTTTGTCAATTTTTTAATTTTTTTCAACTTTGTGATATTCCACGAGGCTACGATTTTTTTTTACACAGGTTGCATTTATACTACTTAGTCAAATGTGACTAAGTAATTTTCTGCGTAAAATCAGTGTTCGGTGGTTGTGCGAGGTTTGTTGGCCGAGTTTTTCAACTTTGAAGCAAAAATCGTCCTTTTGGCGTTAATTGCTTCTAGAAAGCAAAGGAATCATCGTAGAACGTTAGTAAAAAAGCAATAACAAGATCAATCTTTCGTCTTTAAGACGCATGTTTTACTTTTTCGATTTGTTCAACATTTCGGTATACCATGCGTTTACGAAAATATGTTTAAAAATTGTATAGATTTCATTTTTTCTTTAACTCGCTATATCCCTTAATTATTTTGAGGAATGTATATGACATTTTTAAGTAAGTCAATATGCGTTATCAGGATAAAAATAAAAAATGTGTCTGCTTGTGTCGAATCATTGGTTGCAAAACATTTATTATAATAACTTTTAGATTTATTAGCACATTGATTGTGAATGAAGCAGATAATAGTCATTTCATTTTTTATTGCTTTGTAGTGAAGTTTAATATAGAAAACATCACTATTGGGTCAGTGAAAAGGGCATTTGTATGCAAGTGTAAAACAATCATATTATTTTCTTTCTCCTTTAGTGCCTATTAATATCGACATATAATCTGAATTGACACGTAGCCTGGGAGCCGAGTACGTGCGTGTAATGAATTACAATTAATTCGTCGCGATTTTGTAATTGCATACATGAATATCTACATTCTGATTCTGCCTACGCTCGTTTTCTACTCCACCGTGATCCAATACCGTCTTTAAAAGTACTTTTAGCAACATCCTGAGTGAGTAAACGTAACTCTGTTTGTTCACGGATTTTTATTACACGATTTTGATTTAACAGGCTCTCAAAAAAAATTAAATTCTCTTTTTGCACAATATATTTTTATCTAACACGGTCCGACAAATCTGCCATTTGAAAAATCTTCACTAAATTTGAATTCTAGGAAAATATATTCCTAAATATTTTTCCAGGAAATTGCTCTCAATTAAAAAAAAATCTTTAAATTTGAATTTAAGGCTGCTACACGGTAAGTAAATGTTTTATCGTTATTTTACGACTTATTTGAAAGCCTGTAGCGATCAGTCTTCCATTCCGACTTTATCTTATAAGTGGAGCAGTCAGAAAAAATTGAGTTCGAGTTTTGACGATTTGTTCGTACGATTGCGTATGATTGCGGTCTGGATACAATGCTCCATGTTTCATATGCACCTGCCTTTTTCACACGGATTGTTGCGGAACGTATGAATCGTGTAAAAACAGAATTAAGTGTATCTACTAGTAAACTGTCAGGTACAACGAAAAAAGGAGGTTACGAATTGCGAATATCATTAGTAAGAGTGTAAATAACTGAACATTGATTGATTAAATTTCATACGAAGACACGGGAATGATTTATCGACCAATTAATTATTATATAATTTGTGTGTTTGTCATTTCACTACAAGGTAAATAGGCTAAAAGCTGCTGAATCGATCGGTACACATATCATGCATTCCGATTAGTTACAGTTGATTGCAGAAATGAATTTCAGCAATGCGGTCCAATAGAGGAGAGTGGTAGCAAATAGCTAAATCCAAGGAATTATAAAAACATGCTTATTTACGGGAAATATTACGTGAAAATTAGAAAAAAGGAGATAATTGGGAAAGGCGCCAAATTGGAACGTGTTGACTTTCAAAGTTTAAATAAACATAACTTCGGAATGAATGCATTAAATGTAACAATTTAAATGCTATTTTCTGAATAAAAGTCGATATTTTTATTGTAAACGAAAAAGTAACGTAAAAAAGTTAATTAGGATCCATAGAATAATGGTGCAGATGTTCACCAAAATGTATTTGCATTTATACTCTAAGTAAGAAAATTAAGTGTGAAACAAAACGTAGTGTTGAAGGCGAAGAACAGTATTGAGGCATTGAGAGCAAAAACGAACTAACCCACATTTTTAGCATAATTGAGTTAGCAACAATAATGGGTTCCATTAGGCGGTAGGTACGAATATATAAAATTAAAATTAAAGATTTAAAAAATAAACCATGGCGATGTAAATAAAACTTGACAATGAAAAATAAAACACAGTCCTCTAAAAAGAGTGAAATAATAAATAATAATATTTGAGTAATGTGTTTACGCTAGAACTTTTCATGACGTATTTTTATCGATGTATAATTAACTAACAGCCGTCGTGCGTGACCATACCTCCTTACATAACAGCCTTACCTCGTCCTTACCTAAACGCGAGGTCACGCACGACGGCTGTTAATTAATTATAAATCGATAAAAATATATCATGAAAAGTTCTAGTGTAAACACATTATTCAAATATTATTATTTATTATTTCACTCATTTTAGAGGACTGTGCTTTATATTTTATTGTTAATTTTTTTATTTTACATTTTTCAGAAGACTGTTTTATTTTTTATTGTTAAGTTTTGCTTACATCGTCGTGTATTTTTTAAAAAATTTTAATTACGTTACTTTTTAATGTAGGTACAACACCTCACTATTTATCTGCTTTCTTTACAACTTTCCCATCCTATGTCTCGCAAATAAGTATTCTTTTACAATTCGTTGGAAGTTATAGAACTATCTCTGATTAAAATTTTAGGTATTGGAAGAATTGGCGATTTTGTACCATTTTGCGATTTTGCTCCTTTTCATATAAAATTGCACCATGTGCCGTGATCGTTACCATTCTTCGCATAATTGCTTTCTCGGATAAAATTAGAAGCATCTAACAAACCCTTAAAATTGGTTTATATATTAACTTAAAATAAGAAGAAAGTTGTAATAATTGTGAAATAATAAAAAGATAATTTTTGTCTACTTTCGGTTTACCAACATATCATTTATATCGTTTATTAAACGTAATTGTAAAATAAATTTTAAATCAAGGTGACTTGTTTTTAAAAAGTGTGAAGCAGCAGATTCTTTGTTAAAAGGAAAAATAGAAAACGGAATTGTTTTCGCTTAAAGCTCTAATTTATACAGGGTGTTCGACTACAGGATTCTAGACACGAAAAGAAGATAAAAATCAAGAGCAACGATATTGCGGTTGACGCTTCGTTTGTTACTTATAAGCGTCTAAAAATATATTCAAAAGCAGGCATCCAGCGTGCAGCGATGCACGCAGGACATGCGAGGCGAGGGGTCCAGCAGTGGTAATCAAAGTCACTGTCGCGTAGCACGGGGTCACTCACCTCAGAGAAGCTGCAACGGAATTTACGGCACACGATTCTGCGATACTTCATAAAAAATTAAAGGGTATCGCTAAATTACACTAAATCTGCCTACTCGGCACTCGCTCCGTTGTATCCACTGTAATACATTGATTTATCAATACTCTCACGCGAAAAATCACACAAAACACAGAATGACACCATGCAAAAAATATCAGATTGGCCGCACCAAAACGTATAAAAAGAATTAAAACAGGAAATCAAATTTATGCGCACTAAGCAGGCAGTAAAAAATATCGGTAATTATGCAGAACAGGTGTTTCCTCACCGATTTCAATGATTTTTTGGATATGTTGTCAGGGATGCGATTCTGAACAACTTTTTCCTAGACATGTTACCGCCGCACGACCTTCGTTCCTGAGATATTTGCGAAAAACTTCTGTTGATTTATTCCGACGCAACGCATTCCACTTTCCAACTTGACCCGGGTATTAGTATTGGTTGGGGCTCGATCAGTGGGGGGGGGGGGGGGTGCACCCCCGCATAAAGGATGGTACGGAACCGATGTGAGTTTAGAGATTTGAACCAGAAACTTGCGGATGCCCGTCAACACCCTGACTCTGTTCGGCGATGCCGACGCAGCCGGATATCTAGAGACGCGGTAGCGTCTCGACGCCAAGTACATGAAAGAAAAGACACCTTGTATATGCCTGTCGCTGCCGTGTATCTTTACTCGAAGCACAGCTATTCCAACCTAACCTGAAACTTATTTCATTAATATCTCATCACGCCTGCAATATTTTCTATATTTAATGGCATTTTTCTCATGTAAACCGCATATAAGCTTTCGAATAAAACCAATTTCAATAAAATCGGTCCACGCATGACAGAGATGTAATATCGTCTCATGGATCTGTCGAAAACGGTAAGATTCTTCTTCTCCTTATGATTCTCCAACCAAATTTTGTCGACATAATACGTATACTACGCGTTACACGCACACCTTCAGCCAAAAAGAAACTAACACATGTTTCGTTCTTCGTTCGTCGACTCTCGGGATTATTCGGCCGGGATCGTCGTCCGTCATTGTATACATATATAGAAAAACAATGTATTATATAATATAACACAACAAAAGACAAAAAAAATGTCCGCGGCCTGGAAGTCAAATACTTGGCGTGGCCAGGCAAAGTATTCTGAGATCATCAATACCCATACCTCCCCCCTCGCAGGTTTTCAGATAATTTGTCCATTTAAAACTCAGACAATATGAGTACATTGTCATTATATTGCGTTTTAAAATAATTGTAAGATCATTCATCTTCACCCATACCTTTTCTCTCACAAACTTTCACATAATATGTTCATTTAAAACTCTGACAATATATTCTTATTCAACGACACCTTGACCGTGCCTGGCCACGCCAAGTATTTGACTTCCAGGCCGCGGACATTTTTTTTTGTCTTTTGTTGTGTTATATTATTTAATACATGGTTTTTCTTTGTATAAATAGTCATTGTTATAATTGGCGCAATTTTTGTATATCATTAATTTTGTAATGCTATTAATTAATTTACGACCATGTTTTTAAATGGGATTCTTTTTGATGGGTTAATTAAAAAATGTCCACGATATGCGTAATGAAATTTATGAACACAACATTTTAGCTGTGTATATGTACTTGTGTCATCTTAAGCGCAGTTGGAAACCACCTTTATGTAGTTGCAGCTCATTTTGATTTCACATTTTTTTTTGGATATACTACGGTATGACCCAACCAACAGAATGAACTGAAATTCTGAGGGGTTGGGCGGGAGGGGTAGAGAACCTCTAATATAAAATTTCAGTTGCGGGTATTCGTTAGTTTCTGAGATATTAATAAAAAACTTTCGGCAAAATACATTCAAATCTATCTATACAGCCGTTACTAACACAACCATCTTCTCGTCGCCGTCGATTGTTTCGCAGTACGATATTCACCTCATCGCGCGATGCTTGTAACTGCATCAGTTTTTAGTATTCCCAAACTCACATCGTTTCGGTACCATGGTTTACGCGCCCGCAAGCGGGCGCCCCCCGCCCCCATCTAGCCCAAACCAACACTAATACCCAGGAGAAGTTGGAAAGTAGAATGCGTTGTATCGAAATAAGTCATCAGCAATAAGATCTGAGATGGTACGCAAAACCTCACTGAAAAGGAAATCTGATAGATGTTGGAAATGATCAACACGTTTTGATTAACATACATTTGTTTATTCAAACAAACCAAAATGTGTTTATCTAAAATATATTTTCAACAACATAGTTTAAAACCGTGGAATAGCAAATGTTCACCCTTGCTTTCACTTTTAAAATCCAATACCAAGATAAACAATCCGGATTGCTTTAATAATTTCTGCGAATGAGTCAAGCTCCCGTAAACGAATCATCCTCCGCCATAAATACTCACAAAGGTGATAATCGAGAACTGCACCTTTCACGCTTCCTCGTTGCAATCTCAGCCGTAAAGGACGCCATTGTGATTCAATGGCCTGAGTATTAGCTCCTGTTTCATTGTTTATAAATTCAATTGAGTGGTTACACGTAAGGTGCTCATATCCTTCATCACCAAGAACATCATAAGTGTTCTAACAATTTGAAAAAATCTTGCTTCCAGATGCTATATGCTTTTTAATAATAGGAATTAAGGTCGCCTTATCACGTTTATTGAGAGGGCAAATCTCAAGACGAAGCTCATTTGTCTCGATATCAAGAGCACCGAAAATCCATGTGCCCTCAATGACAGGACCACGCTCGTATTTGCGACGGCCGAATTTCATTTCGTCAATTTCAATGATTTTTCCAGGGCCCCCAATTTGACCTGATTCCTCAAAATACGAATCAAGCCGGACCATGCAAACCTCCCGACAGTAGGACCAAATATCCATTATAGTACTTTCGGATATAATTTCCCGACCGGGGACCATAATTTCATTAACGATATCAACAGCCTTGAAGCCTCGACTGAAATAATAAGTTAGGCGAAGAACATTTTCCATAGAAATGTTGTGTCGCTCAAACCAACTATTCTCTGCAAGCGTACGCTCAATGCGATGCTTGCGACACATCCATCGCATGCCGATGCAAACTGAGGACCCGCGATAAACTCGAGAAGACGCCTCCAAAATCGTTAGTTCTTTCCCATTCTTTGGGCATTTTCTTCTTTTGGGCAATAGCCCAACAGATTTGCACCATTCGATGCAAGTCTCTCGAGAGAACAGCACTTCACTTACTAATCTTTCAATATTCCAACGCCCTTCAAGGGCAATATCGTAAGTTGATGATGAAGCCATAGTAATAAATATCGAAACAAAGTACCTGACAAAAGAGCAAAGGCCTCAACAACAATCCCACTTGGCTTGCGTCCAGTTTCTGTTACCATATCCCTATACGTTGTATCGTCGGCTGCGAAACAATCGACGGCGACGAGCAGATGGTTGTGTTAGTAACGGCTGTATAGATAGATTTGAATGTATTTTGCCGAAAGTTTTTTATTAATATCTCAGAAACTAACGAATACCCGCAGCTGAAATTTTATATTAGAGGTTCTTTCCCCCTCCCGTCCAACCCCTCAAAATTTCAGTTCATTCCGTTGGTTGGGTCATACCGTAGTACAGCCCTTTTTTTAGATTGTAAGGGAGTTATTGAAAATTATTAAGACTAAGTCAATTAACATTACATTAACATTTTTTACTTTTTCATGTTTCTTTGTCTTTTTTTATGTTTTTTTATATTTATTAGGATGACTCTGGTTCTAAAGCATAATTTTTTGCAAGGAAGAGGGTGCCTTTGAGGGCACCTGTTGGTTGTGCGGGGACTCCCGTCAACATTCCAACTCACATCGGTTTGCTACCAAGCTTTACGCGGCGCGAGCGGGCGCCCCCCCCCCCCCCCCCCCCCGCGCTAATCTAGCCCCAACCAATACTAATACCCGGGACAATTTGGAAAGTCGAAAGCGTTGCATCGGAATAAGTCAAAAGAAGTTTTTCGCAAATATCTCGGAAACAAAGGTCAGCTTCGTCATTTGTTTTGTCCCATGTTGGCATACGCTGCCACGTACGCGTACTGTAGGTAGGTATAGGGCAAAATACATTGTAGTAGTAGCAGCATTTCTTCGCCAATATCTTGGAAACGAAGGTCGAGTGGCTGTAACATGCATAGGAAAAAATTGTTCAAAATTATGTCCCCGAAAACATATCCAAAAATCATTGAAATCGTTGAGGAAACACCTTTTCTGCATAATTACCAAAATATCTTTCAGCCGCACTAAAAAACGCCGCAAAAGAAAATAAGATTTATCAGATATTACTTTGCTATTGTAAACACTACAGAAATCTAAAAACAAAAGTGACTTTTACGGTACTTTGAAAAGTATACTTTATCAGACTAGATTTTGCAAATACGTTTCCCAATGTTGATGCACCAATCAATAAATTATGTACTTTAACCACTTTAGGTATCTTATTTTTAAATTATACTCTAGGTCCCAGTGTCCCGTCAGCTTCTCTTAGACTAATAAGCAATGGTAAATATAATTGATTATTAACTTGTTCAGCTGTCTGTATTGTGTAGGTTGTATCCCATTAGAGACGTCGTTGAAACAACCACCTGTTTGTCGCCTTTGATAGGGACATTTACCAAAGTGCACTTTCAACTTAAAACCACTGCGATCGGTATTAAAAATGCTTTCTTCTTCATATTCTTTGGAAAACATCCAGGTATCTATCTAGTAGCATTCGTAGCTTCCTACTCCTCGATTTATATGTGTCAAACTTTGGTCATAATTGCGTGAGGCAAACTTTTAGTAAGATGATAATAAAACAAGATTTTGGCAACTGACCAGCAGCGTCTTTCTAAGAATTACCTACAGTTACAAATGTAGGAAGCTGCGTGCCAATTTCATTTATACCTTAGATTAGAATTATACAAAGAAAATGCGAAATATAAAAATAATTATTTATTGAATTCGATTTATATTATTGAGAAGGACTGTATATATCATTATACGTTAGGCAAAGTTGATAAACAGCAGCAGTTTGTATGTGTATGTTAGTGTATGCCGAACGGCGTAGGGGTAAGAAACAACGAAACTTAAGGGGGAATCCTATTCTTTGGACTAAAAACATAGCAAAATTTGGGATTTTTTTTAAGAAACCAGCGATTCGATACATCTGAAATTTGGACCATGTTTCAATGCATCTTTGAGGAAGCCGTAGTTTTATTTTATTATTTTTTAACCATAAATATAATAGTTATGTGTAATCGACCATCACGCCGCGCAAAATTCTCCGGCCGTTGGTGTGCATGATATTTATCTACCAGGTATATTTAAAACGGAAAAATAAAACAGCGTTTTATTTTATACATACCTACGTAGCTTGAAATTGACAAATTAGCAAAAAACAAAAAAATTTATTCGGCAGTATGGAGAGTTTTCAAACTGAAACGTCTGAACGTTTAATTTTTGCAATCCAATTTTGCGTCAATTTTCTTATGTTACAAACGAAGTATAGAACTTAGCAGTATTGTGGTTCATCAAACTGAAACTACATGTGTACACTAGGGTGGCTCTTATTTTCAATCTGCGATTGCTTTTGCTCCCGCCCCCTAATATGGTCCCATTTCATAAAAAATATTCGCTGAGAAAGTTTATCACTATCGGAATAGTTTGAATTTAAAGAATTTCGCAAAAATGGTAAGACCTTTCGAAATTTGGTTGAAATAATATTCAATTTTCAACCATTCAATTTTCAACCATTTTTTAGATAATAGCGTTTGGATATAGAAAGGTTCGCACTTCGCACGTCCCACCTGTACGGCGTTACCAACAAGGGAACACCGCGAATCCGGACTCACCGATTGGAACGTAACTTTGTGGGTTTTTAGAGTGACTCAAAATAAGAACAACGGTGTGTTTCATTTGGGCCTATCGTACCAAGGTTTCAAACCAAGAGTTTCGAGACTTCGAAGCCGACAAAGACTTTTCAAGAGTTTTAAGGTTCGAATCATGTTTGAAGCGCTTCGAAGTAGTCGCCTGACATTCAAGACCGAGTCGAAGCGGTTCCAAATGCTTCGAGTCCCATCACTAGTACCAGGCGGCATCTCTTTGATAGGCGTCGCTGGAGAAGACTTCGAAGGTAGAGTGTCAAGACTTTCAAGACTTTCAAGACTTTCATGTTCGAAGCGCTTCGGAGTCATATATGTAGATTCGACGCGCTTCAGATCCCATCACTAGGCGTGACGTGTTGTGTATACGTGCGTAGTGCGGACTTCTCTATATTCAAACGCTATTATCTAAATAATGGTTGGTAGCACGAAAAAATAATATATACAGTAATTGTAAAAAATTGAATCCTTTTTTAATATTATTTAAACAAAATTTCGATACGGCTCACCATTTTTGAGAAATTCTTTAAATCCAAACTATTGATGACTTCTAGACTTTAAGGCGTGCTCGGCGCCCTTTCCTGTTGTCCGATTGCAATAAACTTTTTCAGGGTCTATTTTTTTATCAAATGACACTGTTCTAGGGGATGAGAACAAAGAAATACAAAAAAAAATCGACACGTATAAATAAGGGCCACCCTAATGTACAAAGTATAAGTTTAAGATTACCTGGAAGGTAAATATCATGCACACCAGCGGACGACGAATTTTGCTCGGCGTGTTGATTGACCATGTATAACTCCTAAATTTATTATTAAAAATTAATAAAAAAAAGTGCAACTTTTTCAAGAATGCATAAAAACATGGTCCAAAGCGTCTAGCATGGTAAGCATGGGCAAACGGCTCTCATGCCGATTCTCGGAGTTGTTAATTTTTAAACAATCCTACTTGCCTGAAACACCATTATGTAAAGTATTAGATCGCTATCCCCCCCCCCCTCCTCTCCCGTTTAAGGGTAATACGAGAGTAAACGCTCTTAACGATATTATTTTTCTCCTCGGTTACTACTTAAGATATCTAAATTTTAAAAAAAACGCAAAAATAGCTACATACTAACTGTACTTCATATACTTTTCTCTAAATTCTAACTCAATTATTAAGGGTAGAAAAAAAAAATTTTTTGGGGTGATTTTTGGAAACAACCTTTTGAGTGACCACCTCCAAAATTATTAAGAATAATGCTCTATTATCAAGCTATTACATATAAAAACCTGAAGATACTCGAGATGGTGGAACATAGTTAAATAATTTAAAGAAGATCATGTTGCGCCGGGGTGTTTCCATCGAAGGCCACCCTGACGCAAAGGAATATAGAATAACCACACGCGAGTGCACATTGCACAACTCCCCTATATTTCGTTATACAGACATTGATTGTAGGTTCATAAACGTAGACCGACACGTCCGGTCGCGGTGGCGTATTCTAGAAGACCGTCTCCTCGCCGTTGTTCTCGAAGGGGTTGGCCCTCTTCTGTCTTCAGCTACGAGCACCAGTAGGCTATGCACGGGCCTATACCCAGTGCTCGCAACAATATTATAAATATGTGGGGTTGTGTGACGAGAAAGAGTATTTGTTGCGAGCCTGAGTATGTGTCATTTAAATGCGAATGGAAGAAACGATTGCGGTTCGTTTGGGAGATCGAAGTGTGAATGAAGAGTGTTTGGGATTTATTGTTTATGTAGGTATAGTGTGGGGCAAAAAAGCGAGTCGTGAAGCGTGCCGTGAGAGTAATCAGTGGGAGTTCGGAAATCATAGGTAATAACGAGAAAGGTTGATATCATTATTGATTATTATTTATTAATCCTCGTCGCTATTTACGCCAATAACTGCCGTTGTGTCAGTTCCATAAAATATATTTGTTAATATTTCGGAAGGTTTAATTATTTTGGATTTGAAACGCCCGTGTGGTAAATAATAAATAATCGCAGCGACGTGCGAACAGCAACCCACTGTCCTGTTGCCATTCGCTCAATCGCACGTATATCGTCGTATTGCAGTGTAGCTGATAGAATTTGGTATATATTCGATATAATATTTGTACGTTTTACGATTGATATGTCGCAAGCGGACCTTCATCCTTATAATGTTAGTGGTTTCCTTTAAGTATTCCACGGTTAAACAATTTTCATTATTCATGAGTTCAACAAGATAACACATTACCTGTGATAATTGGTATGTGCCTGTCTCGTTTGGGAGATCGAATGTGAAGGTGAAGGTAGCTGCGGTAGGTACGGAGAGAACGTACTGTCCGGGGATCCGACGATTGCTAACGCATTTGCCGACTTTTTCGAGTCAGTGTACTCCGCAGCTGACACGGGCTTTAACATTAATTCGTCTGATGGGGAGGTGCTGGACTTGCGTGGGCTTACTAATAGCCTCGGGGAGATTCTCTCTGAAATTGACGGCTTAAATATCAATAAGAGACCGGGAGTGGATGGGATCCCTCCTTTGTACTTTAAGAAATGCAAGTTCATGTTGGCAAGGCCATTATGGATAATATGCAATCAATCATTAGCAGTGGGGCGTTTCCCGAGTGCTTGGAAAGACTGTATCATCTCTCTGGTTTTTAAGTCGGGTGAAAGATCCGATATTGCAAATTACAGGTCGGTTTCCTTGCTCAATGTCGTGAACAAGATATTTGAGGGTATCCCTCAGAAGATTTATGCTCTGTCATCTAGCATTATAACTATTGAACAACATGATTTTTTTTCTGGTCGCTCTACGATTAGTAATCTGGCTGTGTTTTGTAATTTTGTATCTCGGGCCTTGAATGATGGCCGGCAAGTTGATACTGCCTATACGAATTTTAGGAAGGCTTTTGACAGGGTGAACTTGCATCTTTTGATCGATAAACTAGCGAACTTAGGTTTTAACGGTTCCTTAATATGCTGGTTGCATTCATATGTTACCGGGCGTACTCAGTCAGTTAGGGTGGGCGATAGCGTGTCTAGAAGGGTCTATGCCACGTCGGGTGTACTGCAGGGATCCCATCTTGGATCGCTGCTTTTTTTTGCACTTTGCCGATGATCTCAAGATCTTCAAAACGGTTGCCAGTAATTCCGATGCTCTTGATCTCCAGTTTGATCTTGACAGGTTGGATGAGTGGTGTGCGAGTAATTGTATGGAGCTGAATGTTAGTAAGTGTCATGTCTTGAGATTTACCCGTAGCAGGAATCCCTCTACCTATCCCTATGCTCTCTCTGGTGTTCAGCTTTCTATTCTGAAATTTACCCGAGATTTAGGGATTGTCGTTGATTCTTCGTTATCCTTCGTAGAGCACATTCGCCATGTTTCGGCTAAGGCAAATAAAATGCTGGGTTTTATTCACAGAGCATGCTCCAATTTGAAAAATCCTAAAACCCTGCTTTATTTACATAACACGCTAGTTCTGCCTCACCTTGTGTATGGGTCCGTTATTTGGTCTCCCCAAATGATTAAATACAAGAAGGAATTGGAGAGGGTTCAGCAGAGCTTCTTGCGGTTCTTGGCTTATAAAGTGGGCCAACCCCTTCCTCGTTATGATCACGACTATGGTCCGATTATGCGTAAATTTGGCATTCAGTCACTGGACTGTAGACGGATTGCGAATGATCTGATTTTTGTTCAAGATCATTAATGGTTTGGTGTGCAGACCGCGTGTCGTTAGTTTAATTAATTTTAATGTTCCGGAACGTGCTATCAGGCATAACACTGCTCTTTAGGCCTCACATCTGCACTTCCAGATTTGGTCTTACTGACCCCATAAGTCGAATTTGTAATCTGGCAAATGCATATTACACGGAGATTGATTTTTTCATGGCTCTCCTTCCACTTGTAAGACTGGTGTCTGTAGAGCAGTGGCACATATGATTACGTCTAGATAGTTGTGCGCATTTCTCGGGTTCTACAATCATTATACTATACACATTTAGTTTGTTTTCTTTTTCTTTCCTGTGTAAAGTCCGTCTCTACTAGGTATTGTTTATTACCAATTTTTGTTAAGAAATGGGTCTTACCCGGTATATGTTAATACTACTGCTACTACTACTGCCACCACCACCACCACCACCACCACTACTACTACTACTACTACTACTACTACTACTACTACTACTACTACTACTACTACTACTACTACTAATAATAATAATAATAAGAATAATAATAATAATAATAATAATGGTGTTTCAGGCAAGGAGCATTGTTTAAAAATGAACAACTCCAGGAATCGGCATGAGGGCCGTTTGCCCATGGATACCCTGCTAGACCCATTCAGATGAATCGAAATGCCAGTTTCTTAAAAAAAATTCCTAAATTTTGCTATGTTGTTAGCCCATAAAATAGGATTCATTCCCTTAACAGTCTCGGCCAATTAGAAGGATAACAGCAATTTTCCTTCTTAGGACAGGTGTCTCCATGCTCGTACTTTTTGATAAATGTATATGTATGTCGTCGAATATGAGCAATTGAGCATTGACTCACTTTCGCGTCCCAACTGTCTAAACTCTAAAATATCATGTCTCATCCAACAAGCCGCCTACACCGCATGGAGGTCAACATTGAGAAGGTTGGATCTTAAAAATGCAAACTGGCACACAGATAAACTCGATAAAGTTTTAGAAAAATCCCCTACAGCACACTTCGTTGCGGCAACGTTGCAGGAACGTTGCAGCAACCTTGCCTTGTTGCATGTTTGCAGCGCAACGTTGCAGGAACGTTGCAGCAACCTTGCTTTGTTGCGTGTTTGCAGCGCAACGTTGCTGTAACGTTGCTGCAACGTAGCGGCAATGTTGCAGTGCAATATTGCTGCAATGTTATGGTAATGTTGCAGCAACGTTTCCACAATGTTGCTGCAACGTTACGTCAGTATTGCGGCAACGTTCGTGCAACGTTGCCACAACGTTGCTTAACCTAAAATATTTCCGTTGTTTGAAATGATACGAGAAAATGTCTAAGGACAAAAATGTTTGCTTCAGGGAGACAATTATTCTGACGGAGACGATTTTTTTCTCAAGGTTATATTTCCCGAAATTGAAAGATTATCGATGGTTTTTTTAATAGGATGACGTATTTTCATTACTGTTATTTTATAGCCAATAAAAATACAAATTTAACCGTTTCGCTACGGCAGTCCGGTCCGCCGGGTGACCTCCACTGCACGAGACCCCGCGCCACGAGTGTAAACATTTCGCTACGGCGGTCCGCTCCGCCGGGTGACCTCCACTGAACGGGACCCCGCGCCACGATTGTACACATTGCGTGTGGACAGTCTTCGACGTTCAGGTTTACGTCTTACGCCTGAGCAACACCGCCGTGATATGTTTTTGGAAGAAAAGGAACTTTTCTTTAAAACAAGATATTTATAATTTCTCCACAAACAATTTTTTAATTAAACATTGAAATTAATATTTTTACACAATAAAACGCAATAGTAATATAATGATAACGTAATATTACACAATAACTTTTTAATAATAGTATTCTTTATGAATTTTTTCAAAACAGGGAAATACACATAACTAGAGATGTACCAACTAGTGGCCGACTAGTCGGTTAAGCCGACTATCCGGCCACTTTGGTAGTCAGCGACTAATCGGCGACTAGTTGGTACATCTCTAGTTATGTGTATTTCCCTGTTTTGAAAAAATTCATACAGAATACTATTATTAAAAAGTTATTGTTTAATATTACGTTATCATTATATTACTATTGCGTTTTATTGTGTAAAAATATTAATTTCAATGTCTTGGAGGTCGATTAGTCGGCTAGTCGGCCAAAACCCTAGTCGGTACATCTCTACACATAACCCAACATCGCAGGACTTACATTCGTATCGCGATTCACGTCTTTTATCATTTTTTGCACATACCACACATTTTCTTAATGATGCTCAGTTAGTAATTATCGGTAGTCTGTAAGTGAAGACATAATCATTCAACAATAGTTCTACAGCTCGAATTGAAAGTCTTCTAACCATTATATTTTGTATTATTATTACTATTGTATTATTACGGGATGCGGAACGTTATTCAGTGTTGAACAGATTGGGAAAATAAAATAATTTTGTGGAGAGCGACTATAGTCGCTCGTCGTATGTACATGGCGTTATGTGGCCAGCGACTATAATCGCCCGTCGTATGTACATAGGCATCTTGTGGCCAGCGACTATAGTCGCCCGTCGTATGTACATGGCGTTAAGTGGAGAGCGACTATAATCGCCCGTCGTATGTACATGGCGTCTAGTGGAGAGCGACCATAGTCGCTCGTAGTAGCGAAAGGGTGAACCACGTATAATATGTTGTCCCTTTTGTCTAGCTATCATTTTTTTCCTGAGACATTTTCTCGTATCATTAAAAACAACGGAGATATTTTAAGCTTAAATGTTAGGTGACTCACCCTGTATATTTTAATGTGTAGAATGACACAGGGTGCAAGTTGTAGCACATACCTACAGTAGCGGACAAAAAAGTTACCACTTTTTCAAACCACTCTACGTCTATTCGTTTTTAATATCATCTTAAAACTGCAGTATGTGCCTAATATACATATTCTGAAAGAGAATTAAAAGCTGTATAAAACCCAGTTATAGTTGAATTGATTTAACTAACAAACAAAAACCGTACATAACATTAAACAAGACAACACATTTTTAAAGTCAACAAAAAGTTACCACTTTTGAACATTAATCAAAAAAATTTAATATTTTGTAGGGACAGCTTTTGCTTTTAGGACAACCTAAAAAGCTACTAATCGTGGTAACTTTTTTGTCGGCCCCAAAAATATGTTACCCCGTGCAATGTCATATAAAACTTTGGTTTGTCAGTTAAATAAATTCAACTTTAACTGAGTTTTATACAGCTTTAAATTCTCCATCAGATTATGCATATTAAACATAGCACAGTTCCAAATGTATGCTAAAAAATAACAAAAATAGAAGAAATCGGAAATGCGGTAACTTTTTTGTCGGCTAGTGTAGTATTACAAAACCCTAATGAAGTTTGTCAAAATGAGCCTCCGTTTTGGAATAATTTGAGTTTCAAGTTTTGCACGGTAGGAGTATAAGTTCAAATACGTTTAGCAGTCTTATCAATCAGTGGTTGTAGCTGCGGCGGTAAAGTGTTCGCTTACGACGCTACACGTCGCCGGTTTGAATCCGCTTGGGGGAAACAAATTTTCTGTGAGAAAAATAAAAATACCAGGCTTTGTACTTCTATGATTCCTGCACACATTCAATATCCTCGCGTCCGTCACAGACGAGATGACGTTATTTATATTTTGGCACCACTGCCTGAAACGTTGCAGAAGGCGGGCATAGTAGTATTGCTGCAACGTTGCGGCAAGATTGCAACCTTGCACTGCAACATTCCTGCAACGTTGCTGCAACGAGAGTGTGCTGTATGGGATGGGAAGGTTTAATAGTTAAAGTGGAATATGTAACAACATATGTGGATTTGTAAAAGTTAGAACGTGCTGTCTACATCACGAGACAGAGTTTAAGGGGGTAGGTTACCCTCGATAGCTCGAAAACAGGCCTTTTTCCAAACGCAAATTGTAAAGTGATAAATAACAGTAGCGGATTTTAGTAGCGCTCAAACAATGATGGTGCGCTACCAAAATCCGGTGATTACTCAATTTTTTTCTGAAAATCTCGAATTTTTACAAACCATTTCAGAGGTTTGGGCCGAAATAGCACATGTTTTAAACATCTTATAATTTTTTCCAAGTCGATCTGAACCTCCATTCGTTCGCAATCAGGAAACAATTAAAAGAAATAAATAATCGAGATAAATTTCGAATATCGAATAAAAAAAATTAACTTTATTCGTCGAATAATCTAAAGTGAAAGTAACTTTTATTCAATCCTTATTTACATACTTTTTTATTTAGTTAATGCCCAACTCTGCTTGCAAATAACACACTGGATAACTTCTTCATTAAATCCTAGCTTCCTGTTTGTTATCATACCTATCCTTATTTACGTCATTTTTCTGTGGGAAAAGGTAGAAGGAAGGCTAAATGAACATTTTATAAATTAATCTCAGTTGCTAACAAATTAAACTTAGAGATAAGAAAAATTTGGTCTCTACTGGTTGACAGTCCTATGGGCCCTACACGATGAGACTTGTCTTGAGATATGTCTCTAGACAGGTCTCTCTGTCTCGTGTTGGCAAGGTACACTACATTCCATATAAGAGCATACCGACGCCCCTACCGATTTGCGACCGATCTGCGCAGCTCCCACTACTACCCACAATTTGAACCGCATACGATTGGTCGTGGTAATTTCAAAGGAATAACTGTTACATCCCAAACGCGGGACCTGACCGTTGTCAACGTAAACAGTGGACGAAAAGTTAACAGAGAGAGTAAGTAGAGGGCCGTGCGACGGAGAAAAACATAGGAGTCGAGCGTAGCAACGCCTCCTGAGGGTCGTGCCTGCGCGAAATCGGTATGCTCTAATGTGGAATGCAGTGTACAGAGAAGAAGACAGAGAGACCTGTCTCGAGATACGTATCAAGACAAATCTCATCGTGTAGGGCCCGCTTATTGGTCGCTACTGCACGACAGTTGGATGGTCGGTACTGTATGTACGATAAACACGGGGAAACATTTTAGATCATGGTATATTATGTACAAAAAAATATTGCAAAACTAGGACGTTTTATTAAACTTAATAGACTAGAGATGGTATACAGAATAAAACAAAATCATTTACTTACACGAGGAACAAAAGATCAGCATCAAAAAATAACTTTTAACCCACTGAATATCAACGTATACGTTTAATGCCTCAGAACAATATGGCCCCGAAGTAGGTTATAGAGAATTGTGATTTTCATTTGTTAATTCAAATAAAGTGCTAATATCTGCTCGAAGAAGCGAGAACTAGCTTTGGTCGCTACTGTACGTTGGTCGGTACTGCACGACTCTCCCCTATACAATTTAGATTGAATTTAGAATACCACTCCATTTGTCGCGAACTGCTATAATATACTTAGAACATATGTCGAGTTATCGTATAAAAATTATACTTCCTTTCTTCTTTTTTACTATGAATTAAATAACAAATTGTAACACGTTCATAAATGTAAACAGATTAGGTGTATGAAGCGTGCGTGGAATAGTAGGTACACTTGTGCCCAGTCTGTAGCGGAAATGTAGTTAATACGCGAAACTGACATCATTATTTTGGAAATTTTGAGATTGTCCAGTACAATCGGTCCATCCAGTGGCCCTAGCAATTTGGATGTTAACATGTGCATAATTTTGTGCTTCCTCCATTCTTATTCATTCCGGGCTACGTAACATAATACCTATAAACAAATATACTAAATTGATCAACGACACTTAGGATACGTTGTAATTATTATTAAACGTTATAATTTCATATTATTAAATTGAATTAAATATTATTAATCTATGTATATTATTTAAAACCTTATGTTGCCGATAACTTGATACGGTATAGCGCAGCGTGCACATGGTTCTGAGGCAATGTAACTGGACCATGGGGAACGTCCAGACACGACGCAACTAAACGTTCAAGAAGAACTTTATGAAATGATTATGGAATAATAATACTGGGAGGAAACCGCATATTTCGGAGAAAAATTTAAATGTTTGTTGGTCACTCGAAATTTCTAAGCTAAATGTTGTTCCTTATATTTTTTTGTAAAGAATTAACATGTTCTTTTAAGGATTGTTTTCTTTTTGTACGAACGCAAACCCGATGATGATTTTATGTTTTTGGGCGTGGTAGGTGTATTTGAGTCTGTGGCATTTGAACTTTGGGGAATGAGTTCCTTACAGTTATTGATTCATGAAAATAATTGTAGAGGTATGCTTTCATTTAATTTAAAACTATTGTTATTATCGTTCTTGTTTCTTTCACATGAAGATTCCTTGCTAGTGGTTCTTATCTTCCCAGTTCTTTTCGAATTGCTTACAGTAGCTGATAGTCGAGGATGCATTATATCGTGCAGTGTCTTCTATCTTTGCGGGCTTGATGGCACAACCGTTTTACTTTTGTTGCTTGCTCCAGATTGCAGCCAATTGCCCGTTCTCCTTGTAGGTTGGGATTCTGTACATTATATATGTGTACGTCTATAACGTGCTAGTTTCGTGTACACGATTCACGCGCGGTCGTCTTTTTTCCCGGCGCTTACTGCCAAGACAACCTTCTTTTATTCCGAAAACTGCTATTATCCATGTCTCTACTACTGTATATACACGTTATACGAATTTTCGCATATTGACCTCAAATATATTAGACATAAATGTATATACAATAAACATTATTATACAATTATAATAATGTTTGATATTATAAATATTAAGGGAATTAGTATTAAATTACAATCTATAGTAGAGGAGACCGGGACTGGTTGTCTCAAGTTGACTAATTGTTAATAACTTTGCACCGACATGTGCTCTACTGCGGAAAGAAGTCACTTCTACTATGCCATGCATTTATGCCCGACCCTGCGATCGCACGTTTTTTAACAGTATCAGCGTTAGTCGAAAAATTGACTACGTAAGTAAATATTTTTTCTTAAAGATTTTATTTTTTCACGCTCTATATAGTTACAATAGAATAAATGTTAAAGGACTATTTTAAAGTTTGTTCATTAGATGATCTATTGACATAGTATTATTGTTTATACTCAAATAATTGAAGGTTATATAGATTATTGAAGTCAAAATTATCGGTCGGGGCTGGTTGACTAATAACGTTAATAAGGTTGAAATTGTTATTTTGTTATTCATGAAGCGATTTTTATTTTTTTTATTAAATTTCACTATGTTATAAATACATTATAATTAATGTTTAAGTTGATAAAATTTTCAGCTTTTTATTAAAATATGAAAAAACAAAATTAATAATGAAATAATTTTATAATGAAACAACTTTTGTGACATTGTGTTATTTTATTACCACTGAGATAAGTTACTAATAACATTTTCTTAACTGATTGTACCTATAGTCAACATACCCCATACTATAAGTCAACCAACCTCGATCATGGGGCTGGTTGACCAGCATGGAAGGAGTTAGAAAAGCATTAAAATACCTTAATTTTATTGTTGTCACATTGAGTCAACATGAATAATTTAATCAGATAGCCGAATCTATCAAATATACTAACCGGTTTAATGATATTTCGCCCACATAATTTATGAAAAATCAAAAACGGAAACACTGGCATACCAGCCCCTGTCTCCCCTAGTGCGCGGTTAAATTTAAATGAAATCTGCCCGGTTAAATTTTAATGAACGATCCCCACCATAGTCAATTGTACGACCGTCTTCACCCTCATATTTCAACCTCTCGAGCTCAGCGAATCATAACAGATTCCATTGGTATGGTTCTCATGACGAAAATGAATTTAAATACGACATGAATCGGGCTATTTTTAGGAGTATTGATAATTAAAATATATTATAAATATTCTTTAAATCTTACAATTTCATATTATCGCGTGTGTTATGGATAACCTTTAACGCCTCATTATCTAGAGTAGGCCTGTCCAACTTTTGCTCTTGCCCACGAAGAGCAGCCGCGGGTGGTTGCGAGCGAAGGCAAGAGCGACGGGAAGAACGTCAGCCGTAAAAGAGTGGGGATAGTGGCGTCCTGAGATTCCCCCACCAAGAAGACCTTTCGCTCTTGGGCCTGGCTCGGTGCCACAGAGAGGGAAGAGCAACTCGCGGCTGCTCGTACAAGCAAATCCTTGGATAGTCTTCCAGGCTTACAGAAATATCACACTAGAATCTAGTCACTAGAAAGACAAAGCGAAGAAGCACGCGTGTTTACGCTAGAGGTGCGCGAACAAGAAGCAAGCCGGAAGCCGATACCTCGCGGATTGCCGATAAGGACCGGTACCCCTCGCCCCGCCGCGCCCGCGGCCCGAGCTACTTGGTCCACCCGAACCACGGGAACGACGTGAGCGACCGGACCGATCACCTATTGGTCGCGCGAGCGCGCCCAAATACAAACGGATATCCTATTACAATATGTACATCTTACAACTAACATGTAATATAGAAAATATATGTACAAGCAAAAACAGAAATATTAAAGAAACTGTACAAGTAAAAGGAGGGTCTAATGATTTCTCGCTATCGCGAACATGCCGCCCGTCTCGTCCGAGAGTACGACGAACGAAATGAGACCAATATCGAGCGACGTCATCCGCAATCGGGCGAAGCTTTCGCCAGGCGCCGGATGCCAAGCCTTGGCAGTACAAGTGCGCAGTGGGATTGATTTTCCAATCGATCAGCGGCAGGACCCACTATGACGGGCGCGCCGCCCGCCATAACGGACGCGTTATTACGCGTATTACGCATTAGAAAGGTAAAGAAAATGGCTTGCGACAGATGAATGGCCGATTTAAAACTAAAAATAAGATTGAACTACGCGAACATTGTAAAAAATAGAAACGTAAGACTAATGGAAGTCCCCGCCGCCCGCCGTGACGACGGGGCGATCGGGGCGCGTTAAGGCGCGTCGGGCACTGAAGTGGAGATTCCCTTGACGGTGGTTAGAGGTACATCAGACGTCCAATCTGGTAAAGGGCACAGCGTGCCGATGGAACGTGTTGATGTCCTCGATGCGGTCTGGACCTTGACAACCCGAACCAGGTCATCCTTTCCCGGGTAATCCTCCAGGATTCTGCCAAGGGCCCACTTTGTCGGTGGCTGGAGCTCGTCTTTGACGAGGACAAGAGACCCGACCTTCCAGTTCTGCTGGCGCCTTCTCCATTTTGGCAGCTGTTGGAGCTAGTGGAGGTACTCCTTGGCCCACCTACGCCAAAAATGGTCACGCAAATTAGATATAAGTTTCCAACGGGACAGTCCGTGGACAGAGACTTCCGCGGAATTGGGTTCTGGGACGGGCACCAATGCTTCGCCGACCAGAAAGTGACCCGGAGTCAACGTAGAAAGATGCAAGGGATCATCAGATAAAGCGGTGAGTGGCCTTGAATTTAGGCACGCCTCAATTTGACACATCAGGGTAGTGAGCTCCTCGAATGTCAATGTGTGGTCACCGACAACTCGACGAAGGTGGTACTTGGCCGATTTTACGGCGGCCTCCCACAGGCCACCAAAGTGAGGCGAGTACGGGGGAATGAACGTCCACTTCGTTCCGTCCATCGCCAGAGTCTCAGCGACTTCACTGTAAAAGTTGGACGCCGCCTTGAAGAGGTTCCTCAACTCCCCATCAGCTCCTCGGAACGTGGTTGAATTATCGCTGAGCATTTCAGCACAATGACCACGGCGAGAGACAAACCTACGGAAGGCAGCGATGAAGGTAGTAGCAGTCAAGTCCGATACCACCTCCAGATGGATTGCCTTGGTGCAAAGGCACACGAACACGGTGATGTAGCCCTTATAAGCCTTATGTCCCCTTCCTTTAGAGGAGTGCAGCATAAGTGGTCCTGCATAGTCAACACCACTTCTCTGGAAAGGCCTGGAAGGTTGCAGCCTAGCAGCTGGCAAGTCACCCATCTGCTGAATCCCAGTGGCTCCACGAAATCGTAAGCATCGTAGACAGTGTCGAACCACCTCCTTGATCAAAGTACGACCTTTGGGAATCCAAAAACCATGTAACAAATAACAGCGTGTTAAGGTAAAACCACCATGCAAGGTAGCCAAATGTGCGTCAGTTACGAGAGGTCGTGCCAACGAAGAGTGTCGACTTATGACAATCGGGTGCTTGTAGTCCGATGGCACCGCAGCGTGACGGAGTCTGCCACCAACTCGGATGAGCCCATGCTCATCAAGGCAGACCCGAATAGGCGATAAGGGAGAGGCTAGTTTAATTGGCCTCCCCTTGCGAAGATCCTCCAATTCATCAGGGTACGTCTCCAATTGGCTTAGGCGACACAGTAGAGTTCTCGTCTCTGATAATTCGGTTGAAGTAAGAAACCCGGTTCGCCTTTGACCGGTGTTCCTTGAATTAAAGATAAAACGTCGAACCAGTGTGATGATTCGACGAAGTCGAGTAAAATTGGAGAACCGAGCTAGCAGCTCATTCTCTCGTGCTTCGTGCACAGTGTTGACAAGCACCGTGCTTCTTTGCTCAGGAGCCTCAACATTCTTCAAGTCCAAGTTAGACTCAGGCCACCCGAATGGACAGCGAATTAGCCACGGAGGGCCTCGCCACCAAAGCGAAAGTTCCTTAAAGGTGGAAAGATCCATCCCTCTAGTCGCCAGATCGGCAGGGTTGTCCGAGGATCGAACATGACGCCATGGAATGTTAGGTAAGAGGCGCTGAATTTCTGCCACTCGATGAGCCACGAATGGTTTCCAACGTGATGCGTGTGATCGGGTCCAAGCTATCACGACCGAAGAGTCGGTCCAGACAAAAGCTCTGGCACCTTGAAGAGCCAATTCCTGTTGCGTTTGAGTCAGTAATCTAGCAAGAAGAATTGCACCACACAGTTCAAGACGCGGCACGCTTATAACCTTAACCGGCGCGACTTTGGTTCTGGCAACCAGAAGATTCGAAAAGGTCTGAGTTTGGTTTGTATACGGGACTCGGAGAAAGACAGTAGCACAATAAGCCCTTTCAGAGGCATCGCAGAACCCGTGAAATTCGACCTGGGTCTCATTTGGAACGTAAGAGATCCACCGGGGAACCTTGATTTCCCCAAGACCAGACAAGCTCTCCCGGAACGAGCTCCAAGAGCAGGCCAACGCAGGAGGGATTCCCTCATCCCAGGCCACACCACAGAGCCAAAGATCCTGCATTAAAATCTTACCCCGTACCAACACAGGGGCGAACCAGCCCATGGGGTCGAAGAGGCGCGCCAACTCCGACAACACTTTCCTTTTGGTCCAGCAATAGTCCGACTGGGCCTGAAGTAGGACCGGTCCTTTAATGGACAGGGTGTCTGAGGTGGGAGACCAGACGAGACCCAATGCTCCATGCGTGTCTGGTTCCCGGAACAGCTTCATCCTCTCAGACTCGTGCGGGTTTAAAGCAGGGTGGCTGCTGGCCCACTTGCTGAGGCTGAAGCCTCCAGCCTCCAAGATCTCGATGAGTTGCCGTTGAACTTCTTTCGCACCTTCCAGATCGTGGCCGCCAGCCAAAAGGTCGTCCACGTAAGAGTGATTTAAAAGGACCTGCGCGCCAAGCGGGAAGCGCTCGCCTTCATCTAGAGCGAGCTGTCGTAGCACCCTTAGAGCCAAGTACGGCGCGGGAGCCGTTCCGTACGTCACGGTAGTCAATCGATGCGTATCTAACGAGTGACTGGGATCCGAACGCCACAGGATACGCTGCCAGTCTCGATCCGACGGATGTACTAAGATTTGCCTGAACATCTTGACGATGTCCGTGGAGAACGCGATTCGAAAGAGCCTCCACCGAGTCAGAACGCTCCACAGCGTGGTCTGAAGCTTCGGACCGGGTGTCAGCAGGTCGTTTAGAGAAACTCCTGAAGAAGAAGAGCAAGAGGCGTTAAACACAACGCGGATTTTACTATTCTCCCCATCACCCTTCCACACCGCATGGTGGGGAAGATAGTAGAGCTGAGTGGGTTCCTTCGAACCCTCAGGCACAAGTTCCATGTGTCCAAGACGGTGGTACTCTTCCATGAATTCCACGTAGTGACTACGAAGCCGAAGGTCCTTCTGTTGACGGTGCTCGTTGTTGAGCAGCGTCTTCAAAGCGGCTAGCCTGGATGAGCCGAGTGTGCTCGGACAGTTCCGAAGGAAGCGTAGACTCTTCATTATCCGCGAACTGATCGTTTATAACATAATCACTCGCGTTCGCATTCGGCATTCGAATCACACGGCGATGCCCATCGGAAAAATTCTTCCAATACTCTTGCAGAAGCTCCCGTCGTGCTTCCAAGACCGATATCGTAATATTGTTTATTCCCAATTTTCGTAGATTGATCAGGAAACGTTCGATTCGTCCAGCGGTTTCGTTCTGCTCGAGAATCAAATCGTCTAGCGTGGTCGCCATTGTTCAAACCGGAAACGAACACGATCACACAAAGTTAAAACGGAGTAAAAATCGGAGCAGGCTCGAAAATAGCACGAGCACATGACCGGGAAAGCACAATCCACTCACTTTCCGAAACACGAAACGAAAATCGCGCCCAGAATTGTAGGAATGTCGCCTCGCACTTCACGTTCGCACTTGCAGCACGTGCCACGGAAGCACAAAGAAGGTTCGCGAAGCACGTAGAAGGTTCGCGAAGCACTTAGAAGGTTCGCGAAACACACAGAAGGATCGCGAAGCACACACACGCGAGCTCCAATTCAGAAAAATCCACTTATATAAATCCGGCTCGAAGGACCAGAAAATGAGCGAAATGTATTTCTGTTTTGAAATATTTAATCACGCTCTAATTAATTGTAGGATAATAATTGGCGGATCAAAGTGAAATTTGGAGCAAGCGTGGTTGCGACCAGGTTTCTTTAATTTCGATCCACCGATCGACGAAGGTCGAGACCAACTCGTCTCGAACAATTTCAACGCACTTAATCTAATCGCGAGTTAGAGAGAAAAAGGCTCGAAGCCCGAGGCCAAACACACTCACTCGCGAAAGACAAAGCGAAGAAGCACGCGTGTTTACGCTAGAGGTGCGCGAACAAGAAGCAAGCCGGAAGCCGATACCTCGCGGATTGCCGATAAGGACCGGTACCCCTCGCCCCGCCGCGCCCGCGGCCCGAGCTACTTGGTCCACCCGAACCACGGGAACGACGTGAGCGACCGGACCGATCACCTATTGGTCGCGCGAGCGCGCCCAAATACAAACGGATATCCTATTACAATATGTACATCTTACAACTAACATGTAATATAGAAAATATATGTACAAGCAAAAACAGAAATATTAAAGAAACTGTACAAGTAAAAGGAAGGTCTAATGATTTCTCGCTATCGCGAACAACTATCCTTCTTGGTGATGAGGAATTTGTAGAAGTCACTGCAAGTATAATCTTTGAAATTGTATTTTATTTTCATTAATTATGAAACTGTACAGAATTCTAAAGAATTTCGTTCTTTTGTCCATTGCGATGCAATTAAAGAAAAGATTCTTTCGACATTAGCATTGTGAGCGGGTATGCTAAAGAAATATTGCGTTATTTTTATTAATTCAGAATAAGTATGGGCATTCGGAGTTCCAACAAATTTAAGCCATAGTTCAGTTATACTTAATTGTTTATCTTTTTCATTGAGCTCTTGACAAAATGTCTTCAAATTTATCCATTCATCAAACAATTTGGTGTCATCTAACGCAATGTTTTTTTCTTGTAAGAATGAAACGCATTTTTGAACAGTGATCCGTGGTGTGTTTCCAGCTATTGTTGATAAATCCATCCAATCAAATACAGTAAACTCCTTTAAAGGTGTAATCCAGTTTTGAATGTAATCTTTCATTTCTTTATAGAATGAAATATAATTTCTCATAAATTCATTTTTAGCAGTTTCATCTGTCGATTTACTTAAAATATTCTTAACTTTCATCGGCAAGAAATTGTCCGCGATTCTGTCTTCTAAGTTTTTTATGATACCAAAAAGTATCTTGTTTGTTTCAATAATGGAGTTCTCTGATTTTTCCAATTTTTCAATTCTGGTGTGCAAAATATTCATGGTAGAGTGGATGAGAAACAAATACGCTTCTGATAAATCATACTCAAAAAATGTTGTATTATTACGGGTGGTTTTTCAATAGCTTCAAAATAGGTTTTCAAAGCCTTATAAAGCTGAAGAATTCGTTCGATTGCTGGGAATAAACTCAACTAACGAGTTTTTGAGTGGTAAAGAAGCTGTCTGTACTGGGTGTCAGCTTCGGCACAACATTTTTTCAGGCTTTCAGTTCGAATTGTATATACTGAGAAATAATTGTGAATTTTTAGTATAATAGATTCCACGTCCACAGGTAATATGTCACATCCGTGTTGTACAGCATTATTAATTATATGTGCAGAACAACCAACACCAACAATATTTGTTTTCAATTGTGACTGTAATTTACAGAAAACGTTGTTGGTGCCTGTCCGTTGTCTTCCCCCAAAGTTTGTATTGCAATTATCCCCAGGAAATGCTATGCATTTAGTTAAAATGTTGAATTTATTAAGTTGTTTTATAATAAGCTCGGAAATGGTGTCTGATGTCTCATTGTTTGCAGTTTCTATTTCGAGAAGTTTTGAAGTTACACCTTTCTTGTGGTAATCAAAATACTGTACAATTATGGGAAATAATTTTGTGCTCCCGTGATTACTAGCGTCAGTAGACACGCTTCCAAATGCTACATTTTCTAAATCATTCATAAGTTCAGTAATGGATAAAGGAGCTAGCACATTGTTTACAATTGCTGTAGCTTTAGTGCGATTGCATGTCATGTTTTTGGCCGTATTAGATTCGCAAAATAATAGTTTGTTCAGTGCATTAGTGCAGTCTAGAGAATTAAAAGATAGATGATGTATTACAGTGTAAAAAGCCATTACACCTTCGGCTGTTCGAATGCAATCATTATCCGAAGCAGATTTTTTAACATATGTGTCCATGCTCGAAGTACCTGCTTGACACCTTATTTTGGTCTTATGCTTCATGGTATTGCTGTGGTCAATTATGTCGGTAGCACCTTTATTTGCAATGGAAATCTTCGTGTCACATATTGTACATAAAACTTTTCATTGAAATTTTCCTTTTCTAAATGTTGGAAATTTTTTTGTAAATCATCGTTGAATGTACATTTGCGTTTAGGCATAATAACTGCTGAACTCCCCGTAAGTACTATTAAACGGCCGAAAGAAGATCCCCAAGAGTCCGTCGCTATGACGCGCGATGCGACAATGTATGTGCCTACTTCAGCCAATAACCAAAATACGTGTGCCGCGTCTTTAAAAGTGTGCCCAAATAGGTGATTCCGGCCAATCGTCATAGCGACGGAATGTATCGCCCGAGCCCGCCTCTTGGGGATCTTCTTTCGGCCGTTTAATAGTACGTAAACTTTCCCTACCAACGTTGTACGCTGCCGCGAGAGCGTGATGCGACGTCACGGTACAACTTGCTCTGCGAAACTAAACAATACATTGTCGAAGCAGGAGCCGATAGTGTTTTGTCACTATCCTCGACTGTCAATTTATACATCAACGACCCGAATTCTTTAGCCGGGGATTCACCGCACGCAACGCACACATAGCATGGGAGAACACGGATGATTGATGGGGTCTAACCACATTTATCAGTTGCGCGACGACACAGTGTAGCTACCTCTTCTTCTTACTAGAGTACCGGCGCGGTGCCCTCGTGTAACTATAAAAGTATGTCTAAACCATAAGTGAGGGAACAGCATCGAAAAACCCGGATCATTACAGAAAACCCGCCCGGACGTCCCCGGACGCCCTAAAAAACAGGACAAATCCGGGGAAACCCGGACGGATGGCAGCCCTACCCATTAATATTCAACTATTAATATCTCAAGAACAAAGCCTCGGATCCAAAAACGGTAAAGGACTTTTCGATGTCTTTTTGCATCAACATATTGCATGTGCTAGAAAGTCCCTGACGTTTGGGGCACCGTGTATATAACTCGTCCACAGGAACGAATCATCGAGACGCTGTGTATGTGAGATAGTGTCACTCGTTCTGCACAGTTATCGCCTATAGGGAGGGAGAACAGCAGTCAAATGGCATTGGGTGACTTGCAACGAAACGCATTTCGGAACATTCCTCTCCAAATACTTATTATTGGAAATTAGCCTTATGGCGTTTCCCTTTTCTGGCAAACAAGACGCGGCTTATCCACGGAGGTCTTCCGGGGCAAATGCAGTAGAGCAGGGCCGTCCAAGGGTTTGCTCGGACGAGCAACCGCGAGTTGCTCTTCGCTCTTGGAGGCACGGAGCCAGGCCCAAGAGCGAAAGGTCTTCTTGGTGGGGGAATCTGTAAACGCCACTATCCCCACTCTTTTACGGCTGCCGTTCTTGCCGTCGCTCTTGCCTTCGCTCGCAGCTACCCGCGGCTTCTCTTCGAGGGTAAGAGCAAAACTTGAACGGGCCTGCAGTAGAGCCTTCTCTTTATGTTAATCACATTATTATGTACTATTACATTATCATAAATCAATAAACTGCACTTATTTTCTAAGCGGTATCTAAACTGCTCCTTTGAACAGAGACCACAGACGATTTGTGCCATTCGAAATATAATACATGGTGATCGCTGATCTTAGGAACAGATGCCTACCACCGAACATTTACATTCGTGTAAAATGATTCATCGGTACCCAGTGAATTATACAGGCTGTTCGCCTACTGATGTCGACTATGTCTTTTAGGAGATGATTCTACATGCCAAAATAAGACAAAAATATAGAATAAAATTTTTTGGTATCGGCCTTCGTTTTTGAGAAAATTCAAGGTAAATTTTCTTGGAAGCGAAGCGCGATATTAAAAAAATTTATTTTGTATTTTCGTCTTATTTTGGCCTGTAGAATACTCCTGTAAAATAAAACAGAGGTGTACAAAGAGCAGGCGAAGAACTCTCCGATTCTAAGCGCCTTGTCACAGTCGATACCCAGAATCACAAAGAGTTCTCCAGCTACGACTTCGGTTCTTTGTGCACCTCCACTCAAAAAGGATGACTATCAGCAGTCGAATACCCTGTATACAAATACACGGTGATTGATCACTCTAAGAACATATGCTTCACCGTGCATTTGTGTTTATTCGGTGCATTTCATCACTGGTCGGTGTAGAATAATGCCCTGTTAAGGGGGTAGACACGGGTAATGCAGCGCGCTGTATACCAACACAATCTTGCCCGAAACATGGGTTTGGGAAATTACGTTGTTTGTCCTTATATGAGCAGATTTTGGGCTGGGCGAGGCCTCATTCGAAAGAGGAAGGTTCAGTGCAGCGCGCTCTGGTCATGGTTCGACGAGATTGTGTTGATATCTAATAATATGAGTGTTCAAAGTAGAGCAAAAGTCGACAAAATACACCCGCAAGAATCCAAGTATTTTTTGGTCACTAAAAGAGTTTTGTGACCCAAACGATGACCAGAGCGCGCTGCATTGAACCTTCCTCTTTCGAATGAGACCTCACCCAGCCCAAAATCTGGTCATATAAGGACAAACAACGTAATTTCGCGACTACATACCCAAATACGAGTTCCGCCATATTGGCGATAATACAGAGCGAGTCACGTGACAAATTTAGTTGAGCTAGTGGATATGAGATGGCGCCTACTCGGGAGGACTGTAGGGATTTGTCCTGGTGAATATCTTAGTAACGGACCCTACCTCCGTTAGGGCACATGCCCCTTGATGTAGGAAGGATAATGAAGTACTCGTTGGTTAACGATAAAGAAATACTGTATATTCTGAGGTTAGGCTTGCCTCGTGTCCGGTTAGCGAGTGGAGTCTCTCCATTCTCTCTAGACCGAGTGAGTGGGGGTCTCCCCACTCTTCCCTCTCGGGAGGGGGAAACAGCGCTCCCTACATACTCCCCCCCGAGTGTTAACGTTACATGGTCTGATCACATTGGTTCTTTCAGTCTTACATCTTTGGTTCCTTTTTCAGGTACATCGCTCTTCAAGCTATTACATTATAACTTACACTTATTCCTTATGCTATTACATCAATCGCGTTACACCCCAGTTGGCGGAGAAAAGGCTACTTTCTTTCTAGCATACATTTTAAGGGTCGAACGCTGGTCGCCGGTCCCACTGCTCGGGCCCGATGTTACCTTCGAGGTATTACCAGCTATGTCCTCCGGTACGAAATACGCCGGTTTAATATTCTCCGTGGACACACTGCGCGGTGCCCCATTCACCTCAATGGTGTATACGCGGTCAGATTCGCGGCTTAGGACCTTATGCGGGCCCGTGTACGGTCGCTCGAGCGGTTTCCTCACCGCACCCGTGCGGAGGAAGACATGTGAGCACGAGCTCAAGTCTGAAAAGAAGAACGCACGCTTCTTGTATTTCAGCGCTACCGGAACCGGACGGATCTGTCGCATAAACTCACGGAATTCCTCCAGAAACGGTCGTGGTTCCGGCGTAAAATCCTCAGGGAGGAAGAATTCGCCCGGAATTCGCATGGTTGTGCCGTATACATATTCTGACGGAGACGCGTTCGTGTCTAAACGAACCTGATTACGGAGACCTAAAAGTACCGTCGAGAGGCTTCGCGACCAATCCCGTTCCGTATGGCACATTAATGCTGCCTTCAGCGTCCTATGCCACCTCTCGACTAGCCCGTTCGCAGCCGGATGGTACGCTGTCGTACGAATTCGGTGACACCCAATGAGCGACAGGAGAGCATCGAACAATTTGCTCTCAAACTGGGCACCCTGATCGGTCGTCAGAATCTAGGGGGCCCCAAACCGCGATATCCTGTTATCGAACAATGCCCTCGCTACAGTTCTCGCCTCAATGTCTTTCAGCGGAACGGCCTCGGGCCAACGCGAAAATCTATCAATCATCGTCAATAAGTACTTAAATCCGCTGTCCTCGCACAAGGGACCCACGATGTCCATGTGGACATGATCAAAACGTGCATCCGGGGCAACAAACTGCGCCGGAAGCTGCTGGACGTGTCGCGAAACCTTGGATTGTTGGCATTGCACGCATTTATTGCACCAATCCTTTACATCACGGCACATGTTCGGCCACATATACCGCTGGCGAATAAGTCGATCCGTCGTCTTAGCGCCCGGGTGGGCGGAATTGTGAAACAGGTCGAAAACTCGCCTGCGCAGCGCCAGAGGTATATATGGGCGAATTGCCTCGCCGGAGATCTCACAAGCTAACGTCGTGTGTGACGGTCCCCACTGTATATGTTTCATTGAACACGGAACCTCTTTGGACGCACGGATCTTCTTGAGCTCGTCGTCGCAGTCCTGCGCCGCCGCGAGCTCATTCAACTCAATATCACAGGGCAAACGGATAGCTTCTATACGAGACAGCGGGTCCGCCACCACATTCTCAGCTCCCGGCAGGTATTCGATGCGCGTGGTGTACTGAGCTATGAACAAGAGCTGACGCACCTGGCGCGGTGACGCCTTGTCCGCGCGTTGCATAAACGCATAAATCAGTGGTTTGTGGTCTGTGACCACCACAAAATCTCGTCCATCAAGGAAGTATTTGAAGTACTTGATCGCCTCAAATATCGCGGTCAACTCTCGATCATAGGCACTGTACTTCAATTGGGGCGGAGAAAATTTTCGGGAGAAAAACGATAGGGGTCTCCATGAACCCTCAATTCGTTGTTCTAGCACAGCCCCCATCGCGAAGTCCGACACGTCCGTTACAACTCTGGTCTCCGCCCCGTTGCACGGGTGAGCCAGGAGTGCAGCGCGAGCTATTTCCGTCCTAATCCCCTCGAACGCACGCACAGCTTCTGACGACCACGCGACCTCGCGCTTATCCTTTTTTCGCGATTCAGGCAGGTATTCATTGAGCGGGGCCTGTGCCTCAGCCGCGTGGGGAATGCTTCTACGGTAAAAATTTACTGCACCCAAAAATCGGCGCAACTCCTCCACGGTACGCGGTCTCGGAAAGTTAACAATCGCCTCGACCTTGTAGGGTGTGGGCCTAATGCCATCCCGGCCAACAATATAGCCCAAGAACTGGATCTCCGGTAGGCCAAGTCGGCACTTATTTACATTCAAACGCAAGTGAAATTGCTTAAGTCTTTCAAAAACAACGCGAAGATGCTCCTCGTGCTCTTCTGGCGACGAAGATGCAACGAGGATGTCATCAAGGAATGCGAATACGAAATCGAGATCCGCGAGAGCCCGGTGTATGTACCGTTGGAAGGTTTGGCCCGCGTTACGCAGACCGAAGGTCATGATCTTAAATTCAAACAAACCGAATGGCGTTATCACAGCGGTCTTTTCGATATCCGACGGAGCGAGGGGAATTTGGTGGAATGCCTTGTGCAAATCCAAGGCTGAAAATATTTTTTTTTCGTGGAGATTCGAAGTGAAATCCTGCAAGTGGGGTATCGGATACCTGTCCGGAATGGTCACAAAGTTTAGCCGGCGATAGTCGCCACATATCCTCCACTCACCTTCTCCTTTAGGCTCAAGGTGGATAGGACTTGCCCACGGACTACGCGATGGGCGGCAAATCCCAGCCCTGCACATCGCTCTAAACTCTCTCTTAGCCGCAGCCAACTTAGCGGGCGAAAGAAGCCTCGGACGCTCGGCCACCGGGGGTCCCGTCGTCTGTATGTGGTGTACGACATCGCAGAATTCCCAGGCGACCTGCTGCGACATCCCCGTAATTTCCGGGTAATCGGCCAGTATACGCGTATATTTACACTCTGCGGATCTACACATCAAGCTGACCGCAGGAAATGAGGAGTGTCCCCTAACACCGAGAGAATACACGGACGTAAGGGTATCGACTAGACGGCGCCTCCTAAGATCTACCACCAGACCGTAATGCGCGAGGATGTCGGCTCCTATTGTGGGATATGGAACGTTGGCAATACAAAAATTCCAACTAATTTCCCGGCGAAGACCCAGATTTAAAACGCATCGCTTCTCGCCATAAGTATCGACCCGTGAGTCATTGGCCGCGTACAGCCTAAAGTCCGTCGGCTTACGCTTTGTTTTATCCCCAACCGGCAAAAGCGAGATATCCGCACCGGAGTCTATTAGAAAACTCACACCCGAAATCCGGTCGCGGACCTTAAGGCGGTTTCCCATTTCGCGGCCTTCCCCGACCGCCGCCACGAGGGGAAGACTATCTAGTTTTCCGCCGGCTTATATTTACAGACCGACGGGTCGGCACACACATGCGCCTTATCACCGAATTTTTTGTGCTTCCAGCACAAGCCCGAATCGTGCTTAGCACCGCCCGAACCGCTTTTCGCGCTGCCCGAACGCTCACGGTTTTTCCGAAAACTTGAGCGCGATCTCGAGACGAGCTTCTCAACAGCTCCGGACAATTTGTTAACCTTCACATTAAGTGCAGCGAGATCCGACACTACGCGCTCGATGGACGTTCCCGCAGGCGGCGGAGTATTTGATTCCCCGACCGCAAATACCGATCTCTCCGTTTTCGATACTATCGCCTCAACGACCTGGTCGGCCAACTCCGCCAGCTTTTGCAGGTCGGTAATGTTCGCCGCGGCAAGAATCCCCCTGCAATGCGCAGGCAGGTGTTCCAAAAACACGGTTTTAATGACGGCGTCGTCGCAACCGCTATCGTTCAGGTTCCTTAATCGGCAGAGTATCTGTGAGGGCTTCCCGTCGGCAAGCACCTCACCTTTCAGCAGTTTCCTAAGTCGGCTCTCCGCAGAGCTAGAATACGCGGCGATGATGCGTTCCTTTATACGATCGTACTGCTCGTCACCGACGGGATTAGAAATTAAATCTTTAATGCACGCCACTATCTCAAAGTCTAACGAGGCGACAACTAAATCGGCCTTGGTGGCCTGTTTGACTATGTTTGCATTCCGGCACGATGCATCAACTTGGAGAAACCATAGCGCCGGGTCATCCTTAAAAAATGGAGGAATTTTCGGTAGGCGGTATGAATCAGTACGCGGTCCCGCCGGCATGGCGGTCGCCGCGCTGCTCGCGCCTAACTCGGTTCGCAGCTGCGTTACAGTCGCCTGTAATTCGGCCAATGCCTGCTCGCTCATTGTTAGCGCTATGGTACGGTCCTATCTACCGATTTTATAATATTTACACTATATACAAGAGCTACGGCGATTAGACACTCGCGGACACACGCTCATCACTACGCACGTAGTTCGCCACGCCACCGCGATTGCGTCGCACGACAAGATGGCCGCTACCGCTTTACCTTTCCCAGCCGACGCCACGTGGTAAAAGCTTCTCTAGAACGTCGTCCCCAGGAATGCTGCAGCTCCCCTGGCTGTCCTTCTGAAGACCACACTGCTCCTGGGGGCTGCTGATGTGTAGATCCGGTAGAACCGCTGAATGCAGCGTGTGTCGGGGCGAGGGGCAGCGTCCTGGCTGCACCTCGACTTCCTCGACGGCGATTATGGACGCCTGGCGATCTGCTATTGAAGACGGGGTTCGAGCGTGGGCGCCACCAGATTCAGCCCACGTCCCGCTAGCTGCAAGTCTCCTCTGGGCGGCTGATTGCAAATTCCACGATGCTAAGGGCAATGGCGGATGCCTCGTGGTGTCTGCAGCCAGTTGTCGAGTCCTTCTTCTTCCCGCAATGACGACTGCTTCGACCATCACGTCGGGGTCACCAATGTAGGGATTTGTCCTGGTGAATATCTTAGTAACGGACCCTACCTCCGTTAGGGCACATGCCCCTTGATGTAGGAAGGATAGTGAAGTACTCGTTGGTTAACGGTAAAGAAATACTGTATATTCTGAGGGTAGGCTTGCCTCGTGTCCGGTTAGCGAGTGGAGTCTCTCCATTCTCTCTAGACCGAGTGAGTGGGGGTCTCCCCACTCTCTAGACCGAGTGAGTGGGGGTCTCCCCATTCTTCCCTCGCGGGAGGGGGAAACAACGCTCCCTACAGGACTGCCGACGTGGAATCATAGCAAAACTGAAGCGTTAGCTGGATACACAAGCCACAGTAAAAGCGTGATGCAGTCAATGTATGAATTTTCGTACGATTGTAGGTTAGGTTATATGCATTTTAGGCATATAACTGTTGGGAACTGTGTACATTTACTAAATTAACGCTTTTATTGTAACACATACATCACTTGAAATCGCTGTCGAATTTATGTTATAATTATATGGCCACATTATTTAAAATAAAAAAAGAGATTGGAACTTTTTACTAATACTGGAAATATTGATTTACTGATATCATATTTTCAGAATGTGGAAGTTACAGCAATTATTTGCAATTATTGCTCTTATTATTATTCTTCCGACTATTGTATATAACATACAACAAGGAAAAGTCTCCAAATCAGTCAACAGTTGACTCCCTGATTTTTTTTTTGTAATTCTTTACGGTCCTATGCAGAGATGGGCATTATTTAAATAAAAGAATATACTTCCGAATGGCCCCAGTGACTGATCGACACGAGGTTTGGGGTAGGGTGTGTGTACCCTAAATCTAAAATTCTATTTAGCTTCGGGTATTTATTAGTTTCCTTTGTTTATTCGAAGGCCTTTCATCTTGGGTTTCGAATAATTTTTCATGTTTCATTATTTCTTTATCCTAAGGTCGTATTCAGATATATTGGCCGGTCAATTCGTTTTCGCGAACAGCGATTGAGGAGTATGGTGGGGTAACGGGAATGCTGCTGGGCTCCGTCTGAACGTAGCCGTGTGGCTGTTATGACCAATACGAGATGAAGCTATCGAGAAAGAATTAATGTTCAGACCAATAAAGCTCCTGAATTTTTTCGGAACTAAGGCACACCTATATCTTCTGATGTGTATTTCTATGCTGACAGCTCGGTTTGGCCTATACACACCAGAAGCTTGGCGCTAAACCCATCACTTCTGGCTCACTCTTGTTCTGCGAAGGCGAGAATGAGATGGAACGAGAGCGAGTCAGAAAACGTTGCAAACAGGACTACCGAGGCACGCAAGCGGTACCTATGGTGGGAGAATACGCGTTACGAAACGCACCGGCCAGGGATACCAGATCAAGCATGATCTTTTGCCGAAGATTTCAATTTCGTGGAGGATTGGAGTGGGGAATGTGAGAAAAAAAGGGGCGACGAAAAAAACAGGCATCTAAAATTCATTATAATAATGACTTCTTATAAAGGAGTAATAATAATAATAATAATAATAATAATAATAATAATAATAATAATAATAATGATAATAATAATAATAATAATAAAAGTATTATGAATAGTTATTAGAATTTGTTACAGATTTTAATAGATTTCTATTTTGTTTATGGCACGCTGCAACATACTCTCTATGGTGCCGGAGATTTTTATTGTGCCCGCCTGAGGCCGGAGACAACGGTTCAAAACCCGAGACTCCGGCTGAATGCCGAAGATCTGGCAACCCTGGCACCGGCCAATATATCTGAATGTAACGGCGTTGAGCCCGTATCATGAACGCAGCCTCAATTCCGAGACTGAGTTTCTCGCTTCTTTCTGGCCGAAGGGGGGAGCGGGATGGAACGCTTTGCGTGCGCGACGGACGCGAGCGCTCAGATGGAATCGTGACTGTTCGACGCATGCGCGCCACGGTCAGATAGCCAGGCAC
The DNA here is from genome assembly GCA_951215215.1 of Andrena trimmerana. Taxonomy (NCBI): domain Eukaryota; kingdom Metazoa; phylum Arthropoda; class Insecta; order Hymenoptera; family Andrenidae; genus Andrena; species Andrena trimmerana. The sequence goes on along the minus strand of OX578063.1, from coordinate 12,237,596 downwards.
GGCACGAGTCTTTTTTGCGCCATAACCGAGCTTGCCAAATTCCACCATTTATTATAAAACATTTAATTGAGCTTCTTCATGACCTTACTCTAAACTTTTACTGGTAGTTTAAAACCGTTGTAATATAATTTGTAGTATTTCATTTAAAAATTTATTTTCAACAATGCCAACAATGAAAAGGCCATTTTGCGCCTCTTGTCAACTTTACGCCCTAGCAGTTGCCTAATTTTACAGAGTAAAACCCGCTGGTTTCGAGCGTCGAAGCCCACGAAACTCAGCGAGACACATGATTGTTGGCGAGCATCGCGTTTGACGACTCTAGCTAGAGAATCATCCCGTATAAATGCTAAGAAACGATAGTGTGAAGCGGCGTGCGTTTCAACTGCACATTGACAATATCGTAGATTCTAGGGCCTACAATATTAGCTCCGTAATACGATGTTCTTCACCAGAGCACTGCATTACTGATGAAAATGATGCCAAACATGGAGCAATTCGGCCTATTTTTAGTGAACGTAGTGTGTGTCCTAATCATGTATTCATAAATAAAAATAGACCAAAATGCTCTGCGTCTCGACTCATGTTCGTGGACATAAACTCACCAATCCATCGGTGGTAACACTCTTATCAAGGTGTAATGAGAAATATGAACATTTTCGTATTCAGTACTGGATGACTCAAGTCGCCGTCGACCGAGGGTCTCTCGCTGGTGCGCTATTTCACTCGCACTCGATTTACGTCGTTCAATCTCCTTGTCAAGCGGTTTAGACGAGGGCCCTGATAAATGTGAATTTATTTGGGAAACCAAAGTCGCGTCATTCGTGACACCTACTCGCGAACAGATATATGTATGTACAAGAAAAAGCAATTCAATTTCCCGATGACTTGAAGCGACATTTCAATAGGTAAATGCATGAAAAGGTGGGATCAGGAATTCCCAACCAAGTGATGCATATGAAAGAACTGGCGATATTCAACAATAGTTTGTCGTCTAAATTTTACAAGTATTTGTTTGACATGAATATAAAGTTTGTCAGTCTTTCTCGATTTGAGTTCTATATAAGGCTGACTTTCCTTCGCCATGAAAAGTCCCCTCTTGTGCTGCACGCTGGCAAGAAATCGACGCTCGAAACCAGCGGGGCCATACAATGTTGCGCGCTAAGCAGTGACAAATCTGCAGTTCTGCATTTCTAATCAGATCTTTGCGAAAGTGACGTCAATCGATTCCTCATGTTTTCTCGATCAAATTGGCCCCAAAAATAATATAATTCGGACGAAAATTAAGGAAATTACGTGAAAAATTGTTTGCAGAATTTCCCGTTGTCAATGTGCAATTGTTTGCCCGTTTCTTTAAAAATAGTCCGATTTAAATTATTTTCGGTCAATTTAATCGGGAGAATGCCAGGAATCCATTTGTGCCACTTTCATATTGATACGATGAAAAATAAACAAATTCTGTTTCTTTATAATCGATGACACATCGCTGGGCACGGCGATCTCGCGCGGCTCGGGACACAAAGGTTCTCGTCGGTTATTCGAACTTCTAAGATCGTATTCAGATTTATTGGCCGGTGAGTTTCGTAAGGGTGTGCGGTTACCCGATTTTTCGGGCTCGGGACTAGAGCTGTTCAAGTACCCGGAAAAAGCAAGCCGAGCCTGGCTCGGTTTTTCAAACCGAGCCGAGCCGGGTACCCGAATGAACCGAGCGGCTCGGATAGAACCAAGTACTTGAATTTTTCCAAGCAGCCCGAAAGAAACCGGGCGGCTTGAAAAGTAAGCGAGCGGGCCGTAAGAAAACCGGGTGGCTTGGAAAGAAACGAACGGTCCGAATGAAAGTCGAGCAGACCGCTCGTTTCTTTTCAAGTCACCCGGTTTTCTTACGGCCCGCTCGCTTACTTTTCAAGCCGCCCGGTTTCTTTCGGGCTGCTTGGAAAAATTCAAGTACTTGGTTCTATCCGAGCCGCTCGGTTCCTTCGGGTAACCGGCTCGGCTTGGAAACCGAGTCCCGGATTGGTTCGGATTTCAAGCTACCCGAATATTCAAGTACTCGTACAGCTCTACTCGGGACGGGCCGGCAACTCTCGGGCGGGATCGGGCGGGGTCCCGATACTTTCGTATTGCTCGAGATCCCGACAGTTTCAGGACCCCGAGACTCGATTCGGGCTACAAGCATAGCCGCCATGAGCGGACAATTTGATTTCAGGTCGGCTCGGCAAAACTCGGACGCGATCGGACGATATCGTTACCAGTAATAGATTAAAATTATTACCTGAGAACATAAAAAAAATATGTTTCTTACACGTTATTTTGAAATAATAAAATATTCGCCTCCTGTATATTGTTGTTTTTATGAAACATCCAGGAAATATTCCTTTTTGTATGCTTATAGTTCGTACGTTTTCTATTTTAAATCTGAACCTATCCGGAAAAAGATAATACCCTATATATTCCCTTTACATAAAGTACTAAGTGTGAAGTATATTTTATTCAGATTTTAAAATATTGTCGATATAAAAATAGTCTTCTTTCCAAGTTCTGAACATGGTATTTATTTAAGTACGTATATGGACGTATTCAGTATTCACAGACTATTTGGTAGCAATGAAAATACATATATATGTAAATAAATAATAAGATACAAATTATGATTTAACAGGAGACAGAAAGGTAAAAACTTATCACTCTGGTATCGATATAAATGATATACATAATTTTTTCCGTCTCGGTACCCCCGTAATAGCTGGCTTTCGAGCCGATCGCGTCCGAGTTTTGCCGAGCCGACCTGAAATCAAATTGTCCGCTCATGGCGTCTATGCTTGTACACTGCATTCCATATAAGAGCATACCGACGCCCCTACCGATTTGCGATCGATCTGCGCAGCTCCCACTACTACCCACAATTTGAACCGCATGCGATTGGTCGTGGTAATTTCCAAGGAATAACTGTTACATCCCAAACGCGGGACCTGACCGTTGTCAACGTAAACAGTGGACGAATAGTTAACAGAGAGAGTAAGTAGAGGGCCGTGCGACGGAGAAAAACATAGGAGTCGAGCGTAGCAACGCCACCCGAGGGTCGTGCCTGCGCGAAATCGGTATGCTCTAATGTGGAATGCAGTGTAGCCCGAATCGAGTCTCGGGGTCCCGAAACTGTCAGGATCTCGAGCAATACGAAAGTATCGGGACCCTGCCCGATCCCGCCCGAAATTTTCCGACCCGTTCCGAGGGCCGAGAGTTCGAGCCGCGGGATGATCCGCACACTCCTATTCGAAACGCGTATTCTCTCGTCGACGCAGAACACGAGTGAGCCAGAATTGGTGGGGATAGCGTCAAGCTTCTGTCATGTATAGGCCAAACCGAGCTGCAGCGTAGAAATACACGCATCAGAATAGGTGTGCCTTAGGCCTTAGCTCCGAAAAAATTCAGGAGCTTTATTGGTCAGAACATTGATTCTTTCTCGATAGTTTCATATCGTATTGGTCTACGCATAACTTTGTGACGCACACAATTACATATGTACTACGCTGACAATAAAAATAAATAACAGCCACACGGCTACGTTCAGACGGGGCCGAGCAGCATTCCCGTTACCCTACCATACCCTTCGGTGGCTAGGGAACTCCAACTGACAAATCCACGATCGTCAGATGGTGATGGCTGATTTCTCCTCGATCGCTGTTCGCGAAAACGAATCGACCGGCCAATATATTTGAATACGACCTTAGGATAAAGATATAATCAAAGATGAAAAATTATTCGAAGCCAAAGATGAAAGGCCTTCGAATAAACAAAGGAAACTAATAAATACCCGAAGTTAAATAGAATTTTAGATTTAGGGTACACACACCCACCCTCCAATCCTCGTGTCGATCGGCCACTGGGGCCATTCGGAAGTATATTCTTTTAATTAAATAATGCCTATCTCTGCATAGGAGCGTAAAGAATTCAAAAAAAATTCAAGGAGCCAACTGTTGACCGATTTGGAGACTTTTCCTTGTTATATGTTATATACAATAGTCGGAAGAATAATAATAAAAGCAAAATTTGAAATAATTGCTGTAACTTCCACATTCCGAAAATATGATATCAGTAAATCACTACTTCCAGTGTTATTAAAAAATTCCAATCTCTTTTTTTATTTGAAATAATGTGGCCATATAATTATAAAATATATTCGGCAGCGGTGAAGTATGTGTTACGGTAAAACCGTTAATTTAGTAAATGCAGACAATTCCCAGCAGTTCCTAGTCAATGTATGCCTAAAATGCATATAACCTAACCTAAAGTCGTCCGCAAATGTATGCAATGACTGCATCACGCTTTTACTGTGGCTTGTATATCCAGCTAACGCTTCAGTTTTACTATGATTCCACGTTGGCAGTCCTCCCGAGTAGGCGCCATCTCGTGTCCACTAGCTCAACTAAATTTGTCACGTGACTTGCTCTGTATTATCGCCAATATGGCGGAACTCGTATTTGGGAATGCAATCACGGGGATACGTTTTTCGTCCTTATATGAACAGATTTTACGCTGGGCGAGGTCTCATTCGAAAGAGGAAGGTTCAATGCACAGCGCTCTGGTCATCGTTTGAGTCAGAAAACTCTTTTAGTGACCTAAAAATGCTTGGATTCATGCGAATGTATTTTGTCAACTTTTGCTCTACTTTGAACACTCGTATTATTAGATATCAACACAATTTCGTCGAACCATGACCAGAGCGCTGTGCACTGAACCTTCCTCTTTCGAATGAGACCTCATCCAGCCCAAAATTTGCTCATATAAGGACGAAAAACGTATCCCCCCAAACCCATGTTTCGGGCACATTATGTCGGTATTACAGCGCGCTGCATTACCCGTGTCTACCCCCTTAAGGCGATATCTACTGAGCATAATCATTGTTTTCCATTACAATTGCGAACCTACAATCAATGAACAATAATAACATCCTGAGTTTCCGAATAAAATCTTCTTCTTTTAAAAGCAATAACACTAAGTGTTTCTAATAAAAGTCCATCCTTTCTTTACAATACTCGCAAAATTTACAAGTATCATGTGCAGGGCTTCAAACCGTTATTATAAAGATTTAGGTTCTTGAAAGAGTTATGAAGAACCTTTATTCTGAATAACCGTTATAAAGAATCTAAATATCAGATTATATGAGTTTAAGTTACGGTTCCTATATAGCTCTATAACTTTTATTTTTTAGGTTCTATATAAGTTCCAAAACAATTATAGAACTGATTTAATAACTTTTATTTTTTAGCTTCTACATAAGTTCCAAAGCGGTTATAGAACCGATTCTTGTAACGATTGTGCAGAATTGTATAGCGAATGAAATTACAACATATTACAACTATAGACTACTGTGTATAACCAAATTGTTTAAAAATTATTATAAATAAGTAAGTACATATATATATTATGTACATATTTGTAGATACATGTACAATTATCTTGTAATATGAAGTGTGAGTTAATATAAATGTTTGGTTGTTATACCGATGAAGGTCTAGCTCACCGATTTGAATGATATTTTCATGTTGTCAGAATCATGGTCCTGATGGTGAGGTGACGCCTAATTGAAAAAATGAATTTGACAAATAACAGTTTCGATCTATGGTATTAAATATTTATTGCACTTTTTAAGTTCCTGCTTGTGGTAGCTTTGGCATATTTAGGCGGATTAATAATATGTCTTCTATAATGTCCGGCTTCATTGACGAACGGTGGGAGGACAAGATAAACTTTAACGCCGAAAATAAGCGTTCCACACGTACTTGTGTTGGCGGAATTGCTATTAATTGTATACGCATGTACAAATGAGTATATAATATATATTTACTTACTTGTTTATAATAATTTTTAAACAATTTGGTTATACACAGTAGTCATAGTAGACATCAAAATAATAAAATTGCACTAAAATGTAAAAAATAATTTTTACTCTTATTTAATCTACGACTCTCATATTTCCACAGTGCAAATGATGGGGCACCAATTTAAAAAATATGAGACTTGTAGATTAAATAAGGGAAAAAATTATTTTTTTACTTTTTAGTGCAACTTTATTTTTTTGAAGACGGTTTTAATTTTTAAAATTTATTTTTTATTTTTAACATTTTAGTTTTATATATATTGTCACAACATGCTGAGGAGATATGCGCGTGCGTACATAAAATAATAATAATTAGGTGACAATAGTCTTTATTATTAACCAGAACTGGCAAAATATTAGACCAATGTTGATGCAGTGAAAGATGGGACCACCGGGTCATCGCCCTCTTTCGAATAAAAAAAAAGATCATCAAAATCCACCCATATGCTGGGGAGATATGCGGGGACAAACATATAAAGAAACTATTATTAACTATAACTGGCAAAATATTGGGCCAATATTGATTCAGTGTAGGATGGGACCACCGAGGCATCGCCCTCTTTCGAATAAAAAAAAGATCATCAAAATCGATCCATATGGTGAGGAGTTGAGCGGGGACAAACATAAAAAAAAAATACAAACGGGTCGAATCTATAACCTCCTTCTTTTTGCAAAAAAAATATATACAAACGAGTCGAATCTATAACCACCTCCATTTTGAAGTCGGATAAAAAATAAAAATTACAGGAATTTTTATGAGCCGAGGTGACAACATCGTTTATCATCTCGCACGCCGAGCGTCGGCGCCTATGATCTTGCTCCTCGTGTTTTTTTCACGATGGAGTCAAGCGAGAATTCCAGGAATTAACAATCTCGTTAATATTCAATCGGCAGACCCGCACGCTCAATATTAACGAGGCATTACTGTTTATCGAGACCATAATGGATTTTCAGGTGGACCTAGGATGTTGGACATACAACAGTATATTTTAATACATAATTATCAAGATTAATATTTATATTTGCATTGTTAAATCTTGGAATTGTTTAAAGTGTAAAGACATCGACATAAACAGAAATACGAGAAGCAAAAAACAATGTTGGCATGAATATTAATAAGCAAATGGATTTGTCCTCAAATAATGTACAATACACATAAATATTTACTTATTTTGTTTCAGATATTAGAAGGCAATTTTACCTTCTATGATCAAGATGACCGTAGGCAAAATTTTAACATGGATATCATATTCTCTCATTTTGAGCGAGTGCCACAATCGAAAGGGACACGACGAGGATGGGTCGAAGTTAATACGAATCAATGGCGACGTGATCCTCGGTGGAATCTTCCCCATGCACGAGCAGGTAAATTTTCAACGAATCTTAAAGTAGATTGCCTCAAATTGATATAGGTACAGACGGGAGATTCCAGTGTATTCATAACTTCATTGTGCTAGCAAATTTCATTACTTGCTAACTCCAGTCAACGGGAATTAAATCACTTCCTGAATTCCTCTAACTTAGAAACTTCTACCAATTTCAGTTGCAAGAAATAAAAGTTTCAGAAATATAAAGTTATGGTAAGATAGGTACATACCTATGTATATTCAAGGATTAGATCAAGTAAATGGTATCTAGAGACGCGGTAGCGTCTCGACGCCAAGTACATGTTCCGACACCCTGTATATGTCGACTGTCGCTACCGCTATCATTTACTCATCGCCCGGCTAATCCAACCTTACCTGAAACTTATTTCATTAATATCTCATCACGCCTGCAATATTTTCTAAATTTAAAGGCATTTTTCTTATTTAAACCGCATATAAGCTTTCGGATAAGACCAAATTCAATAAAATCGGTCCACGAATGACAGAGATATCGTAATATCGTCTCATGGATCATTCGGAAACGGTAAGATTTTTCTTCTGATTCTCCAACCAAATTTTCGTCAACATAATACGTATACTACGCGTTACACGCACACCTTCAGCCAACACGAATAATACATGTTTCGTTGGTCAATCGTTATCTTCACTATGCAATCTATTCCAAATTTTGACAGCTTACAGTCAGGTTATAGCCTGACGAGTGTCAAATAAGGTTGGTTGTCAAATTTTGAGATGCCACGTGGTTTTACAAATATGTATCGTTGTACCATTGAAATGCAACCAAAATGCAGTCTCAAACACAAGGTAAGTTGGCCAAATTTGAATTGCGTCCTGTTTGTATATCATAAATAAATATAACTCATAACTACAAATTCAAACGACTTGAAATCAGCCTGTAACCACAAATCAAATCAATTCAATGGATATGCAATCAGCATATAACCACAATCCAGTATTACTTTTTAATTAAATATTATTATATTTTTTAAAATAAGCGTTTTTAACATACACTTTGCGGCTTCGCTAGAGTTTTCTGAAATTATATTTTAAGTCTCATAACAATCCGTTGATATTTCATCAAGTTATTGCAATTTATGTTTAAAGAAATATTGACTTTGGACGATGAGAAATATTTTGTTTATAATTTTTAGTTCGACTGGATAAACAAACTGTAAATAGAAAACATGTGTGTTGTGATGAGATTCACAACACTATTTTTTAAAATACAGATTAACAACATTTAATTTTCCAATCCTTTTTAGCGTTAGAACAATAATTTTTCGCATTTTCGAGCGCTAGTCCCCTTATTGCATCCGACCCTTCATTATTGTATTGCACGTTAAAAAAACTATATCGAAATTGATCCATTAGTTCCAGATTGTAAGTGATAAAGTAACTCTAAAGTAAGGTAAGGTGACAGCGTAAATATTTTATACATATACCTACGTAGAGAAAAGGGGAGAAGACGAAGAACAGAAGTGAAAAAGATAATTTTCATTCGTTACTTTGTAGGAAATAAATTTATAATCGATTTCGACACAACATTGAAGCATTAATGAATAAAATTGTTTGATCTGTAACCTCTTTGATACTGCAGAGCGTAGAAGTAAGTAATTCATCCCCATAAAAAACTTAAAAAAGAAAACAAATATTTAAAAAGAGTATTATCAAATAAATAAAAAAATAGAAGATAATCATATAATATTAAAAATTATCTGAAGTCATTCCCTATGCAAATTATCTTTGTAAAAAGAAGTGAGATCCCCATAAAAAACTTCAAGTAAAAAAATTACGTCAAATACAGGAAAAAAAACAAAAGTAGAAGATAATAATAATTACAATGTAAAAAAAGATGTGAAATCAAAATGAGCTGCAAATACATAAAGGTGCTTTCCCGCAGCGTGCAAAGGCGACACTGTGTAACACAATAAAAGACAAAAAAAGATGTCCGCGGCCTGGAAGTCAAATACCTGGCGTGGCCAGGCAAGGTATTCTGAGATCATCAATACTCATACCTTCTCCCTCGCAGGCTTTCAGATAATTTATCCATTTCAAAATCAGACAATATGAGTACATTTTCATTATATTGCGTTTTAAAATAATTGTAAGATCATTTATCGACACCGATACCTTTCCTCTCACAAGCTTTCACATAATTTCTCCATTTAAAACTCTGACAATATGAATACTCTTTCATTATTTTGCGTTTTAAATAATTCTTATGCATCGACACCTTGACCTTGCCTGGCTGCGCCAAGTATTTGACTTCCAGGCCGCGGACATCTTTTTTTGTCTTTTATTGTGTTACACAGTGTCGCCTTTGCACGCTGCGGGAAAGCACCTTTATGTACTTGCAGCTCATTTTGATTTCACATATGTTTTTACTTTGTAATTATTATTATCTTCTGCTTTTTGTTTTTTTTTTATTTCATGTACTTGGCTTAATTATTTCACTTTTTTACTTTCTTTTACTTGTATAACTATTGACATTACTTATGAATATGGATCTTCACCACGAAAACAATGAAAAGAATCTTAACTTATATACATAATTAAATATTTTTTATTTAACAATTCTTTTTAACAAATAAGCACGCAAAAACATAATTTGTCCAAACTTTAGTCTCCTGATAAAGCGCTCTTAGACATTGCGCAACGTTGCAGCAATATTGCTATGTCCGCCTCCTGCAACGTATCGGGCAGTGGAGCCAAAAATATAAATAATGTCCGTGACGGATGCGACAAATTTGAATGGGTGCGGAATCATAGAAGTACAAAGCCCGTATTTAACATTTTCTCACAGAAAATTTTATTCCCCCAAGGGGATTCGAACCGGCCACCTGTAGCATCGTAGGCGAACACTTTTTTTTTTATCATGAATAGGCGAACACTTTACCGCCGCAGCTACAACCACTGATTGATAAGACTGCTAACGTATACTCCTACCGTGCAAAACTTTAAACTCAAATTATTCAAAAACGAAGGCTCATTTTGACAAACTCCATTACCCATACTGCACACTCCGTTGCCCGAAGCTTGCAGGAAGGTTCCATGGGGGTTGCCGTGGGATGTTGCCTCGGTGCGGACATAGGAACCTTCCTTGAACATTCCAGCCATGTGGCGGTGGAACATTGCCACTTGGAACCTTCCTGCCAGCCTCATGAAACGTTCCGGCCATTCTCTGGCAATGGTCACGGTGCGTTCCGGTCTTTCTCTGGCAATGGTCACGGAGTGTTCAGGACATTCTCTGGCAATGGTCACGGAACGTTCAGGACATTCTCTGGCAATGGTCACGGAGCGCTCAGGACATTCTCTGGCAATGGTCACGGAGCGTTCAGGACATTCTCTGGCAATGGTCAGGCAACTTTTTGGACATTTTACAACAGAGGTTCCAGAATCGATTCTTTTATCGACTTTTCCCTAATTGATATCAATAATAATTATTGTAGGTGCAGATTACTGTATATGTACATTTTTTTTACAAAATCCTTATGGAAAAAGGAGAAACATTTATACACACCATTGATTTGTTAAATAAATCGGCTACACATTTTTTACATTCACACACACTATATTATTCAGAGTAGAAAGTTCAAAGTTTCTCCTGTAAATTAGGTTACGCTTTGTGTAGACGATATAAGGTCAATTGTTGTATGCTTTATGTAAACTATGGGACTATTCCCGTTTATAATAATAACAATAATAATAATAATAATAATAATAATAATAATAATAATAATAATAATAATAATAATAATAGAGTAAACCAACCAGTAATTGACCGCATACCAGTGAATGACCATTAGGCAAAGAAATGTAAATTATAAATTTAAAAAATACTATATGTTTATAAATGGAGTGTAGTTGCACTTTTAATATTCCATATTTTTAGTTATGCATATTAAACAAACATTAATAAGTACAATTCTTAATACAAGTATGCGGTCATTTACTGGGCTTCTCATTCAACAATTCGGTCATTCACTGGTTGGTTTACCCTAATAATAATGTCAAAACGAGCCTTCATTTTTTAATAATTTGAGTTTAAAGTTATGCACGGTAGGAGTTAAAGTTCGAATACGTAAGCAATCCTTTCAATCAATGGTTGTAGCTGCAGCGGTAAAGTGTTCGTCTACGGTGCTCGAGGTCATGGGTTCTCGAATCTTACCTGAGGTAAAAAAATTTTATATTTATTACTAATGACACACGGATGTGTTATACTGCTACGATTCTGCACACATTCATGTCCCCGTCGTGTCCCTCGCAGCACGGTATAAAATACTTATACTATCGATATTTTTATTTTTGGCCTTACTGTTCGGAACGCTCCGTGAACATTGCCAGAGAATGTCCTGAACGCCCCGTGAGCATTGCCAGAGAATGTCCGGAACGTTCCGTGGAATGTTCCACAAGGGCGGACATAGGATCCTTCATGGAACATTCCATCAATGTTACTGGAATGTTCCGTTGCTGCACCGGAACCTTCCTGCAACCATTGCTGGAACCTTCCTGCAATGGAGTGTGCTGTATGGGTAGGGTTTTGTAACACTATAAGTATGTGCTACAGCTTCCACACTGTGTCATTTTACACATTAAAATATACAGAGTGAGTCACCTAACATTTAAGCTTAAAAGATTGCTAGACAAAAAGAACAACATATTATACATGGTTGAATTTGTATTTTTATTGGCTATAACGTGACAGTAATGAAAATATATCATCCGATTACAAAAAACATTGATGATCTTGAAATTTCGAGAAACATAACCTTGAGAAAGAAAATCGTCCCCGTCAGAATAATTGTCTCCTATACTGAATTCATCCTAAGAAAAATCCTACGCCCAGACCGTTTTGTGACCGTTCTGCGCAGCCCCTACTACCGCCTACGGACCCGACGCAGGCGATTGACAGAGGTAACAGGCGGTAAGACGGAGAAAATCGTAGGCGGTTAAGTGGGGAATTGGACCAACCAGCGCCTCCTCAGAATCGTCCCTGCGCAGAATGGGATTTTTCTTAGGATGAATTCAGGATAGAACCAAACATTTTTCTTCCTTAGACATTTTCTCGTATCATTAAAAACAACGGCAATATTTTAGGTTTAAATATTTTTGGTTAAGCAACGTTGCGCAACATTTCAGGATCATTGCAGCAACATTACAGATAAGTTGCGGCAACATTGCAGGAACGTTGCCGCAATACTGACGCAACGTTGCATCAACATTATTCAAACGTTGCCGAATGTTGCCGTAACGGTGCAGGAATATGGCAGGAACGTTGCCGTGCAATATTGCAACACAACATTGATGCAACTATGCAGCAATATTGCACGGCAACGTCGCAGTACCGTTACATCGACATTGCGCTGCAACCATGCAACACTGCAAGGTTACTGTAACGATCCTGCAACGTTGCCGCCCCGAAGTGTGCTGTATGGGAATGTTGCTCGAGTAGTCATATGCCATTTGTAGATATTTCCTTTTTACTTTTTCTACTTGCAAATACCTTGATTCACATTTTTAGTTTTCTTTTGGATCAATGTTGGTTATTAATTTAAGTTTTTTTCACTAATAACGGAGTAGGTATCGATGGAATTAATGAATGCATATATGCGCTACATTGCTATACATAATTTATGGAATTACCGGTGAAAATTTGGCGTATTATCGGTAAAAATTTTAGGGTATTTCTCGCCATTTACCGGTAAACCGATAAATCGGTTTACCAGTATTGCAATCCCTAGTTCGTTCTCATGTACGACCAACGCGTAAATTTTATTGAAAAAATGAAAAAATTTTATTCTACTCTAATTCGAGAAATTTACTTTAATAAAATGTAATGTGTATGGCTGTGACAATATTTTTTCCCTCAAGTATTTCTCTAAATTTAATGTGTTTTATACTTCCCAATTGACCATCTTCAGATCTCAAAATAAATACCTTTTTTGAAACGCCCTGTATGAAACTGTATATTTTCTAAAAGGGACATTTGTTCAAATTGCTGGACTAACTGGACACAATTTTCGGGAAGGCCTGACTGACTTGAAGGGGCATTTCTCTCCACCTTACGCCACTCAATGTGTTAAACTAATTAAATATCACAAACTTGAGTTGGACAAAATAGAAGTCAAAAAGCTGTTAGTAACAAGTGCATAGAAATCGTTGAAATTTTTGAGTCTACTACGTTAATACGTTTCTTCCCATCAATTCATAATATTTCAATATGGTGGATCTGAAGATTGGGGTAGGGCAGGATAAAGTACTTATCCTTTGCTAGTTTAAAAATTGTTCCACTCTAAGAGCTGTACAGAATCGTCGCCAACTTATAGAATTAAAGTCTATGACATTGGATTATTTGGAAATGGAAACAGAACTTCGTTTTATGTGTGTTGTTCGGTAGTATTTGATGATATGGTACATGTAATATGAATCTGCGTAATTTGAGTTAAATTGTCGATCTGCGAGTTCGTAAACTTGGTGGAGCCGTTAAAGTAAATCTGTTTCGAGTGTCGATACAACCAAATTGATAGAAATTTGAGAAGATAACGATCCGAAGCCTCAACCACAGCGGCAACATCAGTCGGTGCCGCCGCTCGATGGTTTAATTTGCAATCTCGCCATACCTTTTCCAACTACTATACGAGCGTGGATACCTTAACACCCTGCCCGCGTTGGACCTTTATCATCGTAAATCTAAATATGCATTGAAATAAAAGTGTTTACTTGCTGTTAGTTGAGACTGTGAGACTATACATGATGCCCCATTTTATTCTTTTCACGCAAATATCTCCAAAGCTGATGCTTATTGAAATAAATATTTCAGGGGGAAGATAATCTGTATCGAAGGTAGCATACCATGGTCAGTACATTTTTGTTCTAGGTGAAGGCACATCAGACATTTCAAGCTTACCACTTGCCTTTTTATGGGAAAGCATATATTTTTTTTCATGGATGTATATTGTATAGCCTATAAAAAAATGAATTCATAAATTCATCTCAAGAACATGAATAATTTACGCCGAACTTTTTGACCATACACTGTCCCATTTTTAACAGACTTCAAAATGAAAGAGGTTCTCAGTTCGATGTGTATGTATGTTAGTATGTATTATAGATCGATTTTCGTGAAACTTATTGCATTTAGTTCAGCTTCAATCAATTTAGATCATGGAGAAAGAATTATCAAAATCATTTTTTTTAAGTGGACGCCCGATTTACACTGGCGCCTCAGCATTTTCACAGCGTAAATCGGGCGTGGACTTAAAAAAATTGAAAGTCATTGATTAAATAAGAAACAAATATTTGTTACTTTTCAGTGCATTTTTATTTTTTTGAAGTCGGTCCTAATTTTTTTTTTAATTCTTATAACTTCGTCGATGATACTTTCGCGATACAACTTTACATAAGGGAGAGTCGTGCAGTACCGACCGCTCTAACTTTTTTTATTATATCTTGGGGTAGAGTCGATAAAAATCAGAAATTCAAAAACGTGTTTGTAGTATAGATGGAACTTAGTAAGAGGAGGGAAATTATTTTTGTGAAATTTAACAATAAGAATTGATAGTTCGCAAAAGTAAAAAAGTTGTAATTTCTAGGAAACGAGAAATTGTCGTCCAGTACCGACCAACTATTAAATTAGTAGATTTTTAGGTCTAAATGATTAACAATGTTAATAAAAAGACATTTAATTAGTACAATACAAGATTTTTTCAAATTTTATTTGTACAAACTCGCAAATAATATATTTAATATTCGACGTGTGCCCAACCGTCACAGTCGGTACACTGCACCCAATCTTTGTCAAATGATCCCTTGCAAACAGAGATGGGCAAAATTTTTATTCAAATAAAATTTCGAATAAAAATTAATAAAAAATATTAACTATTGTTCGTCGAATAAATTCTCATCGAATGAACAAATTAACTTTATTCGTCGAATAATCTAAAGTTAAAGTAACTTTTATTTGATCCTTATTTACATAATTTTTTATTTAATTAATGCCCAACTCTGCTTGCAAATAACACACTGGATAACTTCTTCATTAAATCCCAGCTTCCTGTTTGTTAGGTTATCATACCTATCCTTATTTACTTTATTTTTCTACGGGAAAAGGTAGAAAGAAAGCTAAATGAACATCTTATAATTTAATCTGAGTTGCTAACAGATTGAACTTACAGATAAGAAAAATTTGGTCTCTACTGGTTGACAGAGTATGTTGGTCGGTACTGCACGACAGTTGGATGGTCGGTACTGTACGACAAACACGGGGAAACATTTTAGGTCATGGTATATTATGTACAAAAGAATATTGCAAAACTAGGACGTTTTATTAAACTTAATAGACTAGAGATAGTATATATAATAGAAGAAAATCATTTACTTACACGAGAAACAAAAGATCAGCTTTAATAAATAACTTTTAACCCACTGAATATCAACGTATACGTTTAATGCCTCACAACATCGAGAGCAATGGAGTAAACAATATGACCCCGAAATAGGTTATAAAGAATTGTGATTTTCATTGATTAATTCAAATAAAGTGCTAATATCTGATCAAAGAAGCGAGAACTAGCTTTGGTCGGTACTGTAAGCTGGTCGGTACTGCACGACTCTCCCCTATGCATTCTTATTCTACATATCACACACCTTCAAAAAGTTTATAGAAGGAAATTTATTTTTTTGAACCGGATAAAGCAGAGAGACCCGTTAATTGCATGCATATGGGTAGTTGCTTCGCTAAAACTAGCTATTAGAGTCGTAAAAGTAGACGAGATATACCTACGTACAGGGTGGTTTCAAATATATACACAGGAATTACTACGTGGTAAATTCAGGAAACAAATACAACCAAAAAAGTTTGAATAAAAATATATCCAGTATGACCTTGTTTCCAAACTATTAGTTAGTTAGGCTTGTATTAGTTTCTAACAACAATTTCCGCAAGTGTAGATAAGAAAGTTAGTATAGTATTGCTATTTATCTGTGACAATTTGACGGAACCGTGGACTCATTATTAATTCTTAAGCATAGTCACTTATTTTTGAACTGGAAGTTACAGTTTGTACTTTGTATTCAGACAAGCTAAGACGTTTATGTTGGAAATGGGTGCTATTAACACAATGGGGTGAAAATAGCTTACTCGAACAGTGAAATGGCAAAGATATGTATGCATCTTACGTATGGACTCGCTGAGTGTAATGTAGTGATTGCCACATATTTGCCCGTGGGAAAGTTTTTGAAACGACATTTACCCGATAGAAACATGTTCTAAAAAAAATGAGCCTTTTCTTTTTGAGTTTTGGAATATTTTTTATAAAAGTACGCACATGATTGTTGAAGCACAAAACAGACTAAGTAGAACATAGAAGCAAAGCCATATGAAACATAGCTACATATGTATAATTTTTTTTGTTATTAGACCCATAATTTTAGTAATTCCATAAATAGCATCAATGCCCCATTTGTAATGATGCCATTCTTGTTTCGAACTCAAAACCGGATCGGAATATGAATCGTGGATAATCTAATATTCTGGCACCTCATATGTTGTTTATTCAAGCCGATAACAATTGGACGTTTCGTATGGATTTTTCAATTTGATTATTTTTTCTGAATTTTGGTTTTTCAAAAATTTCATTTTACGTCAATAAATTTAGTAAAAAAACATGCAAAAGTACGAAGTTTCAAATTTTTATCTGCAAAACTATTAGTCCTCGATTTTCTCGTGAATGCGCTCCCTTTTGGAAAGTTCGGGCGTCGAACCCGAATGGTCCTTGGCTGCACTATTTCAAAACGTACGATTAAATGTTCATGAACTGCATCCAGGTCCTTTCACGTAGCACTTTACACGCCTGCATCTTAATTATTTTCTTCTCTTCCGTATCTTATTCGTAAAGATGAGATCTATAAAAAAAACATCGTTCGATGGCGGAATAAAAATCTCAACTCTAGGGTAACTCGGGGTAATATGCCACCGCGGGTAATATGCCACTTCTCAATATTTTTTTAAATAATGCACAGATGGCGTTATATTTGCACTAATTCCGTTCAATTTAGTGTAACTGCTAAGACGACAATAAATTTTGGCTTTTATCTTCTTTTATTTTCAATAAATCCTGATAAGTTATAAAATTATCGGCTTGATCTAATTTCATACTGTAACTAGAATGCAGATTATACATTTGTGTGAACAGTTATACAAAAAAGTAATGGATTATGATAAAGTATACTAACAAACGAATTTTATAACCTCTCAAACATCCGTTAAAACTATGTTCTTTGTGGAGAGATTTTCCATCCTTCTTTTTATGGCCGTTTGGAGTAATATGCCACATGTTTGTCGGTATAATATGCCACTTGTGTTTAAACTCTTATCTTTATAACTCTTTCTATTTAATGTCATCGAGTTGTTTTTTCGTATTAGAACCATGCCTAAGAAGTATGAAATAAAAAAAAAACCGAAAAAAAAGTATATAAAAACCGAAGAACAAATTTTGAGAATGTAGTAGATATTTCTTATGTCGATTCAACTGATGCAGAAAATGACAATTACTGTGCAATATGCGAACTCTATTATTATGATAAAAAAGGATCTAAATGTGACTGGGTGAAAACTACTTGTTGCAAAAAGTGGATTCATGAAGACTGCGTAGAGATTAGAGACTGTTTAGTTTGTAAGAAATAGCTATTTTTTCAAATTTATTTTACGTTTCATTGAGTTCAAATATTTGTTATTAGTTATTAATAGCTTAAATAGTTTAAAATATTGTTGATTCTCCAAAATTTGAGTGATTAGTTCGCACTTCATAGCTTGTGGCATATTACCTCAGACCTTGTGGCATATTCACCCACCACCTGGGTAATATGCCACTTTCGAGGACTTTTGTATTTGTACGTTTCTCATTGAACTATAAAAGTTACATATCTCTACTTATTAGTCAATACACAGAATTAGTAACACTTTCATATAGTTTTATCTTTTTCCCGGTATCTACTTATACTTGCGAGATATCGCATTTCAAAGTTAACTATGGCATATTACCCCGAGTTACCCTACTTCATCTGAAACAATAATTGAAACCTTTGATATTGCGTCCTTTAACAGCTTGTAAACCGATATTTTAGGAAAAACGTAGTATATTTTTATTTGATTCTAGTACCAGACCTGGAAAAATATGGGTGCCGCAAGCTGTTAAAATTTCAAGTCAATATTTCAATTCGTTTGAGACATATGTATGACTTCCGGCAACTCGAAAAATATTATTTCGAGAAACTCGCGTTGGTAGTTTGGCGTGTATTTCATAAAGTCAAATATTTTTTCAAAAATATATTCTTAATATTTCAAACTATCAAAAATACAAAAAATTAATTTTTTGTTTTCTAGCAAAAACTAAATTAAAATTTAGAAAATGGTTTTCCAACCTTCGATTTAATCATACGTTTAATTTCAAACTCTATTACAGTTTCATAGTTTGCAATAATTTACAGTAATTCGTTCCATACATTATCTCATAGATAGAGTATTCCATATAAGTTTTTATTAACTTTGGTACAGTTTCGGATAAAACTATGTGGCTTGTAGTATACTAAAGACCTCATTATACACGAGCTTTTTTATATCTGTATAAGAAAAATTCAAATGATGCAATATACCCATACAGCACACTCCATTGCAGGAAGGTTCCGGTGCAGCACCGGAACATTCCAGTAACATTGATGGAATGTTCCATGAAGGATCCTATGTCCGCCCTTGTGGAACATTCCACGGAACGTTCCGGACATTCTCTGGCAATGCTCACGGGGCGTTCAGGACATTCTCTGGCAATGTTCACGGAGCGTTCCGAACAGTAAGGCCAAAAATAAAAATATCGATAGTATAAGTATTTTATACCGTGCTGCGAGGGACACGACGGGGACATGAATGTGTGCAGAATCGTAGCAGTATAACGTCCGTGTGTCATTAATAATAAATATAAAATTTTTTTACCTCAGGTAAGATTCGAGAACCCATGACCTCGAGCACCGTAGACGAACACTTTACCGCTGCAGCTACAACCATTGATTGAAAGGATTGCTTACGTATTCGAACTTTAACTCCTACCGTGCATAACTTTAAACTCAAATTATTAAAAAATGAAGGCTCGTTTTGACATTATTATTAGGGTAAACCAACCAGTGAATGACCGAATTGTTGAATGAGAAGCCCAGTAAATGACCGCATACTTTTATTAAGAATTGTACTTATTAATGTTTGTTTAATATGCATAACTAAAAATATGGAATGTTAAAAGTGCAACTACACTCCATTTATAAACATATAGTATTTTTTAAATTTATAATTTACATTTCTTTGCCTAATGGTCATTCACTGGTGTGCGGTCAATTACTGGTTGGTTTACTCTATTATTATTATTATTATTATTATTATTATTATTATTATTATTATTATTGTTATTATTATAAACGGGAATAGTCCCATAGTTTACATAAAGCATACAACAATTGACCTTATATCGTCTACACAAAGCGTAACCTAATATACAGGAGAAACTTTGAACTTCCTACTCTGAATAATATAGTGTGTGTGAATGTAAAAAATGTGTAGCCGATTTATTTAACAAATCAATGGTGTGTATAAATGTTTCTCCTTTTTCCATAAGGATTTTGTAAAAAAAATGTACATATACAGTAATCTGCACCTACAATAATTATTATTGATATCAATTAGGGAAAAGTCGATAAAAGAATCGATTCTGGAACCTCTGTTGTAAAATGTCCGAAAAGTTGCCTGACCATTGCCAGAGAATGTCCTGAACGCTCCGTGACCATTGCCAGAGAATGTCCTGAGCGCTCCGTGACCATTGCCAGAGAATGTCCTGAACGTTCCGTGACCATTGCCAGAGAATGTCCTGAACACTCCGTGACCATTGCCAGAGAAAGACCGGAACGCACCGTGACCATTGCCAGAGAATGGCCGGAACGTTTCATGAGGCTGGCAGGAAGGTTCCAAGTGGCAATGTTCCACCGCCACATGGCTGGAATGTTCAAGGAAGGTTCCTATGTCCGCACCGAGGCAACATTCCACGGCAACCCCCATGGAACCTTCCTGCAAGCTTCGGGCAACGGAGTGTGCTGTATGGGATATGATGATGGGACAACTTTCTTGTTTCAAACATCTTTTAGGATTAAGGGGTCTCCCTACCTTGCCGGATGAAAAATGATGCGAAATTTGGGAATTTTTTAAAACAAAACCATTAAATATATTTACTTCCAACTTTGTGGCTTTATTTGTCAATCTTTAGAGAATATATAACAAAATGCAAAAATAGTGGTTATATCCAGAGTTATACATATTACTTCAAATAGATCGCCTTACAAAAATCACATGCGCATGGTTAACATAAAATCAGCCGTTGTAGTTGTTTGAAATAGAATAATTAAAAAATTGTGTAATCTGTATGAGTGTGGCTACCCTTGTAGCATTTTTGGTTGGCCAACGGTAACCAACAGTTGGGAATTAGTTGGGATATAGTTAGTGTTTTGCCTACAAATTCCCAACATAGGGCCTGCGGCAAAAAACTTACAACAGTTTGCCAACGAATATTCAATGTTGGGCCTACAATTATAATGGCTGGTTAATTATCAAAAAGTTACGACAGTTTGCCAACGAATATTCAATGTTGGGCCTACAATTATTATGGTTGGTTAATTAACAAAAAGTTACGACAGTTTGCCAACGAATATTCAATGTTGGGCCTACAATTATAATGGTTGGTTAATTAACAAAAAGTTACGACAGTTTGCCAACGAATATTCAATATTGGGCCTACAATTACTATGGTTGATTAATTAACAAAAAATCTACAACGATGATTAAATGTCGTCTTACAAACGACAAAAAATTTGCTACATCCAAAACCTGTTATTATATTCCAAGTTGTGATTTTTCTTTTCTTATTTATAAATACGTAATGAGGACGTCTGTCTTGAGACGAATGTGAAATTTTATGGAATGAGTCTAAAGGTCGAATGATGCTATTTTGTAGAATATTTCGCGTCACTGCGCAGTTTTTATAAACAATTAATATTAGTTATGTAACTAGAAATTAGAATTGTCTACAAGGAAATGTGTTGGGTAAGTGGGAACAGCGGTTGCTTCATAAGCGGAAAGTTTGGGTTCGATGCTTCTCACCCCGATTTTTTTTGTTCCTAAGACGTGTTTACAACCTGAAAAAGACTTGTTTACAACGTCTTTTAACATTCTTCAAGATGCCTTCTGGACGTCTGTACGTCGTCTTTTGGAAAGAAACTGTTGGGCTTATGGAAAGAAACCTTCAGTTGGGCCTATGGAAAGAAACCTTCAATTGGGCCTGCGTTGGTTACAATCCTTTGTCCATTTAAAAATAACGCGACACTTCAACATTTGGCCAACGGATTTCACGTCATTGGCCCAACAAAGTCCCAGCAAATAAATGCTACTAGGGTATCGTCTGAACTACACTGCATTCCACATTAGAGCATACCGATTTCGCGCAGGTACGACCCTCAGGAGGCGTTGCTACGCTCGACTCCTATGTTTTTCTCCGTCGCACGGCCCTTTACTTACTCTCTCTGTTAACTTTTCGTCCACTGTTTACGTTGACAACGGTCAGGTCCCGCGTTTGGGATGTAACAGTTATTCCTTGGAAATTACCACGACCAATCGCATGCGGTTCAAATTGTGGGTAGTAGTGGGAGCTGCGCAGATCGGTCGCAAATCGGTAGGGGCGTCGGTATGCTCTTGTATGGAATGCAGTGTAGATTAAATGAGAAATACTGAAATGTGAAAAAAATGGCAACGTCTAAAATAGATATCGATTTCTGCAGAAAATTCGCTGGTTTTTTAAGTCGCAAAAGTCGAGTTTTGCAAAAACCGACTTAGTTTTAGTAACAACGAGAATGGGACATCTACTAAAGATATATAGCTAACAAGTTTGAAGTAAATCGGGTGATTAGTTTTTCAGAAATTCAAATATAATTCGAAAAATATCGTTTTGAGAAAAACGTGTTTAAAGTTTTAGGTACAGTATTGTCTCCGTATGTACTCGGTTTGGTGTACACGATACGGGTTACTCGCTATCCCCACCACTTTTTTCTCACTCTTGTCTGGCGAAGGCGAGAGCGAGATGGAACGAGAGCGAGCGAAAGCCACTGGTCTCGCTCCGTCTTTCGGACGCCGTGTCACTCCGGCGCATGCAAAGCGTTCCATCTCGCTCCCCCCTTCGGCCAGAAAGAAGCGAGAAACGAACACTCGGAATTAGGGTCGCTGTTCACTATACGGGTTACTCGCCGGTCCCGACCAGTGAGTACATACGGAGACAATACTGTACCGTAGTTTTTAATTAATTTTTTTATTAAATGTTACCTAAATATGTACAGATATAGTCATAAAGTTTTTAATTAATATAATTTTAGGGGTTCTCTTACGAAAAATCCCAAATATCGTGCTCTTTTTCAGGCCGTGAAAGTAGGGAGACCCCTTAAGCAATTTTGACAGGAATATAACAATGTTCTGTTCTTATATTTTTCTTTTTATTTTCTTTTTATTCAAGGTTATTTAGAAGGTTGGTAGGTATATTGTATATGGTTGGATATCTTTTTTTGGTAACTATAGGAATTGTTAATATAAATCTGTTATTTTTATTACTATAAACAGTAATGCCTGATGACATAAAATTTTTTAAAAAATCACCTTAAGAAAAACGTGATTGTTCATCACGATATTAGTCGTATTATGAAAAGTAACAGAGCTATTAACCGGCCTGCGGATTATCCCAAGTCTGACTCGGGGTAACCGTACCGTACCAGAATGGACCCCCCTGAGTTAGACTCGGAGTAACGTTTTTCTTCATAACTTAGAACCATAACTAAGAACCAGGCGTCGTATTGACATGAGCCAAAGAGAAAATTTAAGCTAACGAACTTTATTTTTCAGGAAAATTAACCATACCAATTGAAATGTTTTTGCAAAGTTGCGTCCGTCTGAATATTGGAAATGGAAGTGATGTTTTGAAACCTACAAAGAATGGAAAAAACAGTCATTAGTTACGTAGATTAAAAGTAAAAATGATATCTTTGGAGTTCTTGATGGTGGCTGATGTCAAAATTGTAGTCGCTGTAGCAAAATTCTAAATGGCGTAGGTAGTTCTCGAAATATTGGGTTTTCAGAAGTGAAACACAGTTTCTGTTTTTGCAACAATTACCACAAGTTTGAAACCAGTGTCCTGAAAAAGTATTATAAATAAATGTTTTCCTCCGCAGGACAAATCAGTCCATTTCGATCCGGAATTCTGCCACTATATGTATAGGTCCGCAGGCCGGTTAATATAGTCAAGATAAATAGAACACCCAGTATACCTGCAAACTTTATGCGGAAAACTCGTGCATGGCATACGCAAACTGAAGGAAACTGCTCGAAAAATTCGCGTTGGCCTTTTAATGCCTTCACGACTTTAAAACCCATTTGAAAAGAAGATTTTGAATTTTCATTTAGCCTAAATTAGCTTGTAAAAACAGAAATAAAAGCACCGCGATTGGACAAAGTATTGAATTTTTATATGCAGGGGCAGAGCTGGTAATATGGAAGAAGTTATTTTAGAACATAGTTGACATTCCAAGGGTCAAAATATAAAGAACTTTGAGTTCAGTGCGAAATATGTCAGGATTGAGCTGATATTTTGTTCTGTGTTTATGAAACTGAACTCTTTATTTTCGCCTTCTGTTAATGAAGACCAGGAATACAATTCGAATTCGGCATTTCCTCTTCATTTATGAAGTGTCGGGGTTACTTTGTTTTTTCATTTCTAAAGTAATTTCTTTCTCTTACACTTGAAAGAGAAAGATTTTTTAATCATAAGTTACAAAGACTAAGATCTTTATATTTGTTACCTATTACCACGGGTCATTCCACGCCAAATCGATCACTTTTTTCCCTCCATGTCTCGGATTTTTTTTTAACTTGAACATGTAGTCTTCGTGGAATTAGGGAGGGTTTAAGACATCATTTTATCGATTTCGAGTCTGTTTAAAAAATACAGGGCCTTGAATTGGGCGATTTTTGCTTATTTTCGTGAAAATGGGTTGTACTTATGAATTTTTAACTCGGAAACTATTTGTCGGATTTAGTTGATTCTTACGGAATTTTAATGTGGAAGGATCGACCTTTCTGAATAATTTTTTTCCAGATCGAAAAATTAATTTTGCATCATTGAAAATTATATACAAATTTTTAATTTGCAAATATTCCTTAAAGTTTTTTCTACAAAATAAGCCTATCCCCAGGGTGGTGCGGCTCCTATTAACATCGCAGTGGGGTGGTAAATACGGCGGTTCGCGCCGAATCAGGTAAGCGGACCGAGCGTTGCGCGGACGTTCCGCTATTAGGGGCGACTGACCGTACCGCCGCAATGCCATATTACTTCAATGAGGTCTAAAAACAATATCGATGGATCCCGTACACGTCTGAATGGTGTCATTTATGCCCGCAGAAGAACTTTACTAACCTGCTCTTGGCCAGTGACTTTCTTTATAATAATCAGATTTCTAAGTATCAACTTGTCCTATCGTTGATTACTTGTTAAAAAAAAGCAAATACGTTTTCCTTCAAGTAAAGAAAAAAACATTCATTTTGTCTCCTTTACAAAAAATATTTCAATGTAACCCCAATATATTATTCTGGCGAATTATTCTTTTCGTACCAATGAAAGAAATTTAGAAGAAGACTGGATAAGCTGGTAGGTAAGATTATAACCACAACCAGGTTTCGAAAGAGTTTTGAACTTTTCAGTGGGTGTCTATTTAAAACATGAACCGGGGAACTTTTTTTAAAAATGTTCGCACATTATAAGTTCCCATGAGAACCGATAAAGTAAAAGTTCTTGAAAATCAAAGTTTTAGTTGGAATGAAACTTACAAAATATAAAAATAAAAAATGTTCTATAACAGGTACAGATATTTTGTTCATCAATATTAAAAAAGTTCTCAATCGTAACAAATTCTGAATAGTGTTCGATGAATACTACTACAGCAATAATAAATATTTATTACAGTTAAATTGATATTCTGAATGTGTTATTTATTTGTAAATAATATTTACCTACGTAGATAATTTCTACGCAAATATTATAGAATTTTTACGTATTTTGGTTCATATAAGTTATAAAAAAATGTTATTTAGGTATTATTCTTGACAAGTTCTCTTTTCTGTTCAATACTTCTTATGAAACTATTAATTACTTATGTTATGATTTTCATAACTTTTATTAAACAAACACGAAGAATATGATATTATATTGTCAAATAAAATTAGTACTAAATAGTTTAGTACTTCTCTTTATCTAATGGAACCTTTTTTAATAAATGTTCTAATGTTAGTTGTTTCCATGGAACTTTTATTATATAGGTTCTAAAGTATCTGTTCCATCAGAACACTTTTTACAGAAGTTCCTAAGGGTAACATTTCTTTCAATAAAAATTCCACAGGAACAGATATTTTCTTAAACGAAACACATAAGTTCTGGACAGAAGTTTTAAAAACGAGAGTTCCAGAACTTTTTCGATCCCTGCCATAAACTGTGCAAAGTATAATATAATTGTATTGGATTATTTTTAAACTACTACATAAATCATCAATTTAATTCCTCCTTGAAGTATTTATCACGATAGAATTGAAGTTCTTGGCTCAATGATTACTGAAGATGAGTAGCTTCGGATATTGATCCAGTTCCTGGCGCAATTTGTCATTTCCTCCATGGACATTGGATCGATTACGTGCTTCAGCTCCTCCGGCAGTTCTGTTTTTAATACTATGGAACATTCATTCTGAGGTCCTGGATTCTGTGATCTCTTACAAATTCTGAGCATTTTTGTCACCATCAGTGGTTTCTGTTCTATCTCTTACACATGAAAACTCCGATACTGGGATTCTATGAATGCGAACAAATTTTAGGAATACTTTAAGATATAAGGAGACCCTCCGGTCAAAACGCTAAAAAAATAGGTGATATTTATGAATTTTTTACAAGAAGACGTTATAACATATCCTAAAAAATGTTTTTGGCTTTTATTAATACACTCGTTAGGGTACAAGAAAAATTCTAGGTGGCGCTTAGTGCAACGCTGCCAAAAAGAAATGCCTATTAAACGGTAATAATGTTACAATGTTAAAATGTTTTAAAAACGTTTATAACTAAATATTGATTATTGTCATATAGCTAGGAATTGAATAAATATATATTTAATGCTCAGTGGTTCAGCAGTCTTAAACTTTACCACTGAGCCATCGACGCCATTCAAAATAAGGTAGATATTTTAGACTGT
This sequence comes from Andrena trimmerana, assembly GCA_951215215.1. Taxonomy (NCBI): domain Eukaryota; kingdom Metazoa; phylum Arthropoda; class Insecta; order Hymenoptera; family Andrenidae; genus Andrena; species Andrena trimmerana. Next base: position 12,210,977 of record OX578063.1, on the reverse strand, counting down.
AATTGCACAGCATGTTAAGTTCGTATAATTCATACGCTGTTCTGCTGTTCGTGACGACATTGAAGATCGCATAAAAGACTTATACCATAAAGTATGTACGAAAGTTCGACCTATAAGTCACTCTGACACAGAAAAAAACACGAAAAAAATCAGTTTTTATTTTTTTTTTACTGCGGCGCAACAAATTGAGAAATCTGAAAAAATTAGGGCAATAGTAACAATGATGCGAACTTACGGTAAAAATATTATTATAGTTTTGTAACTGCTTTGATACGCAACTGTCATTTTTCAGCATTTTTTCTGCGTTTTTTATTTTTCGCAGCTCGGAGCATCAATTTAAAAATTTGTTACGATTCTCTGATATGTGCCTCGGCAACAGAAATGTATAGTAGACTAGTATAGCAGAAATTCGGCAAAAACCTGATTTTCTACTTTTGCTCTTTACCACCTCCCAGATCGAGATACAAAGTTGAAACTTGCCACAAATGGGTCTTTTTTCATAAGCTTTCGAATGACTCATCGCAAGTTGAATTCGGTTCAGGGGCATATTTGACCATCTTAACCGACTATAGATACCCTCTACGCTGTACAATAAAGTACGATAAATCAAGTCTTCTTAAAAATTCAGAAATGATTAATATGCGCTGAACTCCATAGGCCAGGTATGTGTACCTTTTTAGTCTATATTTAAAAAATATGTAAAAGTAGTAGACTAAAATATAACGTGTAGATAATTAATAGCACGTAATACTATGCAACTCCCAAAGTAATGGCTGCACAAGAAGCTTATTGCTGTCGTTGCAAGAGATATAATGCGATCTTAATGAGGCACTAATGTAGGAACTGAGGATCAAATGAAACTTTGAATCATAAGCAGTACGTTTAAGATTCGAAGGATTATTGCTGTGTGTGAATTGAATAAATATTCATTATATGATATTTTTATACGATACATAAAATATAAATTTCTATTAAATTTGAATCCACCGAATATGCCAATAAAAGAAATAAAAATGAGGAAGAAGAATGTATTCTAATGAACATTTCATTTAATATTTTGCACTTTCTTTTAATCTTTTCAATTTGTTTATAGATAGACCGATTACTGTGTACCACTTTAAAGCAGTTTACCCTATCCATGTATCTAAAAGTACCATTTTAAAAGGGCTCGATCATCGAGGTCTCTCAAACTTTATTATATAGGTATGCATTTTATTCATATATTGTTATGTTTGTATTCACAGGTGGCGAGCTCTACTGGTCAATCCCCGTGCGGTGCAGTAAAAGAAGAAAAAGGAATGCAGCGTTTGGAGGCTATGTTGTATGTTCTGGACGAGATCAACGCAGACAATGATTTGTTACCTAATACAACCTTAGGTGCCCTTATTCTCGACTCTTGCAGCAGCGATACTTATGCTCTTGATCAGAGTATGGAGTTCGTCAGATCCTATATGAATCAAGTAAGTAGGGTAGAGTGAGGCTACAAGTCCCATTTTTCGTATAAACCTATGTAAAATTTTGTAATAACAATCTAGAGATATCTGGTGTTATTTTGTATAAACTATAACTATTATGCTTTACGTTCACGAAGTTCGTTTGTTGATACTGTTATTTTCTGTTGAGTTATACCACAAAATGTTTGTCAATGCAAAATGGACTTCTTGCCCCACGCACGGGGCTAAAAGTCCATTGCATAGTGTAGAAAGTCCCTAATGTATTTTCGTGTAATATTAAACTAAATAAATAACAAAACTCTTTTCAAATTAACAAATATTCTTTTTGGTATACAATATTGAAAGGAAAGCATAACTTCTTTACCAAAAAATAATAATATAAGTCAGAGGCTCACTCTGAACTAAAACCTAAAAAAAATCGCTCATCTAAAACAAAAACTATATTTAAAGACTTTGGCATCATTTCTTTATAGTTTGGCCTTCTTATTGTGAAAACAAATAATAAAATTTATATTTTCAGTCTGAGGGACTTTTTGCTCCAATGGTACCTCTATAGTTTCTGCGATATATACTAGGGTGTTTCAATTTCCCAAAGGTGCTATTTTCATATAACTTTGCCTGCCCCCTTGGTTCTATTCATCTAAGTGATCTGTATGCCAAATTTTAGACAAATTTAATAATATTTAGGGGTTCCACGGTTTTATCACAAAAGTAGGCCCACGACGGTAGTAAGACTTTAGCTTGGGAATACGATTACGCAGAAACTATTACATTTACAACAAAAACTCTTATACGGAAATGTTACTTACTTATCTAACATTATTGAGTTACAACAGTTTCACTGTACGTCAAGTAATATCAAAGTTATTAATAAATAATTAGAAGCGGAGTGTTATATACTGCATTCCATATAAGAGCATACCGACGCCCCTACCGATTTGCGACTGATCTGCGCAGCTCCCACTACTACCCACAATTTGAACCGCATGCGATTGGTCGTGGTAATTTCCAAGGAATAACTGTTACATCCCAAACGCGGGACCTGACCGTTGTCAACGTAAACAGTGGACGAAAAGTTAACCAAGAGAGTAAGTAGAGGGCCGTGCGACGGAGAAAAACATAGGAGTCGAGCGTAGCAACGCCTCCTGAGGGTCGTGCCTGCGCGAAATCGGTATGCTCTAATGTGAAATGCAGTATAGCCCTAACGATACAGTGTAAAGTTTTGCAACCGTATCTGATCTCGGGTCGGTCGTAACACTGCATGGATTCTATGTAAACAAGACAATATTATTCGCTTTCTTTGAGACTATTCAACCTATCCCGACTGCCGATGTTACAATCGCCCCCGATCATGCTTTTGAACTTCAATTATAAATTGTGACTAACGAGACACTTAAAAGTGCTAGGTAATGATCGGTATTACTTTAAAAAAGGTCAAATTACAGATTAAAAAAAACACACATACTTGCAAAGGGAGTGTTTACATTAGATTCATAAGTCAGTAAGAAAATATTACTCTAGGGCACCGCTGGGCAGCGGTGGGGCCCCTCACGCGCCAGGTTCCCCTTCCAATCAGTCTCTCGCACAGCGTGCCTTCCGTCGTCAAGGAGACCGCGCGACGCTACGAAGGCTGCCATGACGGGCTAGCCGTGCTAGCGTCTTCGCGGTTAGCGTCGCGCGGTATCCCTGACAACACGGACGAGAGTGGGAGAACCCCGAGCTTACGCGTAAGCGACCTTGACCAGCGCTGCTCTAGGGTATCGAAAAGTTATTTTGTTCAATATCCATGTCTATTGCGTATCTATACTGCTAGGACATTGATGTGTGTATTCCAAATGTCATTGTTTATCATATGTATATCTAAAATTAGTGTTAATATTCATTGTATGTTTTGAGATTCAACACAATTTGTATGTGTTACATTTGCCCCCCCCCCCCCTGTTACTACCGCCCCCGGTCCACCCTACATATTTCCGCTTTTTCAGGTTTTAAAAATGTGGCTAAAATAATAAGGTACAGAATTTTTATAGATGTGAACAATAATAGTAGGAATAAAATATAAATTTATCCAAGTGTAAGTCTTCTTTGAAGTTTAGTTTCTGTTTTGTGGACTTGAGAATAAAAATAATTATCATTGGAAACACTGTTTCCTTAGCCTACTACATATTATTTAATGTGCAAAGTGTGCATCCTCTAAATATTACTCAATCTTCCTAAAATTTGACAGATATTTTTTTTATATTAATAGGAATCAGGACATGCGCAAAGTAAAATAAAAATATAATATTTTAATTTTAACCCTATAATATGAAACACCATAATATATACGTTAGAAAATATTATCATTCACCAATAAACAATATCATACATTACTAAAGGAACATACAATCTTAACGCACTTGGCTGATATGCTTTTAAACTGTGGTTTACTTCGTATAAAACAGCGAAGACGACGTATTTCTTTTAGTTTTCGATACATAAAATAACGAAGGCGTCGTGTAATTCGCACTAACGTCCAGGAGCGAGTGGTGACTCTGTGGTCACCTCCGTTTCCTCTCGCCTTTTACTTAGTGTACTGCGAAACTCAATACATTGTTTAGGAATAGAGATTTTGAATTCGGGACTTTTTACCCGCCGGACTTTTAGCCCCACCATACCTTACGTTTTCTTCCGTTTCACTCTTAATTGCATTGTTTTAAGAAATAAGGGCGACCCTATGCAAACAATTTTAAAGTAAAGTTTTCATTACTTCGAAATGTCAGTTTGCGTACAGCATGTATGTATATAAAAACTTCATTTCCGAACAGACACAACATTTTCGAATAGAAATATATTTAATATCTCGAACTTATTCTTACACTTTCCAATTATTATATAATTCAGTAATAACCGCATCTCAACTTTGTTTTCAAATATTAGTAATTTGTTATAAATATAAACATACACATAATTAAATAACAATTATTTATATTTATTTCAAAGGTTGTGGTTTCTGTTAATTTTGTAGAATAAATTGTCATTCCTTGTGGACTTGACAATGTAGATTTATTTGCTAATTTAAGAAATGTCTGTAGCTTATGGCTGGATGCACTCTAGATTAGGGGAGAGTCACGCGTCACCCTGCGTTCAATATGCGCCTACGTTTGGTATTGTTGTGGCGAAAAAATTGGTAGTATATCATGAAACATTAGATTCTTGGCAGATCTATTTTAATAGGCTCATGTGTCCATCAGATGCAAGGACCAATAGCTCCATCCCTCGTAAAAAATGAACCAATTCCATGAGGCAAGCAAATGTTCGTTTTACCGATACCTTCGGTAGCGTTTCATTATTTTAGTGCTCGCTTCACATGCGTAGTAGAAAACTCGGAATACTGTGAACCAGGAAGCTCGAGACTTCTTTTAAATCAGACCTGAATAACTCATTGTCCGTACGGGTATTTTTATTTTCAATGTGGCTGGGCACATAGATCTCCACTCGCACGCAGTTATTTCCATTTTAAGGTTCCCTGAATCCGGCATTTGGATTAAGGGAAACTGAATGACAGTTGATATACTGCTTTAGACAGCCCTGAGCAAAGCCTAAGTCCTTAGCCCCTTACATTTCTTTGAAACTGCTTTTCCTGACACCCTAAGTACATTCACTTTAACAGCTGTCTGATTCTACGACTTCACTACTGCACAAAATATCTCTCTCGAAACATACAATACCTGACAACCGCATTCTATCAACCACGAACGCCTCCGTGGCCCTTATTTATAAGTATCGAAATTTTTTTCTCGTATTTCTTGGCTTTTACCCCCCTAAAACGGGGTTCCATTTCATAAAAATATAGTCCCTGAAAAATATTATTACAACCGGACGACAGAAAATGGTGCTGATCACGTCTTAAAGTTTAGAATTCATCAATTGATGAATTATTTTTTTATGAAATAGAACCATACTAAGGTCGAAGCCAGATATATTGGCCGGTGAGTTTCGTGAGGGGTATTCTCCCGCCACACAGTTTGCCTGTCTCGGTGCTCATTTTCTTAACGTTTTCTGACTCGACCTCGTTCCATCTTGCTCTCGCCTTCACAGAACAAGAGTGAGCCAGAAGTGGTAGGGATGGTGCCAAACTTCTGGCGTATAGGCCAAACCGAGCTGTCAGCGTAGAAATACACACATCAGAATAGGTGTGCGTTAGCTCCGAAAAAATTCTAGAGTTTTATTGGTGAGAACATTGATTCTTTCTCGATAGCTTCATCTCATATTGGTATACGCATAGTTTCGTAACGCACACAACTATTACGCTAAGAATAAATAACAGCCACACGACTACGTTCAGGCGGAGCCGAGCAGCGTTCCCGTTACCCCACCATACCCACGATCATCAAGTGATGGTGGTTGATGTCTACTCGATTGCTGTTCGCGAAAACGAATTCACCGGCCAATATATCTGGCTTCGACCTTACGGAGTGAGAGCAAAAGAAATCGCATGTTTAAAATAAGGACCACCCTAGTCTATTATGTATACATATTACAAATACGTGCAATTACACACATTATTTTTTTGTTTTGCACTTTCAGGATATATCGGAATATAAATGTGAGAATGATAAACCACCGATGTATGTGCCTCACAAACCTGTGACGGGTGTTATAGGAGCTTCCTTCAGCGTAGTCTCCATCATGGTTGCCAATATTTTGAGATTGTTTAAGGTTAGTATTAGTAATGATTTTAGAAGTTCTTATTAGAAAGAAACAATAATATTTCAGCCTACTTCTTAATATAAGTACACGAGAAGATGTTGATTACAACTATAACATTAATTTTCCTTTTTTCCTGTTTGCATTGTAGACTTGAATTTTATTTTAGACTCGAGAACATAAAACCATAGCAATATCTAGTTTTTTACATTTGACATGCATGTGTAGTAGGTACCTATACATATTTCATTGATCATAAGCAATTTCACAAACTTTGGGCTAAAATCAGTCACTATTTAGCCCAGCGCTGTCCAACTTGCCTCCTGAGAGGCAAAAGCCGTCCCCACCATCGTCCGCTGTTGCCATGGCGCAAAGACGCTGCCGAGTCAAACTAACAGTGAACGTCGATATCGTGCGTGGCGTCTGAGCTTGCTTGTTTACGGAACTGTCACGGTCTCCTTTTTAGCGTCGCGAGGTTTCCTCGATAACAAGTCACGCTGCTCGAAATAATGTTTGGAAGGGGAAGCAGGCGCTTGAGGGGCCCCTACGCTGGACAGCGCTGATTTAACATCTGGCTCAATTAAGAATTTTTGTTAAAAAGTAATAAAAAGTAAGCAAATAGAGTTTAACAAAACACCCAAAAGTAAAAATTGTCTGGACTAACTGGTTAATTCTGCTAGGGGGCTGTTGCAACACTCATACAGATTAAGAATCTTTTGGAAGATTTTGTTTCGGATAAGCCTTTTTTAGGTGCCATATTGACGCTGTAAATAAAAATATTAAAACAAACTAAAAAAAATTTTTTTCTATAACATAAGAGTAGCTTAATAAATACCAAAAAGATTTATTTCATTATATGTTGTATTTACTGATAAAGAAATCTTTACAAATAGCTTATTTTTTCGACTGATCAAAGTAGATTGACCCCTTTAGCTGTACAAAATTATTTTTCCATGATGCATGCAATTCTCTCCATCCTTCAACTCATTTTATTGAGTAATTTAGAGCGAATTCCACTTACGCACAAATCTCCAACGCCCACGACCGTAGGATTTTTCCGTTTTTGTAATAAAATGAATATCATAAATTATATGTTCCTGTTTTCGATTTTTTTTTTCGATAGTGGCTCTTTAACAGATTTCTCCTCTATATTTCAAGAGATTTTCATAAATTTTGGAATGCTAACCACGAGAGTTGCGGTCGATTTGGGCGTAAGTGGAATTCGCCCTACGTTACATGTAATTTCCTAAGACAAATATGATATATGCAGTGTAACATTTTATGATTACGATCTATCTCCATCAATAATTAATAGCGAACTGCATTAATTATTGGATCTTATGTTAATTAGCGAACGATGGCCTGTTCAGTTAGTACGCCATGCCATATTTGTCCTTTTGTTCTAAAAGCTAAAACTCTAAAACTATTTTGTTCAGAAATTTAATTACAGTCCATATTCCTGTAACGAATATTCGGAAACAGTTTCACAAAATCTTACCTCTGAATTTTTCCATGGAAGAGAATTTGTCGGAAAGAGTTTTCTAGAAAGATGAGAATCTCCGATTAACCCGGAAGTATAATGTTTTGGAAAAAAATATTTCAGACCAAAAAAGGATTAGGGTTATGAAAGAGGCATCTGATGGTAACCTTGATCATGACCTAAAAGTCAAATTTAGAGGTCATTCCACGGTCAACGTCATTTTTTTAAATGGGAACCTCTATTTTTACCTGCGGAAATGAACAGAATGGAACATTTTACGTTTAAATATGTGGTCATGACATTGGGTAAAAAAATCCCTATGTGATGGTAACCTTGATCATGACCTAGGAGTCAAATTAGACTTTATTCCAGCATCAACTTCATTTTCTACATTTCAGCCACTATTCCCGGCACCAGAGAATAAATAAACTCAACATTTTACTTCCACATTTGTAGTCCTGCTATTGGGTCAAAGATCGACTTGGATCTAACCATTTAAGACAGGGTTGACTAACTCAGGCTTGGGAGTTAAGTGAACTTCACGGCCAATTTTCAGAGGCGACGCCTCCTTTCTGCCGCGTGTGGCGTATTAAGACGACATTTTATCAATAGGTTTTCACATCGTCCCAGAGAGCACGATTGTCAATGTGTTTTTGCTTTTTCAACGCGCCACGCGTGGTTGGTATGGTACGGGCTAGTGGCGCTCGAAGCTGCTCGGCCGCCGCGGAGGCCAAGACGCGTGGCGCGAGAAAGGAGGTGTTACCTCTGAAAATAGGCCGCGAAGTTTACTTAATTTTCAAGCCTGGAGTAACTGGTGGCTCTCGAACCACCGGGGGTGCCTCTGTCTTGCTGCCACGCTGAACAGCCCCCTCCATACCTCCCACACTCTGACGATCGCAGTCGAAAAGAGAAGGGAAGAAGCAGGAATCGACTGCAATCGTCATAGTCTGGTAGGTACGGAGGGGGCCGTTCAGCGTGGCAGCAAGGCGAAGGGACCCCCGGTGGCTCGCGAGCCACCAGTTAGTCAACCCTGATTTAAGACAAGATAGACCATTGATTCAGCCGATTAAGGCAATATCGATCTTTGATTACACTAAACGTATTCGACAGATTAAAATGTTTTATATTAAGCTCTCAACATGTGCGCCATTCACCATTTAACAATGACAAACTTCATAAAATGCGGATACGGTCTTTCTGATGAAATCCGAATCGATAAGTGCAGCTCCTTCAAGGATTTTTTGGCGAAGATCTTCTAGACTCCTTGGTGCCATTTTGTAAACTTTGCTTTTAAGATAACTCGATAAAAAGTAATCGAGTGGTGAGAAGTCGGGTGAGTGAGATGGCCACTCGATTTTTCCGCTCCTGCTAAGCTATCGATTAGGAAACTCTGTATCTAAGAAACGACGAACATTTAAACTAAAATGTGGTCCAGCTCAATCTTGCTGATACCGTGTCTGGCCAAACTCATCGCCTACAATTTGTCTAATTGCGGGGAATATTTCATGCCTCAGCATATCTTCATATTTAGCTACATTTAAGTTACCATCAATAAAAAGAGGCCCGTTCGAAGTATTATTTAGTACACCCACACAGACATTCAATTTTCGAGGGTATTGTGCTCGAACTTGAAACATCCAACGTGGATTTTTGTCAGACTAGAACCTGCAGTTATGTCTATTTACAATTCAAATGTTGCTTCGTCCGAATAAATTATGCTGAAAAGATAGTTAGGGACAGCGTCTATTCGCTGCATCATAATTTCGAAAAATTGAAGCCGAGGATCGAAATCATCTTCGCTTAGATTTTGTACAAGATAAATTTTGAACGAGTGAAATTATATTTACTTCAGAATTCTTTACACAGGATTGCAATCACACTGTGTTGCTGACTGACTTTGAGGAGGCTTACATGTGGATTCTCGACAAACGATTGCGCAACATTAAATTGATTTTCTTTAGTAACCGTGGAGCTTGGTCGGTCTGGGATTACACGACTTTTTACGCTACCCGTTTCTTCATAGCACCTGATCATTCGTAGTACGGTAGATTTTGAAATAGATCCGCCTTCATTACGGAAAGTTTCATTAAAAAGCCACTTAACTTCATTATAAAACTGCAATTTGCAGACTACAACCAAGCTACTCTCTCCGGTCATCTTTGTTTTGATGACGTTACGACCGCCAATCCTAATACATTTAATGTAAAAAAAAATCGATTTTCAGAAAAATTTTAATGAGAATGTCCCCTTAAATATTTTAGGGAAGGATTCTCAAGGAAAACTTCTACGAATAGGAATATATTAAATGCGGCAGTGAGGGCAACAAGGGACTAACCCACATTTTTTTCGAAATTGAGTTAGTAGCAATAACTTAGGCTGTACTTCTGAATGGCCCCAGTGGCCAATCGACACGAGGTTTGGGGGGAAGGGTGGGGAGGGGGTGTGGACCCTAAATCTAAAATTGTTTCTTCGGGTATTTATTAGTTTCCGAAATATTAATAAAAAATTGTTAATTTTTTTGAAATTTTTTTTCGGACGTTGGTGCAGGCCTCTCTATCCTGGAGCCCTTCCGTCCCCCTATTTTTCGTTTTTGAAATTTTGTAACCATGGTCTCGTTTTTGGCATCGCCGAACTCACATCGGTTCGCTGTCGTGCTTTCCGCGCCTCACTCACTGGTCTAACCCCAACCGCGGCCGATCGAGATGAAACTTAGTGGGTAATACGAGGGGTGTGGACCGACCCCAAATATAAAATTTTACCTTCAGCGTTTCATTAATGCGTTCAAAAGGTACAGAAGTAATCGTGCATAAAAGGGTACACCTTACCGATTTTTTTAATCACTTTACCACGGTCCCCCCTCTTAACAATATTTCTGTTGACTTATACGGACATGACACATTCCACTTTCCAACTTGTTCCGGGTTTTAGTATTGGTTTAGGTTAGACGGGCGCGGGGGGCGCGCGCCCGCTCGCGGGCGCGCAAAGCATGGTAGCGAACCGATGTGAGTTTGGTGATGCTAAAAATGAGACAGTGGTTACACAATTTCAAAAGTTGAAAATGGGGGACGGAGGGGCTCCTGAGTAGGGAGGCCTGCACCAACGTCAAAACAAATCCAAAATAAATTAACAATTTTTTATTAATATTTCGGAAACTAATAAATACCCGAATTAATTTTAGATTTAGGGTTCACAACCCCTCACCACCCCTCACCACCCCTCCCCACAAACCTCATATCGATCGGCCACTGGGGCCATTCGGAAGAATATCCATAACTTATTCCAATAGGCTCTACTAATCATATAAAATAGGAAAAAAAAAATTTTTAATGTGAATTGGTCCGTTGTCGCTCTTCTCACTGTCTCAAATAATTTTCTTATAACGTCCGATCCTGTTATCTATAGTAATCATCACTTACCTGATATAGTTCACTCACTCTTGAAATTATCCGAAGAAATTTTCTGCGACTCAATAGAAGAGGAGGATTAGACCAGTAATAGTGAAAGAGATTCGGAATTGAGTGATTTTGGTTACAGCAAACAATAGGTATTATTAACATATTTTTTTTTTAATTGTTTTATTATTCATTATTATTATAATTTTATATTTATTAGTAACATCATTTATTATTATGTAAACATCCTGAAGCCAATGCTCTGAGAATGACTAAATAAACTATATACCCTTCAATGAGATTATTGTTAATTTTAATATTATTATATTTTAAGTAGTTTGATGAATACTGTGTCAATACATAAATGAATACTGTAAATAAACGATTATTTTTCCTTTCTGTCTTACCTTAGTAAACGATGATGCTAGAGTTAAAATGTGTAATGCATTGTAAATAAAGTGGATGTGAAAAAATTTCTCTACGTAACACAGTTCATATTCGATTTCCATATTTCTAGAAACCCCAGAATGCGGATATTGGTTTTAAAGCACCCTTGAAGGCTGAGAGGTGAAAGTTTTAAGGATGGTAAAACAATGTTGGTGGTGTTGTTCAAACGAATAATAAACATTTCCACCTAAATGGTGATTTATGTACGACCTGCTACTTTTATCACGCTAGATTCTTGAAGCAGCTCACTGTGCGGCGGCGAGGGCATTTGTGACGTCATCGTTGGCGCTTATGCGAGATTCCTCTTTCAGGAGGCGTTGATTGAGGTTATCTAGTGTTTGTTGTCTCAGGAGCGACACCGTCCCATGCAGTGATTAGAGGGTTGTATTTGGATGGCAAACTTCCTAGGGCAGTATTCGCAGTCGCTTCTTAATCTCAAGACCATCTCAAGCATTTGCTCAAGATACCGCCTACATTCATAGTTGCGTCTTGAGGTCGTGTTCTAAGTATTTGCTTGAGGAAAATCTTGTTCAAATAAGTAAATCCTTGTATGACGTCACATGTGTCAAAATAGACGCTAAAGCGGGGTTATATTTTCAAGACAACGTTTCAGATGTCATGAGACGGTCTTGAGACCAACCCATACGTCATTATTTGCGTAAAGGAAGCGAGAGTGACGTGAATGAATATGGATTTTGAAGGAGACATCGATATTAATACATATTGATATTAGCGATATTGATGATGATAATATAGCGAGCAATACAGTTCTTAGAATATATATTCGTGACGTGCAAAATCATGTGAGATTCCACGAGATTAACCTACTTAACCTGCAAGTTGGTTCTCATTAAGGTTTTTATTTCACAATTGAAATAATATTGTGGTTAATGGATTATGTTATAGAATACCATTCCATTTTACAGCCCAAAATTTTTAATTAAAAAAGTTATTGTGACAGAAATAAGAAGGAAACTTGGAATTTATTTACAATAATTAGGATGATATATACTTATTATAAAACCCCGGCTGTACTTCCGAAAGGTACCGGTGGCCGATCCAGATAAAAGTTGGTGGGTATTGCGAGGGCTGTGAATAAACCCCAAATATAAAATTGTAGCTTCGGAAATTAATGCGTTCAATAGATACAGGGGTAATTGTGCATAAAAATGTACAACTTTTTTAATTATCACCTTTGTTGCAGGCTGTCGTTGGTCCAAGGATAGAATTTTTATACATTGTACCAGAGTGGTTGGGTAGTGCGCATGACAGCTACATATTCCAAAACTCGGCATCGCCTTTTAAATTTATCTTTATCATAATATTCGAAACGATTTTGCACGTCATGAATATATCCTCCAATAACACTATAGTTCGCTACATTATTAGCATTGTCAATGTCGCTAATATCAATATTATTATCGATGTATATCAAGTTGTAACGTTCTCGAACGAGACGTTGCCGTTCTTACAGGAGTTTCACAAGTAGAGCGGTTTACCTGTGAATTTGTGGGATTGGTTCGGGTGGCGTGCGATTAAGAAATGAATTTCAAGATACGAGAGTCCTTTTTTAGCAATAAATAACAAATGTTTATTCAAAATAAATGGTTATTGACCTTTGGTCGCTCGGTCGATAAAACAATAAGATTCTTTTATAAGGTAATCGCGTAACGACGTATCGGTCGGTGTTTCGAAAACTGTTATGTGTGGTTGAGCATGCTGGTGGAAAGTGAGGTTAGGACGGTGGGAAAGGCGAAACGAAGCACTGTTGTTAAAACTCGATGGTCAGTTTATTAAAATCACACCGCGCTTGAGTTATAAAGCGGTGAGATTACTAGTTGATGAGCTTTGAGCCTTCTTACACCAAAATTACACGATACACGACACGCGGTACGTGGTGAGCACGTGAGCCCGCCGATTTACGATATCTTTCGATGTACAATGTTAAATGATCGTGAATTGGACACACGTGAGCAAAGAATGAGCAATTATGAGCACAAAAGCTAATGAGCAAAGCACTAAAGCGTACACAAGGTTACAGAGCAAGAATTGTAAAACACGTTTCCACTCTACACAATGTGAACAAGAGAGTGATTTCAATCCGATTTCCGTTACCGGCGTCGACTCGAACATTCTCGAGCATCGACCGACCTAGGGAAATCTGATTGGTTGATTGAGAAGACGTGGTGAATGTTGGTTGGCTGATCGAGAAGACGTGTTGAGCGGTGATTGGCTCAACGCCTCAACGGTGAGTATCGATCGAAGATCGATCGTCGATCAGCTGTGCGCCTGCTGCCCAGGAGGTGCTGCGCCAGGCTTGGGTGCGGCGCTAGGGTGAACTAATTGATTCCCAAACAGTCGTTGTTAAAGAATATCGCTCGGTTTTGGTTTCGGCGCTGAGTCGGTTATAAGGAATATCGCGTTAATTATTCTAATGATATGATTCTAAATCGTAATTGAACATAAAGTCTTAGACACATAGTCTGTATAATGTGTAATACAGGAATTGACGCTAGGTCGATTTAGTAATGTTGAGTTGAGATATCGAGAGGATTCCTTCTCTCTGTATCGTGCTGGCTTCCAGTTGCCTATCAGCTTGCCCACGCTTTCTAGGATGGTAGCTGAGTGCTAGTGTAAGCGGTCTCAGATGGTAGCCAGGTAGCCGGTAAAGGCGTCCCCAGATGAAAGTTGAATTTGGCTTCTTTCCTTCGGATTTGGTAATGGCTTCTGGTGCCTATTAGCTGGCCCACGCTTTGGAGTATGTGGTGTAGGGAACGGTAAGTATGCCCTGGATGTGTAATTGAGGAGCTAATTAAAGTGTGAGGGCCAAACACAGGGTCTCACGAAAATGAGGAAACGCAGTCGTTTCAACAGAACAAACAAAACTAATTATTTCTTTTTATATTATACTCGGGCCAAAGCCGCCTGTTAAATCCCCGAGGTTGAGATGGTTCTCGTTCGGAGTTTGTTTTGTTTGCAAACTATTTGCCGACTATGAACTCGAAGGACCACCCTCAAATAGGGACAAGGTTGTTTTGATTTCAATTGTTTATTTAAATAAAACTTAACTTAATGTAAGAAAAAACACAATTTAACTTTGAAAGAATTATGGAATTGTCCAATTAAGTCTAATGGCACGTTCATACAATGGCCTATGTGCCCACGAGTTCTATCTAGTTACAAAGTGACAACTCGACAAGTTTTTGTATATCGCTTCGACCAGTTCAATACGATCTGGTGGTCGTTGCCGAGGTTCCTGGGAGTCTCCTAGCCCTCCTTCTCCCTCTGGAAAATGGGCCTTGGCCAATCAGCGTCCCGCGATGTCGCATCACCCTTCCACTGCGCCCTTCGCGTGTCTTCTTGGGGTGGGATGCGTTGGTGTTAGCCTCCTCGGCTTGGTGATAGCGGCCTGGCAACGCGTGGGAAAAACCCCGGGCCTTGACGTCACCGGCGGCCCGCTAGCTAGCGAAAACCGTTGAACGGTCGGACCCATGGTGTACCCTCAAGAGCCCAATTTCCATGGTCTGGGATGCGTCAAACTCGGCGCTCCGTGGACGACCGCGCGAGTTGAGGACTCTTTAGCCGATGAAGATTTATGTTTTCCGCAACCCATTGGAGAGGCGGATGGGAACGAAACTTTCTCCAAACAAATATCATAGGAAAAGTGGTCTGGCTAATGTAAGACTAAACACCGCCACACTTTACTCCACTCGTCGCACAATTCTTAAATGGTTCCGTATCTAAGTGTCTACCCGTGACCACTTGCTTCAAGAAGCGTCGATCGTGACCGCTTGCTCGCATGTCAGTCTCGTATCGTTCCTCTCGTCACTCCCCCCCTACCGAGAACCCCGATCGGTAGAGCTCGGCTCCGACGATCTCTACTCAATCGACAGGAGGGAACGCAGAGAGTCTTACAGCTCGGCCATCCTGACCTCATGGTCGTCCCGACCATGAAGAGAATTGTCCGTATCGGAATCTTCGTCAGATTCCACAGCATCGTCGCTTACATCTTTGATCCATGGTTTCATTCTCTCCGGACTAAAAATACCCGAGAATGGTCTCAGGCCCAGCTGTAATCCCTCAATGTCCTCCACCACATAACGATCGCGATCCAACACTTTTTTTACGACATTTTCCTTTAAATTTAGGCAGAAGCTTACGATTTACGTTAGGCGTCGTCGTAACGTTTTTAATCATAACATATTCTCCTAATTTGTAAACACGAGGTTTTTTATGTCGGCGATCATACATAATTTTATTATAATTTTGAGACTTGTCGGTGCTCTGCACGGCTAGCTTTCTAGCCTCCGCTCGCTTGTCCTCGGGATCGATTTCTTCGTGCTCTGCAAGGTAACGTCGCAGGTCATCATCTCGATATCCGTTTTGGGCACAACCGAATAGTAACAAACTAGGGGTGGTCGCAATAGTCTTATGATGCGTATTATTAATGGCGAACTGCGCAGAGAATAATTGCGTGTCCCACGGTCCCTCGGTAGACAATTTAGCTAAAATGCCCCTTAGGAATCGGTTCACCCGTTCGATCTGACCGTTGGCTTTGGGAGTAGCTGTAGCGACTTTAACGTGTTGCACATTTAAGTTGTTTAGAAACTCGGCAAATTCAGCAGAGGTAAAGCATGTTCCCCTATCCGACACGAGTAATGGTCCACATGAACAGTGTCGAAAGGCCGGTCGCCCTTTTCGTATAGATGTAGCTGCCCCTCCTTTTTTCCGCCGGGGACCGAAAAATCGAGGCACTTAATGCAATTTTCAATGTATTCCTGAACCTGTTGCTTCATATTCGGGAACCAATATATTTGCCTAACCAACTCTAACGTTTTTCCTGGTCCTACATGCCCTACGTCATCGTGACACGCCCTAATCACGCTGAATACCAGGGATGCGGGGACGTAAAATAGGAGTCCGTCGCGGAATTTCCGGTATAGTACTCCGTTTCGTAGTTCGAATCTACTATCCATCTTTATATCTAGTTCGCGTCCCAATTTAGTTATTTCTGGGTCTTTTAGTTGTTTATAAACTAGGACCTGATCGAAAGACATAGGTTCAATTACCATAACTAATCTGCTCAGGGCGTCTACACGAGACATGCGACTTCCTGAACGGTACTCAATTTTGTAATTAAAGTTTTCGAGATACAACGCCCACCGACCTATTCTGGGGTTAATATCTTTTTTGCTTAGTGCTAACTTAATAGCGTTGCAATCGGTTATGATAATGAATAAAATACCTTGCAGATACACGCGAAATCGTTCCAAGGCGTACATAATTGCCATTAATTCTAGGACATAACTGTGATATCTGCTTTCAGTTTCTGTAGTCTTGCGGCTGAAATAAAGAACAGGGTGTAACTTTCCGTCCTTCTGCTTCTGGAGAAGGATAGCGCCATAGCCATACGAGCTGGCATCCGTGTGGAGCTCTGTGTGGGCGGTAGGCGAGTATAGAGCCAATACGGGAGCATTTACCAACGCGTCCTTTAAGGATTCAAAAGATTCGAGTTCTTCTTGCCCAAATTTAAAAGTAGCTTCGCTTCGCAGTAAGCTATACAGCGGTCGAGCAATCGTCGCAAAGTTGAGCACAAACTTTCTAAAGTAACTGGCAAGACCTAGAAACCGTTGCGCCTGTTTGGTGTTTCTAGGAAATGGAAAATTCGCTATGGCTTCCGTATTTGCCCTATTAGGACTTATACCCTCCTCTTTAATAACGTATCCTAGGTATTCGATTTGTCGCTTAAAAAATGAACATTTCTCCATTTTGAGTTCCAGTCGAAATCGCGCTAACACCTCCATCACTTCCCTAAGAATGCACAAATTTTGTTCCAACGTAACGGTCGGTATGAGGATATCATTCATGTATACTAATATCTTGTCAGCCTCGATCAAGTCTTTGCACACGAGGTTTATGTATCTTTGGAACACTGCCGGGGCGTTCGCTAAACCAAATGGCATCTTAAGATACTCATACTGTCCGTCTGGCGTCACAAAAGAAGTATACCGGATGGAATCCTCGTGCATAGGAACATTATGAAAACTATCTTTAAGATCAAGGGTCGTGAACCACGATTTCCCACACAGCCTTTCAATGTGGTCCTCTATAACTGGTAGAGGATATCGATCCTTCACGGTTATCTTATTGAGCGGACAATAATCCGGACACAAACGAATGGCACCATTTGTTTTCTTTACTAATACTATCGAGCAACTGCATTCGGAAGTACTGGGACGCACTATTTTACGTTCGATCAAATCCGCAATGAGGTGTCTTACGGCGATTCTTTCACCCCACGACAGTCTTCTCGGGACACAACTGAACAGAATATTACTGGTTAAAGTTAATTGCATCTGATACCCTATATCCTCTGGCTCTCTGTCATTACGTACATGGTCTTCTAGTAATTCGATCAACTGGCTCTGAATTTCATGCGGTATATTTTCATCCAGATTTTGACATACCGACGCGAGTTTATTGGGAGGCTCTATCAGTTCGATATTTAATATTTCGTGGCTTGAATCCCCCGAACTCATTTTAAGTTTGTTACCCAGTTCAATTTTTAACCCCGGCTGTTGAATGAAGTCTCGTCCGAGTATTCCCGAATAGCTAACGGTCGTGTTTGGAACCACGGCTAATTTTACATTAAAACTACGATTAGGTAGTAAATGAACTTTAATTTTAGCATCAATATATCCGAAGATATGTAAGGGTGATTGATATATGCCCCCATAAGAATTTTGACTTTCTTTTTTTTCTAGCGGATAGTGATTAAAATTATCATAGTAGGTAGTTTCGGTAATAAAACTTATCTGACTCCCAGAGTCTACCAATGCTTCGGCATAAAAGGCGGCCTGCTGTTCATCGGCGATAAGGACGCAGCATTCTCGTTTCGGCTCGAGCAGAGGTTTTCGCGCATTCCCTCTTCCTTCGTCTGGATCAACAGTCCCTCGGAGGTCGACGACGTCAGATTCTACCAAGGCGGTGGTATCTTCCCCCGCGGGTCCTCCTGCAGATAGGCGCCGTGTCGGACCCGACGGTGTTGCCGGGCAATCCCTAGACAGGTGTCCTGCCTGTCCACACTTGAAGCAAGCGCCGCTACTTCTCTTCGGCTTCGAGCAATCGCGAGAGAGATGCCCCCTCTCATTACAATTATAGCATTTGACCTCCTGTCCGAGGGCGCTATCCACACTGGCGTCTGGTGTTTGGCGCGCGCTGGTCGTCTGCACTCGAGTTTGCGCATTTCCTCCTTCTTTTGAACTTTTAAAGCGCTCATAGCGCTGTCGATGCAAGCGTTCCTGGTCCATGAGGTCGTGCAGCAAATCGTTTTCATCCGTGTGCCTTCGCGCGGTTACAGCGGAACACAGGTCCTTGGACCACAAACCGACAAGCACTTGTTCGCGTATTTCCAGAAAACCGAAATTTAACTTTCGACACAGCTTTACTTTCTCATGGTAGTAGGACGTCAACGTTTCGTCCTTCCGCTGGATACGAGAGGTCATACGCTTCCATCTAGCAGTCAAACTCTCCTCCACACAAAAGGTAGCCTTGAATGCGTTTTGAAACGCTTCCCACGTCGTTACTTCTTGGAACCTGTCGGAGAACCAATGATAGGCTCCGCCCTTCATGTGAGCTCGAGCCGCTTCCAAGGCGAAGTTATCAGGCCACCGATGCAGCATCTACATGCCGCACAAATTTTTGAGCCATTCCCCAGCTCGGACACCTCCTTCTTCCCCATCGAAATCTCTAATGCTCTTGGATAGATCCGGCATAATGTGGTCATTTTGCGGATCCGGAGGAGGGGGCCTGAGCACGCACCGCTGTTTGCTCCAGCATCCTGGCGAAAAGTTCATCCCTCCTTTGACTCTCTACGGTCATATGCTCCAAGAGTCGGGCGATAACGTCGATACCCGATCCGGTAGAGGTTGCTGGCGGAGGAGCCGAAGGCCCTCCAGCTTGCAGGTCATCCCTAACTCTCACTCTTCCGAGGGAAGTTTACTGCGCGGGCAAAGGGGGCTGGTCATTTTCCGAGGAGTTGCTTAGTTCTGCATCTCCCTCAGATTCATGTCACTCCGTTTCTCCCTCAGGGATCATCCAACGTCCTTCAGGATCCGCTTCCATTAACCTTGTAATTAATTCGGCTTTGTTACCAGCTGAGGGTAGTCCAAGCTTTTGTAACGCACTTTTCAACTGGGCCGCTTTATAATCGTTGGGGTCCATTCTCTTAGGTTGTTTTTCACAGTTCGCACGGAGCACACGCACACACTTGGGTTGGTGACTCAAGAAACAACAGAGGTAGTCAACATAAACTTGAATGATCTTGTGGCGCTTGAAACTCGGCTAGCAACCAGGACGTCAACAACTTTGTTTTTCGTCCTCACCTCTGAATCGAACGTTCTAGACCCGTTTCGAACGTTCTTGACCACGCGAGCTCAAACGCGAAATTCTATCAGTTCTAGCGAACCATTAGTTTTATGACTAATTATCCAAACTTTAAAACGTTCACTTCAGTTTCCCCTCTTTTTTTTTTCTCCGATCCGAATCCCACTTCTGATATTTTGGCTGTGAGGGCCAAACACAGGGTCTCACGAAAATGAGGAAACGCAGTCGTTTCAACAGAACAAACAAAACTAATTATTTATTTTTATATTATACTCGGGCCAAAGCCGCCACACTTTACTCCACTCGTCGCACAATTCTTAAACGGTTCCGTATCTAAGTGTCTACCCGTGACCACTTGCTTCAAGAAGCGTCGATCGTGACCGCTTGCTCGCACGTCAGTCTCGTATCGTTCCTCTCGTCACTCCCCCCCTACCGAGAACCCCGATCGCTAGCCTTATTGATAATCACAAATCAATAACAATTAATAATATCAAAATAGACATAAGACCTACAATAACACCAGCGGAACGTATTAACTTATCAAATGTTTCACCGGTAATACCGAACAACGCGATTGATGACATCTTCAAAAACAGTGATGTACGAATCTGCTCCAAAATAACACCCTTAAAAGCAGGAATGACAGAAGCCGAGTACTCCCACATTCTGAGTTTTAGAAGGCAGGTATACGTCAATCCGGAAGACGCCAAAAAGATACCTGACTCATTTACCATTACTTTAGACGACACAGTGTACCGCATTTTCACTAGCACTGACAAACTAAATTGTTTCGTTTGCAAACAGGGGGGACATATCGCCAAGCACTGTCCCAATAACCCCGAATCAAACGAAAGTAGCACAATAATAAGTGACACCACCACAACCACAAACCAAACCAAACCTCACCAGTTCGCACACCAATTCAAATCACGTACCCATCAACTAACGAAGAAGCCACCTTGGTAATCGAACCAGTAGAGACAATCCCAACTACAAGCACGTCTATCCAAATTACAGAATCAACAAGTAAAGAAACTGGAATGGAAATCGAACCAACGCGATTCAAAAGAACACTATCAAAAACGTCATCAGAACACCCGCCTGAGCCAACATACTCCAATGAAACGAAATTCAAAACACCAATACCACTTACCGCCACCAAAATTAAACACATAACCAACAACAAGAAAAGACTGATACGGCCCATATCACCCGCCCCTTTACCCCCCCCCCCCCCCAAAAAAATTGAAAAAATGCTCGAACCAACAAAAGATGAAATTGAAGACCCCTCAAAACAAACACACCTTTAACAACCAACAAATCAAAAGCTTCTTAGAAAACGTATTCGGATCACCAAATCCAATTGTAATAGCCCTCGACTACACAGAAGACATACCTGGATTAATACAAACGCTGAATGCAATTTATCCCCTACAAGTAGTAGGGGATAAATAATAAGAAGTATAAAAAACAGAATCCGTAGACTATGTAAAAAACTAAGCGGAAAATCAACAACCGACACCCTGACAAACTGGTCAACTAGTATCGACTCTGACACTTTTTAGAATGATTCAACGTGCCTACTCATCTTTACAACGTTTTTAATAACAAAACATACTACTGTTTCTTTGTATGCCTGGAAAAGGCGGTGTGGATCGCAACTGGTAATGGCCAGGGAAAGGATGCACTCCAATGGAATCCAACGTCTGGTGTGACGGCACGTTTATTTGGTCGAAGTGCGCGTCGTTACAATAACACGAGCACACCACAAAAATATAGCACGAACAAACACAACTCACAAAATACGCAGTTAACACGAAACAGAAAAATGTACAAAACTATGTACAAGGAACTGAGCGCGATGACTCGAAGGGCCGTTTCGAAACAGATTCAACAAAATCGTGGGTCGCTAGGCGACAAAAGATTCGGCTAATCCTGCACACGAGAGCGTGTTGCTATTATCAAAGGTGTTTCTTGGTACTGACTAACGGATACCCGGAAGAGCGCAACGCTCGAATCCCATGCAAAAACGTGGGAACCGCGGAACCGTCCTGACGGACGGTGTGTCATGATGTATACACGCTCTCGCATGCAGGGAACGGAGGAAATATTATACGCCTTGGGGTAATTAGCGGTGGGCGAACGTCGAGCCAATCAACGCCAAGATGGAAAAGAACGGCTCCACAGTCAAGCCAAGCCAAGTGACGCTTGATTGGCTCGACGTTCCCCCACCGCTAATTACCCCAAGGCGTATAATATTTCCTCCATTCCTTGCTCGCACGTGCATTTAAACGAGCGCGACGCAGCGCGCTGATTTTCGGCTGTAACATCTACTATGAATAATATACTCCAGTGGAATACTAATGGTTTCTATGCCGGGCTGGAAAGATTACAACTACTGTGTTAGACAATCCGACACCGTTCAACGGATGTTTACCAAAAGGCGAGCACGGCGACGCCAGGCCCGTCATAAATTAGATAGGGCCTGACAGAATCTTTGACAGCGTCAACGCAAGTACTGGCCGGGCAAGAACAGGCAGTGTTGCAGAGGTCTCGACTCGAGACACGCTGAATAGAACTGTACCGCACAGTCGAAATACAACAATCTTTTCAACTCATTCCGTTCCCTATACTGTTCAAATTCTTACAAATCAGAAGTGGGATAAAGTCGCGTTTTAAAAGTCATTCTGTAGTGTTGCGAAGAGACGCTTAATCGTGCAGCGAAATCGAACTACAAATAGTGTTAAGGGTAGACGTAAGTTAGTGTAATTAGCGAACGTAACTTAAGCCGAGTGAAAAGTGACATGGGTCGTTCCCGAGACTATTCGCGAGATCATTCGCGCGATCGTTCATGGGATCGTGCACGGGATCGTTCGCGCAGTGATGAATGTGATCGTGGGAAACACGATGTTTCGGTAGAATCTGAAAGAAACCGGGATCGTGAAATTTCGCGCCGCAACCGCGTGGAATCACGTGACCGTACCCGGAGGTCGTGAAGTCGATCACCGGCGGAAGAACATCGCGAAACGGTGGCTAAGTTAAAGCGGAAGCTGAGGAATCTTCAAGCCAGACCCGCGAGTGAGGAACATACGGTGCCCGTGTTTAATCCTGCACGTGACAGTGCGGATATAGAACAGTGGGTGCAGCACGTGAACCGATTTTGGTTTCGTCAACTACCTAAATGAACGATTACAGAAAATAATGTGTAATCAACTACACAATTAAATGTAATTGTGTAGTTGATTACACATTATTTTCACGATTAAAATGTTAATCGTGACTTATAAGTTGTAATTAGATTACATTTTGCCCAACTCTGTAACGGGGGCACATTTCGAGGCAGTGTCAACGGGCTCGTATTACCCGCCATTCATGCAAGAAACCGGTTGAAATCTGGCAAAATAGTGTCAGCAGTCGAAACCCCATGCTAGTACAACCCAGGTAAACTTGAGTAACCCCAATATGTATATTTTACCGGCGCTTGCGAACGGGAGGAAACTCAAGTGCTTGGTCGACACAGGCAGCTCGCATACGTTGCTGAAGAAACTGTTAGCAACGCGAATAGGGTTAGATATGATTGAGGATCGAGAGCTCGGAATATGTACGTGGTTTCTCTGGAACAAGAACTTATAGTAATTCATTTGCCGAGATCATTATTAAAATTATGGAATCGACGGCAAAAGTACGATCTATAGTAGTTGGTTCGAAACAACTTAGCCCCGAAATGATTGTCGGGCGAGATTTTCTAGATCAGAACCACATAGTTGTAACTAAGCGATAGGATAAAATCACGAAAAGGGAACACCGAGAAAGCACTGTAGAGATTTGCGTGATCAAAAACGCGACGGATTTCGACAATTTAGATATTGGAGATATTTCGAACGCGGACATGATTGCATTCACTGAAATTATTACGAAATACGGCGACCGAATCACCACATCGATGGAAACTTTAGGAAAGACCGATGCGGTGAAGATGAATATCAAATGCAATACGGATACGGTAGTAGTATACCGGCCTTATCGTATGCCTAAGTCCGAAAGAGGATCAGTACCTGAAATTATTAAAGAATTATTGAAAAACGTGATAATAAGAGAATCAAACTCGCCGTACGCTAACCCGATAATAATAATAAAGAAGAAAACAGGGGAATTACGGTTATCCATTGATTATCGCCGACTATAACGGAAAAGGATAGTACCCGTTGCCGCTGATCGAGGATCAAATCGACCGTTTAGTGGGTCATAAATATTTTACCACCCTTGACTTAGCCTCGAGGTACTACCAAGTTCCAATGGACGAAGAGTCGATAGCGAAGACAGCTTTCGTGACACCAGATGGGCATTACGAATTCTTACGAATGCCTTTTGGATTAACAAATGCACCGGCAGTTTTTCAGAGACTGATTAATACCGTTTTAAGGCCGCTTTGTAATACAATCGCTTTCCCGTATATCGACGATATTATTGTACCATCTACGACAAAGGCGGAGGGTCTAGAGCGTTTAGAACTCGTGTTAAAAAAGCTACGGGAACATAATCTCACGCTGAAAATCAGCAAATGTTCGTTCTTGAAAGAGAGTATCGAATATCTGGGACGAGAGATAAGTGCGGAAAGAGTCAAACCAGGACAAAGGAAAACAGACACTGTTTTACGAATGCCAAACCCTACGAACGTAAGGGAAATTCGCCAGTTTTTGGGTTTGTCCGGGTATTCTCGAAAATTTATTAAGGATTATGCTAGCCTTGTGACCCCATTGACGATGTTAACCAGGAAGGATATCCCTTGGACTTGGGGTAAAACTCAAGAGGAGGCAATAAAACGAGTGAAGGAAGCTCTAACGACGCGATTCGTTTTAGCCATTTTCGACAGCTTATTAAGGACGGAGTTGCATACCGATGCGAGCTCGATGGGGCTGGGGGCGATTCTATTCCAATTTACGCCGGACGGGACGCGGCGGGTTGTTGCCTATTACAACAGGCAAACCACCGTGGACAAGCGCAAGTAGCTTCCCTACGAGTTGGAAACAATGGCCGTAATTTTTGCACTTCGACATTTTCGCGTATACCTAATAGGATTACAATTTGTTGTTGTGACGGATTGCAACGCATCACGAACAACATTTACAAAAAAAGATCTTATACCACGGGTCGGACGCTGGTGGTTAGAGATCCAAGATTACACTTTTGAAATAGGATACAGAGCGGGAACCGCGATGCAACACGTAGATGCTTTGAGTACGAATCCGGCATGTCAGATCGAAGTATACCCAGTAGATATAACTGAGGCCGATTGGATTCTAGCCGCACAATTGCAGGACGACCAAATTAACCGGATTCGGAAAATATTAATGGAAAATGTACAAAATGATACCAAGCAGTATTTCACTAACTATCTACTGAAGAAAGGAAAAGTCTATAGGACATTAGATGGCAGATGTTCAGCATGGGCTGTACCGAAGTCGGCTTGATTTCAAATTTGCCGTCTATGTCATGACGATGCAGGACATCTCGGATTAGAGAAGACGTTGTTGCGTATTCGAGAAAATTACTGGTTCGCCGACATGAGTGTATTACAAATGGAACGCGGGGAAGAAGCAAGGGAAGAAAAGACACTAATACCGTTCCACACGATACATATAGATCACGTAGGGCCGTTTGAATCCAGTAACAAGAAGAACAAGTACATACTCGTGATAGTTGACACTTTCACAAAATTTACTATCACTGAGCGAGTAAAGAATACCAAGGCAAAAAGGACAATAAAGATATTGTTGAACGTGATACATCTTTTCGGCGTACCGCATAGGATCATCAGTGACCGAGGGACGGCGTTCACGGCGAAGAGTTTTACAATCTTTTGTTCAACCTATGGAATCAAGCATGTGTTGAACGCGGTCGCTACCCCTCGGCAGAACGAATAATGTGAGCGATACAATCGCACTATCGTTGCGTCGTTGGCTGCAACTGTCGCGGGAAGAGACCATCGTACATGAGATGAATTTGTGAAGCAGATTCAAAGTGGGTTAAATTCGACCCACAACAAGGCTATTGGAGTGACGCCTATGGAAGCTCTAATGGGTTATAGAGCCCGGAACACTACAGAGTCGAGTTTATTACAGAAGGTGCAGACTGAAATGGAGCGATTAAATTTGAGCGAATTACGTAAGAAGATCGAAAAGCATATTACAGAAGATCAGAGGAAACAAAAAGAGCGGTACGATAACGCGAGGCGTAAGGCTACGCAATATGAAGAGGGAGACGTTGTACTGGCTGAGATTACAAGCGAACCATCGACTGGGGAAAGTCGACAGTTTTTACCGAAATTTAAAGGACCATTCAGAGTACATAGGGTGTTGTACAATGATCGGTATAAAGTGGAAGATTTGCGAGGAGGCAGAGGGGCCAAAACAGTGGTCGCGGTCGAGAGATTGAAGCGTTGGGTTGCAGTGGTAAACGACCTTGAAAGAGCAATTACTTGTGTATTATGAGTTGCAGGACAAGGGAGCAATTGGATCGTCAGCATTTGCTACTGATCTGGAATCACTGGCGACAGATAGAGTGACCTGTTGCAGTGTGGAAAGTTGGCCGTCACGATTGTAACGGAAGCGTTGTTGCGGAGAGAGGCGTCAGGAATTTTTACCTGACGATGGTTGCGAGGTTCCATTGCGGTGGCGATGGGAATGCCGTCATCGAATGGTTACTGTTGAGAGCCCCTATGGTGGGGGAGTTGGCAGCCGTTGACCCCACATAGCGTGGGCTGTCCACCATGGTGCCCTGGGCCTCGCGGACAGCAATGCGTGCAGCTGCGGCGAGGGCGGGGAGACTGCTCTGCATGTCCTTCTCCACTGCCCGCTGCACGAGGCCGAACGAGAGCAACTCAGGCTTATCAATTTAGAAAAGAATCTCCCCTGGCCACCGACCCCCCAGCAACTCATAACACAGAGCACATTTAGCACATTAATGAAAACCTCGAAATCCATTCTTGTAAAGAAAGAATCGGCCTGGAGAAACCTACCCAATTCCTCCCGCCCAGCACCAACAGATCCCGCAGCCGCAGCAGGCCCCTCGCACCAAGCAGATTAATCAATTTGTCTTTTTCAGCCACGTCACCCGCCCCGACCCCAGTGCAGGCAGTGCCCAGGTACTGTGGAGGGTGGGGCGTTATCGGCGAAAGCCATCCAGCCGGGATCGAGCTTACGCTGGCGGCTCTACCTCCTCGTGGTCCCCACTGGACCCGCGGAGCGACGGGGAGTACTGACTAAACGAGCCGCTTCCCCATCGAGGGTAGATCCAACTTATCCAGTGATTCCTAACGGATGAGGGCAGGGTTTTTCCAAGCTCCATTCGACAGAACATCTACGCCGAATTTCCCTCGGCAGCGGCACGTGACGATCGTTAAATTTTGCAAACTCCACCATGCCAGCCAAATGCTCGTATAGGCGAAAGCCTGAGGAAGAGCGCGCCCCTTTTGGGCCAAGACGGCTATACTAGACGTCCACCATGGTGAAAGATTTGGGCGATGCCATCCTTGCATGAGTGTGACTTGCCATCTTGGCGAAGAATGCGGACAATACCATCCTTGCAAGACGTGGTTTTTTTTGTGCTCTTCATGACAGCGGTGACGATGATATCACCACTGTATGAGTGAGATGTAGGTGTCGCGGTAGAAGGTCGCGAGCGCGGCCCCTACACGATGAAGATGTCGATACATCGGAAGGACATCTTTCCATCACCGTAGACAAGAGAAATCGGCAACGGACAGAGAAATACACCGCAAGACCTAAAGTCGGTATCATATATATTGGCCGGTGAGTTTCGTGAGGGGTATTCTCCCACCACACAGTTTGCCTGCCTCGGTGCTCATTTTCTCAACGTTTTCTGACTCGCTCTCGTTCCATCTCGCTCTCGCCTTCGCAGAACAAGAGTGAGCCAGAAATGGTGGGGATAGTGCCAAGCTTCTGGGGTGTAGACCAAACCGAGCTGTCAGCGTAGAAATACACACATCAGAATAGGTGTGCGTTAGCTACGAAAAAATTCAGGAGCTTTATTGGTTAGAACATTGATACTTTCTCGATAGCTTCATCTCGTATTGGTCTACGCATAGCTTCGTAACGCACACAACTATTACGCTAAGAATAAATAACAGCCACACGACTACGTTCAGGCGGAGCCGAGCAGCGTTCCCGTTACCCCACCATACCCTGCAAGGACCACGCAACTCCAACTGACAAATCCACGATCGTCAGATGGTGGTGGCTGATTTCTCCTCGATCGCTGTTCCCGAAAACGAATTCACCGACCAATATATTTGATACCGACCTTAGTTGGCGGTGCAATTGATTTTGAACGTTATGGCTCCTGGGACCATGAGCAATTTACGGGGGGGAGTATAACCGAAAACCTTGTTGAGTGTTTTATTGGATTTGACTAGATCGAACTGAGAAAAGCGAACACTGTATTTACCGATAAATGATCTCTTTGTTCTAGAAAACAACGCGATGAGGATGCTTGGGGAAAGC
Source organism: Andrena trimmerana (assembly GCA_951215215.1). Lineage (NCBI taxonomy): Eukaryota > Metazoa > Arthropoda > Insecta > Hymenoptera > Andrenidae > Andrena > Andrena trimmerana. The sequence goes on along the minus strand of OX578063.1, from coordinate 12,182,608 downwards.
ATCATTGCAGGTTGGCCGAAGGTTAGACAATCCGACACCGCTCAACGGATGTTTACCAAAAGGCGAGCACGGCGACGCCAGGCCCGTCATAAATTAGATAGGGCCTGACAGAATTTTCGACAGCGTCAATGCAAGGACTGCCCAGGCAGGAACAGGCAGTCTTGCAGAGGTCTCGACTTAAGACACGCTAAATAGAATTGTACCACACCTATACTGTTAGAATTGTACCACACCTATACTGTTCGAATTCTTACAACTGATTAAAAACTATGAACCTATTGCCCTCTGTGTCCAAGAAACCAACTTTAAAAACAATACCATTAGACCACTCAAAAATTATCAATGCTTCGCTAAAAATCGCACGGTTTCCAGTCATGTCAGCGGAGAGGTTGCTATTTACGTTGAAGAAGAAGTAGGAGCCACCGAAGTCTATTTCCGAACAAATATAGAAGCAGTCGCCATCCAAATAACCTGCCCAGTCAAACTATGCTTATGCAATACTTATCTCCCGTGTTACGTCCTGAAGGGATTTTGCCGTAGATCACCCTGAGCGGTTAGAATGATCTACTGGGTTCTTGCTCTTGTTAAAGTGCTGAAGCACACCTTGACTATATTTACCAGGGAATGGGAGGATTGAAAGGGTTAAATATATAAGTACAGGGAATTTAAGGGAAAATCAAAGATGCAAAGTATATTGTTACATAATATTTGAGATCGAACTCACATACCTAGAGACGGTGCTCCGTCTTGGCTGTCGCTCGCTTGGTTTCGCCTATTTCGCACGGCACGCTTGCCGTCTGTTTTCTCGCTCGCTCGAGGTGTCGGTTGACCGAGCGTAGGTCGTGGTCGCTCGCAGTGCTCTCGGGTAGCACACGGAAGTAGGTGAACGCGGGAACCGTCGTTTCGCTGACTAGCTCGTACCAGCACACGTCCTCGCGGTATTCGGCGGTCCGACTCGGCGCGTAAGGGCTCTCCCGGCTATGCCGTTCTCAGTATATCGGATGCAGTTACCCTTAGGCTGAACCTGATCGGCCAGGCCTGCTTCGCGGTAAATACGTGAAGGTGAGGTCGCGATTTCTAGACGGCCCGCTGGCTCTTCGCAACTTCCTATCTCGAACTCCCGAAATTGAATGAATCCCCGAGGTCCCGCGATCGAGGTCCAAGCCACGCACTCCCTATCTCCATAACGGGGGAAATCGCCCCGTCAGTCTTTTATCCTTCGCAATTTCCATTGCACCATGCTCTGGAATCTAGGGCCCGGACCATCGGTGGTCACGTTGTGCCCACGCCGACGGATTCCGCGCTCGCCGACCTACTAACCCGCGTGTTGCGATTCTGCTGAATCGCTGATGACGAAATGGAAGGCGACGCGGGGACAGCAAGCACGGAATGGACCTGAAGGGCCCATGTAACAGCCGAATAGCTATGATTTCCAAACAAGCGAAATAAACGATCTCATCTCGCAACTAACAAAACCGTTTGTACTAGTCGGTGATTTTAACAGTCACAACACTCTACGGGGCTCCATCGCGGACACAAAATAGGTTCGATATTAGAAAACGATGACCTCACTCTTCTCAACACAAAGTAACACACACACATTTTAACGTTGCAAACGGGACCTTTAGCTGCATTGACTTAACAATTAGTAGCTCCAATTATGCCCATAACCTCGAATGGACTATAATAGACGACCTATGTGACAGTGACCACTTTCCAATCAGTATACAACTAAAAAACATTCCAAATAAACACAATACATATTCGTTTAGTCCAAGACGGAAATTTAATACAGTCAATTGGGAGTTATACAAAAAGCGGATAGTAACGTATATACAAGAGTCCAACATCGCGAGCAAGATGAGTGAAATTGATACTGCGACCGAATTATTCTCCAATCTCATTATCATAGCAGCTAATGAAGCCATCGAAAAGACCTCTCCACCAAAAAACCACAAGCTCGCTCCATGGTGGAATGACCAATGCAAAGAAGCCATGCGGAAGTCAAAACAAGCCTTAACCGCTACAAAAGACACAACTTGGAAGAAAATAAAACCCAATTTAAAAGGCTCCAGGTGGCTGCCAGGAAAATTATAAAAGAAAGTAAAAGAAATAGCTGGACCAACTATGTTTCAACCATAACTAATAATACCAAAGCTAAAGAAATTTGGAACAAAATAAATGCGATCAGAGGTAACCGGAAGGCCTGTTGGCCTGTCGGACAACCTTGCCGATAACTGTAAGCACAAAATCAAGATAATTAAAGCATTAGCACACAATAACTGGGGAGCCGACAAAACCTTTCGCAAGCGTACAAAGCGATTGTCCGGTCCAAATTAGATTATGCATCTGTAATATACAACTCTGTTAAACCGAAGGAATTAAGAAAACTGGTAACCCACAATACTGATGAGCTAAGAATAGCAATGGGATCATTTCACACAAGCCCCATCGAAAGTATAATGATCGAAGCTGGCGAAACATCATTGCAACACAGAAGGAAACTTCTAAGTATAAAATATGCAGTAAGGGCCTCGACATCTACAAATCCGATTATCCACAAAGGCATTTCCTTGAGGAACCAGCATCAAGCAGAATACCAAGCTGGCAAATCAACCCCCAGCCAAAGAATTAAAAGCTACCTAAACGAACTTGAATATATCCTACAGGATATGGAAAAAAACGTGGTTTCACAACGCCGCCCCCCCCCCCCCCCCATGGACACTATATGCACCCGTCCTCGAGCTATCACTCAAAATAAACAATAAGGAAGAATTAACAGTAGAGGAATGGAAAAGACAGTTCAATACCCTGTGTGATAAATACCCTGCCTTCACCAATATCTACACTGACGGCTGGAAGAATAATGTTGGAACAGGAGCGGCAGTTTTCACCCAAAATGACACAAACCACATACGGCCTAAACCATTTTAATAGTACCTTAACACCTGAAACGTATGCACTTCTCTCGGCGTTAAATTACATTGACAGCTCCCCATAGAACAAAGTGATCTCTGACTCACTGTCCACCATTCTAAAAACTCAAAGCACGAAGCGAACCACAGAAATGCATATAGTAATCCATGAAATCTACGATAAATTAGTCAAAGTTGGCAAAATAATAATCATAGCATGGGTCCCTTCCCATAAGGATATTGTTGCGAGCACCGGGTATAGGCCCGTGCATAGCCTGCTGGTGCTCGTAGCTAAAGACAGAAGAGGGTCAACCCCCTCCGAGAACACTATCCGGACAACGCCGTGGACTGTCTGGTACCGGACGCCGTAGCGTTCGGACGCACGGGTTGTACTGCCGTATTCTAGTTGGCCTGTATTTCCAAATATAGTTGTGTCGTGCACCCGTGTCTACCATTCATTATCGCTCCTTTGCGTCGGGGTGGTCGGTGCCGGAAACACCCCGGCGCAACAATATCTATAGGCATGTCATGGCTGATCTGGGAGCGAAAATCGCATCCACCCTGCATGTGGAGGATCAATCCCTATTCAACACTTCCGTGGACATTTGGTGCCTTTACACGGACGTTCTTCTGTGACACTTTTGCGCGCCACACGCCAGCGCGGCACGCATTTGGCGTGGCGTGCCGGAACGTCGGAAGGAGCGCGCTCCTTCTCGCAGGCCAGAAGATCGTACCCGTCACTACTTAGAGACAGAGAGTTCGGGCTGCCATTTCTACGTCGACTCCACATGCTTTTTCCAGGAACCAGCGCAGTCTTGTATTGTGTACTACCTGTTCCATGTATATTATCGATCTGCGAAACAATCGGCAAGACACGATCGTGATATACGTAGGTTCGCGAAAAGTATACGAATTCCTCGATATACCTGGCTTATAGAGGATATCATAAATGCTTTTACTGTAGGGCACACTGAAACATCTGTTTTTACGAAGCTACATTTGGTTTACCTGAAGGTGCTATAAATTATGGAAATGGTTTATTTCTCAGTTATAACGACTGTATTGCGATCTGCATTCTCCTTGCAGACGAAAAGTTTCCACCTCATCGGAAGTTCTTGTTAGCATCTTGTGCGCGGTTAGAAGTGTGGCGCGCCGGAATTCCACGTTCCTGCGTGCGAGTAGAACCGTTGTCAGGCGTGTCGCGTCCAAAAAAGTGTGGCGCGCTAACCTCGACTTCAGAAAAGTTTACATAAGAGACAGAAAAGGTAGTTAGAAAAGGAAAGCGGCACTTGAAACCAAGGGTTTGGCGTGGCGCGTGGAGTTTCCGACAGTGCGGAAAATTCTGAGGCGCGCGGCGCGCCTGGCAGCCAAGACTCTTCGAGCTGCTACAAGCGGTAGGAAGTGAACGAGAATTTTTTCAAACCAAAGAATTAAATGTATTTACTTCCAGCTTTGTGGCTTCATTTGTCAATCTTTAGGGAATATGAAAAAAAATTGTATGGAAAAATAGTGGTTATCTGGCTAGTTTTGGTAAGCAGATGTCTACTTTTACACCTCTACGTTATCGAGAGGGGGAGGATGGCCCTCCTACACCGTCGAACTTGCAGAGGGAAGGTCCCTCCCACTCCAAGGAAAATGTGGCCAATCAGGAATGTTCTTTTCACCTATAAGTGCATATAATATGAAAATAATGTACGTTTTATAACTCTCTAAAAAATACACTTTCATGAGTCTCTATTTTATCCCGTTTTCCCACTTTAGTTACATTTACAAAATGTTATTCACGCGTAGTCACCATGAATTTTACATGAAAGTATTTGTTAGAACCTACTTAAGAGGCCGCATAAAAACTTTTCACAGCATGTTGCGTCAGCGTGAGTTCTAAGGCGACTTATCATCAAATAAAAATTGATTTTAGCATTTTGCTATGCAACCCAAAAACCATTTACGTTGCAGAAATATTAAAAACAAGTGTAAAAAGTTGAAAAGTGATGGCCATGTAAGTTTTACATACTGGAAATTCGACCATGAGTATAAAGGTTGTTTATAAGGGTAGTGTATTATAATGAGGAAATATAGCGTTATGCCAGGTAAGTAAAGACTCAATGCCGGAACGGGTAACGAGTGTGTATATATTTCTATAAAAACCGAACACCTCCCTTTCTCGTGTCGTCGCGCCATCTGCTGGCACGACTACCGAATGTCATATAATACATCTCCCCCTTTAACTTTACGAGGTCTGAAATCACAGATCAAGTTTATTTGGAGGCCTCGAAATGCGTTCGCTTCTGGTGGTCCTCTCTCTGGCTTGTGTACTCGAACTCGTTGGGTAGTTGTCGCCTGATTCTGCCGCTGGTGCTGTCTGCTGTCCCTGGTCATCGTGTTCTGGCCATATGTCCTCATCGTCGTCCTCCGGTTCTTTGGCCAACGGAATCAGGTGGAAACGGTTCCGTCTCAGCTCTCTGGTCCCGGTTGGGACGATGTATGACCGTGAGGTTGAATCCCTCCTTACAATTGTCCCGCTGACACGCCTATCGACGATCCAAACGGAGTCACCTGGTTCCAGTTCCGTGAGCTCCCGTACTCCATGGTGTCGATCGTAGTTGCTTTTCTGAACGTCGCGCCTCTTCTCCTCTCTCTCCCGTATCAGCTTCACGTCCGGGATCTGGGGGTCAAGTTTTACCCTGATGATGGGCACTGCGGTACGAATCCGTCTGCCCATTAATAACTCCGCCGGTGAGAACCCATTCGGCGTTGGAGTTGCGCGGTAATTTTGCAACGCTTTGTAGGCGTCGTCGCTCTTCTTGAGACTTCTTTTTATAATCTTGACTGCCGCCTCCACGAACCCATTACTTTGAGGAAATCTGGGGCTCGTTGTAACATGTCTGAACTCCCACTTCTTCGCGAACTGTGCGAATTTTGATGTCAGCATCGGCCCGAAATGTGTGCCATTATCGCTGTATACGATCTCTGACGTCCCGTGTCTTGCGAACACTGACTTAAGGTGCGTGATAACTTCTGTCTCCCTTAGCGATGACAACGCCGCGACTTCCGGGTACCTTGAATAACAGTCCGTTACCAGTAGGAACCATTTGTCGCTTAAGTGGAATAAATCCATGGTAACTTTTTGCCACGGGCGTTCTGGAAACTCTGCTGGCATGAGAGATTCGTGGTGATTGCCTGACTCTTGAATGCACTGAGAGCATTCCATGATAAGAGTCTCAATGTTCCTGGAGAGCCCCGACCACCAAACCGATTCTCGTGCTCGTGCCCGGCACTTCGTGATGCCCTGATGACCGTCGTGGAGCTTCCTCAAGATGTCCCTTCGCACTGCTCCGGGAATGAGAATTCTGGAGACCTTCAGCAGAATACCTTCGCTGAGTGCTATTTCTCCCTGATGCTGCCAGTATTCTTGCAGGTCGAGTGGAGTCCGTTTCCTGGTCGGCCAGCCGGTTTTGCTGTATTCGATCAGCTTTTGGCAGATTAAGTCATTTTGTTGCTTGAGGATGATTTGACAAAGTCGCTCGTCGGACGCGGGTAAACCGGTAGTCACCCCCTTCACGTACGGTGTGGTGTGTTCCTCCAGGTCATCATCGTCCTTGTATTGTAGTAACGGGCGTCTGGACAGAATGGCTGCAGCGCCGAGTTGTTTTCCTGGAATATACCTTATATCGTATGAGTATCGTATGAGTCTCAGTCTCATCCTTAGAAGTTTCGGAGTTATTTCGTCCAGTTTCTTCGTGTCGAAGACCGCGACCAATGGTTTCTAATCCGTTTCCAGCGTGATGTGTATCCCCAGTATGAAATCTTTAAAGCGAGCGCATGTCCATACTAATGTGTATCCCTCCATTTCGATCTGCGCCTAGTTCCTCTGAGCCGACGTGAGAGTTTTCGATGCTAATGCCACCGGACGGAAGACGTTGTTCTCGTCTTTTTGTTTTAGTACCACCCCACGTCGTATGATAACGCGTCTGCGGAAATAACCGTCTCACGGTTTGGGTCGAACCATGCCAGTGTTGGGCTGCGTATTAATTCTCCTTTGATTTGTTCGAAAGTCTGCCGCTGCTGTGGACCCCATTGAAATGTGTTCTGTGGACTTAAGAGGTCATTGAGCGGTTGAGCCGTAGTTGAAAGATGAGGAATAAATCTCGCTAAATAGTTTACGGAGCCTAGTAGACTTCGTAATTCCGATACATTTTCGGGTGCCTTCATGTGTTTCACAGCGACAATTCTCTCGTCGTCGATGTGTATGCCTTCCTGGTCGATCATGTGGCCCAGAAACTTCATACGGGTTGTGCCGAAGATGCACTTATTTAGTTTTAGACTGATCCCTGCTCCCGATAATCGCTTCAACACCTTGAGAAGTCGTCTATCGTGCTCTTCAATGGTCTCTCCGTATATAAGTATGTCGTCGATATTACCTATGACCCCGTCCAAGTCTTCCAGGATTTGCGAAACCTTTTTCTGAAAAAATTCTGGAGCCGCGGAGATTCCAAATGGCAGTCGTTTGTACATATAACGACCAAACGGAGTAATAAACGTGGTCAATAGCTGTGATTCCTCGTCAAGTTCGCATTGCCAAAATCCGTGATTAGCGTCCAGTTTCGAAAAAAAATTGCTTTACCTAGCCGCTCCAACAGGTTTTCAGTCATCGGCATTGGGTGAACCTCCCGCTTGACAAATTTATTTAGATATACATAATCGACGCAGATCCGAATCAACCCGTCAGGTTTGGGGACTGTAACAAGTCCCGAGTACCATTCTGTTGGTTCCTCCACTAGTACGATGACTCCCATGCGTACCATCTCGTCGAGAGTCTTCTTGATTTCCTTTAGCATTGGAATCGGAACCCCCCGTGGTGTTGTCAACGCGTGTGGTACGGTGCCATCTCGCAAACGAATTTTGTACGGTCCTTTCATCTGTCCTAGTCCCTGAAAAAGTTTCGGAAACTGCGCGACCGGATCAATTGACGAGTGACCCGCTCGTATCGCGTCCACGTCAACACGTTTAACGACGCCCAGACTTTCGCTTACGTCTCCAGCCAACAATGGTTTCTCTGTTCCCTTGACGACGTCGATTTCTGCCATGACTGATTGTCCCCTGTATCCGATCTTTTCCCAAAAGAATCCGCATACGTTGGAAAGATACTCGTTGTCTGCTCCATACAAAACTCCCAGCGGCTCTCGAAGACGGACATCACGGAAACATTCTTCGAACAGTTTTTCTGGCATTACTGTCACATCTGCCTGCGTGTCGGCAAAGAAGGTGATCTCCCTGTCTTGAATCTCGACCACGACTGCCCACTCGTGGTTTCCCTTCTTCGTTTCTGCAGTGACAGCTCCAATAAACGTTTCATCCGTGTCTCCTTGCACTTTGCGTACCTAAGTTTGTGCTGGCTTACGGCAGACCTTGGCGTAGTGCCCTTTCTTTTCACACTGGTTGCAGGGTGCCTTCGCTGCTGGGCAGTCCTTTCTTGGATGGGCCGCGTTGCCGCAGTAACTGCACTGCTTGCTGCGGTCATTCTTCTTGTGGCTGTCGGGTGTGTCCCGGCGTTGATCCTTCTTGAATCTTGGTTTCATGCTATATTGACCTGAGGATCTTTTTCCCTTTACCTGGTAATCCTGTGTACTTTCGGTCGACCCTTGGATTAGTGGCTGCTGCTTCCTGACTAGAGCACTTTGCTTAGCCATTGTGATAGCCTTTTTAAGATCTAACCCACTGTCTAGCTGCATGTGTTCCGACAATTTCTTGTCTCGAATGCCCACGACTATGCGGTTACGTAGGAGTTCGTCCCACAACGCGCCAAATTCGCAGTGCTCTATCAACAGGTAAAGGGCCATTATGAAATCATCCACAGACTCACCTTCTCGCTGCTTACGCTCATTGAACCTTGCTCGTTCGTATATTGTGTTCCTTTTCACAATGAAGTGAACCTCGTATGAACCCATGACACTATCGTAATTTTCCCTTTCTTTGTCCTCAATTTTGAGCGTCGGAAATGTATCATCGGCTTGATCCCCCACGCAGTAGATCAGCATGTTGATTTGTTCTGTCTTGGTCTTTTTATCGAGACCGGTGACGATCCGATATCGTTCGAATCTGCGCTTCCACTTAGACCATTTCTCCGGTTTCGAAAAATTGAATTGCCCCGGGATTTGAATGCCGTTTTGGATTGCTTCCATTTTTCTTCGCCACGCGGTGCTAGTGAAATGCTATTTTGATCACGTTATGGTTACGAGATCGTACGAGGTTAGGATAGTTTTATAGTTAGGATAGAGATTCTTGACTGCTGACCATGCGAATGTCTTCTGCAGGACCTCGCGCTGAACTTTTCTGCAATTTTATTCACTTTTCCGCCGCCACCATGTATTATAATGAGGAAATATAGCGTTATGCCGGGTAAGTAAAGACTCAATGCCGGAATGGGTAACGAGTGTGTATTGATATGTTGCGCCGGGGTGTTTCCATCGCAGGCCACCCCGACGCAAAGGAATAGAGTAACACGGGGGTGCACGACACAGCTATATTTGGTACAGGACAATTAATATATGGCAGTACAACCCGCGCGTCCGAACGCTGTGGCGTTCGGTATAAGACTCTCTTATGACAGCTTGACAGGTGATCGATCCGATCACCTTCTTCTCGCTGTCCTCTTGTCATCGGCGCGAGCACCAGCGGGCCATATATTCCCATCTATGGGGTGCTCGCAACAGTATATTTCTATAAAAACTGAATATCTCCCTTTCTTGTGTCGTTGTGCCCAATAGGCCCATTTTTCGTATAAACCTATGTCAAATTTAGTAGGGTGAAAGCACTAGTAATCGAACATTTAAAATTAAACAAAATTAAAAAAAATAAACAATCAATGTTATAAAATATATAAAATGTATTGAAGTAATTCAAATGTATTTAATGTATCACTAAAAATTTTGTGTTAGTATAAAGGTTCGGGGAAAATAAATAATTAGCGTTAAAAATAAAGTGTCGGAATGCTTTAATAATCGACCACTCAACTCCAAAAGACGACCGGTCCGACAGCTAGTAGTCGACCACCTTTTTTTAATATGAAATTCAAAATATGTTATGTGCGCATTACAAACTAAAATTTATTTTTAAATATAATGTGCAACAACAGTAAATAATTAATAATGACAGGAATAATGCGTAATTAAAATAAGTTCTTTTAAAAACTTTATCAAAATTTTAATAAGATAACTTATAGTTAACACGTGGTGGACTTTTTGCGTTCACTGTGAATGCAGTTAGCTTCAGAAGTCGACCGCTGTGGTCGATTATTGCAAATTGAAAGGGAATGATGGTCCAGTCACCGACCTCCCATAAATAAATAAATTATTCCATTTTTTTAATTTTTTAAGCACATAGAAAATTGTTGATGCTCTTTCAGTGAAATAGCATCATTTTCCAGTAAAAAATGTATAAAACTGAATTACATTTGTTGTTTCTATTGATAGCGTATTTATGCTTCTCGTGTTGGAAAACAGCAATGGCACATGTAGAATGAAAAGTAGTTTACAAATCACTTTAAAAGCATTTATTTTTTTTAACTATGAAAAGCGCTTTTTGTCGTATTTTAAAGTTAGAAATTCAAAATATAATATAAAATTGTCATTTAAAAAATGCTTTATTTCAGTACTTATTTCTTTAAGCTAAACAATAAAAGTGGTCGACTACTATATAGAGGGTGGACGAGTACTAGTGCTTTCACCCTACTAACAATCTAGAGATATCTGGTGTTATTTTGTATAAACTATAACTATTATGCTTTACGTTCACGAAGTTCGTTTGTTGATACTGTTATTTTCTGTTGAGTTATACCACAAAATGTTTGTCAATGCAAAATGGACTTTTTGCCCCACGCACGGGGCAAAAAGTCCATTGCATTGGGTAGAAAGTCCCTAATGTATTTTCGTATAATATTAAACTAAATAAGTAACAAAACTCTTTTCAAATCAACAAATATTCTTTTTGCTATACAATATTGAAAGGAAAGCATGACTTCTTTACCAAAAAATAAAAATATAAGTCAGAGCTCTAAGGTCGGTATGAAATATATTGGCCGGTGAAATCGTTTTCGGGAACAGCGATCGAGGAGAAATCAGCCACCACCATCTGACGATCGTGGATTTGTCAGTTGGAGTTGCGTGGTCCTCGCAGGGTATGGTGGGGTAACGGGAACGCTGCTCGGCTCCGCCTGAACCTAGCCGTTTGGCTGTTATTTATTCTTAGCGTAATAGTTGTGTGCGTTACGAAGCTATGCGTAGACCAATACGAGATGAAGCTATCGAGAAAGTATCAATGTTCTAACCAATAATGCTCCTGAATTTTTTCGTAGCTAACGCACACCTATTCTGATGTGTGTATTTCTACGCTGACAGCTCGGTTTGGTCTACACCCCAGAAGCTTGGCACTATCCCCACCATTTCTGGCTCACTTTTGTTCTGCGAAGGCGAGAGCGAGATGGAACGAGAGCGAGTCAGAAAACGTTGAGAAAAGGAGCACCGAGGCAGGCAAACTGTGTGGTGGGAGAATACCCCTCACGAAACTCACCGGCCAATATATATGATACCGACCTTAGTAGCATTTTTGGTTGGCCAACGATAGCCAACCGTTGGGAATTAGTTGGGATATAGTTAGTGTTTTGCCTACAAATTCCCAACATAGGGCCTACGGCAAAAAACTTTCAACAGTTTGCCAACGAAAATTCAATGTTGGGCCTACAATTATAATGGTTGGTTAATTAACAAAATGTTACGACAGTTTGCCAACGAATATTCAATGTTGGGCCTACAATTATTATGGTTGGTTAATTAACAAAAAGTTACGACAGTTTGCCTACGAATATTCAATGTTGGGCCTACAATTACTATGGTTGGTTAATTAACAAAAAATTTACAACGATGATTAAATGTCGTCTTACAAACGACAAAAAATTTACTACATCCAACAACCTGTTATTATGTTTATACGTAATGAGGACTGTCTTGAGACGAATGTGAAATTTTAAGGAATGAGTCTAAAGGTCGAATGATGCTATTTTGTAGAATATTTCGCGTCACTGCGCAGTTTTTATAAACAATTAACATTAGTTATGTAACTAGAAATTAGAATTGTCTACAAGGAAATGTGTTGGGTAAGTGGGAACAGCGGTTGCTTCGTAAGCGGAAAGTTTGGGTTCGATACTTCTCACCCCGAATTGTTTTTTTTCCTAAGACATGTTTACAACCTGAAAAAGACGTGTTTACAACGTCTTTTAACGTTCTTCAAGATACCTTCTGGACGTCTGTACGACGTGTTTTGGAAAGAAACTGTTGGGCTTATGGAAAGAAACCTTCAGTTGGGCCTATGGAAAGAAACCTTCAATTGGGCCTGCGTTGGTTACAATCGTTGGCCCATTTAATAATAGCGCGACACTTCAACAGTTGGCCAACGGATATCACGTCGTTGGCCCAACAAATTCCCAGCAAATAAATGCTACTAGGGAGACTCATTTTGAACTAAAAACTAAAAAAATCGCTCAACTAAAACAAAAACACTATTTAAAGACTTTGGCATCATTTCTTTATAGTTTGGCCATGTTATTATGAAAACAAATAATAAAATATATATTTTCAGTCTGAGGGATTTTTTGCCTTAATGGTACCTCTATAGTTTCTGCGGTATATACGTTAGAAAATATTATCATTCAGCAATAAACAATATCATACACACATTACTAAAGGAGCATACAAACTTAACGCACTGGGCTGATACGCTTTTAAACCGTGGTTTACTTCGTATAAAACAGCGAAGACGACGTATTTCTTTTAATTTTCGATACATAAAATAACGAAGGCGTCGAGTAATTCGCACGAACGTCCAGGAGCGATTGATGACTCTGTGGTTACCTCCGTTTCTTCTCGCCTTTTACATAGTATACTCCGAAACTCAATACATTGTTTAGGAATAGAGATTTTGAATTCGGGACTTTTTACCCGCCGGATTTTTAGCCACACCTTACCCTACGGTTGGCAGTCTAAGGGTGCGTTCCGATTCACGCATACTGCGCATGAAGTGCAGAGACAACCCTTCCGTTTTAAGGTGCGCCTTGACGTGACACTACAGTCACGACATTCGCTGTCGTGAGTCGTCACACTGTATTACAGCGTGAATCAAATGTTACAACATCGTCACGGTGTATAGATGTCACGATGTTATTACATTTGATTCACGCTGTAATACAGTGACACGACAGCGAATGTCATGACTTTAGTGTCACGTTAAAACGCACCTTTAGTTACTGCGCGTCATTGGTGGTGCAGAGAATTCCCTAGAATCCTTTCACTTCCGATGCAGCGAGCGCGCAGTGACTGCTCCACGTCTTGAGTTTCGGCGTTTGCTGCGTGCTCGCTGCATCGTATTGGTGGCAAGTGAGAGAAATTCTAGGGAATCGTACGATGCCACCAATACGATGTCACCAATTTCATGCACTCGAAACGCACCCCTAGTTACACATCGTTTTACACATACTGAATAAGTAGAAAAGACAAAAGACAGATAAACATACCACGCGGAGCCCTCGCATGTAAAGGTGGTAAACTAAAGAAAAATGAGATGTCGATAATCACTGATTTCGCACCCAGCGTAGATAATGCAGAACGGATACGAGGAGACTATCTAACCTACAAAATTAATAGATCTTGGTGTTTACAATGGTCTGGAGTGTGCAGCATAGTAGCCAACAATAGAAACCGAACACCCGTTCAATTTTAAATATCAAACAAACGGTTTTGTCAAGTGCCACATAACATGACCACATATGTATCTAAACGTAATGTTTTCCGTCCTTTTCATTTCTGGTGTCGCAAGTAGTGGTTCAAAATTGAAAAATGAAGTAGACCTTGAAACCACCTCTAAATTTCCCCCCTAATTATTTCGTCATGATCACGGTACTCATCAGATGCCTCTTTTTAGACCCTCAAACTTTTGTGTGAATCATTTTTTTCAAAAACTTCATCCTCTCGACTTAAGCCGAAGTCTTGGTATAAAAAATGATTTGATCCTCATATAACCTCTAGGTGTTTTTTGACGCAAGGACATAACCACATATTTAAACGGACAATTTTCCAGTTTCTTATTTCTGGTGCCGTAAATAGGGATTCCCATTTAGAAAAATCAAATTTACCTACGAATAACTTCTAAATTTGGCCCTTAGACGTCTCCTCCCAAACCTTAAAAATTTTGTCTGGGACATTTTTTCAGGTCCGCGATTGTCGACACACTATGCGAACAAATTCGATGAGCTTCAATTATTGTGCTAAGTTCGATGCTCGGCTCATAGGCAATTTCCAGCGAGCCGAGCATTTTAACCGCTCGTTGATCCCACAGACCAGCGAGCATGCTCACTGGTGTGTGGGAGCTAGTGATGCGCGATATTTATCGATAACTGCATATATCGATATTTGCCTGTCAGAATATCGATATTTTTTATCGATACTTCAAACACCGATAATTACACGTATCGATACTTTTGGTCCACATATCGATAACTTTTTTGCACCTGAAAAAAAAGGAAGCTAATTCATTTTATCTTCCTTTTTTGCACCATAAAATATACATCGATCTGTATTATCGATATATGGGACCAATATCGCCCATCACTACTGCACAGAGTGTCCAATGGACACGTCCAGGCTCTTATGTAAAAAAATTATCGATATTACCAATATCGATACTTTTTGAGTAATATATTTCATGTATCGATACATGACAACAAAATATATATCGATATGCATTATCGATAGATGGGACCAATATCGCCCATCACTAGTGGGAGCCTTAAGGTGCGATCCCACGGCGCGTTACTCGGCGAGTCTGTAGGGTCGTCAATTCTGTTTGGCTGGCGAGCTATGGGCGTCCCTATGGCGCGGCTGGGCTCGCCCTTTTTAACCGAACCAAATAAGCTTTTCTTTGACTCGTGCCACATTTACCAACAATGGACGGGGAAATGCAAGTCGAGCCGTGCGAGTCCGAGCTCTTCATTCCCATGTCGCGTGGCTGCAAGTTTCGCGCCGTGAGATCGCACATTTACAGATTTTTCTCCCCCTCTACATGCTGCATTTTGATTGTGTGGGACGTGCACGCAAAACACAACATCAACTAGGGTCCATATGCATGGTAGTGAAAGCAGTTTAGGCATATCTGACTGAAATAGACCGCGTCTTCATCTTCGAATAAAAATTAGTAGTAGGTACTTATAATTAGTAATACTGGACGATGCTTGAGACTGCAACATTTAAAACAAGCATATACGTACAAACGTAAGCCATTTTAAAAAGAGTACCTTCGAGCTGTAATTACAAAACGTGATAATTACTCTGACTGCAGATACCGCAAATAAGCTATGCATCAACGAGCACAGAACTGTCAGATAAAAGTCGCTTCGAATATTTCAGTAGGGTGGTACCACCAGATAATTTTCAAGCCCAAGCCATGGTGGAAGTGATTCATCAACTCGGCTGGAAGTACGTTTCTACGGTCGCAGTTGAAGGTGATTACGGGGAGAAGGTAATTAAATTAATATACTCCGAACGTACGCAAAAGTTTCAGAATTTATTTCTTTTTATGAGATAAAAGTTATGGTAATAAAATAATATAGTAATATTGCGTTAGTATGAATTTGTAACGTTATTAAAGGATGGATATATACAAATGTTTGTTCTTTTACGTTTTAGTTTACTACACGTAATTATGCAATTCACGAAAGAAAAAGACTCTTCGTTAAATTTGTTCATTTACGTTTTTTAAAAATAAACTTTTTGTTCAACAAATCTTTAGAAGTGTATCATTTCTCACTAATTTGAACGATTTTTTAAATATTTTGAAGCACAAATCAGGTACTGTTATGTATTTATCAGGGTATTGCTAGTTTCACTTCCCTATCAATGGAGTACAATATCTGCGTGGCTGTCAGCGAGAAAATCTTGAGAAACGCAAAAAGCGAAGACTTCGACAGAATTGTTGACCGCCTTAGCTCGAAACACAATGCCAGGGGCGTCGTTCTATTCGTCGATGAGGATAACATAAGGTAAAAGCCTCCTTTCGTCTCCCCCTTACCAACTCTTTTTCGCTCACCGTTTCCTAGGTAGCCATTAATCAACCCTTCGAACCACGTCGACCTCTGTAATGTTATCCGCATCTTTTACCAAAAGTGACAGGGGTTGATTCAAAGCTACCGAACGTGCAAGCTATACAATAGTTACATACACACGTGTAACACAAAGGGGTCGTGCCTGCGCCTAAAACTTCCGCATGCAATGTAAGGTAAATATAAATGAAGATATACACAAAGCGGAGTCGAAGGTAGTATAACCATAGTAGAGCGGTGACAAACAACGGAACAACTATGTATTACCATTCTGTTATTGTTTCAAAAGCTCACTATTTTAGTTGTAGGTATGTACATACAGACGGCTCAAACGTTGTAGCTGCTGGCGTTTGATAGTGGATGGCTTCACATGTTTGGCCATTTCTTGGCGAAAATTTCTATTTATAGTATTTCGGGAACATGGTGTAGGGCACTGCCGTGCCATAGGTTCCCGTCAACATAACATTCCATGTATAAATAGACCTACGCCCCACAAATTTGCAACCGATCTGCGCAGCTCCCACTACTACCTGCCCACGCGATTGGCCCTAGCGCTTTCTCTGCCAATTTCCTACCAATCAACAGCCTCCTCGGAGTCATCGTTGCGTGGAACGAGAATGACTCTTAAGTGGAATTCAGTATATGTAGAATACTTCCATTTCGTGAGGAAACATTACTGACAAAAATTGATTTTTCATTGCTTTGGTTATGTATACTTTCCTATTGTTAACATAGAGGGTGATAGATTTTTTAATAAATACGTATTTCTTTGTTCTACAGTTTTTACTAAGCGTGATATATTTTTTATGAAGAATGCTACGAATGAAATACAAGAAGAAATATTACTTATTTCGGTATTCAGTTTTCCTAGCCTCCACCTCCCCAAGTAACATTCGTTTCCGTTCTTTTCGTTATTACACTATTCTCCCATTTTATTTATTTGTTTCGTTCGCGTGGAAATTTTACTGTAGTTGAACCCCCGCCATTTGAACTTTATGATAGTCATAATAATTGAATACTCATCGCCAACCGCGAGTAGTTCGGGCTTTACCAGCAACTGATGACTGACGCAAAGGATAACCCCAATACACCAACTTTAATATTGCATATGAATTTGAAGATCGAATATTTCTGTATTAAATTTCCGTAGAAGCGGGTATATCATTCATACATTAATGACTTCAGTTCAATAAAAAAAAAATTAAGTTAAACGATTTTATTTAAAATGCACTGAAAACAAAAAATAATAATTTTTTTGTACTACAATTTGGATCGTTTTTTCACTTTAAATAAAATTGTGGAGCAGGATATCTAACAATGAATTCATTTCCACGCATGATTCTGTATTAAATTGCTTCATATTCTGTTATGAAACATCCTGCTCCACGATTTTATTTAAAGTGAAAAAACACCATCGAAATTGTAGCACAAGAAAATAATTATTTCTTAGTTTTTAGTGCATTTTAAATAATATCGTTTAACTTAACATTTTTTTTACAATATATTTTTTTTATTATTTACTTTTTAGTGTAAAAGTTTGGATTTATGGTTATATGCTGATTTCATGTCAAATGAATTGATTTGATTTGTGGTTATGGGTTATATTTATTGATGACTGTGTAATTTTTTAAACCCTTCGGGTTTTTTTTTCATAATTTTATATTGTCATCCAAACTACGTACGTCTGCACAGTTTCAAGTTTATTAGATAGTTGGAAATGAGTTAAAATAGAGTTTCTAGATTTAAATCAAACATACAAACAAACAAACAGAGGATTGAAGGATGAATACAATCGTTTAAAAATAAAAATGATGACTCGCAAATGATGAATCTAGAGACGCGGTAGTGTCTTGAAGCCAAGTACATGTTTCGCCACCCTGTATATGTCGACTGTCGCTGCCACGTATCTTTTACTCGAAACACGGCTATTCCAACCTTACCTGAAACTTATTTCATTAATATCTCATCACGCCTAAAATATTTTCTAAATTTAAAGGCATTTTTCTTATGTAAACCGCTTATATGCTTTCAAATAAGACTAAATTCAATAAAATCGGTAATATTGTCTCGCGGATCAGTCGGAAACGGTAAGATTTTTCTCATGATTCTTCTTCTTCTTCTCCAGTCACAATTTTCGTCAAGATAATACGTATACGGGTTACACGCACACCTTCAACCAAAAGAAAGACTTACACATGTTTCGTTCGTTGACTCTCGATACGCGTTACACGCATACATTCAGCCAATAGAAACTAACACATGTTTCGTTCGTCAATCGCTATCTTCACTATGCAATCTGCTCCAATTTTTGACAGCTTACCGTCAAGTTATAACCTGGCGAGTGTCAAATAAGATAAGTTGTCAAAATTTGAGATGTCACGTGTTTTTACAAATATGTATCGTTGTACATACCATTGAATTGCAACCAAAATGCAGTCTCAAACACAAGGTAAGTTGCCGAAATATGAATTGCGACATGTTTGTACATCATCAAACTGTTTTTTATTTGTAACTAAACTGAGGATTTTATGTATATGTAGATAATCGAAGCGTAATATGATGCTGTGACCTACGGCAGGCTATGTATGTACGCCTAATTCTGCAGGAAGGATTTCGTATACATACTTATTCAGTTATTTTGATACCTACATGGACACCTCCGACATGAATTTAATAATTGTTTTTTGTACTATAGGGGAGAGTTGGGTAAAGCGGAACGGGTGGGTAAAACGGAACATAAATGTTTCTCTTAGATGAGAGCTACGAATGAGTTGGTATCACATGACATGCGACCAAACGGTTCCCACAGTATTTCGTGATGGACCATAGACCCGTGCACACGCTACTTTTCGATTAACAGTGTTGTAAACATTTCCGGTATCGAAGTTTCGATATTGTGTTGTAGTTTCGACCCGTTTTTTTCACTTGGATTTAGAAAATTTATAACGGCAAGAACACCGTTGGATTCTATAGTCCCTACGCTACATTTTGACGTTTTACTCAGTTCTGTATCTCACGCGGAAGTGTAAACATTAAATGTTTACTAAATTACTGCATGTGGGACAAAGCGGAGCACTTTGCGTGGGGTAAAACGGAACACCTATTTAACCCACTTCCACCAATCCAATTGTCTTGAAACTTTGCAGGCGTGCCTAGTTATGATGGCAATACAAAATTTTCAAAAAAAAACGGGAGGGGTGAAAAAATTACCCCGCCATCAATAAATATAAGACAGACTTGAAATCAGCCTGTAACCACAAATCAAATCAATTCAATCGATATGCAGACAGAATATAACCACAAATCAAAACTTAGACACTAAAAAGTAAGTAATAAAAAATATACAAACATTTTTTTTAAGTTAAATAATTTTTTTTAAAATGCACTAAAAACTAAAAAATTCTCCATGCACGTGTTGATATTCATTATTCGTGTAAAAGTCTATGTGTATTTGATTATTTTCAATACTTTTTATGTTATTTGGTAAAATATTTTTCCTTATGTGTGTAAAATATATTTTTGTTATATTTTATTTGTAATAGTTACACATAAAACATATATTTATAGATTTTGTACGTTTACATGGTCTTCAAGTGGGTGTTCCGCTTTACCCTTGAGCGAGGCGAAGATTTCAATACCTCCGGTAAATCTCATTTTCCTTTGTTGTCAAATATTTTTCTTAACAAACGCTTTGATTTTCTTATAGTCTAAGGTCCACTTAAGACTCCTGTTGAAGTCCCGTGTCTTTTTTTCTTTCCGATTTTAAATTATCACCCTCCAAAGTTAAGCGTTCCATTTTACCCGACTCTCCCCTACACAAAGTACCATTATACATAATACATATAGATCGGCAATGCAGTGCACATGGTTTGTTTCATAGTTCTTGAAGTTGCGTACAATTTATCCTTAATTCTGTCCTCTGATAAGGCTGTTCATATCTGTTGATGGTGAATCTTTTTAATTTATAATATTAAAAATTATCCGAAGGCATTCCCTATGCAAATTATCTTTGTAAAAAGAAGTGAAATCCCCATAAAAAACTTCAAAAAAGTAATAAAATTACGCCAAGTACATGAAAAAATCAAGGACGGAAAAGAGTATTATAAAACAAATGATAAAAAAAATATAAGATAATAATAATTAAAATATAAAAAAAGATGTGATATCAAAATGAGCTGCAAGTACTTAAAGGTGTTTTGTAATAATCACGGACATTTTAATAATGCGAAGATAAAATTTAACATCTAGACATTTGCCTAGATCTCCGCGGCCTGGAAGTCAAATACTTGGCGTGGCCAAGCGAGGTCAAGGTGTCGATGAATAAGAATTATTTAAAAATGCAAAATAATGAAAGTTTACTCATATTTTTCAGAGTTTTAAATTGACAAATTATCTGAAAGCTTGTGAGAGGAAAGGTATCAGGGTCGATGAATGATCTTAAAATTATTTTAAAACGCAATATAATGAAAATGTACTGATATTATCAGGGCTTTAAATTGGGAAATTATCTGAAAGCCTGCGGGAGAGAAGGTATGGGTATTGATGATCTGAGAATACCTTGCCTGACCACGCCAAGGATTTGACTTCCAGGCCGCGGACATCTAGGCAAATGTCTAGATGTTAAATTTTATCTTCGCATTATTAAAATGTCCGTGATTATTACAAAACACTTTTGTGTACTTGCAGCTCATTTTGATTTCACATTTTTTTTTTATATTGTAATTATTATCTTCAATTTTTTTATTATTTATTTTATAATACTCTTTTCCGTCCTTGATTTTTTCTTGTACTTGGAAGTTTTTTATGGTGATTTAAAATATACAGAATTAAATAAATTATCGAAATAGAAGCATTCTAAACGGAAAGCTGTGGCGTGGCAGTGCCCTACACCATGTTCACGAAATACTGTAGAAATGTTCGCCAAAAAAGGCCAACCGTGTGATGACATCCACTATCGAACGCCAACGGACACAATAATTTGAGCCGTCTGTACATGCACTATTTAAAAATAATTATAAATTTATTATTGATATCCTATTACCATCTATTTAGACAAAGTACATACTTAACAAACATTAATTTTAAAGTGATAAACTGATATTGATATAAAATTTAATAACACGTGGAAGTTTACCTAAATGCACCTATTTACATAGGAATCATTTATTGTTTCCACCCTTATACAAATAATACATTTTTTTTTGTCTAGAAAACTTCTGCAAGCGACTGTCAGAGCCAATCGTACAGGTCATTTTATGTGGATAGGCAGCGATTCATGGGGTGCCAAAGTGTACCCAGTGAGAGACCAAGAATTCGTGGCAGAGGGTGCAATTACAATTTTACCTTACAGGACTTCTCTCCAAGGTAAATTAAGCAGTTCAGAATCTTTTGAAATTTTCATTATAACCGAGAAACAGAGTGTATAATTCGTGTAAAAGAACAAAAGCAGTGAAAACGTCCAACAAATTATGTTACCAACAATATTTTCACTCATATCTTATCCTTTAAATGGAACAATTTCCATTAGTACAACCTTTTTGTATATTTGAAATTCGAACTCAATACCGGTTTTAAAATCGCAATAATCGTTTAAGTTATTACTGTTTTTTTTTTTTCCCTATCTATTTACAATCTGCCCAACGGCATTAAGTAAATCTTCTAGCTGGCATCAAATATATCACGTAGGTGTTCGTCCAATAACTCACACCAATTAAAAATGTACATAGGTAATAACTGTTAGTTAGTGAATCTATTGAAATCCATGGGCTTATTGCGTTTCAGTCTTCTGGTGTCGTCTCCTTCGTCTAGTAGGTTCACTGCTAGCGGATTGGGGTGATCATTAAGTCTCTTGATGTATTTTCTACCAAAGTTAGCTATTTCTGCTTTTACGGTTGGTATTTGCAAGTCTTTTCTTATTATTTCGTTTGTAACGAACCATGGGGCGTTTACTACTGATCGTAACGCTTTTGATTGAAACCTTTCTAATATTTCAACATTAGAATTTGCAGCAGAGCCCCATAACTGGATTCCGTATGTCCAAATTGGTTTCAGTATAGATTTATAAAGCAGAAGTTTGTTTTCTAAAGAGAGTTTCGATCTATGGCCTAGGACCCAATACATTTTTTGTAGTCTGTGTCCTAATTGTTTCCTTTTATTCCATATGTGTTCTCCAGGTTAGCCTACGCTCTAGGTGCATACCCAGATATTTTACTGATTACTGTTTAAGATGGCAATTTTCGAATTTCATTTCAAAGTTACGACTTTCCATAATTTACTTTTTTTCTTTTTCAAGAATTCATTAACATAAATGAAGTAATTATACTGAAAAAAAAACATAAAACCTCGAAAAAATAATTATTGCGAATTAATTGCACGGATTGCCTTTTCAATCCTTTTTGTGTGTGTCTTACGGCACAAGATTTTATCGTCATAGTATGAATTAACTCCGATTATATTATCGCCTGTCAAATTAATATTCAGTGATTGCTTTCGAACGATAAAACAACTGCTTAAGTGAATATTATTATGATGATTTGGAAACGTGTCAAGTATAGGTATTCCATCGCCGCCTCGAGTCGGTAACAATTTCAGTTCAAATTGTATATATTAATTATTGACGTCCTCCTTGTAGCAAATTCGACACTGACATTTCAGGTAGTTTAATGTAGGTCGATTAGTTTAATTTTGCTGAAGGGATGAGACAGTCGCTCCTTGAAAGTAATCATAGAAAATTGTGTGTTAGAAAAAGTAATCGGTTTTGGAAATTGACTATGTTAGATCTCCAGAATGTCTCGAGAAAGTGGAGGTTTGCGGCAGAGATGGGCATTATTTAAATAAAAAATTATCTAAATAACTTTTTAAATAAAAGAGACTTTATCTGTATATGTCATAAATAAAAATCACCCAGAATTATTTATTATTTGAAGCGCCATAAATAAAATTTCGAATCGACGGGAATTTATCCGAGGATCCATAAATAAAATTTTGAATCGACGGGAATTCATCGGAAGCGCATAAATAAAATTTTGTAGCGATAGGAATTCATCCGTAGCTTCGGCCAATTTTCTCACATTCATTTATATTTGTAGCGGAGAAGCATAAATAACTCTGGGCGTGGCTTGGAGGCCCTCCGGCCTCAAGCGCCTTGCTCGAAGCCACCGGGTCCTCGAGGCGAGCGACATTGTATCGTTGACCCGTCTAATCTGCAGCGCGGAGTTAGATACTCGGCGACGTGTCATCGATTATACAGAAACGGAATTTCTTTATTTTTCAGAGTATCAATATGAAAGTGACACCAATGGATTCCTTGCATTCTCCCGATTAAAATAATAAAAAAAATATTTAAATCGGGCCAGTTTTAACGAAACGGGCTTTCAATCCTGTAAGCGAACGAACGTCTGCACCGACCTAATAATCTTAATATTAACGGAAAAGAATGTACGAATCGTCTGTTGTCATCTTTCCCTATGTACAATTGTTGAAAAAAAATATTAAAGATGTATAATGAAACTCGTGGTACTCTGCATATAATTACTTCTTGGCACAATCGGTAAATTCTTTTTGCCGATTCTCCTTGTCTTTCTCTCTCTCTCTCCCCCTCTCCCTCTCCCTCTCTTTGCCTATTTCCCTGCATACCCCATACGCGCAATTAACGCAACCAATCTCATTCGATGAAATTGGAACTGTCTTAAATCGTGAAATTCGTGTTATACGTCGTAAAGTATTTTTTTAGTTACAATTAGTAATTCAGTTTCTAACATGCAATTAAATTATGCGTCATTAAAATCATGCACAACTCATTAATTGTAACTAAGTAGTTGCTATCGATGCGAAACTCTGGTTAAGAAGATCGCAATACGGAGCAAATATTCTAGGCCGTAGAATCGAAGGTATTGTCAATATTGCAGTTGAAAGTGTAGACACGCGTATCTAACCGTGTTAAGATCTGGGACGATATTACGCATAAAATTAATTTGCAGGATTGAAAGCCCGTTTCGTTAAAACTGGCCCGATTTAAATATTTTTTTTATCAATTTAATCGGGAGAATGCAAGGAATCCATTGGTGTCACTTTCATATTGATACGTTGAAAAATAAAGAAATTCCGTTTCTGTATAATCGATGACACGTCGCCGAGTACCTAACTCCGCGCTGCAGATTAGACGGGTCAACGATACAATGTCGCTCGCCTCGAGGACCCGGCGGCTTCGAGCAAGGCGCTTGAGGCCCGAGGGCCTCCAAGCCACGCCCAGAGTTATTTATGCTTCTCCGCTACAAATATAAATGAAAGTGAGAAAATTGGCCGAAGCTACGGATGACTCCTATCGCTACAAAATTTTATTTATGCGCTTCCGATGAATTCCCGTCGATTCAAAATTTTATTTATGGATCCTCGGATAAATTCCCGTCGATTCGAAATTTTATTTATGACGCTTCAAATAATAAATAATTCTGGAAATTTTTATTTGCTGATTTTCGAATAAATTTTCTGTCTTTTATTCGAACACAATTTTTTATTTAAAATAATTTTTTGCCCAACTCTGGTTTGCGGTCATAGTGTTCTGTGGCATACGTGTACATGTAATATAACAATGCATGCTGGCCTTTCATCTACCGAGAGTATTGCCCTGCCTAAAGACTAGGCTTGCCAGTTTTCTTGATGCACCATATTGGGGATTTTAATAGTTAAATACTTTTACAAACGATAAGGATGTTTACAAAGATGATCTTCGAATTCTATTGGACTGTATATGATTATGTTGGATAATGGATCTGTCTAAAGGAAAAAGTGAATGAATGTTGGAAAGTAAAAATATAAGTACTTAGTGTGGAACAACAGCCATTAATGTAGTTTCTGCCTCTAATTGCGAAAAATATTTTGTATTTAACTATGTTTTCGTCCCTGAAATTAAACAAAGTATTATCCGCAGAAAACGTTTTTAAATATCGTAAATACAACTTTGAAAAATTATCAAGTATACAAGGTAAGTATTTAAATAGCATTATTGTAGATAGTTTTAATTAAAAATGGAATTGTATATCGTATAATTTGTATGATATTAATTTCGACATATTTATCATGAGCAATACTTATCATATTTAGTTTTTAATGAACAAATCATTTGAAGTGTAAATTTTAATGCATTGAATGCATTTAAATTTATGTCTCTGAATAAGTTAAATGACATTTAACTTGGACGTTCTTACATACTTACATACATAGTATGCGTGACAAGAGCGAATTCAATTTTTATATTTCTTTTTTAACTTACTAATAAGATTTCCAACGGATTTGTGAGATTTTCCTGAAGAAAATGAAACCGAACACGACATAATTTGGATAATTGTGAGATCCAGTTACAATAAGTAATTATTTTAGAATGTCAATACTTTTCTATACTAAGAGTCAGTAATACATTTTCTTAAAAAAATAAATAGATAGTAAAATTCTTGGTAGCAAGTGATGTAGTAAAGTTAAATGTGTCGTCTACACCAAAGATATAATAAGGATCGAACGTGTCAAAGAAAGAGTTGTTGTTACATTTCAGATACAACCCAGGGAATTTTCGGGTTTGCTCTACGCTTCGTGGACAGAAACCGAAGTGGACGCGTCTCGTCCCGTCAATACGATACGCGTATGTACGACATGGTTTACTTCCGCTGGTTTCACACGACACATTCGTGTAGCTCAGGGTTGACTAACTGGCGACTCACGAGTTGCCGGGGGCTCCTCCGCCTTGCGGCCACCCTGAACGGCCCCCTCCATACCTACTGAACATTGACGATCGCAGTCGAATTCGTCCGTCCCCACACAGACATAAATATATTCGATTGCTACGGCCGGTCACAGCCATACGTTTACATATAATTATAATTAATATGACAATACGAACTGATATATACTTACTTTTACTCGTCTCTGTGAATGTGAACGTGCACATTGAGGCCTTGTCATATTATTGACAAGAGATGGTATATCCACATCAATTTTTGTTATGGCTATCCTTAACAGCGAAGATAATGAATGGTCCGTTAATCTTGACCAATATTTACTTTTTATATTTTTCATAACGGAAAACGCACTTTCGCAACTGTACATACTAGAATTAAAAGCGTTGGAATTCCACCATTTTCCATCCTGCAATGAAATTGCTAGTGAACGCCCAAATGCAAATTTTGTGAACTTAGTACCAATACTAATCAAAATAAAGCAACAATTTAAAAAGCGCTTTACAGATTTCGATACATTAATGAAAAATGAGCTTATAATTTTTAATAATCCAAAAGGATGTAAGATCGAAGACCAAGAAATTTATTATCGAGTTGAATTGTGTAATTTGCAAGCAGATCCGTTCGTACTCGCCAGAAATGAATATGGACAGGAGTTTTTTAAATTATTATCAGAAGAAAAGTATCCGAAATTGGTGGATTTGGGTTTAAAAATTTCATCGATCTACATACAGATCCGAAAGTGCGTTTTCCGTTATGAAAAATATAACAAGTAAATATTGGTCAAGATTAACGGACCATTCATTATCTTCGCTGTTAAGGATAGCCATAACAAAAATTGATGTGGATATACCATCCCTTGTCAATAATATGACCCGGCCTCAGTGTGTACGTTCACATTCACAGAGACGAGTAAAAGTAAGTATATATCAGTTCGTATTGTCGTATTAATTATAATTATAGGTAAACGTATGGCTGTGACCGAATACGCCATCCTATTTAAAAGACTGTCAATAAGTGGACGGTCAAATATGGAAAATATGACCTAGAGAAAAAAGTATTTTCCATCACAGTAACTGCCCTTCTGAAATAAACATTTTTTTCCTTCGACATTTCCTCGTTCCATTAAAAACAATGGAAAGATTTTAGGTTTAAATGTTAGGTGACTCACCCCATATATTAACGAGAACTTTTGATTCACTCTGTACTTATGGATATTTTGTGGAACCCAATATGATGAATCAAAGTACTATATTTTTCTACAATATTTAATACCTTTTATTTAATAAAAATACATAAATAATTTGAACTGTTTTTACAGAGCATTGAAGGCTACCTAGTTTGATATATTGTGTTACATATTATCATAGAGTGATAGTAGACTAATATTAGTTTTTGGCACTTAAAAAGTATAACAATTTATTGTTTATAAAATTGATTATATCTTTTCTATTGACTTTAGTAAACGAAGAAAATAGCGATGTACGTTGCAAAATTTCATAAATTTGTCAAATATTTAATACTTTCAAAATTTGTCACAAAAAAGAATAATTCCAACATTAGGGATCCAAGTTTTATTTAATCTGCAAAATAAAAATTTCTACCGTAACAAATTAATCAACTCTTCTTCAATGGTTTAACAATATATATTGTTGCGAGCACCGGGTATAGGCCCGTGCATAGCCTGCTGGTGCTCGTAGCTGAAGACAGAAGAGGGTCAACCCCCTTCGAGAAGACTATCAGGACAACGCCGTGGACTGTCTGGTACCGGACGCCGTAGCGTTCGGACGCACGGGTTGTACTGCCGTATTCTAGTTGGCCTGTATTTCCAAATATAGTTGTGTCGTGCACCCGTGTCTACCATTCATTATCGCTCCTTTGCGTCGGGGTGGTCGGTGCCGGAAACGCCCCGGCGCAACATTGGTGTCAGAAGTGGGATCCGTGGCCACGGATCCCGAAGAAACGCAAGGAGCTGTCGCGCGCGATACGCGAGGAGCTGTTGCGTACGAGACGCAAGGAGCTGTTGCGTGCGATACGCAGGGAGCCGTTGCGTACGATTCAGCCTGCGGCAGGACAACGGGGGACAGCCGCGGAAGCGGCGGCGGCAACGAGGGATACCCACAGGAGCAGCGGAGGGCGGCGGTCGAGGCCCGCCGACATCGAGGGACACACGCGGGAACGGCGATGGCGGTCGAGATTCGCCGACATCGGAGCGGTTTCGAGGCTTCAGCGAGGATGCTGAGGGAGACCAGGGGGTCGTTGCTGGGTCGGCTCTGGAGACTTGAGAGGCCGACCAACGGAAAAGGAGCCGAATTCTGGTTGTATCGTTCCCATTGGATAATGTAAAATGTAATACAAGCGTACGTCAAATAGCAATGACTACGCGCTGAAGTTGGCTCTTTCGCGGGTAACGGGCAAGATCGACGGTTTGACACATTGACGCTTTGACATTGACGTTTCGTCTTCTCCCGAGACGGGGAGAACGGTTGTCCGCGAGGACGGCGTGAGTCGTTCGACGCCATCCGGGAACGACGTTCTGGAATGCCGATTCGACTTGGAGCTGCAAGAAGAATCGAGGGGCTCGTCGGATTTGGGGAATTGTCATCTCAAGAGGCCATGTTAGGACGCTATAGAGGGAGCGTCGGAGTTTTGGTGGTGGAGGGTGCGACTCCGGCGGAGACGCAGCGACGTCCGGGAGTACACGGACCACACCATGGGTGGGTGCGCGGCTCTGAGAGACGGCCAGGGGTCCATGCAGTCGTGTTGCTGGCGAGCGGCGTCCTCAGGAGTGCGGCACCACCGTAGCAACGTGGAGGCGCCCGGAGTGCGCAAGGTTGCTGAGCTGCGGCGAAGGGAGTTCGAGGGCGAACATCGTCGCAGGATGGCCGAATGCGAAGTCGCGACGGAGGGAGTTCGAGGGCGAATACCGTCGCAGGAACGCCAAACCCCCGAAGGAGGAGCCCCGAAGAGTGGAGTCGTTAGCCGAGATGGGCCGTTCGACGACTGGGAGAAGTCTCTTGCTCGAGAAGTGTTGCGGACGTCAGGGTCACCGCGGGGAGAGGCTAAGGATGGAAAGCAAGAGTCCAAGGGTCAGGTTTGAGTTAACCAGTGGACTGGGCTGCGGAGGCTACCTTCGCAGCTCGGCCCCCTTTCTTGGGTTGTTTCAGGGAGCCGAGCCCGGGAAGCTGCGACGTCGGAGCGATGGAGCCGTCGTGGGACGTTCCGCAGCGGAGTCCCAGGGACGTCGCGGAACAGGAAGCAGAGGCGTCCCGTCGAGGGAGGATTGGAGGACCAGGCTGCGCCTGGTTGCTGGGCCGGGGTTCTCCGGGAATTTCGCCGTCGGACAAGGAGCTGCAGGGTGGCAGCGA
Organism: Andrena trimmerana; assembly: GCA_951215215.1. NCBI lineage: Eukaryota > Metazoa > Arthropoda > Insecta > Hymenoptera > Andrenidae > Andrena > Andrena trimmerana. The sequence goes on along the minus strand of OX578063.1, from coordinate 12,153,453 downwards.
CGGCGAGGGACAAGGTGCCGCAGAGCTTCGAGAGCGACGTTGAAATTTCCTGTGGAGCACGTCGCTGGAGATTTTCGTCGAGGGAATTTCCGGACGCAGTATCAGAACGGCGGAGTCGTCGCGGGACGATCCAGAGCGGGGCTCCAGAGCCTCGTCCACCGGACGGAGACTCGCCGGAGGACGAAGACTACCGGGAGGCTGGAGATCGTCGGCACTGTGGATCTCGACGAGGGACATGCGGAGGAGGGCGAGAGCGTCGTTGGACATCCGGAGATGCTTCGCCGTTGGAATCAACGCAGCGGGATCGCCGTTGGAGGGCAGAGCTCCAGGGATGACGTGGGACAGAGAGATGGAACGCGCCACGGAAAGGATCACGACGAGAGGATTTCGTCAGCCACCCCGTCTACCCACGCCTTGCCCAGGGTTTTTGGGTGGTTTTCCCTTGGGCGTGAAGGCGAATGCCGAGGCGGCGGTCTGGAGGGGCCACGCAGCCAACACGACCCACTTCTTCAGACCAGGGTACGAAGATTCCCGAAGAGGAGCCAACGCGGTCGGGACGCCCGCTTTTTCCAGAGGGGGGAGCAGTGTTGCGAGCACCGGGTATAGGCCCGTGCATAGCCTGCTGGTGCTCGTAGCTGAAGACAGAAGAGGGTCAACCCCCTTCGAGAAGACTATCAGGACAACGCCGTGGACTGTCTGGTACCGGACGCCGTAGCGTTCGGACGCACGGGTTGTACTGCCGTATTCTAGTTGGCCTGTATTTCCAAATATAGTTGTGTCGTGCACCCGTGTCTACCATTCATTATCGCTCCTTTGCGTCGGGGTGGTCGGTGCCGGAAACGCCCCGGCGCAACAATATATATACATAGTTTAAAATATTCACATAAGCAATATAAGATCTTACCATAGCCATTGTTGCCACCTGAAATAATTTTTCCCCTGTTTCTGTTTATTTACAACTAGCTTAAAGCAAACTTGCCCGGGTAAACCCTTGATTATCACAAAGTGTCAGGGGGGGGGGGGGGGGGTGAAATAAGCGGGAACGGGTGGGATGACCAGATTTTATGGTAGCCTATATTGTCCGCAGCGTTCTAGAGAGCAATTATGCAAAATTTGGTCCAGATCGGTTAAAGGATTGGGGAATATACAGACATACATTCTATTTTATATGTATATGTACAGATGGTAAACCCTTTTGTGGGTGATTCTACACGCAAAAATAAGAGGAAGATATAGAATAAAAATTTTCGATATCACGCTACATTTTCGAAAAAATTGACTTTGAATTTTGATCGAGTGCACGTGCACCGACGTAGTTTTTGGGGTCTGAGGGGCACGCGGCGATAAGGGAAACGCATCGCACTTTCTGTAGCTCGTTCCTTTTACCTCCGCATGCCCTTCAGGCACCCAAGATGTACTTCGATGCACACGTACTCAGCTGACAGTCAAAGTCAATTGTTTCGAAAACGAAGCGCGATATCAAAAAATTCTATTCTATATTTTCGTCTCATTTTGACCAGTAGATTCACCCCCAAAAAGGTTTACCATCTGTAGTGAAACGCCCAGTATATAGAAGAAAGATAGATCCAGAGATTTTTTATTACTTTACAAGCTCGTAGTTATTTATTTTTTATTTTATTTTAAGGGGGAATATGCGAAGATCAGTTTTCCTCACATATTCCCCCTTTAGGATGGGTATGACTATTGCGGTCGTCCATTTTTCAGGGTAATGTAAGTTGTTAATAATGTTGTTAAAAAGAATGGTATACCGGACTATGGTTTGATCAGGTAAGTTTTTGATGGCTATGTTTGGAATCTCGTCAATTCCGGGCGAGGTTTTCTCCTTAATTTTTCTGACCGTCTTCGTTATCTCTGTTACGCTAGTGAATGTGTTGAGGTCATGTTCAGGTCCTAGTGGACCGGTTGCTCTATTATCTTTCGAGAAATATGTGAGGTGTCTTTGATGCGTTCTGAAGTGATACCATTCGTCTTCAAGCTTTGAACTATCCGACTCTAGTAGTTTATGAAGCCGATTACTATCGTCGCTAGGTGTGGGTGTGTTGGCTGCTTGGTAATGTCTGCCCATAACATTCGCTATATTCTCAAAACCAGCTACCGTGACGTGGCTTCCTTCGTTTATGATGTAATCGGCGGGGATGTTAAGCTCGGCGATCCAGTTTTGGTTCCGGATATATATTTGTATCGTGTCTATTGTTTTGAGCGGTTTACTACGGAATAGCCTATTAATTTTAGGGAAGAAATTATCCGTTCTCTGGTGATCCACTACTTTCTTTTTGTTCTCCCAGTATTTGCTGATATTTTGTTTCATTTCTGCCTCTATAGAGCTTCTCTGATGGATTTTAGCAGTTCTTTAAGAAATGGGGTTTGCGAGGTTGTGTATCCGAGTTGGTATGTCCTATGGATCTGAGAGACTATGTATGACTTATATTTAATGAGCTTCCTTATTTTGTTGTTGATCCAGATGTTGGTGTAGTCCCTTCTCTTAAATTTTGGGGTGGATTTAGATAGCGCTGAGCGGATGTTGAGTTCCAGTGCTAGTAGATTCTCATCGATTTCGGAGTTTGTAAGATTCCTGTCCTCCGGAATTGAGGTAGAATTGCTTGTATTGATCCTGTGTCTGAATTTCTTCCAGTTACACTTTTCGTATAAAAAGTGCGCTGGAGAAGCGATGTTGTCAAGGGGAATATCTAAATCCTTATCCGGCGAGACCTCTGCAATTATTGCCCTGTGGTCGCTATCGTATTGACAGGTTTTTAACTTGTCGTTCAGCGTGTTTATGAAGGTGAGTCGTATGTCGGCAATGCAGATGTCAGGAACGAGTTTGCTGAAGGGAAAGTGGGTTCTGCAGTCGTTATTATTTTAAATTTATACCTAATTGAATGCGAGGCTTCCCAGTTCCTTATGTACCCCCCTCTGGTGTTGTTTGCTGTGTCCCCCCACTCTCTTCTGCGGGCGTTCAAGTCTCCCGCAATGATAAAGTAATTATTCTAGTCGTTTGCGTTGATCCGATCTAGAAGCTCGTTCAACTCACTTATAAATGCATCTGAACCGTTTGTGGCATATATGCTGATGACATATAGATTTTTGAGGCTGCATTTAATTTTGATAATGGTTGCTTCTAAAAGCGGGTTGGCAGCAGAGTTTCTATACAGAAGTTCTTCGTATTTAAACACATATTTTATTAATACAGCGGTACCTCCTTCCCTTTTGCCAGCGGAGCGATCATTACGTGCAATATTGTAGCCGTCAAAGGCAATTCTGTAATTCTTATTTAATTTTGTCTTCCTGGGTCATAGTATGTCCGGGCTATATTTCTCAATAAACTCTTTCAAATTAGCTCTTCGCGAGTGCCTAATAATGGAATTGACGTTTAAGGCGATGATTTTTAAATTATTTATTTTTAAGGCCATTGTACGTTCAGAGACTTGCAAAGGTGTTCGATTTTTGAGGTATTGTTGTTTATCTGCCTTTTAACGTTTGTTAGTTGGGTGGTGATTGCACTAACTATGTCATTTTTTAAGGCAATCAGGATGCTTTGTATATCTGAATTTGAAGTATGGGCGAACGAGGCCTGATGAAAATGAGTATCATGTTGTCTCTCATTCGTGTGCGATGGTGGGGAATTGTGTTCACTCATTAGCAATGAATCTGCGTGCTGGATTCAAATCTGTTCCGTGAAGGGCACAGCTGCAACATTTTGTGCAGCTTGCGAGAAGGACAGGCCAGGGGTTACCCGTCTGCTAATCCTGTTAACTTTATGATTTATATTGTCTTTTACGTATGTTCTCTTTGCTGCAGCAAGGTCTTGCGCGACTTTAAGATACCTGCAGCCTCTGTAGCTTGCAGGGTGACGAGGTTCACCGCAGTTGACACATGCTGCTTGCGAAGTACTTGCATTTTTCTCCACCGAACATTCCCCAGGTCCATGACTATTCAGGCATTTTACGCATCTGTAACCTAATCTACAATTTACGCTTGAGTGACCAACTCGTTGACAGTTTCTGCACTGAAAAACTTTGCTCTTTCTGTAAGGCTCCCAGTGCACACGTTGACATGCTAGCCTGTTCTGTTTAGTAAGAATGCTGGGGATGCTGTCTGCGGAGAGCTGCACCAGGAAGTGTGTGTATTACCATTGGTTTGGTATCAGGATAATACTTTCCTGAACATATTGTGAAAAATAAGGAAATTTTTATGTTATTATATATTAATTAATCGCTCTATTCCACTCGATCTCGATATGATCTGTTCGCTCTCTTCGTCGCGCGTGGCGACAATATATGTGCCTACTTCAGCCAATAACCAAAATACGTGTGCCCCGTCTTTAGAAGTGTGCCCAAATAGGTGACTCGACCAATCGTCACAGCGACGGATTGCATCGCCCGAGACCGCCTGCTAGGGATCTTCTTTCGGCCGGGCAATAGTACCTACACACCATTTTTTTTATTTAATGTTTCGAAGTTTAATTTCTCGTGATTTCCACCAGAGTATATAAAGTAAGAGTATGTAACATTTGCGGTTCCGCTAAGGTTCACACTTAGGACATGACATTTCTGCGGTACTCTTTATGTTACCTATAGGTATACAAAGCCAAAACTAATTTTTCTTACGTTTCTTGAATTTTATGGAATGTCAGTATCCGCCATATCACGTAGCATTTTCTTTTTCCTGCTTTTTTGAATGTTATACTGACAAGGAAATGTTCGCAACCCGCACATTCTGATTTTAATGAAACTTCGTGTGAATGTAAAGCATATTGGAGTATACAAGGAGCATTTTTTATGCGGAAATTCACTCTGAATGAGCGAAATCAGCTTTTAAAGTTATCGCTTATTATTTCTTCTTCGTTTTTAATATCTAGGGGAATGGGGGGTAATTCCAGCTACATAAACAACAAATGCTATATAATTTCAGCAAGTTGCATATTTATTAGTTGTTTTATATTAATTAATACTGTTGCGAGCATCCTATGGATGGAATCCATGGCCCGCTGGTGCTCGCGATGAGGACAAGAGCGCAGCGAGAAGAAGGCGATCGGAACGATCGCCTGTCAAGCTGTCATTCGTGAGTCAGCCGCCATAGCGAACCGACATAACGATCTCTCACATATTACCGCTGTACCCCATTGTTCCCGTTACATTACATTCCCGTTACTGTTCGTTACTGTGTTGATGTTCTGTTCCCTTCGAGTTACTACCGAGTTGTATCATGCCGAGCGCGAAACGTAACAATACTTTCAAGTGTCTACTTTGTATTAGTATGGCCGAGAAAGCATTAAGTTGTAACAAAATTGGAAGCTTAACACAAAAATGGTTATTTGACTGGAATTACGCCACTATTGGGGTAATAAATTTTTTTTTTTTTTAAATTAGTTACTACATGAATCACAAATGTATTCTTCAGGGGTATCCCATTCTGAACATTCTTCACACTCCCATTGACTGCATACTGTGCAGTGTGCACCGTAACCACCTTTCACCACCTCTTCCAAATTCTTTGCAAAAGGAGCAAATATCATCCACCACTTTTAAGAAGTCTCTGAATACCACGATTCAAAATTCAGTTTCCTTTTACCTCCCTTTTGTGTTTTCCGATTTGGAACAGAAGTAATAAATTTTCCTGGCTCCATTTTACCTTCTTCGTAATTCTTTTATATGTCCATGGCATCCAAGCCAGAAAAAAGGAATGTTCCGGCTGGAATTACCCCTAATTTTTGGCCGGTATTACCCAACACCATTATGTTCAGATATTTCAATACCCTGAATTGAATTTACATATCACCAAAAACCAAATGTGAGTTTGAAAGTAGAAACATTTCTCTATTTAATGAGATTAATATTAATAATTTATATCTATTCTAAGTACTAACATACATTGCTTAAAAATCGACCACGTTTATAAGGTTACGTTGCGAAACGAACAGTTGTGAATGTATTTACAACAAAAAACTGTTATAGCCATGGAACCAATGAATATTAGCTAGCGGCATCATTAACAAGTGTGTAGGACGTATAAGCCCAAGGGCATATTAACACAAAAAAGTTTATTTTAACAAACAAAGAATTACATCGTATAGGCTCGCGGAAACACTTTCATGGCCCGACGTGTGCCGTCGGGCACACTGTTCTGTCTCTGTTTGTGTGGTTTCCGTTAAACCGATTCCTCTCGAAGAGGTTTACCACCTACCGAGGCGTTCCACTAATTAGGTATAAGAATTTATATCTACGTAGCTGCGTTGTGCCGTTTTAGCGTTTATTGCTCTGATCCGGCCGGTTGTCGTCTTTCGGTTTCGGCATTTTCGAGTACCGACCCTTACCATAGCTGGCCTTGACTCGGGCTTACACCGCACTGACGAGGTCACCAATGTGCATCCTCGCCCCTTCCCACGAGTTCATCCCTTCTTTGCGACCTGAAGGCTTTTTGGGAATCGACTTGTCAGTCAGTCAACAAAGAACCACTAACCCCTCCGACCATTCGTAGTATTAATTTTGTAGTGGTTAAAATCAGTTATTGTTTAAGAATATATCATTTTTTTGTTTAAGTGTATCCCCCGTCTCATCATTTATTATAAATAAGTTCTATTAGAATAGTGTCCATTAGAACATCCGTTCCCGGTAATCAACAAACGAGATTTACGACATCGTGAGTCGAGCTGCTTTAATCGGGACGGAACACACACTGCTTTTCGACGTACGCAGCGACCGTTTCCTCCGCTGTTGCCAGTAGCCAAAAACGCCATCGATGCAAGACAACCGGTGATCGCACGCACACACATATAATGTTGTTACTGCTGGATCGACGATATACGGTTTCGTTATGTGCAATTAATAAAAATAGCTTACAACTGGCAGTACCATACAGAATCAAGTTACGCGTTTTTGTTTTTAAAGCAGCGCTGTCCAGCGTAGGGGTCCCTCACGCGCCTGCTTCCCCTTCCAACCTTTCTTTCGAGCAGCGTTACTTGTTGTCAAGGAAACCTCGCGGCGCTAAAAAGTAGACCGTGACTGTTGCGTAGACAAGGAAGCTCAGACGCCACGCACGACATCGACGTTCACTGTTACTTTGACTCGGTGGCGTCTTTGCGCCATGGCAACGGTGGACGATGGTGGGGACGGCCTTTGCCTCTCAGGGGGCAGGTTGGACAGCGCTGTTTTAAAGAGTAAAAGTGGCCGGAATTATCTACTGGCCGGTATTACCCCGCTTTCCCATATATCTATATTTTTCTTTTAGTAGTGTCATAAAGCATAAGAAACTGAACAATTCTTATACATATTTAAAGTTTTGGGTAATTATTTTAAAGTTTTCTGTTCTCATCGATTTCAATAATTTTTGGATATGTTGTCGAGGACACGATTCTGAAGAACTTTTTCCTATACGTTTTCCTATTTTACCGCCGCTCGACATTCGTTTCCGAGATATCTGTGAAAAACTTCTGTTGATTTATTCCGACGCAACGCATTCCTCTTTCCAACTTGTCCCGGGTATTAGTATTGGTTGGGGCTAGATTAGTGACCGTAGGGAACCGATGTGAGTTTAGAGATTTGAACCAGAAACTTGCAGATGCCCGTCAACACCCTGACTCTGTTCGGCGGTGCCGGCGTCGCCGGATATTAGGATGACTCTGGTTCTAAAACATAATTTTTTTGCAAGAATGAGGGTGCCTTCGAGAGCACCTGTTGGGTGTGTGGGAACACCCGTCAACACCCCAACTCACATCAGTTCCCTACCATGCTTTACGCGCCCGCGTGCGGGCGCACGCCCCCCGCTATTCTAGCCCCAACCAATACTAATACCTGGGACAAGTTGGAAAGTGGAAGGCGTTGCGTCGGAATAAGTCAAAAGAAGTTTTTCGCAAATATCTCGTAAAGAAAGATCAGTTTCGTCCGTTGTTTTGTCCCATGCTGGCGCATACGTTGCCACGGACGCGTACTGTAGGAAGGTATGCGGCAGGATACATTGTAGTAGTAGCAGCAGTTTTTCGCGAATATCATGAAAACGAAGGTCGAGCGGCGCTGACATGAAAATTTGCTCCTTACATACTCCAATACGCTTTACATTCACATAAAGTTTCATTAAAATCTGAATTTTTGGGACGGCGACATTTCCTTATAGATACGTACATACATATTTCTGATTCAAAGCCGAATCCCTTATAACGGGATGTTACGTCCCTACTTCTATTCGGGGCGCGATTTTAAGGGAGTTTATTTTGTAGATCCGCTTTCGAGCTAGTCCAGGGACCTTACTCTCTGGGATAGTTGAGTACAAGAATTTGAACGCATAATAACGCGATATATATATATATATCATGCTTACTTTTTATTAGTCGATGGGAATAAGTTTCCAGACTACTGGCTCCTTCGGTACTGCGTCGATTTCTGCCACTTCGTTCGCTTTTGGCAGGGCCCAATCGCCGGGTGCCACCACGGACCCTTGCTCCTTTACGTTGGTGGGTCGAATCTTGCGGATAATTGTGGAAGTGGTCACACCCAACAATACAGAGTTTTCGGCCGCCTCTAATTTTTAAAGTTTAATAACACCTTTATTATCACTTTGTTCTATTTGGTTTCAACCTTCACAAGTTTTATGGTTTTAGGTTGATGTGTTGAACGTAATAACAAAATTGGTAATTATAATAATTAACTCAATAATTGAGCATGGTAATGAGCTCCGCGGGTGGTCCAATCCCTTTTTATAGGGCAATTGGTCACTCCTTCTCCAGGATTTGTCACATGACAATTAAGACGGTGGGAGATGAAATCTCCCAATCATCTGCCGTGGGATCCACCTGAAGAATTCTTTCCAGCGGGCTATCCGAGAGTTTTGTTTACTGCAGAATTTGAGCTATTGCGCGCCTATTTCGGTGTCTTCTGCTTTACTTAAGACGTATTTCTGCAGTTATACAAAACCCTCAGTAGCGTCAATACTTAAATTCTTATTTTAATTCATTTTTTAGAAGTTTACGCTACTGGGTTTTCGATGTGCTCTGTACGATTGGTTTCGTACAGCCCACATACTAGGGATTGAAGTTAAAATACATCGGTTCCGTATTGGAGCTCGATTTATTGGATATTAACGGAGGGCAAATTTGTGGCGATGATCAGGAGCGCAGCTTCGCGACTCCGCTGGCGGAAGGGGCCTCTGACCCATCAGCTGGCGTCCACTGGTCCCCTTTGTGTGCGCTCGATTAGCTAGCTGGTGTGCAGCTAGTAGGTGTGCGGCTACCTCCTTCGTGCTGGTCCTCCTGCTCACTGTTGCCGTCCGTTGATTCTTGACTTGATTTCTTCTTGTAAATTACGGATTACAATGCCTTATCGGCAACACTTATATACTAGGTGATTACAATACACCAAAGTACGAAATAGTAAATATATTCGATTTAAAGGGTTAGATAATAGTAGACTCCACGTCGCGGGACGTGACACGGGACTCTAGGAACGTAGCCAAACCACTACATAACACTTATTTTACGTGTCTCAGAATACTATTCTATATGAAATCGTAACAATGAATCAACTTCAATTGTTGTTTTGAATGTTATTATAACATTGCAATCTGCGGGATATATGTATTATCAAATGTTTATCAATAAGACTGTTTGTAATAGGATAAACCAGGGTTGACTAACTGGCGACTCACGAGTTGCCGGGGGCTCCTCCGCCTTGCGGCCACGCTGAACGGCCCCCTCCATACCTACTGAACATTGACGATCGCAGTCGAATTCGTCCGTCCCTACACAGACATAAATATATTCGATTGCTACGGCCGGTCACAGCCATACGTCTACATATAATTATAATTAATACGACAATACGAACTGATATATACTTACTTTTACTCGTCTCTGTGAATGTGAACGTGCACATTGAGGCCGGGTCATATTATTGACAAGAGATGGTATATCCACATCAATTTTTGTTATGGTTATCCTTAACAGCGGAGATAATGAATGGTCCGTTAATATTTACTTTTTATATTTTTCATAACGGAAAACGCACTTTCGGATCTGTATGTAGATCCAAACATCGATGAAATTTTTACCGTCATTTTCGGTAATTTCCATTTTGTTTGCGATATATGTTTCTGTAGTATTTCTATCAGGAAGAACATAAACAATTGCGTATTTATTCTGAAGTAATCTTTCACCCATATAAAAAGTTGAATTCCATCGAGTTGGACAAATTTGTATGAGCTTCAATCGTGGAAGATTTAATCATTTAGATCTTGCGTGCTCATGCTTGCTTCATCACAAGTGCATTTCTGGCCAAAGTAGAATACTGAAAGTGACCATCTTGGTCTTGGTACTTCTGGTATAAACCTCCTCACTTTCCTTTACATTTAAGCCTTTCTTAATATTCACTTGTATTGTACGAACAAGACAAAGTAGGTTTTGAATATTTTGGATTATTAAATTTATAGTGTTGGTTATGAAATATGTTCTATCTTACGGGACAAAGGCGGGTTCAGAGCGAAGCGAAAATTCATTCATAATTTACGATCGATTCTTTCATATTTTTAACCGAATTCAAAAAGAAAGAGGTTCTCACTTCGATGTATATGTATGTATGTTAGAAAAATTGAAACACCGTTCCATGAACGAGACGCAGCCGCGTGCGAATGTATACAAAAGGCGAGCACGGCGACGCCGTTACAGTGGGACAAACTGCTCCTTTTTGTGTCAAAATCGTAGAACTTTTGATAGGAATAAGATAAAGGGGTGAATCTTTTTCGAGGTTAAAGCTAAGATGTTGCAGAATAAGGGAAAAATACTGAGAATGCATGACAAACAAGTTTTGACCTTGAAAATGTACGTGGAATTTGACATTTTCGAAGAGAATTTCGGTTTGTCCGTTATAACGTGTTGTTGAAGTTTTTCCTTGACTTGTTATACATCATTTCCTATAGATTTTGACGCGCTGAATTCAAATTTGTACTCAGAAGGGATGTTTGGCAAGCCAGAATATTATGAAACTAGGTATGCAAGTAGAACAGTTCATCTGTAACGCAACCCTATTTTTTGTTGGTGCCATAATGCTATTTGTGGGGGTTGAAATCACCCCTTGAACAAAATGCAATATTTTCTTTTCCGTGGAATATCTCAAGAACGGTGAGAGATGTCGAAAAAAGTTTAAACAGAAGTTACATCGTTTTCCTATATCTACAAAACCGCGTAAAAATAAGTTTCGAAAAATCCATATTTTTCAAGATACCCCCGCCACAAACCCTTAAAATTAAGTTTTCATATTTTGTAAATCTATGGTGAAATACCCCTGGATAATCTCTTTTCATAAATATAAATAGTTTATGTGTTATATTTTTTTTTGCAAACAAATAAAACCTCTATTACCGATTTTGAAGTCCATTTTAGCAGTTTCCATTATTAAATGGTTTCTTAAAGCCATATTTAAATGATTATTTATATAAAGTTCAGGTACCTTTCAATTTTTTAAACAAGAGATGCATCTAGAAACGCATTCCAGCGAATTTCAAAATCCTGTAGATTTCTGTTACTTCAGGACTTAAAACTTTATACCCAAATGTAATATTTGTGGGGAGCCGGATTTTATGCGATGTGCATGGTGTGGCAAGTATTTTTGTTTTAATCATTTCTATGAATATCATTATTGTACCAATTACAAACCGTAATTTTCAAAAGTGCAGCATATTTGGAATACTGTTGGTAATTTGGAATACCGAAGTAACTAATAAACTACTAACGCTATTTAATTTGCAACACCGTAGATTATAGGGGCTAATGACCTGTTCACTAATGACATTTGTGGATAAACCGCAATTTTTACATTTTCGACTTAATCTGCAGAGGAAGCAAACGTCAATCTGCAAAACTTTTTCAGCGCGTATTCAATCGTGCCAATCATAGTTAAAATATGTCAAAACTTTAAAAAAAAAAGTGTTAAACACTTAATCGACTCATTTGCATGTTCCTTCTATGGTTCCGTGCCAGTTTTGCGATAATTCCGAGAATACAAAGTGTGACATGAAATTTTAGGTTTCAATGCCATGTTGCTAATTCGGAATACCGAAGGTGAAGGTAATTTGGAATATTCCAAAGCCTACCGATGCTTTTGTTTCACGCGTAATGGCTACCACCGCGTTAGTTTCGTCTGTCACCTATATAACTTATAGATATCTACATAAAATTGTTCTTTAATTCTGATTTCTTAGCCTGATTACGTCATAAAATAAACTAATTTTATTATCTACATGTTTTGTTTAAGTTTATAAAGTGAAGGTAAATTGGAATATCGGTATTCCAAATTACCTGCACCTTAAGGGGGTAGACACGTCACGTGACCTGGCCGATTCGGCAGGTCGGTATTACAGCAGGTTTTTTCTGCACAGAAATGGTAATACCGATAGATCGCCGATTGCCCGGTAAACGCGAGAGGGAGCTGTTTGCTATTTCCGTATTTTATTCTGAATAAGGAAAGAAATTCTCAGCTGTTGCGTTGTACTTTAAATTTAAGGGAAGTCGGCTGGTACTGCAAACGTAGAAAATTCATTGTACATTTTAATTACTTGAAATGTGCTTATGCTACAATATTCTACGTTAGCAGTAAGGAATTATAAGTGAAAAGGGAAAATAGATGAGGGGATGTCCCCAGAAAATGAAGTTTGTTAGGTTAGACATTTTTTTACTAGCAAAACACCGAAACAGAACATGAAATACACTTATTACACGTCCTATGCAGGAAGCAGTTATGAACAAACATTATATATAAAATTGTTAGGAATCGATTGACGTCACTTTTGCAAAGATCTGATTAGAAATTGCAGAACATCAGATTCGTCACTGCTTAGCGTGCAACATTGTATAGTCCCGCTGGTTTCGAGCATCGAAGCCCACGAAACTCAGCGAGACACATGATTGTTGGCGAGCATCGCGTTTGACGACTCTAACTAGAGAATCACCCCGTATAAATGCTAAGAAACGATAGTGTGAAGCGGCGTGCGTTTCAACTGCACATTGACAATATCGTAGATTCTAGGGCCTAGAATATTAGCACCGTAATACGATGTTCTTCACCAGAGCACTGCATTACTGATGAAAATGATGCCAAACATGGAGCAATTCGGCCTATTTTTAGTGAACGTAGTGTGTGTGTCCTAATCATGTATTCATAAGAAAAAATAGACCGAATTGCTTCGCAACTCGACTCATTTTCGTGGACATAAACTCACCAATCCATCGGTGGTAACACTCTTATCAAGGTATAATGAGAAATATGAACATATTCATATTCAGTACTGGATGACTCAAGTCGCCGTCGACCGAGGGCTCTAATAAATGTGCATTTATTTGGGAAACCCAAGCCGCGTCAGTCGTGACACCTACTCGCGAACAGATATACGTATGTACGAGAAGAAGCAATGCAATTTCCCGATGACTTGAAGCAACATTTCAATAGGTAAATGCATGAAACTCTGGGATCAGGAATTCCCAGCCAAGTGATGCATATGTAAAAACTGACGAAATTCAACAATAGTTTGTCGTCTAAATTTTACAATTAAAGTATTTATTTGACGCGAATATACATATGTAAAGTTTGTCAGCGAAGTCTTGCTCGATTTGAGTTCTATAGAAGGCTGACTTTCCTTCGCCATGCAAAGTCCTCTCTTGTCCTTCACGCTGGCAATCATGCAACTCGCTCAGTTTCGTGGGTTTCGACGCTCGAATCCAGCGGGGCCATACAATGTTACGCACTAAGCAGATCTTTGCGAAAGTGACGTGAATCGATTCGTCATGTTTTCTCGATCAAATTGGCCCCAAAAATTATTCGTACCATAATTAAGGAAATTACGTGAAAATTTGTTTGCAGAATTGGAAGCCCGTTTCGTCAAAAATAGTCAGATTTAAATTATTTTCTGTCAATTTAATCGGGAGAATGCCAGGAATCCATTTGTGTCACTTTCATATTGATACGATGAAAAAAAGCAAATTCTGTTTCTACATAATCGATGACACATCGCCGAGCAACGGCGATCTCGTGCGGCTCGGGCAACAAAGGTTCTCGTCGGTTATTCTAGCATCTAAGATCGTTACGGGCTCGGTTTGGTGTACACGATACGGACTTTTCGCTATCCCCACCACTTCTGTCTCACTCTTGTCCGCCGAAGGCGAGCGCGAGATGGAAAGAGAGCGAGCGAAGGCACTGAAAGCGAGCGAGGACAGTACGAGATAGACGACGCGTTGATATTTTGTCTCGCTCCGTCTTTCGGACGCCTGACACTCCGCCCTTTGTGTGCGCGACGGGGGTGCGCGATGGTCGCAAGCGCTTACGGTGAGCACGGGACCCGCTTCGCAAAATCTTGACGCAGGCCGGACATAAGTCTTTTATGCGCCCTAGGCGAACTTGTCAAATTGCGCCCTTTATTATATTACATTTATTTGAAATTATTTATGACTTTACTCTGTAAAATTAGGCAACTGCTAGGGCGTAAAGTTGACAAGAGGCGCAAAATGGCCTTTTCATTGTTGCCATTGTTGAAAATAAATTTTTAAATGAAATACTACAAATTATATTACAACGGTTTTAAACTACCAGTAAAAGTTTAGAGTAAGGTCATGAAGAAGCTCAATTAAATGTTTTATAATAAATGGTGGAATTTGGCAAGCTCGGTTATGGCGCAAAAAAGACTCGTGCCGTGCCTGGCTATCTGACCGTGGCGCGCATGCGTCGAACAGTCACGATTCCATCTGAGCGCTCGCGTACGTCGCGCACGCAAAGCGTTCCATCCCGCTCCCCCCTTCGGCCAGAAAGAAGCGAGAAACTCAGTCTCGGAATTGGGGCTGCGTTCATGAAACGGGCTCAACACCGTTACATTCAGATATATTGGCCGGCGCCAGGGTTGCCAGATGTTCGGCATTCAGCCGGAGTCTCGGGTTTTGAACCGTTGTCTCCGGCCTCAGGCGGGCACAATAAAAATCTCCGGCACCATAGAGAGTATGTTGCAGCGTGCCATAAACAAAATAGAAATCTATTAAAATCTGTAACAAATTCTAATAACTATTCATAATACTTTTATTATTATTATTATTATTATTATTATTATTATTAATATTATTATTATTATTATTACTCCTTTATAAGAAGTCATTATTATAATGAATTTTAGATGCCTGTTTTTTTCTTCGCCCCTTTTTTTCTCACATTCCCCTCTCCAATCCTCCACGAAATTGAAATCTCCGGCAAAAGATCAGGCTTGATCTGGTATCCCTGGCCGGTGCGTTTCGTAACGCGTATTCTCCCACCATAGGTACCGCTTGCCTGCCTCGGTGGTTCTGTTTGCAACGTTTTCTGACTCGCTCTCGTTCCATCTCATTCTCGCCTTCGCAGAACAAGAGTGAGCCAGAAGTGATGGGGTTAGCGCCAAGCTTCTGGTGTGCATAGGCCAAACCGAGCTGTCAGCATAGAAATACACATCAGAATATATAGGTGTGCCTTAGCTCCGAAAAAATTCAGGAGCTTTATTGGTCTGAACATTGATTCTTTCTCGATAGCTTCATCTCGTATTGGTCATAACAGTCACACGGCTACGTTTAGACGGAGCCGAGCAGCATTCCCGTTACCCCACCATACTCCTCGATCGCTGTTCGCGAAAACGAATTGACCGGCCAATATATCTGAATACGACCTTAGGATAAAGATATAATGAAAGATGAAAAATTATTCGAAGCCCAAGATGAAAGGCCTTCGAATAAACAAAGGAAACTAATAAATACCCGAAGCTAAATAGAATTTTAGATTTAGGGTACACACACCCCTTTTTTTTTTTTTTTTTTGACTTGGTGGAAATCCCCACGGATACCCCGCGCCCGCGGGCCCGCGGGGGGTTATGTGGGACTCGAACCCACTAAAACCACCAAGGTGATCGTCCTCGGAGGGCGGAGTTGCGTGCCTGAAGGGGGGGACTTGTGCGAGAGCATGCGAGTGATTAGTTCGCTTGCCCCCCCCTTCCGGCGCATTTGCAACGCCGCCCTCTACAACCCCGGCTATTATGGCTAGCCGGGGTCTTCCCTGGGGGGAGTTTTTCATCTCCCCCCCCAGATTACTCCGACGACGCGCGACGGATCACACGTCCGCGTCGCCTCGGGGCCGCTTCTGCTAGAGTGGGTGGTAACCCCGTTCCCCCACTCCGCGGCCCCCGGCGATCGAGCTCCGACCTGGTCGACCCATGAACTGTTGCAGTTCGGGCCGAACCAGGCGGGGGCGCGGGCGTATAACTGCCCGCTTGCCCCCGATAATTTGGGTGGAGCTCGATCGCCCACAGGGGAGCGGCTTTCACTGCCGCTCCTACGCGAGGGGGAGGGCCCTCGAGAATGTAGGTGGGGCCCTCCCGTGCCTCGGCTTCCCCCTGTCGGGAGGGGACGGCCCAACGCTGGTGGGGGGCCGCCCTCCTCCTCCTTCCCTTGCTCTCGCCCCCCCCCCTCACGTTTACTAGGGGGGGTAGGGGCACGCGTCCGAGGGGTGCCTTGCTGATGACTGGCCCCTCGGCCCTCCTTCCCGTCCCCCGGCCAACGATTCGGGGGACTCGCGGCGGCGCGGCCGGAGCCATAGCGGGGGGGAAGGGGCGACTAGTTACGTCGCCGCACTATCCCCCCCGGCTCCGGGTCATCTATCCCGCGCCCGCCGCGCTCGCCGCCTCCTGGGGGCCAGAATACGGGACGGGTGCCCTTCCCGTACTCTGTCCCTCTCCGCCTCTTCCTTGTCGAGCATGATCTGCTCGGCGAAGAGGGACATGGCCACCCAGCAGCCCCGATCTCTCGCCATCCGACGCATGACAGTCGGAAGGTCGAGGTCGGGGCCCAGCTGCGCCTCTAGGACCCGGCGGTCATCGTGCCACTCTCGACAACGTGCCAGAGTGTGATCCGCCGAGTCCTCGTCGCCCGAGCCGCAGCTGTGGCACCGCGACGTCGCCTCCCGCCCGATGCGGCACAGGTAATCCCCGAAGCAGCCTACTCCGGTGATCACCTGCGTCAGGCGGAAGGTGAGCCTGCCATACCCGGTACACACACCCTACCCCAAACCTCGTGTCGATCAGTCACTGGGGCCATTCGGAAGTATATTCTTTTATTTAAATAATGCCCATCTCTGCATAGGACCGTAAAGAATTACAAAAAAAAATCAGGGAGTCAACTGTTGACTGATTTGGAGACTTTTCCTTGTTGTATGTTATATACAATAGTCGGAAGAATAATAATAAGAGCAATAATTGCAAATAATTGCTGTAACTTCCACATTCTGAAAATATGATATCAGTAAATCAATATTTCCAGTATTAGTAAAAAGTTCCAATCTCTTTTTTTATTTTAAATAATGTGGCCATATAATTATAACATAAATTCGACAGCGATTTCAAGTGATGTATGTGTTATAATAAAAGCGTTAATTTATTAAATGTACACAGTTCCCAACAGTTATATGCGTAAAATGCATATAACCTAACCTACAATCGTACGAAAATTCATACATTGACTACATCACGCTTTTACTGTGGCTTGTGTATCCAGCTAACGCTTCAGTTTTGCTATGATTCCACGTCGGCAGTCCTCCCGAGTAGGCGCCATCTCGTATCCACTAGCTCAACTAAATTTGTCACGTGACTCGCTCTGTATTATCACCAATATGGCGGAACTCGTATTTGGGTATGTAGTCGCGAAATTACGTTGTTTGTCCTTATATGACCAGATTTTGGGCTGGGTGAGGTCTCATTTGAAAGAGGAAGGTTCAATGCAGCGCGCTCTGGTCATCGTTTGGGTCACAAAACTCTTTTAGTGACCAAAAAATACTTGGATTCTTGCGGGTGTATTTTGTCGACTTTTGCTCTACTTTGAACACTCATATTATTAGATATCAACACAATCTCGTCGAACCATGACCAGAGCGCGCTGCACTGAACCTTCCTCTTTCGAATGAGGCCTCGCCCAGCCCAAAATCTGCTCATATAAGGACAAACAACGTAATTTCCCAAACCCATGTTTCGGGCAAGATTGTGTCGGTATACAGCGCGCTGCATTACCCGTGTCTACCCCCTTAATAGGTACAATCATCACTTTATTTGCATTTTTCCTCAGCTTCCCCATGATGCCCCTACTTCCCCTGCGTAGTTGTTCATTGTATAACGACTGATAACAAATTTATGTTTTTAAACGGTTTCCTCAATTAAAAAATATATTTATTGTTAAAGTGGTTTGAATAATCCCGCGCTCGTTCGTGGCACACCAGGCACGGGCCTGGTCGTGTCAGGCGCTGATTGGCCGAAGCACAATCGGCAATCTCCGCCTTACGTCGGGAGCCGAACGTACTGCCCGAGCGGTTAGGGAATCGCGCTTCGGCGAGCAGTTGTAAGAAGACAAGCAATAAGACACCATCCATTGTAATAAGCTGAAAGAAAGTTCACTTCACGAATAAAGCCATTGTGAAACATTTCGCCTTCGTCCTTAACCATTAACAGGTTATGGGCCCAGTTCACCACCATTGCGTGAGAACTGATTGACGAAAATCGCGAAATAGGAAAAGCGGCACGCGCGGGAAGCCATTGTTCGATAAGTTATACTACCTGTTCGGGGAACACGTGGGTGTGCGCGAGATACGCATTCGAGAATGACGGACGAATTTACGGCTAGGCACGTTCGGAAATTCGATGGGACGAATTTCCAAGGCTGGAAATTTCAGCTGAACGCGCTACTAATGTCGCACGGCATACAAGACGTAGTCATCGGCGACAGAGAAATGCCGGAAGACCCGGCATCGCCACAAGGCATAAAATGGCAGCGGGACAATGCGAAAGTAATATTCATGATATCTGCGTCGATGGAGTACGACAGATTCGAACCATTGCTGGTATGTAAAACTGGAAAAGAAATGTGGGACAAATTGAGTATAATCCATGAACAGAAATCTGAGTCAAATAAGTTAATGCTCACACAACGATTTCACGAGTACAAAATGGCGGTCGGAGAAACGGTTGTCCAACACGTGGCCAAAGTACAAAATATGGCCGCACAACTGGCGGACTTGGGGGAAAATGTGTCTTCTGTGGCCGTGATGGCCAAGATACTCAGCAGCTTATCGCCCAAATACGCCACGCTCCAAACGGCGTGGAATAGTGTCGATCCAAGTCGACAAACGTTGGAACATTTGCAAGAAAGACTGATCCGAGAAGAGGCGCGCTTCGCTTCAGAAAGCGACAGCAGTACGACAGCGCTTGCTGCAATGAAGAAAGAAAAATCCAAACCAAAAATCAAAGATCGTGGAAAAGGAGAAAACAAAGCTCGAAAGATGAACAAGGACATCGAGTGCTATAAGTGCCACGGGATGGGGCACTTTGCACGTGAATGCCCAACCAAGGGGCAAGGTAAGGGGAACCGGCAATCAACAGAGACACGCGACTGTGCGTTTGTGGCAGAGGACAGACGCAGCGAGAGGAATGTGTCAAACAACCAAGTTAGAGAGCTATTGGAGACCCAACAAAGGAACGTGTAGCTGACGGACAGCGGTTCCTCGAGGCACATGACCTTCAGGAGGGATTGGCTCGTTGACTACAAGGAAACGTACGACAGAGGGACGATAGCACTGGGCGATGACGAAGAGTGTGAAATCGTCGGCGAGGGGACGGTGCTCATCGAGAAACTTCTGGAAGTCGGTGTGTGTACACGAAGGAACCTTGAGGTGCGGTTCAAGGACGCGTTTGTAACGATAGTACGTGATAATCGGGAGATCGCGTCAGGCGTCAAACAAGAGAACGACATCTGGCGGATGTTCTTCAGACCTAAAAGTACAGCCGATGTCGAGCAAGCAAATGTATCCACAACAAGTTTACGTGTGTGGCATGAACGGTTAGGACACGTCAATAAACGATCACTGTGCAATTTAGTGAAAAAAGGACTAGTAACCGGCGTAGCACTGTCAGACGTGAATGACTTCGTGTGTGAAATGTGCCACCTTGGGAAAGCCCATAGACTACCGTTTAAAAGAAATTCCGGGAGTGCAATCACTAAACCAGGCGAAATGTTTCACACAGACGTGTGCGGTCCGATGTCAGTAGAGACACCCGGAGGTTCGAAATATTTTCTAACGTTCAAAGACGATGCAACGGGCTACAGACACGTGTATTTCCTGCAGTACAAAACCGATGTGTTCGAAAAATTTAAAGTATTCGATCGCGAACAAGTTCGGGCGGCCTATGAAAATTATCAGGTCAGACAATGGCCGCGAGTTCTGCAACCGAAAAATGAGTGATTACCTTGCGTCTCGCGGCATTAAACAAGAAACTACGGCACCGTACACTCCTGAACAAAACGGGAAAGCCGAACGCGATAATCGGACAATCGTGGAAAGTGCGCGTACAATGCTCCACGCAAAGGGGCTCCCCACAAGCCTGTGGGCGGAAGCAGTTAATACTGCAGTTTACGTGCTAAATCGCACAGTGTCTTCGTCCTGTAAAATGACACCCTATAAACAATGGACTGGGAAACAGCCGAATATCAAACACCTGCGAATTTTTGGAACAAAGGCATTTGTTCACGTGCCAAAAATGTTCACAAAAAAATTTGATCTTCGAGCGAAGCGAACGATCCTCGTTGGATACGAGGGTGACTCAGAGAACTATCGTGTTTACAATATGGACACAAAGAGGGTCAGTGTAGCCAGAGATGTGACCTTCGATGAACGAGCTGGAGAACAAGGCAACGAGTCATGGAGGCAGAACAGAGAAACAGTACATTTCTCATCACTGGCAGAAGAAGAAGACGACAACGAGGAACCTCAACGAGCAGACGAAGACAGCACCAACGATCAACCCAAAAACATTGAGGACCAGCCAACGCCAGACGTCAACCAACAAGGGGAGGCTGTATCCGAGACGCAGACTCCAACACAGGGGCCATCCAGGATCTTGAGAGATCGAGCATCGATCAAACTACCAGCCAGGTACGAGGTGGACGTGGCAGAATACACCGCGCCCAACACCTTCGAGGAAGCAATGTCTGGCGAAGACGCCGCGCAGTGGGCGCTCGCCATACAGAACGAACTACGCTCACATGAAGTCAACTGTACATGGACAATCGTGCCCAGAATTACAGGTGAGAAAACAATTGACTCTAAGTGGGTGTTCAAGGTAAAACAGGACCACTCCAAAGAAGGAAGCAATCTCTTCAAGGCAAGGCTGTGTGCGAGAGGATTCTTGCAGCAACGGGGAATCGACTACACTGATACGTTTGCACCAGTGGTACGATACGACTCTCTACGAATACTCCTGGCGACAGTGGCCGAGAGGGACCTTGTGCTGCTACAATTCGATGTGCAGACAGCATTTCTGTATGGTGATCTGGATGAGAGGATCCTCATGGAATTACCAAAAGGGCTCAACGCCAACCAAGACAAAAGTGAACCAAATTCGAACAGTGTAGTATGTAAGCTTAATAAGTCACTGTATGGTTTGAAACAGGCACCAAGGTGCTGGAATCGGAAGTTCAAACAGTTCCTAGATCAATTCGAGTTCAGAAGTAGTGCGGGAGATCCGTGTATTTTTATTGGACAAGTGAATGGTGAAGAAATATATCTAGCCTTATTCGTAGACGACGGACTAGTAGCCGCAAGGTCCAAAGAAACGCTCGAATTGATCAAGAACGAATTGTGTAAAAATTTCAAAATTAAAGTAGGTAACTCTAGCATTTTTGTCGGGCTTCAAATACACCGCGATAGAGTTAATAAGTCGCTAGTCATACACCAAATTTTGTATACCGAAAAATTACTAGAGAAATATCGAATATGTAATGCAAAAATTGTGAGTGTGCCTGCAGATCCACACACAACTCTGTACCCGTTAGGCAAGAACGATGAACAGTCAAGTAACGTACCGTATCGCGAAGCCGTCGGATCGCTTGTATTTCTGGCCACGGTAACACGACCAGATATTGCGTTCGCGGTCAATGTCGTTAGTAAGTTTTTGAATAATCACGGTCCCGAACACTGGCGAGCAGTGAAACGAATCTTCGCGTACTTGAAAGGTACAATCGATTACGGCATAGAGTATCGAAGCGGCGGTAGCGAATCAGAATTGATCGGCTTCTCCGACTCCGACTATGCGAACGATATAGAAACCCGCAGATCCACTACCGGATACATTTGTTTTCTCGCGAACGGTCCCATTACGTGGTCAGCGCAAAGACAGAAAATGGTGACACTCAGCACCACAGAGTCCGAGTATGTGGCGGCATCGACAGCCGCCAAAGAAATAATATGGATCAGAACGCTGCTAGAAGACGTCGGGTGCTCTTGTGATAAGGCCACGACGTTATATATAGATAACCAAAGTGCAATACGACTTGTTAAAAACCCCGAGTTTCATAAGCGCACGAAGCATATCGACATAAGATATCATTACATTAGGGAAAAGGTAACTGATGAAAAGCTCGTAGTAGAATATGTTCCCACGGAATTGCAGCGTGCCGACATTCTCACAAAAGCATTGCCGACGGACCGATTCAAAAGATTATGTTCAATAATAAATGTTAGCTCATCGAGTGCGAGACGATCAAACGGCGGTAGTGTTAAAGAGGTTTGAATAATCCCGCGCTCGTTCGTGGCACACCAGGCACGGGCCTGGTCGTGTCAGGCGCTGATTGGCCGAAGCACAATCGGCAATCTCCGCCTTACGTCGGGAGCCGAACGTACTGCCCGAGCGGTTAGGGAATCGCGCTTCGGCGAGCAGTTGTAAGAAGACAAGCAATAAGACACCATCCATTGTAATAAGCTGAAAGAAAGTTCACTTCACGAATAAAGCCATTGTGAAACATTTCGCCTTCGTCCTTAACCATTAACATTTATGAATCTCAATTCTTAGACGCAATCTACATACGCCACGAAAATATCATACCACAAACATTTGCATAAAGGAAACGGTATGATCTCTTATCTACTTAGATGCATTGAATGAGAAGTATGTATTGTTGTGAGCACCGGGTATAGGCCTGTGCATGGCCTACTAGTGCTCGCAGCCGAAGAGGAAAGATGGTCGGCCACCTTCAAGACAACGATCGGGAAGCCGACAAGAGGACTGTCTTCTGGATACACCACCGCGACCGGACGTGTCGGTCTATGTTTATAAATCTATAACCTATGTCTGTATACTGAAATATAGCGAAGTTGTGCAATGTGCACTCGCTTGTGATTATTCTATATTCCTTTGCATCGGGGTGGCCTGCGATGGAAACACCCCAGCGCAACAGTATTATATCGTGATGGGACGTTTTTATTTAATTAAGTAAATGTTTCTTTAAGTCCCTCGGTTTTTTTAATTATACTTATGATTAAACAGTTACAATTAATAACTATGTAATAAATTGTTTTGCACAATTACAATTCCGAACTATGTAATTGTAATTGTCTTGCAGAAGTAGAATTGTAATTGTAATTATCATGCAGAAGTAGAATTGCAATTGTCATTGTTCTTCACAGTTACAATTAACGACTGTGTAATTTGTCCTGCAATTGCATGAGACAATTACAATTGTAATTGTCAATGTCCTATAATTACATGAGGTAATTACGGTCTAAAATTAACAATTATATTTCAATTGTAATTAGTAGTTAGTAATTAGTTTTAAATTGTGCCCAACTCTGACTAGCCATCGCCAAACATACTTAATGTCTTTGCAACCACATGTTCAGCGTCAGAGTCCCCATTCGTACTGGGTCCCAAACATCGAACCCCCGAAAGTAGGATAGTGTTGGTGGATAAATAAACTCAGAGCCTTCAATAGAGATATAAAAATAATGATTATTATAGAAATTTGTACGATAGATATTATAAGGTAATCATGTGCTCTCTTAACGCTTACTCAACTGTGTCTGCGTTGCAATTTCCGAGTGCAGCGCCCCCACACATGGGGCCCGAGCGCTGTTGTCCTTATTTCTAACAGACAGTGTCGGACTATCTGCCCTCGGTTTCACCTAAAAATTCACCAACGCTAAAAAGCGTGTAAAGAAAGCATAATAACTTATATAGGATTACAGTACAGTGAAAAGACAAATGTACGGTCACGGAACCTGCTCCTTATTTTTGGAGATGATAAATGTATTCAATGACGCAGCTTACTAAATTTAAAATAGTGTAAAAATTAATAGCCTCAAAAGCTGTACACACCATTGCACTTAATATTTAAACAGGACTTCACCTTATCCGCAGATTTTGACGATTACTATTTAAACCTCCGTCCAAGAGTGGACGATGAATGTGATGGCCAAACCGAAAGTAACGTACCCCACAAAAAGTTACCTGGAAAACTGGTGAACTGTAGAAATATCTGGTTCCGTGAATTCTGGTCTCAGCATCACAAATGTAGTTTCAATGCGAACTTGTCAGCAGGAATGTCACGTTGCACTGGCTCTGAGGAATTAATTGATTACGAGCAAGAGGGATTGGTACCATTTGTCGGTAAGCAATATTCATTTTTTACGGGTTTAGTGAGATATTTTTTATTTAAAAGGGTATACGAGTCTGTACGGCGATGGAACGTAACAGTGTTCTACAGAGTATACAAGCCGCAAATTGTAAGATGATATTATTTGTTTGTAATGCGCCTCATTTCTCAACGCGTTAAAACCGAGAGGTGGACTTAGGTACCGCGACAAAACACACTTGATCAATTGCAAAGACTGAACTGATAGAATATACTTCATTATTTCTAAGCTCGTTATTAGAATCCAATTATCACTTGGATTTCCACTGTGAGATAAACCCAAAGAGATAGGTACATCTTTACCACCCAATTGTATCACGTTATAAAGTTACGAGGCTAAACTAACATTCTTAGAGACGTCCGGTGATACCAGACACTGGTTGGTGCACACTACCAAGCTCCCAGTGAATCCCGGCGATACCAGACACTGGTTTGTCCACGAGTTCCAACTTCCTAGCGGTTCCCGGTGATACTAAACGCCAATCTCATTGCCCTCAACCTAGACTCGTAACAACCACTACTGTTTCGGATAGATACCAAACATAGTTTCGGAAATAACAGCCTGTTCCATATGACCACTTCTTTCCCTACTAAATAATACTATCTTATTATGGGGCGCGGAACCGCGGCTAGTGAGGCCCGCGCTTAACGACGCGTTTGATTTCTGCGGCCGCGGATATAGCAACGATCGGGTATAAATTGGAGGCCCGCAAAAGCATTTCCTTCTTCGCTGTTCTAAGAGAGAGGACGAGACACGACCAACAGCCGTTTCACACAGTTTAGGGACTCCGGCAGGTGAGTTCGGCGATAATACCTGGACGTCTACCTGGAGAAAGAGTGCACTAGCTAGAGTCTGTTCGTGGACGCCCGACCGACATGGAGAGTTCGGTGATAATACCTGGACTCCTATCGGTCGAGAGAATACAGAACATCTCCTTAAACGCCCGAGTTAAAAGAGGATAGGTACGAGAGAATATTCCTGGACGCCCGTTCCATATAGAGAGAGAGCGGCGACAATACCTGGACGCCAATTCAACGGGCGAGAACAGAGTAACTTCTGGACGCCTTATTAGAATAAAGTCAAGTGCCGCATGCACATTAGAATACCGTAAAATTATATAAACGCAATGCGACGCAACGTCTGACTTCCGAAATTTGTGGCCCCGTTCTATCAACCAACCATGTACTCCGACCTAATCCGAATAAACCTTGTCTGACCAGAAATTATCCTTGTTTCCATTCACGAAGGCTACAGTACTAGGTTCATTTTTTCTTCATGCAACTCTTTTCATATTGTTCAATGACTCGGGTTTAGTTTGGTCCGTTAGGATTATATTTAACACAAGAGCAGCGGTTAGTACATAATGAACAATGATACGCAGTTATATAAAGAGGTTCTATAGGTGAACACGTGGCACAATGCTTAAGTGCACTAAACACGCGGTCAGTGTCGATGGTGCACCAAGCGCGATGCAGCACCAGGTTGCAATACTCTACGGGGTCGCACCACCGCAAGTCGACACCTACTAGAATTCTCCGATACCCCCAACACATATAGATAAAGCAGGTGATGGGGTTCACGAAATTTTCGAAAATTGTTGCAAATAAAATTCTTCAACTTGAATATAAATTCTGGAGTTGAAACTTTTTTCGAGTAGACTAAGACTATTAATTCGTATTAAATAAATACGTATATCTAATCTTTTCTAATAGCATTCTAAAAATTTATGCCATTCTGAATAAAAAATTCGGTCTGTTGATGTAATATCTTTGTACTTTTCAATATACATGTATATCTCGTATAATATATGATATATATATCACTACATATTTTTTTAATGTAGACACTACTTTAAAAGATTGCATATATGGTTTAAAAAATCTTTTGATCTACAAAATCAGATCTTAAATTACTACGGTAAATTATTTTTAGTTGACGCGGTTTATGCGATGGCACACGGTGTCCATAATCTAATCGATGAAGAATGCATGAATAACCTTGGAACGTCCCACTATTTGTGTGAAAATCTCCGTCCAGCACCAGACGGGCAACTGCTTCTACAGCACATTCGAAATGTCAGCTTCATTGGTAATTCGCTATTGTTATTAAATCTGTTTCCTATTTGTGTTATTAATCATTGCCCTTAAAAATGGTCCACTTTTCATTACCTTAAACTTTATTTACTTGCCTATTTATATACAAGGTGTCTCGTAACTGATTATACAGCCGGAAAAATAATAATAGAATCAAATTTTTTGATAAGAGGTTTCGTCAATAAGTGAAAAACGCATTGCAAGGAAAGTCTAGAAGCTTTTTCCTTATATTATTGTAGCCCTTGAGTGTTCAAAAGTTGTAATCGATTGCATGCAGATCAGACAAATATTTCAATTCAGTTGTCTGAAATACGAAGTCTCTTATGTTATGGGAAAATGTTCTTTTACATTTCTAATTTATTTTTTCCATGTAGAATCGTCACTTTTCAGGTTGTATCATCAGTTATGGAACACCCTGTACACAGTAAGTTATAATATTTTCTTGAGACTATAAATTAGCATTGAATATTGTGTTTAATACTACTAAACGATGTTTTGCTCGAAGTATTTTATACGACGTCGAAAACAATGAAGAATAATTTGAACACTAAAAAATTATCATAATTGCATAACATTTCTTGTTACATAAAATGCATAAAAATTGAAAATTTTAGAACATGTGGAGCATGTCTTACTGTAGTCAAATTTTTGTATACCTACTACAAGTTGTTTGACAACAGATAGTAGACAATGGAATGAATGATTTTACGTTACAAAATAAAAAGAAAATCATGAGTAAAGAAATTGCCATGGAGGATTCGTTCTTTAGTTATTAATGTTTACGCCCCCCCCCCCCCCGCAATTTGTTTACGTTTGTCCCCTAGCATCACCCATTTCAATTTCTACTATCTGTTACAGGACACTTTATAAATATGTATACTCCTATTTTTGTATGAAATTTATTTTAATTTTATTGACGTTCAGGTCGTCAGGGAACTGAAATTAAATTTAAATCTGACGGTGATGCTTATGGATTCTATAATGTGTATCAGTACCAGAAAAATGATGATGGCCGTTTTGATTACGTTCTTATCGGTTCATGGAAAGAAGAGTAAGCGAAATTACAATACTGGTAACATATCTGGTATATAAAGTACAATATGATTTACATCTTCGTTCTCGCTCATTCAAACACTAATAACTTGTATTTCTTCGGGGTATTATTTTGTTTGAAAATCACATGCATATTCGCACATTAATATTTTCGTTGAATTTCCCCATGTTCGTAGTATCATAAAAAGTACAATGTTTCATTCATATTTTGATACATCTTACAATTTTGTGTCACATTTATCTCGAAAGACTTGTGTCTAAAACCTACATAATTACATAAAGTTCATGATATGTAAAGGTTCTTTACTTTTCGTGAATATACGGTCATGTCCTGATTTAGAAATTTTCTTTTTAGATTATCACTTGATATCAATATGACAAGATGGGCAACAGGAGCTGGAGAAACGCATATTCCTCGGAGTTTGTGCAGTGATAATTGCCCATTAGGTCATGTCCGCAATTTTCAGGCAAGTAACAATTGAGTGTAATACATTGGGCATACACACGTTCACAAGTAGAAAGTGGAGTATGTACTGCCATAAAAAGTGTGGTATCCAGTGGCGGATTTAACAGGGCGGCCGATGAGCAGTTACTACCTGCTCGGAAGGCTCCACCAGGGCCTCATCCTAAATAAAATTATAATTTTATCCAAACTATGTTTTTTTCTGCATTATTTCACTGAGCCCATTTTCAGTAAACTACTGCTATAGTGTTCCGAAAAATGGGCCCCTGCCTAGGGACTCCCCTAGCGCTCTTAAAAAATAAATTATGATTTTATCCAAGCACGTTTTTTTCTCCATACTCTTCTGTACATTTACCCCCTTTTAGTAAACTACATCTTCATGTTCCCGAAAAAATGGGTCTCTCAATATTTGCCACCTGGGCCTTTTTTCTTAAATCCGCCACTGGAAGTATCCCCCATGAAGGGATATAAAATATACTAATAATATTTTTTGTAAATGGAATCGAACAGCAGATTTCAAGACTAGTTTTATATTTTTTAAACGAAATGGCAATCAGTTTACTTACAGTGACAGCTGCTACGTATACGGTTTCAATTAATTATAAAGAACGGAATTTTCTGTGTGATAAATAAAACTTACAGTTACGCGAATAGACTAAGGTCGGGGCCAGATATATTAGCCGGTGAATTCGTTTTCGCGAACAGCGATCGAGGAGAAATCAGCCACCACCATCTGACGATCGTGGGTTTGTTAGTTGGAGTTGCGTGGCCCCCGAAGGGTATGGTAGGGTAAAGGGAACGCTGTCCGGCTCCGCCTGAACGTAGCCGTGTGGCTGTTATTTATTCTTAGCGTAATAGTTGTGTGCGTTACGAAGCTATGCGTAGACCAATACGAGATGAAGCTATCGAGAAAGAATCAATGTTCTGACCAATAAAACTTCTGAATTTTTTCGGAGCTAACGCACACCTATTCTGATGTATGTATTTGTACGCTAAGAACTCGGTTTGGCCTACACGTCAGGAGGATGGCGCTATCCCCACCACTTCTGGCTCACTCTTGTTCTGCAAAGGTGAGAACGAAATGGAACGAGAGCGCGTCAGAGAACGTTGAGAAAAGGAACACCGTGGCAGCCCAGCGGTATGGTGGGGGAATACCCCTTACGAAACTCACCGGCCAATATATCTGGTCCCGATCTTAGTATACACATCCTTTCCAGATTCTCTCACAGATACATTTACTTGTGTCTAGATACACAATCCGTAACACGCGATGAATAAATTTTATTAGCATCCACATTATAAATCAATGATCGCATATTTACATAATGCTTAAAGGAATCAGTAATTATTCTGCTTCGATAACGAAGATAAATCTTCAATGTTTTATGACTACAATAAAATTTTCAGGAAGCATGTTGCTGGAGTTGCGTAGCGTGTCGAGAAGACTCTTACGTTTTCAACGATACCTGTCGTAGCTGCGGTCCAGGTTATGCTCCAGATGAGACGATGACGCGTTGTGTTAAACTTACAGCAGAAGTCATACCATGGACAAGTCCGTGGGCATTGGTACCATTGATATTTGCATCCATCGGCATACTCAGTACTTTGTTTACTACTGTGGTTTTTATTCGGTGCGTTTATATGCAATAGAGGCCTATAGATAATCTGAACACTTTCAGTGACGTCGGCATGTTTTTACGCCAAGAGATTCCTAGCCGTTGTCTGTTCATATATCAAATGTAATATTTGACTTTTGTTCGTTGTATATTAAAATACTCGGATTGCTCAAAGACTTGAATAAAGAAAATTTAGTTAAATAATCTCAGCCTTAAACCTACTTAGTACGATATTTCATCAGCTCTGTGTCACTCAAAGTGTTAATATTTATCCCACAAAAATATGAACTGATAATTTCAAAGCTTGAAAAATATCGTGAACATTTATTTTGTATTTCTAAGCTCGGTGCTTAACACTTCTTTTCCCGCTCACAAGTATGCGTAACTTCACGATTTGGGTGTACAGATTACACTGTCCAACACGATTTTTGGTCCGCAATATCCGCTGGGTAAGTCTTGTATAGTTTTTCGCCCTGAACACGAATCCGCAAGCAGAATTGCTATATTACCCTCAGTTTTTGAGAAAATCGATTTTAAAAAAAACTGCAAATTTTCAACTTTGAACATCTTTTGTGTCAAAACGGTAATAGTTGTGAGGTTGCCCGTTGCGTCAAATTATTCTCTGAACCCTCCCGAATACAACGATATAAGTTATTATTGAATTATAATCATTTAAATAAGTCAACGGCGGCGCGCGATCCACTGCCGCTCGGCGTAAAGGCAGCCACACACGGTCCAGTCGGCCTGTCAAGTCTGCCTGCGCAGGCCGGCCTGATCAGGTCGACCGGACGCCCGTAGTGCCTCCACACGCTCCGTTCGGCCTGACAGGCTGGCCGGATGGTGCATCCACACGCTCCGACCGTTTCAGAAAAAAAAAATTATTTATTCTTTATCGTATCGGTATGGAAGTGATGCCGATGGATTCCTTATGTTTTTCCGATGAAAATCATACCAAATTTCATGTAAATCGGACTATTATTAACGAAATTAGCTTCAGGTTATGGGAATGAATTTTTCATGAAATTTCCTTCATTTTTGTCCGAATTATGTCGTTGTTGGTGTCACTTTCATCGGCGAAACATAAGGAATCAATTGGCCTCATTTTCGCAAAGATCTGATGAGAAATGCGGAAGTCAACAATTTTTCTGACTTTCTTTTGGTCGAGGGTCCCGAGGTCCCTTCCTCGGTATCATATGGCAGGCAAATCTTTGGTCTCCACTACTCTAAATACTCTCTGTCCTTCAATCTTTAGCTGTCGCTAGCCACGAGTCTCTGTTTAAACTGGCGACGATCACTAGACATATACGTTCCACACATAGGAACTTGGTTTTTCGATTTTCCTGCACAGTCCTTATCGCGCTGGAAAAATAAACTTTCTCCTACCGAAATCTACTGAATGTGTACTACAGGGTGATTCTCCAGCGACGTCAGTCAAAGAGATGCCGCCTGGTACCCCGTGGCGAGGACAGGATTCTCCATTGCTTCACCGAATTTGATGGCTCTCGATTTTCGAAAGTGTTGGAATCCATTAAAAAATTAGAAATGTCCAGGATTTCCGCATTTCTCATCATATCATTGCGAAAACGACGCCTATCGATTCTTTATGTTTCGCCAATGAAACTAACAACAATAATTACATAATTCGGAAAATAATGAAGGAAATTCCATGAAAAATCGAATTATATAATTTCCAGCTGAATTTGTTAAAAATAGTCGGATTTACATGAAATTTTGCATGAATTTCATCGGAAAAACATAAGGAATCCATCGGTAGCACTTCAATATCGATACGATAAAGAATAACGAATTTCTTAATACGCTGAAATGAATAAATCCGTTGAATAAATGAATACTAATGTTTAACTAAACTGCAGATTTCGTCACAATTTCTAATACTACTATTTGGTTTTTCCTTATAAGCGGAAACTAAAACTTTTTCCAACAAGCGATTTAAATCGCTTAAAGACCATTAAATAAACTCCTACATATACAGTTTTCAAATTTTTTTATAACAATTAAGTTGAAAAAATTGAAAAAACAACATTAAATGGACGTACAATATATTCAGTTATAAATCATTAGAAAGGAATAATTTTTTCAATTTATGTTTTTTGGCGCCATTCCGATATCTTTTATAGTTTAAAAATTATACACCAATGAATGTCACTAACTATCCCTATCCCAACCACTGTGCGTCGTCAGGCGTGCCTGTACAGGCTGGCCTGACGGGCACACTGGACGCGTAGTGCATCCACACGGTCCAGCCGACTTGCACAGGCCTGCCTGCGCAGGCCGACCTGACAGGCACACTGGACAGTGTGTGGCCGCCTTAACACAATCGCTTAACGCGCCTGACTACCACTGTTGCCGCCGTGCGTTTTGCCAAACTATTTCGCTTCTGTATTGAAAACAAAACGTGACTTACCACTTTTGTTGATGCTTTCCGACGGAGAAACGTCAGCTGCATCGCATGGAATGGTCAGATTTTATACTAGACCATTAGTTTTGGAAATAAATTGAAAGATATCTTCAAAAATGGGTGCATTTTGGGTATCCTTTTCCCTTTGAACGTTGTTTAAACATATTCAAATATTCATAATGCAATAATAACTTATATCGTTGTATTCGGGAGGGTTCAAAAAATAATTTGACGCAAGGAGCAACCAAATAAGTATTATCGTTTCGACACAAAAGATGTTCAAAGTTGAAAATTTGAAGTTTTTTTCAAAATCGAGTTTCTCAAAAACTGAGGGTGATGGCGACAAACGATTTGCGGATTCGTGTTCAGGGCGATAAATTCTACAAGAGTCACCCAGTGGATATTGCGGAACAGAAAAAAAGTTTCATTTTGTTGGACTGTGTTATTGGTCGTGAAACTAAGAATTGGATCATATTGCATATTTATCACCGACAAAGCAATACTATTGAAAAATCTGTTCCATTTACAAAATATAGTTATACAGACTTTCAAGAAGCGATGAATAATTTAGAAATTTGAAAAAGATTCGCAATTATTATAAATTTTACATTTATAGTCGTTATTTTAGAAACGTTAAGTACTCGTAGCTAATTCCAAAAGATAGTATAATAGCTTGTTCATTAGACTAATTTCAATTATCACCAATAATTAACTAACTAATTGTATTTCAGCTTTAACCGTACGCCAGTGATCATGGCATCAGGGCGCGAGTTATGTTACGTATTGTTAGTAGGAATTCTATCATGCTACGGTATGAGTTTTGTTATATTAAGTAAGCCCACCACATGGAATTGCACATATTTGAGAATTGGTTTGGGCCTGTGCTTGAGTATCTGCTACAGTGCGATATTAACTAAAACAAACCGAATATCGCGCATCTTCAATCAGGGAACAAGAAGTATAAAAAGACCATCTTATACATCACCAAAGAGTCAAGTTGTCATTGCAATCGGTGAGTTTACTACTTTTAGAGGTTTGCGTAAGATTTCACGTTTCACGTTTCACCTCCCCGCGCTATTATCTTCACAAATATGTATTGTCTAAGCAAATGTTTAATATTAAAATAATTTTATATTAAATATAGTAGTTTTTCGTGGTTTGGATTTTATTCTGAGCGGATACTTATCTGAGATTTCATTGGCGGTTCAACAAAAGTATAGACTGTTTCAGGGAAAGGTCAATAATTCGTAAGTCAAAATCAAACGAAATCAAATAAACTAACCGAACTGACCGAAACTGTGCGCCGAAATCATATTTTAATTTTTTAACAAATTTTACGGTCGAAATTCTAACTTCATTATTTGAAATTAAATAAAGTTGGTAACATAGTTAAAATAGTTAAACAGTGAAGGACACATATATGTATTTACTTGTGCGGTTAAAGTAAATATTCCTCAATGTAACAGAGACTACAATGATTTCTAAAATCTGTTCTCACATGCGTACACTAATTATTTATATCCTCTTACAGAAAATTTTGTTATTTCTCAACTAATGTCGAAGAATACACTATTTTTTATTAAATACTATTAGTCTGCATATGCCAGGTCGAAATATTATCTGTTAACAACCAATTATACTCAGCAATTATACTAATTAATGTTAAGTAGGGTAAACGATACAGTAGTTGACCACTTAAGAGCTTCAGTTTAGGTAAACGCTATGGAATAAATAACTCGTATTTTATAAATGAAATTTTGTTATGCCTGGCGGAAAGAGAAGTATCGAAGATGATTATAACACGAAAGAAACTTTGAGAAATCAGTAGTTTCGATATTGTGCTATTATAAAGAAGTATAACTCAAAATTATAGTTATTGACCGGTCGTGGCATAGTTGTTGACCAGACCAGGTACAGTTGTTGACCACTCGCAGAATATAAAAGAAAATTGCATATTTTTTACTTTAAAGTCATTTTTATTATTAAAACAATCTGTCAACATATTAAAATCAAAGACATATTGTCCTGGGGCAGGCTGAGTTCCATGTGCACCCTTTACGACGTACCTATCTCGTGCACTTCGCCGCGGTCTCATTGGCTTCTCATTCGTTTTTTTTTTGCCTTCTTCGATTTCTCTCGCATCTGCTCTTTCTTTTCTTCTACTTCTTCTACTTCGTCTTTTTCTCTTTGCATCTCTTTGCTTCTTTCTTTTTCTTCCTTTTCTTTCTTTCTTTCGTCAAGCACCTTTGATCTCCGAATTATAGTACCGACCTCCGGACCAATGAAAAGTCAGAAGTCATCAGAGGTGCATATCCGAAGTCATATAAAAGCAGGGCACATTGCCCCGTGCCACCAAAGATCTAAATCAATTTTCTTCGCGGTCTTTCAGCACGAAAATTACGAGTGGTCAATAACTATGATAGGTAGGACTGTCTTTTCTGATCAAAGTGCATCATTGATGCGGAAACGCGCAGCTTCATTAGACTATGGTGGTAGAAACTTGAAGTGGTCAACTTCTGTACCCTGGTCAATAATTGTATCGTTTACCCTATTCAGCGTAATAAAGGAATAAGTTGTATATAAATATAGTTTATTCACCTGAACCGTAAATATACATTTTGGTCACGATTTCAGAATTCCTAGAATTTCCGTTTAGAATTTAGATGTTTCATTCTCATTCTAGCATAAATTTTCGATCTTGATATCGCATTATGTAATTCCCGTTTTATAGGGATCACTGCAGTGCAATTAGTCGGTGCTATCGTGTGGTTAATTATTGAACCTCCGGACACCACGGAAATTCATCCGTATCCACTATCAGCAGTACTTACGTGCCGTGTCTCTACATTTGCATTGATGATGTCTCTTGTGTACAATATGTTCCTAATACTCATGTGCACCCTATATGCATTCAAAACACGCAAAATACCGGAGAACTTCAACGAAGCGAAATACATTGGGTTTACAATGTACTCCACTTGTATTGTGTGGTTGGCCTTCGTCCCTATATACTTTGGCTCAAACAATGACTACAAGGTTTGTATTCACAGATCTAGGACACCAAACGTTTTGAAATATCCGTCCTTACACAGATATCTAACGCAAATTACGGAAATTCAATACAATAAATTATTTCTGGTTAGCACTAACATTTCAAAGCAGTTTGGTACATAGACATTCAAATTAATGATTGATTCTCAATAATCGTCTAGTCGGGTACAGGCAACTGGCTGTCAGCAACCCGTCCAAATATTTTTCAATAGGTATTGCATAGTGATATTCTCATTCTCCGTCAATATTCCACGAAACGAATGGAAGAATGTTCCTATCAACAATCCCATGCCACTTGCTAGACGAATAGTGACAATCCATCTTCAGCGTTTTAAGCTATCATCTCTAAAAGTAATCAAGATATGGAATTGTTTTTTAGGGACTAGTTTGTCTCGAGGGGGGCATCATGTAGTCGATATAACTTTTTATAAGTATCGACATGTGGGTTGAGAAAAAGTTATTGTAACATTTTTAAACGGCAGCGTATTTGTAAATATCTATATTTGTACCCTATTTTTTGACGAGTAAAGGAATTATACCTAATCATGATCATTTCGCGGTCATAACGCACTTTAACATTAGAATAATTTATTTATTAATGTGATATTAATATCCGAATTTAAAGTATAACATTATATTCTGATGGCGTTCGGAGCGTGAACTATTTAGTACCTAATAAATGGCTAGGTACTCACGTATCGAACGTATCTACTGTGTAGAAATGAAAAGTTGGCTACCTACCTAGAAACGGAACAGCACAGAGGCAAGAGTAGTCCGCTAACTCCGCCTAATCCCCTTCGGAAAGCCACACTTTTAAGTTTGTAGAAAACACATTGCATAGTAGGCAGGAGATAGACTTGTAGATGTATTCGAATCAGCCAATAATGAGAATGCGTATGAATAGAGGCGTTGCTGTTACGCCACAGCTAATTAGGGCGGCTAGCCAACTTCTCGTCTCTGCACAGTGAAAAAACGCAGACGACACAAGGGGCAAGGGGGCTACTTTGTTGGCATTGGCTCCCACCGCCTGTGTCCCGTTTGCTTACTTTGTATTCGTCGAAGTTGTTGCGTCGGCCATTAGCGGCAATACGTGTGCTGTACCTCTAAGATTGTGTTAGAGAATGTGGGCCTATGGGGATATACTAATCGGATCACCAAGCTTCTGCCGGCAACATCTCAGCAGACGTCAGTACTAATAATCAGCGTGCCAGGAGAATTCCCTCATGAGGGAATACTATCACGTCACATTACTACTACTGCACGCTACACCTACCTCACTTTCATCGTGTGACTTGTGTTACGTCCCCCTATCTCACTACTATCCGACATTCTCCTTTTTTTTGTATTGTTGGTCCGCTGGTAACGCGGGTACTAATTGTCGTTGCTGAGAAGATGTCAAGCACAAGGAGTGCGGGTCCGATTGATTATAACTCCATAGACCAGCGCTGTCCAAGGTCGCTCCCGCGGGAGGTTGGGGTTCTTCCACTCTCGTCCGCGTTGTCAGGGATACCGCGCGACGCTAACCGCGAAGACGCTTACCCGGCTAGCCCGCCGTGACAGCCTTCGTAGCGTCGCGCGGTCTCCTTGACAACGGAAGACACGCTGTGCGAGAAAAAGATTGGAAGGGGAAGCAGGCGCGTGAGGGGCCCCTACGCTGGACAGCGCTGCTACAGATCTTCTCTCTAACACAATCATAGAGGTAGGGCACACGTATTGTCGCTTTTGGGTCCTACGCGACACATCGACGTCCCGTGTCGTCCCGTTAGACATCTTTCTAGCGACGCACAGTAGTTGCCTATTTTATCAGGTAAGAACATTTCATCGTTTTTCAGCCAGTGTTTGCACACTATAATTTCTATATTACATTTACTGTATATAGACATTTTCGTCGTCAAAAATGGGTTACATAATATAGATATATTCTATGTAAAAGATTGAAGATGACCATGGTATGATCTACATGCATCTGTCGCAGGACAATTGTAAAATTAGCCTTTCTGTCAAATGTTTTAACAAATGTTTTTGTCTCAATTAGCCTGAGGGGTCATGGTTTTTTTTTAATTACAAGATAATGCCACTTTTGTTCACGTTAGGTCTGGCTTACGAGGGCCGACTTCAGTGGAAAACGCAGAATATTGCCGAGGGCGATAGGAAGGACAGGGAAGGGAACACAACAGTACTGCCTCGCTGAGGGCTCGTGGTCGAGACCGGCGTTGAGCCGTCATCGTGAAGGAATTGTTGCGAGGTTTACCGGTGTGGAGATTCTCTCTGAGAGTCTGGCTGCACTCCGTGGTTATCCCCGAACGGGTTGTTCCTCGGGCTCCGATAGTTCGGGTGAAAGTGCCGGGAACGGGATTCTAGGGTCCAGCCGAGAGGTAGTGGATCGTTGCCGGTTAAAGAGTTAGAACTCACCGTAGGGTATGACAAAGGTTTATTTGAGCCGAGCGATCACGGGCGTGATCGCTTTACTGTTTGATTTACAATGTTCCGCTTTGGTTGTTCGGGCGTGGGTTTATATACAAGATTTGGGGTCGCGGTTTGGTGGCCGCGGGGGAAGGCCTAATGGTCTTCGCCCGTGGGTCAGGGTCTTGCCGCGTATGCGGTTTACTTTTGATTACGCATCTTGCTAGCTTGCTGGTGTCGGTTGCACCAGGTGTTATGGTTGCGTATCGTGTCATAACAGAATCTCTAATTCCGAGCGATCGTTGTTTCTCCCTTCTTTCTTGACGAAGGGGAAAGCGAAAATGGAACGTTTCGCGTGCGCGACGGACGCGAGTCTTCAGACGAAAACCGTTCTATATCGCACGCATCGTGACTGCTCGACGCATGCGCGCTATGGTCAGATAGCCAGGCACGGCACCAGCCTTTTTTGCGCTCTAGGCGAACTTGTCAAATTGCGGTCTTTATTATAATAAATTTATTTGAGATTATTGATGACCTTACTCTGCATTTTTATTCGTTGTTTAAAACAGTACAATTTGTAGTATTTCATTTAAAAGTTTATTTTCAACAATGCCAACAATGAAAACACCATTTTGTGCCCCTTGCCAATCTTACGCCCTAGCAGTTGCGTAATTTTTCAGAGTAAAGTCATAAATAATTTCAAATAAATGTATTACTATAATAAAGGGCGCAATTCGACATGTTCGCTTAGGGCGCAAAAAAGACTTGAGCCGGGCCTGCGTTAAGCTTTCGCGAAAGCCGTTTTCGCCTTTACGATGGGTACTCACGACCATCGCGCACGCTTGTCGCGCACGCAAAGATCAGAGTGTCAGGCATCCGAAAGACGGAGTGAAGCAAAATATCAACGTGTCATCTGTCTCGTACCGCCGTCGCTCACTTTCAGTGCCTCTCACACTCTCTCGTTCCATTTCGCTCTCGCCTTCGCCGGACAAGAGTGAGACAGAAGTGGTGGGGATAGCGAAAAGTCCTCATCGTGTAGGCCAAACCGAGCTCTCAGCGAGGATGTACTGTATACGTCCGATCCGTTATCTGTCACTCGCGGGCTCGCTCGTTCGCGACGAATGTTGCGCAAAACTTGACAAGGGAACATTTCGATTTCGATAGCGGTTCCAGCTAGGCGGACCCCAGTTTAAATGCAACGCATATGATCTTTCGGTCCGCAAGCGAATACCGGTCACCAAAAAGATACCGATGATGAAACACGTAACACAGTTTAGTCTGTGACGGCCGAGAAACGTATCCGACATCGCTACTTCGAAGTTACGTCAAGACATTGGTACGTCTCGTTGAAGACGTAATCCCCTGATGAGTAGGATCCACATATCCATGCGACCCTGGGGTCTATACTGAATTCCACATAAGAGTAGACTCGTTCCGCGCAACGATGACTCTGAGCAGGCTGTTGATTGGTAAGAAACCGGCAGAGAAAGCGCTGCGATCAATCACGTGCGCAGGCAGTAGTGGGAGCTGCGCAAATCAGTTGCAAATCGGTAGGGGCGTACGTCTATTCTTATATAGAATGGTATATAAAAAAGTTGGAGAGCTTTCCGAAAGCAGGGATGATTCTTAGCGAGTAATGCAGATAACATTGTGTAAAGCCACGACAGGCAACTGATCTCTGACAACTGATCGGTAATGAATAATCGGTCCGGCCACAGCTACCCGCCAGCGCTTTAATAGTAATAATAATAATAATAGATCTGGGTTACGTAGTAACAGGCCCGTCCAACTTTTGCTCTTGTCCTCGAAGAGCAGCCGCGGGTGGTTGCAAGCGAAGGCAAGAGCGGCAGCCGTAAAAGAGTGGAGATAGTGACGCGTTCACACATTCCCTTCACCAAGAAGACCTTTCGCTCTTGGGCCTGACTCGGTGCTGTCGAGAGCGAAGAGCAACTCGCGCCTGTTCGTGCGAGCAAATCCCTGGAAAGGCCTGGGTAGTAAGTCTACGATTCCTCAGCCTATTCCTTGAGAAAAAAGGCTGATTTTACAATTAGTCTGCGACATATCCATATAGAAAAGAATGAACTTTATGACGTAATGTCCTCTTCGTGACCAACTCGTTACAAACTCCGGAACACAAAAATTTAGTATTGCTTTTAATTTTAAAAGTATTAGGCTATAATATTTAATTGTACCCATACCTTATAAAGATATAGAAATCAATATACTTTGCAACCAAATTCTAAGATCAGTAATTGAAAAAAAAAGTTTTACATTTACCACACACAATTTTGGGTTCACGTAGGGTTCTATACACAAATACAAATTTTATGGCCATTAAAGAAGCAAAATAGTAGTATATTATTTCTATTAGTATTTGTTTGCATATAATAACATCACTTTTCTTAAACTGATTGAAACTTTACAAACTTTTGATAGTAACAGATAGTAACAGTCATTTTTGAAAAATTGTTATCTTTAACTTTCTAATTTTTTATTCTCGTTAAGAAAAATCGAAAATATGATGGCAATCGTAAATAGATTCGGTTTATTATAATGTTACTACCTCCCAACTTTTATTATCCACTAGCAAAAATAATAAGAAATAATAACTAACAATCTAATTTAGATTAAAGAGTGACCATGGTTCACTGTGTACATTGCGTAACACAGAATGAAAAAGAATGAGTCTATATTTTTTATCGTAGCATACATATGTGGTATAAATTTTTTTACCATTTGTGACATTTATTTTTTAACAATTATCATGTATTTTTAGGGATTTCGAGTTTGATCAATACCCGTGTAGTTGAATGCAGCAATTAAGAAACTATGAATACGCATGTCCAAACAGAGAAGTG
This sequence comes from Andrena trimmerana, assembly GCA_951215215.1. Lineage (NCBI taxonomy): Eukaryota > Metazoa > Arthropoda > Insecta > Hymenoptera > Andrenidae > Andrena > Andrena trimmerana. Next base: position 12,112,991 of record OX578063.1, on the reverse strand, counting down.
GAAAAGTAAAGAGGGCGGGGGGCAATCCAAAGAATGGCTAACAGGTATGGGTGTGCGGGTACCCGAAATTACCCGAAACCCGAAAACTTTTAACTTATGTTTTTACAGTGTGATCAGATATAAGAATTTTTAAGCAAGAAAGTCGGCTCCCGAATCGCAAATCGGGTCCCGCAAATTCGGGTACCCGGACACCCCTACTAACAGCCAAACACATTCCAGTGTTTTTCTCTCTCTGATACCTCCTTCTGACTTCTCCTAAACCAGGCCTTCCCAAGTAGGGGAAATCTGCTCCCAAAACAGATGTTTCGGTTCTCCCTCCAACGCTGCGCCTTAGCTGCTAAGGCCGCTAAGGTGGGACGAGTTCTGCTACCCTCTCCCCGAGGGCACAGTGACGTCGCTGGGAAGCATGTTGGGCGCTTTAGGGCGAAAGTACCAAATGTGTCAAATTTTTATAGGAAATTTCATAATGACTCAATATTTATAATCTGACAGAGGAAAAATGGCAGAAACGTTTCTCGCGGAAACGTAAAGCCTAAAAATAATAAAAATTTGACACATTTGGTACTTTCGCCCTAAAGCGCCCAACATGCTTCCCAGCGACATTACCGTGCCCTCGGGGAGAGGGTAGCATAACTCGTCCCACCTTAGCGGCCTTAGCAGCTAAGGCGCAGCATTGGAGGGAGAACCGAAACATCTGTTTTGGGAGCAGATTTCCCCTACTTGGGAAGGCCTGTCCTAAACGGTAACGGTGCCCTAAACCCTTGTTAATTATAAAGATGAGATTCTTTCTGTTATAAGAGAGCAAACAACATATTATAAACTACCGATATAATCGTAAGTTAAAAGTGAAAACACACTGTATATACAGTGTCCATTTCAATTGGAAACGGTGAAATACCAAGGGACTGACAAGGGAAGATCCCGAACCCGAAAATTCAAAAAATTCTGAAACTTTGTGAATATGTACGGGATTTCCTCCTGATTACAACGCAATTTTTGTTTGCTGCCCAAATTCACTCGAAAGGGTTGAAATTAATTTCTGAAAATTCGGCTATTTTCCAATTTTGTGTTATAACTCGCGAACTGTAAGAGATAGAAAAAAAGTTTCAAGACAAAAGTTACTTCTTTTAATTAGATCTATCATTTGGTAAAAAAAAAATAATTTTACAGTTCGCGAGTTATAACATAAAATCGGAAAATAACCGGATATTCAGGGGTCAATTACACCCCTTAGAGTGAATTTCGGCAGCAACCAAAAATTGCGTCACAATCGGGGAGAAATTGCCTACATATTCACAAAGTTTAAGATTTTTTTGAAATTCTGGGTTCGGAATGTTTCCTTGTGAGTGTATTAAAAAACTATTTTTACAAAAGTTGCTTGATATGGAGGAGAACATTATGTGGCATAGATGCCTTGGCGCGTCAGATCAACGCATGTCACTCGCTTTCAGCCATCTAAACTCGACTTGACCACGTTACTAATTGCTTTAGTATTTATACTTCTTATATATTTATAATGTTCAAGTACTATAAAGTGGTCAAGTAGCGTAAAGAGTCATTGAAAGTAGGTATGTAGTACATTTACCTTCAATAAATTTTCATCTTGTTTTAAGTTTGTAGGTAAACTGAAGGTCACTTTATTATAGGTTATTGAATTCGTCTTCTCATCGGCTATAACGCTGCACTAAAATAGATAGGCAGTCCCATTTAAAATACTTAAGGTCACATTGATATCTCAGAAAATTGAGAACATGAAAAGTGCATCCGTTCGATGAGACCTATCGAATAAAATCAATAAAAAACAAGTTATTTCAGATAGCAGTTCTTATTGACTCATCCTGTATAATCACTGAAAGCGTGCGACATGTGTTGATTTGAATCCCCGAAGCCTCACGATTTTGCGACCATCCATAGAAAGTAATAATTTAGTGTTGTACATCGTTGAACTCCCCTCAATCAACACTACGATATTCTCAATACAAAAATATGGCGTTTCATTTAAAAAAATTACATTAACCTTGGAATTTTCCCCATTTCTCCACCTGTGGGTAACCTACCTACACCACATAATGCCCCCCTCCATATCAAATCACTTTTGTAAGAGCAATTTTTTAATACCTTCAGTCTCTTATCAGATATCCAACCATTTCCAGTTAAAACGGACACACTGTAGAGAATGTTTGGCAACAGGTGTCAGAAATGTTTAGGAGTGATTCTATATGCCAAAATAAGCCGCAAATCAAAAATGATGAAAGTGTGCTAGAAGCTTCGTTTTCGAGTTATTAATCTTATTGTTGAAAACACACGTGAGAAGGGTCTGACGCGAGACACTTACAGTACTTAGACTGCTGTACGCGCACAGTAGTACATAGTTAGCTAGGTCAGGCACGGTGCGAGCGGTGCCGTAACCACCTGGAAAAATCCACCTACCGCGTAAGTAGTCGAAGTGGTGACGTACGACGCAACGCGTCACGTAAGTCCCGCGCGTCAGACGCTTTTTAAACGCGTTTTCAACCATTAAGGGGGTATTCTGGTCCGACGGGAAAAAAAAATTTTTTTTTTGCATTTTCTACTGATACATTATATGGGTAATACGCGTGCAAAAGTTTTTTTTTCCAATTCGTAATATTTGCAGAGCTAGGGGGTGCAGAATATGTAGGTATCTATACGGCGCGCTCACTGTGCGGACGGGTGACGCATAACAGTTTTGTTCCTGCAAGTGAATTTCGGCAAAGTATCCACGGACTGATCTTTCTGGGGGGGGGGGGGGCGTGCATTTTCGTGCCTTTTAGAACAGAAAAATCAACCATTTGGTTACAAAGGGACCGTTACTCTCCTAGGTTACAACTTAATTTGGCTTCAAACGTTCAGTAAACTTTGAATGCGATTTTCTCGAAACCACGTTTTTCGAATCGGTGACCATGATATTTCAAGATCGACTGGACGAAACTCCGTCCATGTTTTGCATATATTATCAGCACACGTGTAGCTATCGTCCCTACCAGAATTATGATAAAATATTTTGTTTTTAAACTTTCACAGACCTTTAAATTTGAAAAAATGTGCGAAAATCGAAACTTAATTTTCAAACCGCCGCCAGGGACGATAGCCAAAGGCATACAAATAAAGAATCTCTTTACATTTTTTGTTTCTGATTACTAGAACGAGTCCAATCAGAGTCATCGTGACCCCATGTTTTTTTTCACCATTACTTTAAAGCAGTCAGCTGCGTTTGATTTTAATTTTTTTCTATTGACGAAATTTGTAAAGTTCTTTGTATAAAAAATCCGAAATAACGCAACGAAAACGTCTCGTCAGATCAAAATACCCCCTTAATAACTCCGAAACGAAACCCCAGACTCAATTTTGTCATTCTTGATTTTCGTCTTATTTTGTCCTATAGAATCACCCCCTAAAAAGATGCCCACCTGTAGTCGGGCACTCTGTATATTTATATTCTGCATACAGGGTGTTTTGCTAGCTGATACAATGAAACTGATCTAACGTAGTCATATTCGCTAACCATCTCGAGTAATTTATTCAATCAGTGAACAATCTTGTATATTGCTTTCTACGTCTGTATAGAGATTATTAACAGATGTTTTAAGGTAAACAATCAAATATGCTCAGGCCATGTTTAAAGATATAATTACAACTGCAATGAAAAATTTAAAGTTTAATCGAAATCATATGATAATTACATATATATATATATATTGTTTCCATTTCTTTTAGTAAAGTTATCATCACGATATTAATAAATATTTTCTAAAATACTCTTATTTGTAAAAATATAAAGTGGTTGAATACTCATTTGTGCAAACTGAACATGTAAATTTAAAAAATGTTACTTTTTATTTCATTTTACAATCCTGAAATAAGGAACACATAAAGGTAAATTTACAGGTACAAATAGCAAGCATGTGCATGTGCATCAACATCTCTGCATCAGTAGCTCTCGGTTGTCTCTTCACACCAAAGGTATACCTGGTCCTTTTTCAACCGTACAAAAATGTTCGACCTGGACATGCTAATGTAAGTATTATGTCCTTCAAACATAAAAATAAAAACGACATAGCAATAAAGCAAAAATTTCAGTAGCATATGTTCTTTCATTCTAAAAAATAATATTAAATATTATTGAGTATAATAGTCAGAGATATTTCACTGATCATTTTCTTGAAGCAAAAATACTTGTCAGTGTAGCATTCTCCAATTAAAGCGGAAGTGTTAAAATAAATATCTGTCTAGTTAAGATGAATATCTCACTTTTTCTTGGATTATATACATAAGTCCTACCTGTTTTCCCGATTGGATTATAAATAACTAAAACTAAATTTAAAACATTGGAAAGTTTATAATAAATGGCTTTATTTCATTCATTGGTACCATTGATGATGTTAACACCTGCGCATATAATTACCAAATTTTTCCTTATAAAATTACGAGATATGAATTTTAATCCGTGATCTTAACATAAATCATAATATGTCTCTAAATGTTTCCTCCGTTAACGTATAATTTTATGACTTAGGTTAGTCACAATTTGCTAGCACTAGGATTGTAAAATATTCAACCCCTTAATTTCTGCACTGTCAACAATACAAGACATAAGAGTGTGTTGCTTGGCGTAATACAGCCTGATCGATCTTCCGATTGCGGACGATTCTTTTTAGATTATTTTGTTCAGCTACAGTAAACATGTAGCATTGGCGAATTCATTAAATAGTAAAAATCCTTAACAAGTAGTGTCAAACATACCCCCCTATTAGTTAAGTAATGTCACTTCGATAGCAAGAGCCTGCTTTTACACTCAATGGAAAGATTTGTCTATTTTGACAAAGTATGCGCATTTTCATAGGAAAAATTCTGTAAATAATCAGTACGTTAATGTTTAAATTAAGGTGCATGAAAACTATTACACATCAATATGTAAAATGGAAGGTTCTCAAAAAATAGAAGAAACATCTCTGTTGACTTTAATTCATTGATTCGTATATACTGATTAACTTATTGTTAGTATCCTAAAACTCATATCCCTTTATGCTCAAACTCATTTTGATATCGACTGCTCCGAATACGACATGGTCAAAAGTCAATTTCTCTTTGATAGACACCGCCGATGATTTCCGCGACGCTAATTCAGAGGCCTCCTTGTGCGTACTATTCAATAGCCTTCCCTCAGGTAAATCAGTTATGCAAAAATACAATCCCACCACTCTTCAAACATCCTGCCAAAACTTTGGTGTTCTCGTAAACCATAATTTAAACTATTGTTCCAATAATGTAGTCACATTCGACATTTACAAAATTCTGCCAGTACTACACTTTCCACACAATACTGCATGTAGTCGATTTTTCATAACGAACGATTATTTCCTTTGAAGATAATTCGCATATTTAGCCAAAATAAAAAAGAATAGATACTGTTAACTCAACCTAATAGATGTTCCCTTCTAAACTTACAATTAAGCAAAATAAGAGTATACATGTAAACATCCAGTATGGATGTCCGGCACCACGTGTCAGAAACTTAAGGGGTAATTTTGCAGGCTAATGTAAGATAAAAATCAAGAATGACAAAATTGCGTTTTAGACTTCATTTCCGCGTTATTAATTCTGAAAATACAAGTAAAAAGCATTTGACGCGAGGGACTTAGATTACTAGCGGCGCGCAGTAGTCAGGTCAATCACAGCGATGGCAGTGTGGCGTTATATGTCATCATTTCGACTACGCGGTAAGTGGGTCTTTCTAGGTGGCTATAGCACTGCTCTCGCCGTGCCTGACCTGGCTAACTATGTACTACTGCACGCAAACAGTAGTCTAAGTTTCTCGCGTCGGACGCTTTTTGCGTGTATTTTCGATAAATTGATAACTCGGAAACGAAGTCTGTAATGCAATTTCGTCATTCCCGATTTTCCTCTTCTTTTAGTATGTCGAATTACCCGTTAAAGTTTCTAACACCTGTTGCCGAACACCCTGCATAATGTATACAAAGCAGCGACAATTCTGTTTTCTGTTTTTACTACCATATATGATCTTCACTTTCAAATCTTTTTACATTTAAAGTCTTTTTAGTAAAAGTGATTGAAATAATTATAATTGGATACAAATATAAACTTCACTGCTTATCGAACTTTTTTCCTTCCCTTCTTTAATCGTCGAAGACCGATATCGAAGTTCAGTCGTCTGATCGTTTCATTATCACTTCATTTTTCGAAAAATTTCTGCAAAATTTATTCCAACTGACTTCCATTTGAATAAAAATGAACTTTTTCTCAATAGTTTTTCTTCGAAAAAATTTCAAAAATAATTTTTATTTTTTGTCTGGTTTCTACGTAAAAGGTGGAAAATTTATAAACCTACTGGAAAGTAATTCGGAACACATTCGTATTATGTGAAACATTTTGGAGTACTTCATATTAATTCTAAGACAAATGTTCTGAGATAACCCATATTGGGAACCTTCCTTGATCAGGTCTTCTTAATGTTAGATAAGTAGAAGACCGGCGCAATTTAAATCGTCTTTCATAGTTTACTTCTTGTAAGCAACACATCTCTGTATTACTCCGTAATAAAGTAAGATATACTGGCAAAACCGGCATTTCTTTCTTTTCCGTAACTGTTCCTAGTAAAGTTCGTGCAACTTCCGAAGGGTACATTCTCATTACATAGCAATAACGTTCACACTTTAGAGAATGTGACAACTGCGTCGAACATTTATTTTACTAAACAATTTTTGTTTGTCTTCAGTTCTAATAGATTCTCGAAATAAGCAAAAGAAGCAAATGTTTGTTTGCAATATGATGGAATTGGTCAAATGTTGAACTTCATTACGATCCTAAAATACGAATTTATTTAGATTCGTGGGACTCACCTACTTCTTTGCTATATTACAATCTCGATCTTTGAATGATCCAAAGAAATGTTTACAGGAACATTGTACTGAACGCAATGTAAAGTAAAGCGGGTAGAACTTATGTATTCTGTTTATACAGTGAATCACTATAAGTTAGCACTACAAAGAATTATTGTATCTTTACATGTTACAGACCATTATATAGAATAAAAGTCAAAATTTTAGACTTTTCGGATCCTAGATTTGTTTAAAAGGCAAAAGTTAAAATATTGATTTATTACACATATGCGGTAATGTTATCCAATCTAAGCCTTAGATCACTGCCTTAGAGCAGTGTCACACTAAAGTCAAGCTCCGAGCCGAGTACAATTTGAAACCATATAAGTGATGCCATGTTTTCTCGTGTGAAACGCATATTTCTACTGATTTACGTCAGCTTCTTATCCCAAAAAGCAGTTTATTATAAGCGTTCGCGGCAAGTGATAATTAGTATATGAATATTGAAAATATGATAAATATTAGTAAACTAAAATAACGAAACTCCCAACATAACTCTTACAACGCTCGCAACAACTCTCTCGATAGTTTTGCAATACTGACACACATACTGCGCCCCCAAGATGTAGCGACTATGGCTCAAATGGTGTACAATGGATACCATTGAGGCTACAAAGTGCCAAATGTATTCTTTGTTACTTGTTACAGCTCTGTACTTATTTGTTTATATGTGCTTTCTTGTACTCATCTCAAACAACTGATACCTAAAAAGTACACAGAATAAGTTCCTGGCGGTTTGACTTGTCACCGAAACACTCGGAGGTGTTAAGGACCCGAGCCCCAGCTGTGTTTACGAAGTCGCTATATCTCAAGGACGCACTATACCTAGCCCAAAAGCTTATGCCCAAGGTCCGACCCCAAAACGGTCATGACACCCCGCATCCCGTCACCCACTCATGCATCACCGAGACTTTTCCAAACGGGCCTTGTTTCTATCCAACCTCGCTTTCTCTTTTACGCCTCTGGTTCTGTTACTCTTACAACTACATAGAAATAATATATACAGTTTTACGACACTAAAACAGTTAAAAATTAACATTTTCTGGGACGCAAGGTTTCGCAAAAATTCGATTCAAATCAATCAAACTTTTCGAACGGTCACTTCGGTATGTCAAAATACTGTTAGAAGATAAACTCGTACTGTTTATAAGATAAAAAAGTTACTTATAACGCTAACTTTGAGTGATTCCTCTGATTTTGCATGTGACTTTCAAAAAGCCAATGGCTTTAAAATATTCAACATGTTTCTCCGGTTCTGTCTTTTTGCCGAATGTACCGTTGTTATCGGCGATAGTCTCATGTACCTTCCATGTAAAAGTCTGCGTGCTCTTTCAGACGGGAGCACTGCAAAGTGGTAACCGTGCAGCATACAGTATGCGATTCTCCGGTGGTCGCAGTCAAACAATGCAGAGCATGACCTCGTGTTCTCGGAGCAGTCCCCCGGCATCACGTCAGGACGAGGTGAAGCATGCCAACGGTGAGACACAAGCACTGGCGAGCCCGTCTGTTGAGGAGACCTCGGTTAGCTAGGTCCCTCTCATACACCTCCCTCCCTGTCTAGAGTGTCAGGCGGGAATTCGTGAAACCGCGGTGGAGGTGTATGATGATGATGAAGAGGACCACAAGCTCTCGACTGTCCAGGAGGTATCAGAATCGAGAGACATATCCAGTCCTTCGATGTTCACAGAGAACTGCCGAAATCAGAGCCGAAAGTCGGTATCCAACGATTCTGATCAGGTGATCAATGTTTCATTAAATTTCACACAGAACAAGCCATAAGCCCTGACAATGAGTTATTGATCAAAAGAATAGATGAGACATTAGCAGAAAACAATCGCATAAGAATGACTGTAAGTGACAGAAAAAGGAGTGCAATGTTGATCTTAAAATTTTTAAGAAAATTACGCAAATTTTGAAAAGGATAACACGGACAAAATAAAGACGTAAATGGTGTTTTGAGAAAACAAATAATGGTTTTAACCAACCTCGTGTATTTGAAATGTAGAAAGGTAAGTCCTGCGCGGATATAGTTATATTTGTAGATTTTTAAAAATTAATTTTGAGTAGATAACTTTCTGGCCTTAAATTGAACTCTCCAAGTGTATAAAAAGAGCAAAAATTGTGTATAGTAAATTGTTTGAGGGGGTCTAACGAACAAGGCTCTGGTAAGGTCCTTATCGCAGTCCATGGTAACACGTTATTGTATCACATCTGTAATATGTAAAGCGTCTTGGTTTTTTCACACGCTTTTACTCAATTAAAAACATGTTAACATGTTAATTTATTAAAATAAGACTGCTCGAATGAATCAGGTTGATAATTTCATTACAAAGGGACGAACAGCTTTTTCTTATGATTTTAAACGTAGCTTTTAAAAATTCACACGAGTATATTGAAAAATGGCATACCTACTGTCAGAAGTTATATTAAAAAATGTATCCCCAGTAGCTGTCATTCAAAGTACAAACTTGTTACTTTTTATACATTTTAAATGATTCACGTCTTGTGTTGATAAAATGACGATGCCATTAAATGACTGCCATACATGACTGCCATCTATGCGTAAAAATGAATAAAATTTTCTAATTCGTATTTTTATGATTGTGTTTCGAGTCGGGTGATCCAGGATGTAGGAATCCCATCGGGACGAACAGTCGCGTCATCGACAAAGTGGTAACTCAAGAAAAAGAAGTTAGCATATTTTCCAACGAAGATCAAACATTCCACGTTTACAGCGATTCACCGACATTTTCCGACTTTTCTTCATAATCTACGACATCCAATGTCAAAATGAACATAAAATGTCATTGCTGACACGGGAAGATCAATTAACGGTGCCAACACAGCATTTCAACCTCGCATGTCTCTTAAAAAAAGACGTTACTAATATTGCGTACCTTCGATACAAAAGTGCAAATCAAAACGTCTATCAAATTAAATAGCTATTCAGTAACGAAATCGAATTCTAATATGTTAAAGGATTTCAATAACTCCCGTTCAGTGTTACTTTTGTGATCTTTGATTCTATGTACATATTACATCTTTTAGAGAAGAACAATGCCTACACTGAATTTACATATACTACAATTTGTATTACGTTCATATTGATATGCAGTGACCTCTGTCACTCAAACAACAAAAATAATCTATTTTGTTACTTTCTGTGACAAATCTTAAGTACCCACTAATTATTACGACATTCAATCAAAAGAACGATGAAAAAATTGTTGATTTAGATACTCATAGGTGAAGTGAAATTGCTACGGTCTATGTATGTACAGATTTATCCCGTTAAGGGGGTACAGGACTATTGAAATCTCGAAAAATCGATTTTTTTATTACTATTAATTCTCAAAGTGTCATCTTTTGTGAACATTTACAACAAAGTTTCATGAGGAAATTCTTAGGACTTAACTTTGAAGCCGTTTATCTCGAAACTACATTTTTAAACACCGTACATCACCGTGTACATCAGCGGTGGCCACATCGGGCTATTTGGGAGTACGGTCTCCATGATGTTTACATACGCCACGGATAGGGAAAACTGTAGTAGTGTGCGGTGCAACCTCATGCCCGTACGATAGGCTTGAATGCTGGGAATCTCGGGGGCCCCAATGATCGCTGCCACTTGGGCTCCTAAAGGTGGCCGTTCCAATGCGCGGCGCGCCGCGGCGGCCGGCGGCGATCCCACTAGTGCAAGGGAGAAACAAATACACACTTCTCCCTTGCACTAGTGGAATCGCCGCCGGCCGCCGCGGCGCGCCGCGCATTGGAACGGCCACCTTTAAGAGGGCCAGTTATTTCAGCCTAGGGGTACGAGCCTGCACCGCACACTACTACTTACACTCATACAGTTTTCCCTATCCGTGACGCGCCCACGTTACCATTGACTTCCAGCTCCCCTTCCGCGCGGCTATGGTAAACATCATGGAGATCGTACTCGCAAATGGCCCGATTTGGCCACCGCTGGTGTACATCATAACTATTGAACGAATGAATATTTTCACTTGAAATTTTAACTCGAGGTGTAGAATTCCTTTCTCTATAGCATGGAATTTCCGCATCAACATTGGATGTTTGTAAATTTTTTATAAACGATTAAAGACGATTCTCTTCCGTAAAAATGTGGAAAAAAATTGATTCGTGTGTAACTTTCACAATTTTTGTTTAAATTCGCCAGTCAAGTTCCATGCTGTAGATTTTGGTGTAGAAATTACTCACCCCAAAGCATTTTGCTTTCAGATGATTGGTTCACCTGATACTACGTACACCGTCTACAGCTGCGCACTACGCAGGACCATATTCAGCGCTTAATCATGTCAACAGTTTTGAACACTCCGACAATTTTTTTTTTGGCAATTACTCGGAAACGCGTCCACAATAAACTGTGAAAAGTACCGATGTAATGATTACTTAGTACCCTGCTAACCATCTGCCTGCAGTCTGCCAGCAGATGGACAGCAGGGTCTGACAAGGCAGGGTGTGCCGGCAGATGGTCGGCAGATCCGCAGCAGATCCTGCCTTCAGATGGCGCTATTGGATGAGTCAGACGGGCAGCAGATCCTGCCTTGTCAGGGTCTGCCGGCAGAACCGTAGTTGAATGCGGACATAGACGACGCCTGATCTGCCGGCAGAGCTGGTTATCAGGGTACCTAAGCAATCCGACACAAAAGAAACCATCGATTTTACGTGTCCAATAGTCCTGTACCCCCTTAAGGAGACGATCAGAGTTGGGCAAAAAATTATTTTAAATAAAAAATTGTGTTCGAATAAAAGACAGAAAATTTATTCGAAAATCAGCAAATAAAAATTTCCAGAATTATTTATTATTTGAAGCGCCATAAATAAAATTTCGAATCGACGGGAATTTATCCGGGGATCCATAAATAAAATTTTGAATCGACGGGAATTCATCGGAAGCGCATAAATAAAATTTTGTAGCGATAGGAATTCATCCGTAGCTTCGGCCAATTTTCTCACTTTCATTTATATTTGTAGCGGAGAAGCATAAATAACTCTGGGCGTGGCTTGGAGGCCCTCGGGCCTCAAGCGCCTTGCTCGAAGCCGCCGGGTCCTCGAGGCGAGCGACATTGTATCGTTGATCCGTCTAATCTGCAGCGCGGAGTTAGGTACTCGGCGACGTGTCATCGATTATACAGAAACGGAATTTCTTTATTTTTCAGCGTATCAATATGAAAGTGACACCAATGGATTCCTTGCATTCTCCCGATTAAATTGATAAAAAAAATATTTAAATCGGGCCAGTTTTAACGAAACGGGCTTTCAATCCTGCAAATTAATTTTATGCGTAATATCGTCCCAGATCTTAACACGGTTAGATACGCGTGTCTACACTTTCAACTGCAATATTGACAATACCTTCGATTCTACGGCCTAGAATATTTGCTCCGTATTGCGATCTTCTTAACCAGAGTTTCGCATCGATAGCAACTACTTAGTTACAATTAATGAGTTGTGCATGATTTTAATGACGCATAATTTAATTGCATGTTAGAAACTGAATTACTAATTGTAACTAAAAAAATACTTTACGACGTATAACACGAATTTCACGATTTAAGACAGTTCCAATTTCATCGAATGAGATTGGTTGCGTTAATTGCGCGTATGGGGTATGTAGGGAAATAGGCAAAGAGAGGGAGAGGGAGAGGGGGAGAGAGAGAGAGAAAGACAAGGAGAATCGGCAAAAAGAATTTACCGATTGTGCCAAGAAGTAATTACATGCAGAGTACCACGAGTTTCATTATACATCTTTAATATTTTTTTTCAACAATAATTGTACATAGGGAAAGATGACAACAGACGATTCGTACATTCTTTTCCGTTAATATTATGATTATTAGGTCGGTGCAGACGTTCGTTCGCTTACAGGATTGAAAGCCCGTTTCGTTAAAACTGGCCCGATTTAAATATTTTTTTTATTAATTTAATCGGGAGAATGCAAGGAATCCATTGGTGTCACTTTCATATTGATACGCTGAAAAATAAAGAAATTCCGTTTCTGTATAATCGATGACACGTCGCCGAGTACCTAACTCTGCGCTGCAGATTAGAGGGGTCAACGATACAATGTCGCTCGCCTCGAGGACCCGGCGGCTTCGAGCAAGGCGCTTGAGGCCCGAGGGCCTCCAAGCCACGCCCAGAGTTATTTATGCTTCTCCGCTACAAATATAAATGAAAGTGAGAAAATTGGCCGAAGCTACGGATGAATTTCTATCGCTACAAAATTTTATTTATGCGCTTCCGATGAATTCCCGTCGATTCAAAATTTTATTTATGGATCCTCGGATAAATTCCCGTCGATTCGAAATTTTATTTATGGCGCTTCAAATAATAAATAATTCTGGGTGATTTTTATTTATGACATATACAGATAAAGTCTCTTTTATTTAAAAAGTTATTTAGATAATTTTCTATTTAAATAATGCCCATCTCTGGAGACGATCCGCAGGGGACAAGTCGTCCCCTTAACGAAACGGTATGCTATTCAGCTCGCCTTTCGCCCTTGTCGCCTTCTTTCAATAAAACGACGCCGCGTGCTCTCTCGCACGCGCCACGGCAGCTGCAAGAAAAAAATAGCGGGGATAGAAACGTTCTCTTAACGGACTCGTCCCCATAACGGGACAACGCTGTATCCTTCCTGCCACTGTGCCGTCCCGCTAGACATCTTAGCAACGCACAGTACTTTTCCATCAGTTTTTGATTTGACTATTATTTTCAACTGTTGTTAATTACTAATATAGTGGATACAATTGTCCAGACTCGATCAAACCTATTGTTAAGTAAACAAGTTTTAATCATCATTAAATTATACATTACTGGTTTATGTTAATACAATCGTTGCAATATTTACCTTGATAGGGTTAATACTCGAAATACAAGGACTGCAACAATGGCAATCGAAATAATGTTCGCTGTGTGTCTGATGCATTTTCAATATTCCTTGTATTTAAGCGTAAATTTAGGGAAAATACGAAAACATTCTACGTACGTTTAAAAGACAAAACGAACTTTACAAAATATTGGACGACTGTCTTTCAGTATAAATAGAAATATACAGTTTAGATCGTTTTGACGTTTAGAATAACCACTTTATACTACTAAAGTATGAGCGACAAGTCTTTCGAATCCAATATAAAAAATGATTTCTCCGGAAAAACTTCGAACTTCCTGTAACTTACAAAGAAAAGAAGTAGTACTATTTACCGCAGAAGTTTACGAAATTAATAGTAGATTTTTACAAACTCCTTTTCGGAAAACGAATATATTTATCGAAGTACTCTTTAACACTAAAGTTTGTGTTTTCTATTTTTCATATCAAACGCACTATTGCATGTGATTTTACATACTATGTAGAATTTTTTAATCCTGCCGATGATTAAAAAAAACATACGTATCCACCATAGTGTGAATTCTTTTACTTTCATTTAGCAAATTTACTAAAGTCGATAACTACATGTTATTCGTACAATAAAATTACATCTACTGGAAGTAAAATGTGTAGTAGGTGTAGCGAATACATAAATATATATGACTGCCGGGAATTAAAAAATTCAAATAGCAGTAAAAATATAATCGGTATAGATGCATATGTGTATACGCATTTGCGAATATGTGCGGGTTTTTGATAAAACATGTGCCAATGTCGAGAAATTACACGAACTAATGATGCATTTAATCTGATTCTGCAAAAAGAACTGTTTTAACCACGTTGGGCGCCAAATGTTCTCGTTTAGATAGGTATTTATGCATATTAAATATTATATATTAAATATTAGTATTAATAGATGTTTATTTATACATATACAGTAAAGCATATACATATGTAACCTGGACTGAAGAGAGGGGATTATCATCGGAAAAGCTGTTTTCAAGAAAAAAAAATATGAAAAATGATATTAAAAACCAGAAATTAATTTTGCGACCCTAATATCCTTTCTTCGTTCCAAATTACATATGTATATATTATAGGAAGAGCAGGAAATTGTGCGCGTCTGTTGATTCTATTTGTAAAAAGCGCCAAATTGTATACCTACTATAAACTCCTTGAGAAAATGACTAAATATTGAAACATGTGTCGAAATTTCGAAAATGGATATTTAGTTTCGCAATATTGCGAAACCTAATCGGAAAATTTTTAACAAATCTGTTACATCCATCATATCTTAAGAATACCTAAATATTGTATGCTTATTATAAAAACGTATCTAACAACTACATAGTTGATAATGATGTGTCCAAGCACGCAAGATTGACTTTTAAATAATAAACAATTGCAAAGTCTTACAGTGTTTAATGAGAAATAATACGAAAGTCACAAATGATTTGTTACATAATAATATCTTCTTTAAAATGATTAAATTGGTACACATAATATGAATATCTATAATTTCGTACAAGAAATCGTTATGTTGACAAGGTCTAAAATAATCCTTTTATAAGTCCACAGAACGCAAATATCTTTAGAAAATCTATTTTTTCAACTAGTAAGTAACTCTCTATTGAGAACATTATGTTTTTCCAAATTAATTAAATTTTCAATCAATGATAACAAAAAGTCAATCATGTGTGTCTGCTTAAAATTAGAGCTATTCAAGTACATGTACGTGGATGTCGAAGTAGCTTAATTATTCAAGCAAGTTTGAGAAAATTCGATCTCTCCGAATGATTGAGCAGCTTGAACGTTTTAACGATTTACTGATAAAATAATGTGCGTTGTTCATATATTGAATATAAAACTTAAATCAAATATCCATCCCCATTAATTAATAATTGTTATTATTGGGTCGAATCCTCAAGTAATATTAGAATTTTTGAGTAACTAAAGATCGCGCTAGTAGCTAGAAGGGATTCAAATTATTCATTTGAAATCAAGTAACTTGTATGCAAGCAAGCCGCTCAAACATTCAATCCACTCAAATCATTCGAAGAGGGAAAATTTTGTCAAGCTTGTTCGAATATTCAAGTTATTTGAAATATTACTTGGATAATTTAGTACTCGGCTTGGTTCGAAAAAAGCGATTTTACCCGGTTTGAATTTTAAGTACTTGAATATTTCAAATATTTAGGTAGCTCTACCTAAAATGTTTACGTATAGAGTAAGGCAGAAAACTGTTGATAGGTCGGAAAGTGTAGACAACGAACATATAGACTTACCACAAATGTTTTGTCGTCTAGGATAATTAATGAGATTTAACTGAAAATAGTATTTGGATATAAGCAACCGTAAATGACATTTACAAGACTTAAAAATCATCTAATGCCAATGCTTGGGGGAATTCAAAATTCCCTCAGATCTGGTTTAATATCTAACAATAGATAAATAATTTATCTACTTCTCCATGTGCTTTGAAACTTATTAAAATTATTATAGAGATTCTATAGAACTATAACTATGCGACTCTAATTCGAATTAAATATGTACTTATAGCTGCTCCTGACAATTGGTGAATGAAATGGTGACCTGATAGATAAATCGTTTCATAAAGAGAGCGAAAATCATTTGATTGTTGTGTTACTTTTGGATGACTATATTAACTATGTGTGAATGAATAGTATGCGATATTGACGTGTTATGTAATTTTTAAGAAAAATTCCTCGTGTAATGTAAGGAAAATACAATTTGTTGTATGTTTATATGTTTAGATCCAAGTTGATATATATAAAATGATATGTGAGGAGATAACGAAGATGAATTACTGCATAGAATAATGATGTAACAATTGTAATATTCTTTTGTTTTTCAAATACAATTTTATATTCTGGTGCCAGCCTGACGAGTTGATTATCTCCTGAATTGAATTTTCATAAAATGCACATATAATACCACCAGCCTTAAATAAATAACTATAAAATTATAATTCTGTTATTCCTTGGTATTTATTTTAAAAAACTATTTTCTGCGCAATGTGTAACTTTGTATCAGGTTGTGTAACAAGAAGTCAATAACAATAAAATACAGTTTATAGATATTTATTACATAGCAAACGATACAAAGTAGAACATAAAGTGAAAAACGTATTTTTTCGTTGAGTTTCACTTTACAACCAACTAAATAACACATGTACACGGTGTATAAAAGTAAAAGAGAATAACAATACATAATGAATGAAAAATATTCAACAACACTGCCAATGGACATGATTCTGATTAATTCGGTACTATCAGACCTTTGAGACTGTCAAAACTATTATAATCCGGGTGTACCGCATTTATGTCTCCGTTCTCTTGAAGAACCCGCAAGTACCCATTCCAATCGATATTTAATATTTTTGCCTTTTGTGACACACCCGCTTGTGATATTACTGTCACCTCTTGATCACTAGAAAAATGCAAAATACAAAAATAGATTATAACAGTGTGTAATAGTGAAATACAAGCTGAATTACGTATTTCCTGTAATAACGGGAGTACGAAGGATAGTTTATTTTGCTTTATAGATAAATTTTGAAAATAAGTTCTTTTATTTAAACTGCAAAATGGACGTCACGATTTTCAGATCAATATTCAAACTTTGCGTAGAAAACTCGGTGGATGAATGTATGAGGGCTGCTTCAGGTGACTTTAAACTCACAACGTTGTTTCTACATACAAACATTACAATTAGTAAATTTGAATCCCTCAACCTTAGACCGAGTACATACACACAGTGAAGGAGCAAGCTCGATGTGCAAGGAAGATACAGAGAACGCCTATGAGGGGCCGCCTCCTTCACCATGAGTGTTTGTGGTCGGTCCGAGGGATTCAAATTCACTGTATGGGCAGTGGGTTCATGAATCTCACAATCCGTCACACATTGCGGCGAACTATCTGCACTGTAGACGCCCGCAGCGCTGTCCAAGGCAGAGCACGCGTGCTCTATGACGTTCTCGCAGTTCCGTCCGCGTCGTCGGGGATACCGCACGACGCTAAAGAGGTGTCTATGACGTTACACAGACGTGTAATTAGCGACACACTTCGCCACAGCGAGCCAACACTACCACTACACATTCCTCGCGAATATTGTGTACAGACGGAGCGGTTGGAAGGGGAAGCGGGCGTGTGAAGGTTCCCAACGCTGGACAGAGCTGGTCTACAGTAAAGTCTCGCTAAGGGCTCGTACTCGGAGCTGACGACGAACACTTAAAGCATAGCGTCGAAGATTCACGGGGGACTTGAAAGTCGAAGCGAGACAAAGTATCATGCTTTCTCTCTTACGTCGCCGACGCTAACGACGTCTGGACTCTTTCCTCCTCTCTCGCCTGCTCTCGAGTTCTTTCACTCTCGACCGAAGGATTCCAAGATATGGTGGGGCAGCGACGAACGAATAACGCATAGTTGAGATGACCCCATAGCGAGCCTATACTGTAAATGAGTACCCAACCCACTACTCAGACAGGTATAGAATACGTGGCTGCCAATAACAATGTCAAACCTCACTTGATGATCGTCGTTACTTCCAATCGAATATCTAGTAACGAGGCACCACCCTATTTACTTTTTTTAGAGCGAAAGGAAATATCCACATCATATTATTGCGTAGCAACATTATGATTCATTGATGTGCTGCCAAGGGAATTTTTGGAAACTTCTAGGTAAGGATTTAGGCTAGGCGTTGAAACGGTTCCGAAAATAACTGTTTCAAATTGTTATATATCGGTTCTGACTGAAACCGTTATGAAGATTCGATATTCTGAATAATTGTATTAAGGAACCGACATTTCTGACTATATCGATTTCGGTTACAGTTCTACAGAACCGATATTATATCGATTCCAGAACAGTTATATATCAGTTTTATAACGGTAATGTATGTATCGTTTTCGAGTGTTTACTGTATAAGGATATATGTAATATCGGTTGCATAACATAAACCGATATAGTCCAGAATCTTCTTCACTCCTAACTGTTTCAAGATTATTTCGGTTCTTATATCTGTTTCGAGAACCGAAACCGATATCGTAACCATTTTCAACCCCTGATTTACGCTCATCTGATTGCACAGTAAATATGTTTAGAATAAGAAGAGTCAATGTCGTCTTGCCGTATGAAATATTATAAGGAGTACTGAAAATGTATTGAAATTCTTGTTGTTAACACAAAATTAAACTACATACATTTCGAAATAAAAGATAATAAAACAGAAAAAACTTTCGATCCATTTTGGTGTGGGGTTGTATGTTCTAGGTTGTCACAGAAATTTCAAACATCATGTATACGTACTATTACTGCGCGGAAAGAAGGCTCCTGGCAGGCGGTGCAGTCCACCACTAGCTCTGTCTGTGTACATGTAGTAAGAAGATGTGGCCGATTCCGCCAATAATAAAAATACGTGTGCCCTGTCTTTATAAGTGTGCACCAATCGATGACAGAAACCAATCGTCATAGTGGCAGACTGTACCGCCTCAGAGCCGTCTTAACAGTATTGTAGGCCTTGGGCAAAGTAATGCTCTGGGGTGCACTGCGGCCCCTGCCCGCCTACGGGAATAGGACTTAAAATCAGACTTGGGGGTTCCTAGTGACATAGGGCCCCTGGAGACTGCCCAGCGTGCCCATACATAAAGACGGTACTGCACCTCCTGTCTAGAGTCTTCTTTTCGCGCAGTAATGGCACCATTCGCTTCAAAAATACTTAAAATACCTTGAAACGTTTTTCATACTTCTATCTCGTAATTTTTCTGCGCAAAGTTTGAATGTACCTCTCAAACTCCATTAACGTCATTATCTAATTTTCTTTCTATTCAGCGAACTTTTTAAAATGAATAAATCTATTATATATTAAATATGTTATTGGTCAAATTAAAGAATTTCAGTCACAGAAAAGTCACATTATATTTCATTAGGGTAGACTGGGTACGGTTGAAACGGTGGACGGTTGAAACAAAGCTAATATCTCGACACCGTGCATGAGGAGGTGAGGGGTACAAGGGGAGAACGAAACGGGCGACAAGTCGAAACACGAAGTTTAGTGTTGCGTCGCTCTTCGCGCGCTGTGCTTGTGTATAGGAGGCCCCATTGTGTTTTTTGACGGAAAAGTAAGTATTTTTTGTTCGTACATTTTTGCAATTATTGTGGTTTTATTAAAGTTAGAGTATTGAGAGTTTTGTATCGTTTTAATTGAAGTGTGTAGAATATGGCTGTATGATTGGTTTTTATTGAAATTTATTATCATTCTTACTGTGAACCGTTTTATACCTAGAAGGGGGGTTGGGGACAGTTGAAACAGTTTTTGTGGGTACGGTTGAAACAGTTTATTTATTTAATTTTCTTGTTTCTTAGATGCCAAGGGTACGCCAAAGGAAGACTACGAGATGATCTCGTAACCACTTAAGTATTTTTGTATAAAATATTGATTTTTATAGAAATAATAAGTCTTTAGTTTTTTCTTAACCTATTTTATAGCTGAAGTGCTAAAGTTTTTTTTAAAGCTGTCGTAGTACACAAATATTACAAAAAAATAATCGTCACCAACATCTGATTATTATATAATTTAAGTTGTACTTAATATAAACCTTTGAAGGCTGATTAAAAATAATGTTATATTATAAGTATCGTGAAAGACTTGAATATTAATAAAAAAATATTTGTGATATTCAACTGTGCCATTACGGGCCGTAAAATGTTATTAGACGATGAATAAAACATGTTCATTTATTATATTTTGTATTATTTGCATGTGTTTCAATTGACCCCAGGCACTGTTTCAACCGACCCTGGCATTGGGACGGTTGAAACAAATTACATTTTTTTTTTAAATTTGATTTTACACATAAAATACAATACAGTGATCTCAAATAACATTGCCCATTAGTAGACAGATATGTGGTCTTTTATTTAATATATTTCCGTCATCGCTCGCTTAACTAATCCCGATGCAATGGACGATAAACGCTAAAATGTTTCAACCGTACCCAGTCTACCCTAATGTTTACGGGACCATTGAATTAAAATACTCGTAAAATATTTTAAAAAACATGTAACTATTTTGACGTTCATACGTATAGCTGATTGAAGATAGTTCATACAGTTATAAAGGAGAATCAGGAATTTAAAAACTTACGTGTGCATCCAATAAGTATAATAAGTTTCGAGAAAGCGATCTAAACCATCAGTATTTACGATATTCATCCATTTCTCAATTTCATTAAACACGATGGCAAAATATTGTTCGTACGTTATCATTTTCAAATTTTTATTGTACGTTTTGTTAAATACTGTAATTATGTCATTAATACAACATGTGGGATCCTTATTATACAGATTTACACCAACACCTAAAAATGACAGAATAAAATAAAATATTTTGTAAACTGGTAACCATAACGAAATTGAAATACTTAAGTTAGAAGTGAAAACAGAATTTTCGAATTGTTGTCAAGTATATGATACACTGTTTTATTCATACTTACCGACATGACACGTAAACATGCCTGATTGTACCCATGTCTCTATAACTATACCACCAATTTTGACTTTATTACCAGCATAAATATCATTAGGCCATTTCAGTCTGAGATCAATTTCCTATTGTTAACAAAAATGGTTATTAAAGCGTAAATGCTTTTCCGTCATAATAGAAAATATTACAACACAGAATTCTAACACATTAAAATTATTTAACATTTTATAATACATAAATATGAATTAAAATATTTTGGCTTACACAAATATTATTAACTAGTTCTGTAATTTAATTATAATAATAAATTTAACTATAGCTAATCCTTTCCTAAATTAC
The DNA here is from genome assembly GCA_951215215.1 of Andrena trimmerana. Lineage (NCBI taxonomy): Eukaryota > Metazoa > Arthropoda > Insecta > Hymenoptera > Andrenidae > Andrena > Andrena trimmerana. Next base: position 12,091,337 of record OX578063.1, on the reverse strand, counting down.
ATGCCATGTTGTCATTGTTTATATCTAAAAAAAAATTAAAAGAATAGATCAAATCTTAACAGGGATACACAGTCTCACAATAAAGTTCCTAGACTGGTGTTAGAACGACAGTTATAATGTTTTCAAAGAAAGTTTGTGTATGTTAGCAACTACAGCTTTCCAAGTAGTTTGAAAATTCAAGTTAACCTGAACGCAGTTCAAATCATTCGAACCAAGCCAATTACTCGAATGTTGAAGCAACTTAGATATTCAAGCAAGCTCAAAAAAATTATATCTTCTCGAAGGATTGGAGCAATTTGAACGACTTAAGGGGGTACTCTAGTGTAACTGCCCGTTTTTAAACGTCATCTTCGGCAATTGATTTAACAAAAACTATAAGTTTATACTGTCTGGCGTTTTGCCAGCATATTTAGGTATGTTTGAAGTAATACCCCTATTTTTTTTACCTTTTTTATGGCATATATATATATATATAGATATAGTCGGTGGCGCAAGCTTCTTCAACCAAATTCTCTTCCGTTGGGCGATGTTGTGGGGAATCTTATAGTCATCCAAAATGGAAAAACTAATGTTTACTTTTTTTATTATGGTTGTCACTATGATTAGAACCACGGACGAATTTCTACCTTGTAAACAATTATTTTTATAGAATGAAAACAACTAAATTTTAGCCAAAATGAAACATTTTTTTCTCAAAATGCTGTCAATCTGCAAAATTTTATTGTTATGAGGCCTCGAATATATTCGAGTAATTCGAAATTTCCATGCTGAAAATTTATCTCCAAGTAACTCGAAGTCTTACGAGGGCTTGAATAGTCGAGCCGTTTAATTTATTCAAGTAGATCGCATTTTTTAAAACATTTCGCCGATTTCAAGCAACTCGGAAATTTCACACAATCGACTCAGCTCGAGCAATGGAACCAAATTCAACTCAGCTCGTAAATTCTGGGTAATCGAACACCCCTAACTTGAATATTTCAAGTATTTGGCAGCTTTGTTCGCAACACCTTACACATCTCCGTAAGTGCCCTGAACAGCTGATTTCTTTTAGTTGTTTGTATAGTGAAAGGAACAGCAAATTTCATAAACTAACAGGGAAGCTGGAGTTTACTGCACGACAATACCCCTACGCACAAGGGAATCATCGTGAAGCAGTTTTTGACCAAGAAAAGGGTTGTTCAGATTACATGTTGCCGGATACAAATCGGCATATCCCAGAGTGGATGGAAATTCGCTGGATATGTGTTTCCGGCGACTTGTATCCCCGTTTACACGTGGCTTAATAGGAAAGCACTCCAATAATTATAAATAATGAATTGAGAAAAAATGGATGTTATTTAAAGTACAGAGGACAAATTGATAAAAATAGTTTTAGCGAAGATCACAACATACGAACCTCGAATTACTAAATAATCTAGGACGCGACACATTCGGTCAACTTGAAACATGATTTAGTAGGTATCTATTACTTCTAGTAATAATAAACCATTTTTAATTAATGAAATTCTAATATTAAATGTCTGTTAAGAATACACATTGGCACAAATGTTCGGATATATATTTAGTAATTTGTGAGGCTTCATATACGAGTTTATGTAATATGATAAAAGGGTACATAGAAAAATGGTATATAACTCAGAATAATACCTCATATCCAGGTAGAGATTTAATTGCAGACACAATCGCAACAGAAACCAAATGTTGCAGGATTGAGAGATACCTTCCAAGTGTTGAATTAGTTGTCACGTGAAGGTGCAAGGTAAACATCGCACATCCTTTAGGACTGAGCCATGCGTTCTTACGTCTCCCTTAAAATTCCCATATTTATAATATAATTATTACAATTGCATTTCTTAACCCTCGGAAGACGAATAGTGGATATGGTCGCGTGAGACGAATGCAGGGTCAGTTTGACCCATAGCAACATTTCTATGGTACACCGGTCTTACGAAAAAATTGAATATAAAATGAATCAAATAATTAAAATTTCTCAAATTAACTAAAATTTATTAATAAAGAAATACATAAAAAAAAAATTATTTATGTACACTTGGTACATAAAATAGGTGTATCTCCTGTATGATTTTTACAAATAATGTTACTGCAATTTAGGCATCATATACTATATTTTGCCATTGCCAACACAGATATAACATCGTGATAGACTTTATCAGAGTTGGATCAAAATGACCCTGCATTCGTTGTACGAGGGTTAATAAAGAAACAGTTATTTTAGTGAAGCAACTTAAATAATACTATACATATAAACACCCGAATGCCCGAGACTTCCGAATGCCAGAGACCGCCGAAACGGTCGAAGCAGTCACCAGTCATGACTTCACCACGCGTATTCGATTCGTTCTTGCCCACACTGTTACTCGCTCTTACACGTGACTGGTGACTGATAGAAATCAACGATGACCTAACTCGTCCGCCACGGGTACGGGCGGGTCGGATAAGCGCTCGGTGGGTGACGGACGGATCAAACTCGCCCGATGCAGCGTTCTCATACAAAGATACAAAGAAGGCGAGAGAAATGGGAACAGCGGCAGCCGTAAAAGAATGAGGATAGAAGCGATTGCCGGTCTCTACATTCATCGATTGCCTCAACAAGCAACTACTTATTGCTTTTAGGGCTGCAAGATTTGTGGTTCGGTTGCTTCAAGAGTAAGAGCAACAACATATCGCGGCTGCTTGTGCGAGCAAATGTGTGGACACCCCCGGCATAGAGAATGAGCTACACACTTAAGAAACATACATAGAGGAAGAATTCAGGAAAATGAATGCCAGGTTTACAAAAACCATTAAGGACTCCAATTATGCATTCTTTAATTAGTAAAATTTATCACAGAGCTATTTTTGTTTGTATGTGGTTGTGCATGCACGAACTGTATGACCGGGCGATGCGGCTTTTTCAGAGCCTTCATGTCTCTACTGTGTACGAGCGTGCAGCATGGTTTGTGAGAGAGTGTGGAAATTGATAATTACCTTTATATGTTATTATAATCTAGTATTGTAAGCTTAAGGATATTATACATGTATTAATAAACAATCTACGCGCCCACAAAATCTAACATATGTTTGGGCTTGATTATTAGCAGAGGACAAACAACTTTTCTCTCATAAACTTAAAATGTTAAGTTTGTAGCGCATTATATTAATTCAGGGTCTGACTATAAGTGTACCGGACTACTGAGTTTGTGTTACTGAGTTCTTAGGAAAAAGAAAATAGTCAAAATATTGGTTAGCAACGAGTAACAGCTTAGAGAGATGGAGAGACTGCATATACTGATAGCAAGACATATAAAGTGGTAAAATTATAATACAGTTAATAGAAAACATCTGGCAATTTCTAGTTTCAAGGATGTCACTTTATACATACGCTTTGTACAATACTAGGTCATGTCCTCTAGTACGCCGCTATATCTGTTCTATACATTATACAAGATACGTACCTCGCCCTTGAGTTTGCTGACGAGGTATAACAGCCAAACCATGGTGTAATTGATGATCGAGCGTAAGGTCCATTGATGATGTCATTACATCGGCGTATATTACTAAACGACCTAATTCTTTCGTAGTTAAATTCTGTGAAAAACATTGTGTGATAATCAAAACTAATTTGAGTAAACATGCTATTTAGGGGACCCACCACCAATGACTACGACCTTGACATATGTTATCAAGGTCACCGTTCTGCGTGACATCCAAAAGATTTTAGCCGTCACTCGGTTAATAAATATGTTAAAAAGTTATTAACAAAAAACTGATCGGTAGAAGGTTGAGGCCAGATCCGTTTAACATTGAGAGATTTAAGATAAAAAATGGTGTTTCAGAAAGGGATGGTCTTGGGGACTTGAACCAGCAACTCGTGGATGGTGCGCATCCTCAAGTTGCTGGTATGCTGTTTATACCTATTTACCGCTGTCGAAAGAGTATGCTGCAAGGAGAGTATGGTTCTGAAACACAGTTTTATCTTTATCGACAACACATGTCAAAGTCATGGTCATTGGAGGTTAGTGCCCTAAACAGCATTTTGCCCTAAGTAGTTTTTAATAAACATTATAAATAGTACAACTGGAAGCGTATATTACCTCGAAATACTCGATTGTCGAAAAATTGTCAGGACACTGATGCACCATTATGGGAAGATATGAAGAGGATGCTGGTTTTGAAAGCTTACTACCTCGACAAAACTGTACTTCCAATTTTGATGTTTTTAATATATCGTTTGGTTGCATAATATCTTTCAGTCTTGCAAACATTTCTAGTTTTAACTGCAAAATGTGAAAAACGCAAGCTGCATATGCAAATACAATTTCCTCGCGTAAAATATATAAGGAAAGAAACATAAATAATTCAATCGAAACAGTTTTATAAATGTGAAAAAGACGAAGTATAATCAGTGGAAAAGATATAGTCAGTAGAAACAGTCGGGCATAAAAGTAAACATGTTTCGAGCGTTGGGACAAACGACTAAACGTTTGAGAGGACTCCCCCCCTCAATGAGGATGACTGAAATATATTAAGCCTTAACATTGTCTGAGTTTCTGTTAATACCATTGTTCGAGACACAGAATCCTGAAATGAGATCCTATATACAAGGTGGGCCAAATAAAATATTACAAGCTGTTTTCTTTGGGAGGATGGGGGCTCCTAGTGGAACCATTTTTTAAAGTGGAACAGAATATTAATTTTTTTCTATTCGGATAGCACTTATCGAACTTAATTTCGATAACTTGACGTATGGCGTCGTATGACATCACTTCAACTACGAGGTAAGTAAGTCTTTCTAGGTGCCTGTAGCACTGTGCTTGTGCTATGCCTGGCCTGGCTCACACGCGCTGGCAGTACTCTAATTGTAACGGTCTGGGCACATTTATCAGTTTAATGCCAGTTCCGTGCCGGCGTGCCAGTGGTAAGGTGAAGAGGGACATAGAGGATCTCTTCTTCTTACCACTGGCACGTCAGCACTGTCGTCACTGAACTGATATGGATACGTGTGCCTAGCTAGACCTGAAGTATCCCGTGTCAGACGCTTTTTACGCGTATTTTCAACAATTATTAACTCGGAAACGAAGCCTCAAACGCAATTTCGTCTTATTTTGGCATATAAAATCGTCCCTAAATGTTTCTGACACCTGTTGTTGAACACCCTGTATTTAAGAGGTGAGACTCGTGTAACTCGACAAACATGAGGTGATCTTTGTGAATTTTTTTCAAAGAAATGGTTCAATGGATCTTTTTTCAAATTTTTAGGATATTTAATTGAACATTTAAGGAAGTCGTGAAAATGTTCTATTCTGTAAAATAATTGGTAAATTGTTTAGATTAGGGGAGGATTCTCCGATTTCAATGTCCTTCACATATGTTGTCAAGGTCATCATTCTGAATAACATTTCCTTCTAAACTTTTCGGCGATCGGTTTTGGTTTACGAGGTGTTTGTCAAAAACTTTACTTAACACTAGAACTGCCGAGTTTAACACATAGTCACATCGGTTCGCTACCATGTTTTACGCGCCCGCAAGCGAGCGCGCTTCCCTCTGCCCTAATCTAATCCAAACCAATACTAATACTGTCAGTTATGAACAGGGTGAATTACGTTTAACAATAGAAGGGGGAAAAACCTACAGGAGTGGTGGTTATGCGGGCATGAACTGCGCCCGCGTCAGTCACGCTCACATTACCACCACTCCTGTAGGTGTTTCGCCACTCCATTGTGGAGCGTAATCGCTCCTCACCCTGGTTATGAAACTAATTTCAATATATTATGCCGAAAGATTTTTATTAATATCTCTGAAACTAAGGCGAACCGCCAAAAAGTTTAGAGGGAAATGTTGTTCACAATGATGACCTTGACAACATGTGTGAAGGTCATTGAAACCGGAGAATCATCCCCTAATCTAAACATTTAGCAAATAATTCGTTTATTGTAAACTGTGGAGGTACTATTACCCGACCGAAAGAAGATCCCCAAGAGGCGGGCTCGGGCGATACAGTCCGTCGCTATGACGATTGGTCGGAATCACCTATTTGGGCACACTTTTAAAGACGCGGCACACGTATTTTTTTTATTGGCTGAAGTAGGCACATACATTGTCGCACCGCGCGTCATAGCGACGGACTGTATCGCCCGAGCCCGCCTCTTGGGGATCTTCTTTCGGCCGGGTAATAGCATTTCTCAGCATCATCGGCGTCGCAGTAGTGAATCGGCGTGCAGCATAACTAAAAAATTATTCAACCAAATGACTTGTCCCTGCCCAAGCATGTGGATTAATACATTTGTCGCCAGATCAAACAACATATTTAATTATATTTTCAAGATTAATTACTTCTATGACATAATAAAGGCCAAAATCTGTCGTAAAAATCGCAACTTTTTCTTATATGTCCTGTCATTTGTTCAATTTTGCATCGTTTTTTGGGCTATACTTCCGAAAACCGGTCAAACCCGATTGGGCTGAAATTTTGCAAATAGGTTCATGTTGCATAAAAATAACGTTTGCGAGAAGGATTTTTGGCGACTCGGAATTTTTTTTTTACCATTTCAATGTCATTCCCTACCTTACCGACAGAGCGGAGAATCGGATACAACAGTACCGATTTCTTTTAATCACTTTACCACGGTCTCCCCCTCTTAAGGGGGTAGACACGTCACGTGGTCTGGCCGATTCGGCAGGTCGGTATTACAGCAGGTTTTTTCTGCACTGAAATGGTATTACCCATAGATACGCAGCTGCCTGTGCACGTGAGAGGGAGCTGTTTGCTATTTCCATATGTTATTTTGAATGTGGAAAGAAATTCTCAGCTGTTGCGTTGTACTTTTTAAACAGAAAGTCTGCTGGTACTGCAAACGTAGAAATTTCATTGTACATTTACTTGAAATGTGCTTATGCTACAATGTTCTACGTTGGCAGTAAGGAATTATAAGTGAAAAGGAAAAATAGATGAGGGCATGTCCCCAGAAAATGAAGTTTATTAGGATAGACATTTTTTAATTAGCAAAACACTGAAACAGAACATGAAATACACATCCTATGCAGAAAGCAGTTATGAACAAACATATATAAAATTGTGTTTGATGTTGAATCCAACGCGTGATTATTATCCCATCAAAAAAGAATCCCACTTAAAAACATTGTCGTAAATTAATATCCTATCAAAAAGAATCCCACTTAAAACATTGTCGTAAATTAATAGCTTCACAAAACTATTGATATACAAAATTTGCGCCAATTACAACAATGGCTATTTATACAACGACAAAAATGTATTTAATATTAAGCAGATATATTTTCATAGAAATAAATATTTTAATACGAATAAAAATTTTATTTTCAAAATACTTGGCGCTGCGAAACCGAATTGGTGTTGCTAAACTGAATAAATATGTATAAATTGCATTAAAATCTTTTTCTTTCTTTCTTGTCTCAATGGTGTCTTATCTTGTTTTATATATTGTTTCATTTATTAACCAAGACAATTAGTTAACATTTTTTCGGTTTCGCAGCGCCAAGTATTTTGAAAATAAAATTTTTATTCGTATTAAAATATTTATTTCTATGAAAATATATCTGCTTAATATTATTAAATACATTTTTGTCGCTGTATAAATAGCCATTGTTGTAATTGGCGCAAATTTTGTATATCAATAGTTTTGTGAAGCTATTAATTTACGACAATGTTTTAAGTGGGATTCTTTTTGATAGGATATTAATTTACGACAATGTTTTTAAGTGGGATTCTTTTTTGATGGGATTATATACTTGGCGCACTTTTTGTACCTTTTTTTTAAAAAAAGGTAATTTTGTTGGGATTTCACACATTTTTTAGTGTTTATTGATGACTGGATAATTTTATCACCCTTTACGGGTTATTTATTTTTTTAATTTACTGTATTGTCATCCAAACTACGCACACCTGCAAAGTTTCAAGACAATTGGATTAGAGGAATTGGTTTAAATTTCAGTTTTCAGATATGAATCAAACATACAAGAAGCAAACAGAGGATCGAAGCTGAATAAAATCGTTTAATTAATATAATACTATGTCACAATAAATTTTTTTCTCTGACGTAGATCACAGTGCATCATCTTCTGCTTCGATTATCTGTAAAAATATAAAAGCCATATTTTTTAGTTACAACATAACGTAGAACTTATAGAAAAAGAGTGGACTTTTGCTATAAATGTAGAGACTACATAATGTGTCCGAAGGAGGTGAGAGCGTATGGCAGAAAGTCTTGTTCGAGGAAATTTAAATGCTAATGGTAATTTAGTGAAAATGAACGAAGAGATCCAATATTTTTAACGCACAGATTATTGGTGTTGGAATAAAATTTATTTAGCATGTTTATTGGTGAATTGAAATATTGTTAATGGGAAACTAATTAAATTAATGAATAGCGTGGGAGCTACTGTGGATTTTAATAAAGTAGTACGAATATCTCTCACCAAAGATTGAGAAGTATCAAGGGAGATGCGTTTTCAGCGTACTTTCTTCACTAATGTGACTTACTCTAGATTGCAAGCAGTACACCATAATTTTCTTAATTCTTAACGCTACGCTAATTTGAAAATTTTTGTCCATTTACCTTATTTGACAAATTTCCAGAAACTTGTGCGAAACAAGATGCTTCTCTGTCTATCTAACCTTCTGCGGACAACCTCCAAACACGTGCATCCCCTTCATTTCTATTCAAGCCTGTGCGTCCCCTTCATTTTTATCTGAGCCTGTGCGTCCTCTTCATTTCTATCCAAGCCTGTGCGTTCCCTTCATTTCTATAAGCTTTACATATAAACTCTAATGTAAAAATAGTTTGCTGGTATAAGAACAATATATTATTTTGTAGAAACTTGTGCGAAAGAAGATGGTGCTCTGTCGAAACTTCTTCAGACAACTTCCAATTCTGTACGTCTCCTACATTTCTATAAGCTCTACACAAATAGTCTATTAAAAAAATTTGGCGAGTTACCTTGTTAATTGAGACAATAATTCAGTGTCCTAAATGGTGTAGAAACTCGTGACATTTCAAGAATTTTGACAAGTTTCCTTATTTGACACTTCGCAGGTTATGATTGTTTGACACTAGCGAGAGTACGTTTATCTCCACAGATGTGCTCTCTGTCTGGCTGTCACGTGACAAAAATTTGTTCCGCGATTGGCCGAAAGTGCCGAAACCTTCATCCAATGAACAACGCGTATATTGGAGACATTTCCTCTCCCTTTCATGTTCCCCTCTTGCCTACACTTGACGTTGACGGTGCTTAATTCTTGAGAACGTGAAATTCGTCAAATTGGAACTTTGCATTGAAATATCTCAGCTCATAAGGCACGTAGTGTCATGTTTTATTCTTGGTTCGTTTGGTAATAGACTAAGGCTATATATACTGGATAATATATAATACTTTATTTGCTTACAAAGTACGTGGAGAGCGGCCATGTCGTGACCACCGACCGACTGGGGCAGGACCAGGCTTGGACCTCAGCGCAGGCGCATACATACTAGTGTAGCTCGTGCTACCAACCTAACATCCTTCTTCTTATAAAATAAAATAAAATACAATCTTCTCCTGGATATAAACTAAAATACAATCAACTCTATTAATATCGAATGTAGGCCTTAGTGTGCTTTTATTAAGCGCTTATTTTACCTGCCATCCTTTCTCTTATAGAATAAAATTTATATTTAACCCTTAATCTACTTTGTACAGACATAATCTTTCAAATGCGCGGGTGGTTTAACAGCCCTGCCCGAACGCGTACACATGTTTTGTTCGCTTGCTATCGAATCGTTCTTGTCCTTCGTGGGAGATACATTCTTATCACCACCTACATTAGACTTATTATTAGTCTCCTTAATACATTTTGACGTGTTGCTTGCAGTTTCTCCATTTACCTCTGCTTTTGTTGCAGTTACATTTGCATCAGTATAAGGGTATATGTGTACTCTATTGCGCTGTATAACTGACCCGTTATTAAGTTTTACTTCATAAGACCTCGGTCTTTCACATACTCTAGTTATTTTGCCCTGTTCTAAAGGTGTATTCATACCTCTGCGAACATAAATGTCCTCATGAACCCTAACTGGTCTCAACACATGACTGTTTCTATCATAATACATTTTTTGTTTAACTTGTTTCTCAATTAACCTGTTTTTTATTTCATTATAATCTACCGTATTTTCATTCAAATTTTCCACCCATAAAATACCTCTAATCTTTCTGCCAAACATAATTTCATTTGGAGATTTAATGTTATTGTCTATTGGTGTGTTTCTATACTCTAATAGAGCTATACATGGATCCCTTCCATTTTCTTCTAGTTTTTTGAACATTTTTTTTATTGTTTGAATATGTCTTTCTACCATGCCATTCGACTGAGACCAATGTGGACTGGATGTTTCATGTATGAAATCCCAATTTTTTGCGAATTGTCTCATTTGTAGCCTGTCAAATTGTGGTCCATTATCTGAACATACTATCTTTGGTATACCAAATCTTGCAAATAAGGATTTCAGTATGGCTATAACACTCAGACTGTCTATGGAATGTAGTTTCACTACCTCTACGTACTTACTAAAGTAATCTATCGCTAATAAGTGTTCCTGCCCTTTGTAATGAAATAAATGTAATCCTATCTTTTGCCAAGGACCTTCTGGAACTTCTCTAGTCATTTGAGGTTCCCTATTATTGCCTTTCCTATATTTTGCACAAATATGGCAACTTGAGATCATGTCTTCTATTTCTTTATTCATTAAAGGCAAATACAGAATCTCTCTTGCTCTACTTTTGCTTTTTTCCATGCCTAGATGGTTATAGTGTATCTTTTTTAACATTTCAGATCTTAAACTCTTTGGTACAACTAATTTCATTCCCTTAAATATTAAACCCTGTATGATTGTGAGTTCGTCCGCTGAATTATAATACTGTTTTATCATGCTAGGAACTAGGCTTTTTTGGTTTGGCCAACCAACATTTATATACCTTCCTAACATTTGTAATTCTTCGTCTTTGGCAGTTTCTTCTTGGAACAATTCTTTTTTCTCTATGGATATAGGGAAAGTTTCTAATAAACTACACACTTGCTCTTCCATATCAGTCTCAAAATCATGCTTGTCGTCCTTTAAGTACGCACGCGACAGAGCATCCGCTATTAATAACTCTTTCCCTGGTTTATTATATTTTACTTCTATGTCATATTTTTGTGTGCCTAAACGAATCCTCTGTACTCTAGCTGGACATTGATTTATGGGCTTTTTGAATATGTTCTCTAATGGTTTGTGATCGCTTTCTACAAGTACCTTTTTTCCAAAGATATATTGGTGAAATTTGGAACACCCAAACATAATGGCTAACGCCTCTTTCTCTATTTGTGCATACCTACACTCTGTATCTGTTAATGCCTTACTTGCATATACTACTGGGAGACCCTCCTGCAGCAAAACTGCACCTAATCCATTCTGTGAAGCGTCTACGCTCAATGTTACAGACTTATTTACATCAAAATATCTCAACACTGGAGCATTTGTGAGCAGATTCTTTAATTCTACGAAAGCTTTTTCTGCATTAGAGTCCCAAATCCAGGTAGCATTTTTTTTTGTTAAATTTCTTAGAATCGCGTTTGCTTCGGACAAGTTGGGTATGTATCTTCCTACGTACGCGACCATTCCTAACATAGTTAGCAATTCATCTTTGTTTTCTGGCGTTTTCATCTCAATTATTGCTTTTATTCTGCCCTCATCCACTTTTATTCCCCTATCAGAAAATATGTGTCTTATGTATTTCACTTCTTGTTTGCCAAATTGACATTTCTTTAGGTTGAATTTTACATTGTATTCCCTCGCTCTGTCCAAAACTTTTTTTAACCTCGCATTATGCTCATTTCTATCCGTACCCCATACCATAATATCGTCAATCAGTATAAGAACTCCCTCTATATCCCCAAAAATTTGATCAAAAATATATTGAAATATTTCCGTAGCTGGGGATATGCCATACGGCATTACGTTAAACTTATATCTACCAAATGGAGTTATCATCGTCACATATTTTGAGCTGTTTTCTGTTAGCTTAACCTGCCAAAATGCTCTATCAGCATCTAGTGTGCTGAATACTCTGGCACTGGGCATTCGTGCACATATTTCTTCAAAACTTGGTATGACATGATGTTGACGCAAAATGCATTCATTTAAGTAAGTAGGATCAAGGCAAAGTCTTATTTTACCATTCTTTTTTCTCGCGATAACTATAGGGTGAACCCACTCTGACGGTTCTATCACTCTTTCTATTATGTTGCATTGTTCCATCTTCCGCAACTCTTCTTTTAATGGTTCCAGTAGTGCAATCGGTACATTCCTGCATGAAGCTATTCTCCCTTTAACATTTTCTTTTAACCTTATTTCATATTCAAAGTTTTTTATAACCCCTAACCCAGTGAAAATATCCTTATATTCTTTTTCTATATCTTTACCTATATCAGTCTCAACAACCATGTTCATCGTGTGAACTCTTTTGATTAAATTTAATTTGATTAGTGTCGGTAAGCCTATGATCGTGGGATGATTTCTACTGTATCCACTGACTACTACAAATTCTAATTCAGTCTCTTCCCTATTGTTAAATCTGCAAAGCAATCTGCATGTGCCTTCAGTCTTTATACTGTTACCTCCATATGCAGTTAGTCTAGCTACTGTTTTACTTAGTTTAAAATCTTTGTCTACCTTACACTCTAGATCAGTCAACGAGATCAAATTGCACGGTGCTCCCGAATCTAATTTAACAGTCGCTTTATATTTCTTATTTACTACGATAGTTTCATACCACTCCGCATTATTGTCCTTATTTATATTCATCGACGCTACATATAACGAATTTACCTCTTCCTCTCTATCTACACTATTTACAAGTTTCTTTTTGCATACCGCTGCAAAATGGTTTTTACCTCTACAACTCATACAAGTTTTCCCAAAGGCAGGACAGTCTCTTGGTTTGTGCTGTTTACCACATCTCGTACAGGCCAAATTCCGTTGTTGCTTGTATTCTGCTGATTGTGGCTGCAGTTGGCTCGAATACCTGGAACTCTGCGATCGTTGACCCATCTGCGTCACTGCTTCCTCCCTTTGCTTGAATGGCTGCTGCTTGTTCACTGGCTTTCCTCTGGTTCTGTTTGGTCCTCCTTTATTTTTTATAGCATGAATGTTGCTTTCATTTTCTATGGTCTTCATTTGGGTTTCCGCCAACTCTGCTGCTCTGCATATGGTGGCGCACTTTTCAAGGTCTAGATTTTCCTCTCTCAATAATCGATTTTTTATACTACTGTTTCGTATGCCGCAAATAATGCGGTCTTTTATTAAGCTTTCCTTTAGCTCGGCAAAGCCACAGGAGGCACTCAGTTTTTTAAGCTCTGTAAGGAATGATGCAAAGCTTTCTCCATTCGCCTGCACACGTGTGAAGAAAAGGTGCCTTTCCACACTTTCATTTGCTTTCGGTGTGCAAAATTCTTCGAATGCTTTATATACCTCTTCTAGTTTGCCAGCCTGTTCTTCTGTTAAGCCGAATGTGTTAAATTTTTCCATGGCCTCTTCACCTGCTTTGTGCAGCAGAACAGCTACCTTTCTTTAGTCGGATTTAGAATTCAGATCCGTTGCTTCTAGGTAGATTTCGAACTTCTGACGCCATCTTTTCCAATTCTCCTTGAGATTTCCTTCGAACGAAAGTGCTGTCGGGGCACGCATTATACTTTCCATTTTTGTTTCCTCTGTTCTCTCAGTTTCTTCCAGCGAGTCGTATTCACTCTCCTCCGAATCCGTGCTGTTCAGGGTATGTGTCTCTGCCTTGTCTATCGTCTTCTTTTTTCTCTCCTCACCGTTCTCTTGATCGGACATTTGTGCGTTTTTAATCCGGTGAATATACCATTTTCCTTTTTACTTGTTAACTGCCGACTGCGCCATGTCATGTTTTATTCTTGGTTCGTTTGGTAATAGACTAAGGCTATATATACTGGATAATATATAATACTTTATTTGCTTACAAAGTACGTGGAGAGCGGCCATGTCGTGACCACCGACCGACTGGGGCAGGACCAGGCTTGCACCTCAGCGCAGGCGCATACATACTAGTGTAGCTCGTGCTACCAACCTAACACGTAGGACCAAAACAAAGACACTTTTCTTATGTAAATCAAACCCAAGCTATCCATTAAGACCATTCAAAATCTAATCGGATTAGCCGTTATTGAGATTCGATAATCTCAGGGTTTTTGATAGCGGGTCGTGGCGTAATAGAGATACTGTGCGTCTCGCGCTGCGCATATAGCTATATACTTGGCGCGAGACACTACCGTGTCTCTTGATGTTGTCCCTCCTCGAAGTGACAGAAAATATAACCTATGTATATGCTATAGGACAATAAATATTTAGCGGCTATTTCGTTGTATTACGCTACATTTGTGAACTTTTCATCATCCTTCCGAAACATTATTATTACGCCGCAACAGTATCTTTAGGAAATCGGGTATAGCATATGGGTTATATTTTCTGTCACTTGGAGGACCGGATTTTCTGTCCTTGCTGAAATTGCAAAACTTCAGATTCATCAGTGCTTAGTGCGCAACATTGTATAGCCCCGCTGGTTTCAAGCGTCGAAGCCGACGAAACTCAGCGAGACACATGTGTAAAATAACATATTTGCAGTTTTATAATTGAAGATGTAGTGAACGTTACAGGACTGTCTTTATATACGGCTCTCACAAACAAAATCGCCTGACTTGTTAGACATGAAACCGGGCATACAAATGGTTGGGCATATCGCCGAAAGTATCAGAAAGAATATGTACAGTCTTCCAATGTTTCAATTGTTGAGAAGCCTTTGGGCTCAGTTTATCGGGAAAGACCTACCCACCCCACTGTTTTGCTTTCTCGTTGCGAGCGTGGACCTTCGGGTCCTAGTAGACCGCCAGTTGACAGCCGAGAACAATAAAACCGACGAGCTAGATAAAGTACCCAGTACAGAAAAATAAAATGTTCGTGTTTTTGATAAGTATTGATGAAAGTATTACCGATGAATATTTTAGGATTTCCCGATGAAAATGATATCAAACATGGAACAATTCGATCAATTTTTATTGAACGTAGAGTGTGTTCTAATCATGTATTCATAAGAAAAAATAGACTGAATTGCTTCGTGTCTTGACTCACCAACAATCCAGGAATGGTACCACTCTCATCAAGGTGATATGAGAAATTTTGAACATTTCGTATTCAGTACTGGATGACTCAAGTCGCCGTCGACCGAGGGTGTACCGCTGGTGCGCTATTTCACTCGCACTCGGTTCACATCGTTCGGTCTCCTTGTCAAGCGGTTCGAGCGAGGGCCCTGATAGGGGTGAATTTATATGGGAAACAAAAGTCGCGTCATTCATGACACCTACTCGCGAACAGATATACATATGTACGAGAAGAAACAATGCAATTGCCCGATGACTTGGAGCAATATTTCAATAGGTAAATGCATGAAACTCTGGGATCAGGAATTCCGAACCCAGTGGGGCAGATGTAAGAACTGGCGAAATTCAACAATAGTTCGTCGTCTAAATTTTACAATTAAAGTATTTATTTGACGTGAATATAAAGTTTATTAGCAAAGTCTTTCTCGATTTGAGTTCTGTAGAAGGCTGATTTTCCTTCGCCATGGAAAGTCCCCTCTTGTCCTTCTCGCTGGCAATCATGCGACTCGCTGAGTTTCGTGGGCTTCGGCGCTCGAAACCAGCGGTGCCATACAATGTTGCGCGCTAAGCAGTGACAAATCTGCAGTTCTGCATTTCTAATCAGATTTTTGCGAAAGTGACGTCAGTCGATTCCTCATGTTTTCTCGATCAAATTGGCCCCAAAAATGATATAATTCGGACCAAAATTAAGAAAATTACGTGAAAAATTTGTTTGTAGAAGTGAAAGCCCGTTTTGTTAAAAATAGTCCGATTTAAATTATTTTCTGCCAATATAACCGGGAGAATGCCAAGAATCCAATGGTGTCACTTTCATATTGATACGATGAAAAATAAACAAATTCTGTTTCTTTATAATCGATGACACATCGCCGAGCACGGCGATCTCGCGCGGCTCGGGACACAAAGGTTCTCGTCGGTTATTCGAACTTCTAAGATCGTATTCAGATTTATTGGCCGGTGAGTTTCGTAACTAGGGGTGTGCGGTTACCCGATTTTTCGGGCTCGGGACGGGCCGGCAACTTTCGGGCGGGATCGGGCGGGGTCCTGATACTTTCGTATTGCTCGAGGTCCCGACAGTTTCGGGACCCCAAGACTCGATTCGGGCTACAAGCATAGCCGCCATGAGCGGACAATTTGATTTCAGGTCGGCTCGGCAAAACTCGAACGCGATCGAACGATATCGTTACCAGTAATAGATTAAAATTATTACCTGAGAATATAGAAAAATTATGTTTCTTACACGTTAATTTGAAATAATAAAATATTCACCTCCTGTATATTGTTGTTATTATGAAACATCCAGGAAATATTCTTTTTTGTATGCTTATAGTTCGTACGTTTTCTATTTTAAATCTGAACCTATCCGAAAAAAGATAATACCCTATATATTCCCTTTACATAAATTACTAAATATGAAGTATATTTTATTCAGATTTTAAAATATTGTCGATATAAAAATAGTCTTCTTCCCAAGTTCTGAACATGGTATTTATTTAAGTACGTATATGGACGTATTCAGTATTCACAGAGTATTTGGTAGCAATGAAAATACATATATATGTAAATAAATAATAATAATAATTAATAATAATAAGATACAAATTATGATTCAACAGGAGACAGAAAGGTAAAAACTTATCACTCTGGTATCGATATAAATGATATACATAATTCTTTCCGTCTCGGTACCCTCGTAATAGCTGGCTTTCGAGCCGATCGCGTCCGAGTTTTGCCAAGCCGACCTGAAATCAAATTGCCCGCTCATGGCGGTCATGCTTGTAGCCCGAATCGAGTCTCGACATTGAATGTATCACGCTTTTGCTGTGGCACATGTATCCAGCTAACGCTTCAGTTTTGCTATGATTCCACGTTGGCAGTCCTCCCGAGTAGGCGCCATCTCCTATCCACTAGCTTAACTAAATTTGTCACGTGACTTGCTCTGTATTATCGCCAACATGGCGGAACTCGTATTTGGGAATACAATCACGGGCTGACGTTGTTTGTCCTTACATGAGCAAATTTTGGGCTGGGTGACGTCTCATTCGAAAGAGGAAGGTTCAATGCAGCCCGCTCTGCTCATCGTTTGAGTCAGAAAACTCGTTTAGAGACCTACAAATACATGGAATCTGCGAGTGCATTTTGTCGATTTTTTCTCTACTTTGGACACTCGTATTATTACATATCAACACAATCTCTTTGAACCATGAGCAGAGCGGGCTGCATTGAACCTTCATCTTTCGAATGAGACCTCGCCCAGCCCAAAATTTGCTCGTATAAGGACAAACAACGTCAGCGCGCAAACCCATGTTTCGGGCCAGATTGTGTCGGTATACAGTGCGCTGCATTACCCGTGTCTACCCCCCTAACAATATTTCTGTTGACTTATACCGACACAGCACATTCCACTTTCCCTACTTGTCCCGGGTATTAGTATTGGTTTGGATTAGATTGGGGCGGGGGCGGGGGGCGCGCGCCCGCTCGCGGGCGCGTAAGGCTTTGTAGTGAACCGATGTGAGTTTGCACGGGGCCAAGCCCCGTGCGTAATGCGTCTAGCTAGAAGAGAGAGCAGATTAATTTGACTCAAATTTTGCGTACAGCTTTTTTTTGCACATGTACGAATCAAAGGTCCTGGATCAGGATGAGAAGGCGCTGTTTTATTTTTTATCACACCTATCTTTTGTGAGTGTTGACAGTCGCGGTCGCTGGGCCCGTGACTCGTGCGCCTATTCCAGAGATAGAAACAATGTTGCGAGAAACATGTTTAGCCTGTCGCTGGGCCCGTGACTCGTGCGCCTATTCCAGAGATAGAAACAATGTTGCGAGAAACATTTTTAGCCATTTAAGTTAGGATCCAAAATTCAGTTAAAACTGCGCATCAGAGCATTCGGAACGTATCTGGAAGTGTATAGTAATTGTTAAGTTACGTGCCATAAAACTATTTTCTTTATCAAAAAAATTAAATAACCGAGAGGACACGATTCAATGGCTTAGGGAAATTGAGAATAATAAAGAGAATGCATTGAATAACTGGTGTATCCTATTCTCGACTCTGTCGGTAAGGTAGGAAACGACATTGAAATGGTAAAAAAAAAATTTCGAGTCGCCAAAAATCCTTCTCGCAAACGTTATTTTTATGCAAAATAAAGCTATTTGCAAAATTTCAGCCCAATCGGGTTTGACCGGTTTTCGGAAGTTTCGCCGTTTTTTGCATATTTAGATTCATCCGACACGTAATTTCAGCAAGAATACGAAATATACTGGAGTTTTTGTTTTGGGTGAGTTCAACAGGCGGTGGGCTACACGCCGATTCACAACTTCGACGCCAACGACGCGACGCCGTGAAATACCTCAACAGCAGCGTCGTCAAAGGTCGCTCCCGCGAGAGCTTGGGGTTCTCCCACTCTCGTCCGCGTTGTCAGGGACACCGCGCGACGCTAAAGAGGCGACCATGACAGACCAACGTCTCCGTCGTCGAGCGAGCTCGGACGCCCGATACGACATGTGTATTAGTGACACGCACCGTCCCAACCAGCCAATGCTACTATTTCTCGCGAATTTCGGATTATTCGTCTTTTGTTTAACGTCTGAGGAGATCAACATGACACAAAGCCACCTCCATTCAGTTAAAAACCACGAGACGAGCGCGTCATGGCAGCCTTTTTAGCGTCGGGCGGTCTCCTTGACAACGGAAGGCACGCTGTGCAAGAGAAAGATTGGAAGGGGAAGCAGGCACGTGAGGGGCCCCTACGCTGGACTGCGCTGCTCTACAGTTTACAATAAACGAATTATTTTACAGAAAACATATTTCTCTCGACTTCCTTAGACGTTCAATTAAATATCTTAAAAGTTTCAAAAATATCCATTGAACCATTTCTTTAAAAAAAATCGTCGCCGGCCTTGGATAGCTAACACTTTGACTGGCGCAAGTTTTGGCACAATGCCACTTTAAATCGGTTAGGTCTTCTTGAGCGATCATGTCCACCGGGAAAGTTGTGTACAAAGTGCAAATAGCGAACTGTTTGCTTGGTTTCTTTCCAACGTAAACAGTTCGGAGATTCGCGGCTAATACTTTCGCTGCTTTCTAGAAAATATTGACGTGTAAATACGCCAAAACTGTGCACAGGATGTAAATCCTTCGGCAGGAAAACACGTTGACGCCACTCAAAGTGTTAATGGTTAGAGCAGTTGTTGAGAAAGCGGAAGAACCGGGTTCGAATACCGGCCTAGGCAATCTGATCGGCCAATTCTTTATATCCTACACATCTAAGAAGAAGTAAGATTTCGCTCGAAACATGTGAATGGTTGTCTTAAATGTCAAATTTTCGATATCAATGCGTACCACTGACTGTGCAGGCAAATCGTTATTATCAAATCTAGGCTGAACCTTTATAACATGTAAATACATATGCTTATTATAACGAAAAAATGAAATACCAAATACCGTCTATCCAAATGTAAAATTTAAAGAATGTAATAAAATATGTTGATTAAATTAAGCGAGAAGTATCAGTTATTTAAATAGTATTTTTTACATTTACTCTAATCATTGGAATAAATGTATATTACACACCTCGTGCCGCCCCAAAAAGAAAGCCGGTGTGTACGTTATGGGTACTTGCAAACTGCTGCAAAGTTCTATTCCAAGATGTACATTCAATAAATCCTTGAATATTTCTAATCTGGCATTATTACTTTCCTTCAGAGCATTAAATTTACTTTCTTCGAGTTCATACTGCATAGGGTCCACTTCCAAGTGTATTTGAGAGAAAACAACTTTACCGCTATTTCCCGGAAGACTTGCAAGTAATATGCTTGGTGTGTGCCATGTTTCTTCTGTTCCCAGGACTTTCACATCAAACGAATACAAATTTCCACTTTTGTCTTTCACATTTGCAGAAGTCGGAGGTGACACGCTAGATGATGCTCTGAAAGAAATCATTTGATATATATTGCACTACTGTTATTTGACTCTATTATTACACTCCACTATGGTTATAAAGTATGTATTTGTAAGCTGCATTTGAAATTTTTAAGTAGCATTCTATATAACCTGTGTCTAGAAACATTATTAGAAGAAATTCCGATATTTTGCGAAAATTCTTAAACATGTTAGGGGTCGTCCTTAAATTACGTAAGGCTTTTGGGGGGAGGGGGGTCGCGAATTTCTTACGTTTTCTTACAAGAGGGGAGTCAGGTAGCGTCTTACGTAATATTTTTAAACTAATTTTCAATAAATACAAATTCTATTGTGGCGGTCTCGCCACGGCCCCACCACCAGGGTGCGTCACCGGCGCTGTGGGGATAGGGCTACCCCCTCCTTGCGGACTGTGCAGGAGTGGGGACGCGTTAAGCTCGTGCGGAATCTTCCGTGCGGACTCGCCCCAGTCCGTTTTGACTAGTCAATGTGTACGCTTGGTGCAGTCGAGTAGACTGCATATTTCAAGACACCACGTGTTGTCTGCGGTATACAGCGATACGATTGTTGGTCGCTTAACAACTGTTTGTACCTCATAGGTCTTCTATGAGGGTGTTAAAACTATCTGCACCGTTGTGCGTACTGCAACCTCCACGTGCACGTGTTCGTGCCCGTGAACAATAAAGTTCCTAGTCTTCATCCAGTCGTACATCCATCACCTTTCACCATCGATCACGATAGCGGCTGTGGAACCGCTGAGGGACGTAAATACGACGTTTTCCCCAACCATCATTCTACAGCGCCCCAACAGATGCCGCGCCCTCGCGAGCGGCGCAAGCAGCTCCTCAAGCCGCGAGAGGTGTTCGGCGTGGAGGCATGAGTTTCCCCTCGCAGGTGATCACCTGCGGGGCAGAGACACGCGTGATCGCCGGAGACGCAACGCGAGGTTTCAACTAGCCACACCATCGTGCGAGGCACTTAAATATACGCCATCAGAAGTTTTATAAGCATTTATTTATTTCAATACATTCGTTGATCCACCCTATCGCGGATCCTGGCCGCGATATTCCTCGATCCGAATACTATCATTAATGTTCCAGAAAAGTAGTTTTAGTTTAAATTTCCCGAAACCGTGTTAGATGAATTATATAAACCTTTAAAAGAATTTTAATAACTGAAAAAATTCAATGTAAAAAATATTACGTAAGAAAGGGTTTGCAATATCAAAGGGTATAGCCGGTTAAGATGGTCAAATGTGCCCTTGAACCGAATTCAACTCACGATGATTCATTCGAAAGCTTATAAAAAAAGAAACATTTGTGGCAAGTTTCAACTTTGTATCTCGACCCGGAGGGTAGTAAAGGGCAAAAATAGAAAATCAGGTTTTTGCCGAATTTCTCCTATACCAGCGGATGAAAAATTTTCAAAAAATTCAGAGACATATCTATTATCGGTGCACATATTAGGGAATTGTTTCAGATTTTTAAATTGAAAAACCGAGCTGTGAAAAATAAAAAACGCCAAAAAATGATGAAAAATGCTGATTGTGTATCGAAGCAGTCTTGGCACTATAATTATATTTTTACTGTAAGTCTGTGTCATTGTTACTATTATCGTGAATTTTTTTCAGATTTTTAAAATTGGTGCGCCGCAGTTAAAAAAATTAAAATCCGATTTTTTCGCCATTTTTTCCGTGTCCGAGTAAGTAATAGGTCGAACTTTCGTACATACTTTATGCAATAAGTCTTTATGCTGTCTTCGATGTCTTCCCACGCAGCAAAACAGCGTAGGAATGAAACGAACTGCACATGCTGTGACATTACAGTCTAAAATGTGTATGATTATTTCAACGGCGTCAATGGCGTAGCGGTAAAGTGTCCAACCGTTGAATCGCTGCGAACTTTTTTAACCTAGGTTCGAACCTCGGGATTTCTAAGTCCCAACTGGGTCATATTTTTTTCACATTAATTATTAAGTTTTTCGATTTCTAGCTATATGACAATTATCAATATTTATTTACAAATGTTTTAAAAACATATTAAAAATATTTTAATACTATATTAAGCAAATAATAAAATATTTTTAATACTATATTAAGCAAATAATAAAATAGTTTTAATATGTTTTTAAAACATTTGTATATAAATATTGATAATTGTCATATAGCTAGAAATCGAAAAACTTAATAATTAATGTGAAAAAAATATGACCCTGTGGGACTTAGAAATCCCGAGGTTCGAACCTAGGTTAAAAAAGTTCGCAGCGATTCAACGGTTGGACACTTTACCGCTGCGCCATTGACGCCGTTGAAATTATCATACACATTTTAGACTGTAATGTCACAGCATGTGCAGTTCGTTTCATTCCTACGCTGTTTTGCTGCATGGGAAGACATCGAAAACAGCATAAAAGACTTATTGCATAAAGTATGTACGAAAGTTCGACCTATTACTTACTCGGACACGGAAAAAACGGCGAAAAAATCGGTTTTTAATTTTTTTAACTGCGGCGCACCAATTTTAAAAATCTGAAAAAAATTCACGATAATAGTAACAATGACACAGACTTACAGTAAAAATATAATTATAGTGCCAAGACTACTTCGATACACAATCAGCATTTTTCATCATTTTTTGGCGTTTTTTATTTTTCACAGCTCGGTTTTTCAATTTAAAAATCTGAAACAATTCCCTAATATGTGCACCGATAATAGATATGTCTCTGAATTTTTTCAAAATTTTTCATCCGCTGGTATAGGAGAAATACGACAAAAACCTGATTTTCTATTTTTGCCCTTTACTACCCTCCGGGTCGAGATACAAAGTTGAAACTTGCCACAAATGTTTCCTTTTTTATAAGCTTTCGAATGAATCATCGTGAGTTGAATTCGGTTCAAGGGCACATTTGACCATCTTAACCGGCTATACCCTTTAACGAATTCTTATAGTGGGGGAGGAAGGGGTTAAGAAATCGCTAAAATTACCCTTACGTAATTTAAGGACGGCCCCTTATTGAGCTAAAGCATGTGTTCAATAAGTTTCTCTTTAAATTTATATGATATTTACATTTTTAATTATATAGATAGTGACCCATGAAAAAAAGCGTAATTAAGCCAATAGCATGTAAATATCTTACTTAACATCCTCCTGATCCTGCGAGAATCTCGATCTTATAGGAGATGCTTGATAACAAAAGATATGATGCATCATGCGTACATGTTTCCATTTCCCATAAGAGAAGTGAACGAGTTCATTCTCTCGCACTTCTGCCGTTTTAAACGATGGAAGTAGTATGTGAAGTACGTCGGAACACAAAGCGAGAAGTTTACCACCTTGGAGGATGTATTCAACAATCAGGCTTCCAATCTCATTACCAACATTTCCACAAACAACAACTAATGCTGCATTTTCCACCCATGCATCAGTACGTGCTTCTTCAGAAGACAATCCGTAGATAGCATACCTGTTTACAAGATGAAAATTTAATATGTAATATCAAATATTAAAACTGGTTCAAAGTATAAGTATTATTGAACATATTCCTTTCATTTAATTTAGTAATATGAATTTATAAAATGTTATGTAAACCTATAGGCGGTCAAATTTTAGTAGTGTATTCTATAGTATGTAGTGTCTCAAAAGCAGGGCGGAGTTTCTCGCTTGAAATCATAGACATATATAGACGGAGCGTAACTGAGGGGGGTTGCAAAATTCGCAGTAAGGGGAGCGATACAGGCCAATCGGGTAACGCAGTGGTTATGCATACCGAATGCTACCTAAGCTAACCGACATGCCTGTATGACAGGCTGTATCTGAACCTCTGCCTTTTTCCCTCCAAGCTTACCTTCCCCTCGCCAATAGTTCCAGCTTCTGCTCTGTCTATATATGTCTATGCTTGAAATAAGGTGATCGTTATCCTCTCCACTTCTTCTATTGACGGCGCGGCGAATGGTACAGACTACGCATTCAGTTTCTCACTCTACGCGATAAAGCAGTAGGTAAAGGCAAGCCGAAAAAACTCCCTGATCTGTATTCACTTTAAGGGGGTACTCTGGTGTACCTGTCTGCCCGTTTTTCAATGCCATCTTCGGGAATTTATTTAACAAAAACTATAAGTGTATACTATCTGGTGCTTTGTCTGCATATTAAGATAGGGTAACTAGGCCAGTCGATGGACGGGGCCAGTAGATGAACGAATCGTTGGTTAATCGTTAATATTAAAAGAATTAGAGTTTTAATGTATACTGTTTTTTTATTTTCTAGAAAAAACGTTTGTTGTTTTATAAAACATTAATATTAATATATTATTTGAAATTTTTTTTCGTATGCGAAAAAGTATTTATATGTAATAATCAGAACTTTTTACCTAGTTTATTGCACATGTACATAGATACAGTCCATGGCACAACCTTCTTTAACAAATTTTTTTTCCAGCGGGTACAAGCCATTGGTGTGGGAACTGTTCTAGTGATCAAAAATGGAAAAACTAAGATATATTATCTTTATTATGTTTGTCGCTATGGTTGGAACCACGGACGAGTCTCTATATTGTATAAAATTTATTCTATTGAACGAAAACAACTAAATTTATCAGCAAAAATCGAACATTTTCTTCAAACTGTTGTCATTCCGCAAATTTTTATTGTTAGGGGGCCTCTGTGGTTCCAATAATAATGACAAACATAATAAAGAAAATAAACCTTAGGGCGGTTTTCACAGCTGCTATTTATTCTTAAGATCATCTTAAGCATTCGGGATCCTTTATTAGTCTACTAGAGTAGTAGAGGATGTCGAATGCTTAAGATGATCTTAAGAATAAGTTAGTTTTCCATTTTGGAGAACTAACACAGTTTCCACACCAACGCCCATCAGAAAATAATTTTTCTAAGAAGCTTGCACCACCGACAATATCTATGTATATGTGCAATAAAAAAGATAAGAAAATTTTGAGTATTACTTCAAACATACCTTAATATGCAGGCACACCGTCAGATAGTACAAACTTATAAGTTTTATTAAATAAATTCTCAACGATGGCGTTGAAAAATGGGCAGTTACACTAGAATACTCCCTTAAAAATGAAAAAAGTAATATAGGGTAAAGGACCCAATTACTGACACTTTAAACGTTGACGCTGACATTATCTTATAGTTTTGTACTTATAAACCAAAAGTATATGTTGTTCTTGTTATTTATTATTGTTTAATATGTTTACTTGATGAGCAAAATTTGGAGGATCTTAAAACTTCGATTTTTATGTATAAATTCATCAATTTCAAAAATATATTCCGGGATCTATTACTGACACCCTTTATATGTATTTGACTGAATTACTGACACCCCAATTACTGCCAGCTAACCTAATACTGTTTATCTCATTTTAAGATTATGTCGTCTCATGTTTATGAGCAACTAACTGCTATGACAGTAATACCAAAATGCTTGATACGCTTGTACCAATCACTGTCACCCAATTAATAAGTGAAAAGACTTAATGAATCGTTGAATTCGGATCTTTAATACTTTTTATGATGCGTATATTATTTAAAACGTTATATTTTGTTATGTTAATAGCTTAAATATTGCAATTACAGCATTTTCTTTAACGCCTTATTTTCTCTTTCGCTAGTAAGGAAGTCATCGTTTTCACTCTCCTAATATCCGCATAAAATTTTTCATCGTTTTATTCAAGTTATCGAAGAAAAAAGTAAGTGCTGTTTTTTGTATCGTATAAATAACAGTTTCAATTGTATGCTAAATTTTTTTTATGCACCATTTCACAAGATTTATTCGTTATTTTATGTAAAACAGCTTAGGTTGACAGTAATCGGGTAGGTGGCAGTAATTGGGTCCTTTACCCTAAACATTAATCAGTAAACACTTTTTGTTTACAACAGAGTTCGAAGAATACTTCATTACAGAAACTACACATCATTTCTTCTCGTAAGACTGCATTCCTTGTATCAGCATCTCAAGGACTATTGACAATATTCGTGATGTATTTCGAAGTTTATTTCGTGAATTAACTGTAAGATTTCTGCGTGTTTTCACAGTAGCAACCATATCATAAATGAGGCCCTTAAGATGTCCACAAAAATAAAAATCCAAAGAATCAAAAGCAGAACAAGCAGACCACACCATTGATCTGCCTGTCAACCAATTCACTTTACAGTTGACAGTCAATCTTGCAAAATTCCATCGTAAGCAAACAGTGCTTATTTCGCAAAAAGGAAGCATTTTCGAACCGATGTTACTTGATATTTTTTCCTATAGATGAGGAAAATACACTGTCAAAGTTTGACTATCTGTATGTCAAATATCCTGTATAATAAGTTTGAATTATGAGTAAATAACTATCTATGATGAATACTTGAATAGTTGTAACATATTTCACAATATACATTTTAATAAGTCCAATATGCATATTTGGTTCATTTTAATAAGCACTGAAAAACAGTGAATGATATAAAGCAACAAAAACAAAAGACTATGTTTCAAGGGTTCAGATATAGGGTAAAGAGTACAGTGGTTGGCCCTATTTTGAGAAATAAAAGAATATAATGACATACCAATGTTATGCTTCTTTTAATGAACATATTCATATTCCTTGTACTTTCTTGCTTCGGATGTAATCAATATTTCTCCACTCATTATATACTGTGATTATATTTAAAAGCAGATAGGATGACTAGGCTTTGCAGCTTGAAAATTACAGCGATTCAATCAAAAAATCATAAGAGCACAGTTGAAAGTTTCCGAATATTTTAATGTATTTGTGATATCTATATCACTCATGTTCTGTATATATTGATAAATAAAGGTTAAAGCTTTATAAAAAAATTATACATATATTAAGAAAATTACGGGGGGCCAACAATTGTCATATGAATAATGTTGAATGGCAATAATTGGCCGGGTGGCCGGCAACTATTTTATAATCATGATAACGGTAAAACAGTTATTGGCCCCCTATTCATTCGCAGTATTGAAACGGTTATTTTTAAAAAAGATTCAACATCGACATAATTATAGTACAATTAAATAGAAAGAAGAAGTACTATTAGGTATGTCACATTGTATAGTTATATTTTAAGTTTCTTGTGATTTGAATTTTAAGTGGTGTATTCAAATTCAATTTAATTATTAAATTTATTTAATTAAATTGGAACTAAAAATGAAAATTGATTAAATTAATTGGATTATTCAAATTTAATTTGATTACTGAATTTATTTAATTAAATTGAAGTTAAAAATCAAATTGTGTTTACTTAGTAGATAAATTGTAGAAATTTTAAATTTTTTAGTAGAACTGAATTACCCTTTAGTAAAAAATGCCAAAAGTAAGAAAAGGTGATAAATATGGAAAAAAAATATACAGATGAACAAATCATACAAGCATACATAAGATATAGCCATTTTTATTGAATAATTTTAATCCCATTTCTATCATCAAATCATATAACATTTTGTTTTAGGTTATATTATGTGTCAAATAGCGGCCAATCACTGTCGAACCGATCGGACAACTACTGTCACGATCATGCCAATAACTATATTTCTTCGTAGTCAACACATTTTTTGTATATTTCTATAAATTCTTGCTTTTTTTATAAACTCTATATATTTTTAGATTGCTAGGACTTTTTCGCACTTATTTATATTGATTTTCATTTCAAATTTACTAAATTCACATTTATAATTCACTATTTATGTGACACATACTTAAGTGGCCAACCATTGTACTCTTTAGCCTATTAAAAGATTGTTAAAAAATTTATACACTTCAATTTGAAATTGTGTTTTGAGAGTATTACTATAAAAATTATATATTCCCATTCAATAAACTTAGAACAAAATTTGTACTTTGTACTACATTGTAAATCATTAAAGCAAGTAAATCATAGAAAACGTATTAATTATTTGTATATACATTATTAAGAAAAACAGACTTACTTATCCGTGCCAAGAGCCTCTTCTAGTACTCCCTTTACATTATTAAGGGCAATGATGCTGTCCGCATATATTAAAACATTAGGTGGTTTCATATTACTTTTTAATAATTTTGCTGTTATTTGTGCCATGGAACTTCTGTAAAAGAAAAGTACCAAGAACCTCAAAACTGGATATTAATATAATAAATTACTGCGCTACAACACTTTCGAATGAGCTGTTTTGAACTCTTGACTGGTAAAAGCTGAGACAAAATAAGCTTCCTCATGCACAGGTTAGAAGTAAATGGTACGTCGAAAACAAGGCCCGGTGCACGCGAGCGTATATGTTTTATATATCTGTCTATATGCATATATACACTGCTGGCACAAAACGTTACATTTACGCAGTTGCAAAATGACGCATGCCGCTGGTGTGCTGTAATGGACACAAGGATAATCGAACTACCGTTTTTATGAATAATATTTATATAGATATTTATTCAACTAAATTAAGAATATTAGAGACTCAACTATTTTGAACTGGACTCCGTGTCTGAGACTGGTGGGTTTTGGAATGCGATGGGTTTTAAAGGTTTCGAAATGTAAGAGAGGGGATGACGGGATAGGGCTAGAGATGGAGTGCAAAATCACTAACAGTGATTTATCACAGTGATCGCAGATTCACGATCACGGTTGTGATTTAATTTCAATCACGATCGTGATTGTGATTTTTTTAACTTGAGTGAATTGTGTACTGTGATCGTAATTCTTGATCTAGATTGAATTATTTTTTTATAAAATACTTTCATAGAGCTTGTTTTACAGTCAAAGCGTGCTAATTCAGCGAATATATAGAATATTCATTCATAAATAGTCAATGTATGCACGCACTGATTTGATTGGTTAAAGTATTCACATATACATTATACGTTTTAACTAAAATGAAGAAATATTCGTTAATTTAAATAGATCGAGAATGATTACATTGGTTCAAAATATTCAACTGAGATTCTATAAGAACAGTGAGGACTTGAGAATGTTTCAAGAGCAAGTAGAAATTGGGGTTATGTGGCGCGTGCAAAGAGCAGTTATGCTCTCCACCAATCAGAAGCGATCACGGATCACTGTTCTGCCTGCACCAATCACATACGATCATGAAAATCACGGATCACTGTGAAAAATCACCGTGATTGGGAACGAACATGATCGGATCACTCGTGATTCACAAATCACGGTTCTAGCCAACACTAGATAGGGGAAGGTATTAGTAGGGTTGATTCGATACCACCATGGTATCGATACTTGTACTTGTTACTTGAATCGGAATAAACGTATCGATACTACTCGGGTATCGGTGGAAAAGTATCGATATCTTTAAATATCGGGATCGAATAGACTATTATTTTTCGTAAAGAAACTACTTTTACTTCTGCATTATCCATGGTGCCTAGATTCTTCTAATCATTTCCTTTTACACTGCAAACAACTCCAAAAATAATAAGAATCAACAGAAAAAAATTGTCGGTCAATATGTTTACAATTTACAAAGCACAATGTACACTAATGGTAAATACCATTTATTAAAATACTATCAAAGGGTACAAATAGTTTCATATGTGGGGCAAGTTTTGTATAGGTTGTTTTATATATGTAGGTCGTGTGTTTACTAACTTTTATTAATAAAATAAGAACAACCGACTCAATACTACTGAAAATGCTGCAAGTAAAGTTCCTTACCTGAAAACGGACTTCTGAACACGTGTGTCACGTACTTTAGACACCGAGGTGCCATGGGTTTTTGCATGTTTAAGCAGGTTTGTCGTGTTACCGCAATATTTAATTATTCTAAAGCACAGTTTGCATTTAGCTGCCTGTTTGTCATTTTTATCGAAATATTTCCATATCTCAGATTTAAGAGGAGCCATTTTCTAACAATCAGCTGCGTTCATACGCAGCAATAGGTAGAGATGCCAGAAATTTCCGTGTCGTAGTAGAGGAGGAACATCAACTTTACCGATGATTTGGTTTTTAAAAGACTTCATGGCGTGACATCACGCGCATGCGTGTTGTGTTCCTCCTCCACTACGACAGGGAATTTCTGGTATCCCCGTTAATACGCATTCGATTCTATTCGATCCAAGTACTTTTCTTTCGATACCTCATAAGTATCGCACGGCAAGTATCCATACCAAAAATACTCGGTATCGAATCGAAAGTATCGATACTATACTTGTATTTACTAGTATCGAAACAACCCTACGTATTAGCTAAAATGACGATGGGTAGCAGGGATGACGCAGTGTATACGTTTACGCAGCATTTGTGTAGTTAGTGTGATTCAAGTTTACAGAGAAAGTCAGAGGAAAACGATAAGGGTCAGTACGTTAAAGTGCACCGGGGCTAAGACAATGAATTCAAAATCAAACCCATTTGGTAACTACTGCCGGCTAAATGCTTTTAAAACTGTTGTAATTGAATGGTCGGATGCAATCAGAGGTCCCTATTTCACGTGTATTTACATACACGTGTACACGTGTAGTAAACGTAGCCGAACTTCAATCCGTGTAATTTTTAATACACGGGTACCCGTGTATTTCTGTTCACGGATACACGTGTAGTTCTGTTCACGGATACCCGTGTAGTTCTGTTCACGGATACCCGTGTAGTTCTGTTCACGGATACACGTGTAGTTCTGTTCACGGATACCCGTGTATTTCTATTACACGTGTCACGTATATTTATATTACACGTGTGCACGTATATTTAAATTGGTTCGTCACGATTAATTTTTCGATTGCTTAGTTGGTATATCTCTTTTGTCTGTTTAGTATTGCATGAATGGTCTCACAGATCTAAATATGGGACACTGCAGTCTGCACGCAGGCAAATACTTACATACCTACCTCCATCGCATCACACTGAAAGATGCGTGCGGTCCTGAGTTCGACGCCATCGATAGTTACCGACGTGTAACGTCCCACGGGGACTCGAACCGATAATTACCGACCGTCGATAAAGTAGAACTGTACTACATTACCGCAGAGCCAACCTATGTTACCGCGCACAAGCATTGTATATACTTTAAGATATAAATTATAATCTAAGCAAATATTAGAGAAGCAAATATTATAGAAATGTTAAGAATAATTAATTAGACATACTGCCAAAAGAGCAACACATAATAATATGTATTAAGCGAGGAAAATACAAAATAACGAAAACAGACATACTGCGCATGCGCCAGCCCGCCAACTTTCTAGTATAAAAAGAGGCGTGCGCAGCACCGAGTGCGCTCATTCGAATACAAACGACGTCCCTGCGACCAACGAATGCTAGTTCCTAGAGGCAGCTTACGTACTATCCAGCAGAATTTCAGCACGCTCCGGAAACGGTAGCGACTGGTTCTCAGTGTACAAAGGTACTGGGTGCTCCTTTTTGGATCTTTCATTCAAGGTCGAGAACTTTGTCTTCACGGAGGTTTCAAGCGTTGCTCCTATTAGTAGGTAGCAGCTTAACTTCTTAGCGAAGGCAAGGTCTACGGAACACTAGAATTCAAACCCTGCCACGAGTGTCGGGAATCGCTCCGGAAACGGCAGCGGCCGCCCTCACAGCAGAAGCATAAAATACGAACTCTGTCAAAAGTCTCGGGAATCGCTCCGGCAACGGCAGCGGCCGAGCTTACTACAGAAGCTACATACTTATATTCACATATTACTATATATTAGCGCAATTAGCATAGATAAAAACATAAAAAACCCAAAAACATAAAAAACACATATATAATCGTAGTCGTAAGCAATATTATAATCATTATTAGAGTTAAGTGTTATTTTTTTGAATAAAGACATTGTTAAGTTTAAGTTGGATTTTACTCCTTAACTCTGACAACGAACCCCCACCTATCCTATACTCGAGCGGACGCCGCTCTCCTCTCGAGAACCTGAAGCGTACCAGTAGTCCCCGGACAACCGGACGTTACAGGTTGGATTATTTTTGGTGACAGCGGTGGGATATCTCGTTGAGAAGGAAACTTTCGCTAGTAGAAATCACTCCAAAAGTGAGTATTTTTCTTAGAAATTTTTCTCTATCCTACAGAGACTTAAAACATTACAATGCCTGAGACAATTGGAGAAAGAATGGCTAACTTAGCAATCAATACGGAGACTCAAAGAACTCCAGAAAATATAAACGATCCAGAAACTATAGAAACTCCAGATAATGAAAATCCTCAAATTAATATGAATACAGCTACGAATGTATATCCTCATCTACCACACATTAGCCTACGCGACACAGCAGACACAGTCCCTTCTTTTAATGGTAGAAATATACCGTTACATCAATTTATCAAAAGTTGTCGACACGCACGACGCATGGTAAACCCAAACGCAGAGTATGGATTAGTTCAACTCATTAAAAATAAACTTTACGGACAAGCCTCACGAGTAATTTTAAGCGGAGAATATAACACAATCGGCGACCTCATATCTGTACTAAGCTCGCGTTTTGCTCCATTACACACTTCAATCCAATTATACGGCGAACTATCAAAAATCGCACAATTTCCGAACGAAACAACAATAGATTATAGCAGCCGCGTATCTAATTTACTTCTACAAATTAGACATTGTAACACAATAGAAGTACCAGGGCACGAACCTCAATTTAATATTAACGCGGAACAAAATGCTGTTAAAGCCTTTCTAACGGGTTTAAAGATCGAAATATACAATAGAATACGTGAATGCGCCTACACCAGTCTTGATCGCGCTATCAATAATGCTATTAAAGCAGAAGCGGAATATAACGAATATCAAACAAGAACGAGACTAGCAACAGGAATAACACAGAATAATCAATGCACAAACTGCCTCGGATATGGCCATGACGTCACCAACTGCAGTAGTCAGCAAGTTTCACGCGCCGACTGGCGACAAAAAACATGTCAATATTGCAAGAAAATAGGACACACAATACAAGAATGTAGGAATCTTAATAAAATCCAAAGCGATACATTCTGTGACTTCTGCCGACGGCCAGGTCACATGACACAAGATTGTAGGAACCGAAGTTACACCAACAGAACCCCTCAATCCAACGAATATTGCAGCAACTGCCGAAGACCAGGCCACACGACGCAAGATTGTAGGAGCCAAGCTAACAGAACCCCTCAATCCAACGAATATTGCAGCAACTGCCGAAGAACAGGTCACACGACGCAAGATTGTAGAAACCAAAGTTACACAAATAGAGTTTCTCAACCTAACACATATTGTGATTATTGTCGAAGACCGGGTCACACAATACAAGAATGTAGAAGTCAGGCCTACGCAAATATATCCTGCGAATACTGCAAATTTAGAGGCCACACAATAGAACAATGTAGGAAAAAGATGTATTTTGACAAAAAAGAAAAGGAAGAAGCACAACCCCGTATGGTACGTAGACAGGCCATACTCAGACTTAAAACGGAGCAGATAAGGAAACCACCTAGCATCCTTCTTTCTGACACAGGATTTAGCGGAGGACAAACAACATTGATGATAGACACTGGATCAGACCTTAATGTTATCAAAAGATGTGCTGTTTCTCCCGACATTCCAATCTTCACGGACATTCTCTTCGACCTCAATGGCATTACGGATGGATTACTCAGCACTATAGGATACATCAAAATAGGAACCTTAAATACAGAAATTATCCTCCACGTCGTAGAAGACCTCCCTCTCAGACAAGACGGAATATTAGGAACTGATTTCTTCCAAACCAATGGAGCAACTATCGATTATATGCATTCAGCAATAACTATTGGAACAGAAACTATTCCATTTATTGATCCGGAGATGGTCACAATACCAGCCAGAACAAGAAGTCAAATATATGTTCGAGTTCTTAATACACAATCCGACACAGGATATATTCCAGAAATTAAAATTCATCCTAACATACATATGGGAAATGCAATTGTATCAAATAATAACGGCGTAGCATATCTTTTCGCAATAAATACATCCACACAAGATATCAAAATTCCTGTACTATCAGTCGAATTGGAACCATTCATAGAGGCACCTATAGAAGAAGAGACATCAGATAAATACACTAAAACTAATAGAACTCACCAGTTACTACAACAATTGCGATTGGAACACTTAAACCAAGAAGAACGAGCCAGTATAGAAGAGTTAATTAAAGAACACGCGGATAGATTTTATTTACCAGGAGAAAAATTAGAAGCAACAAATAAAGCTCACCATAAAAATATAACAGAAAACGACGTCCCTGTTTTTACAAAACAATATCGGAACCCTCAAGCATACAAAGAAGAAGTAAAGAACCAAACTAAGGAATTACTAGAAAAAGGAATAATACAACCCTCATCATCTCCTTATAACTCGCCCATATGGATAGTACCCAAAAAAGGAACAAAGAAACCTAGAATAGTAATTGACTTCAGAAAATTAAATGGGAAAACAATTGGAGATGCTTATCCTTTACCGAATATAACTGACATACTAGATCAGTTGGGAAGCGCAAAATACTTCTCTGTATTTGATCTCGCATCTGGATTCCATCAAATTCCCATGCATCCGGACGATCGCCATAAAACAGCCTTCTCTACAATATACGGGCACTATGAATTTTACAGAATGCCGTTTGGACTCAAAAATGCACCAGCCACCTTCCAAAGGCTTATGGACCAAGTCTTAACCGGGCTTCAAGGAATAGAACTCTTCGTATATTTGGATGACATCGTTATATATGCCAGCTCACTTAAGGAACATGCGACTAAATTCAAACGATTAATGAATAGACTAAGAGACGCAGATCTTCACCTTCAACCAGATAAGTGTGAATTTTTGAAGAAAGAAGTTACATATCTAGGACATATAATAGGAGAAGAAGGAGTCAAGCCAGATCCACGGAAAATAGTAGCAGTTAAGGAATTTCCAACCCCCACAACAGTAAAAAACGTCAAACAGTTCTTAGGACTGAGCGGATATTATAGAAGATTTATAAAGGATTTTTCAAAAATTGCAAGACCACTCTCTAATCTTACTAAAAAGGGCTATCAATTTGAATGGACACATAAACAACAAAAAGCATTCGAAATTCTGCGAGAAGCTCTCTGCAAGGAACCTATTCTACAATTTCCGGATTTTGAGAAGATATTTAACATAACGACAGACGCCTCAGGTATTGCTGTAGGTGCAGTTCTTAGTCAAGGAGAAATAGGAAAAGATTTACCTATAGCTTACGCATCTCGTGTTCTAAACGATGCAGAAACACGTTATTCACCAACAGAAAGAGAACTTTTAGCAATTATATACGCAGTATTCCATTTTCGACCTTATATCTATGGCAGAAAATTCTATCTCATAACAGATCATAAACCTTTAGAATGGCTACAAAATCTCTCTGATCCGACATCACGATTAATGCGATGGAAAATTAAACTTGCGGAATACGATTATAAAATTTTGTACAAACCCGGAAAATACAATACAAACGCGGATGCTTTATCTAGAAATCCCATAGCATTACCGTTAAACGCGAAACGAGCACATTCAGACACTAACTCCCACGAAAACAAAAAACAGAAACAATTTCATCAGGCTAATACGCGACAAAGAGAAACAACCGCTTCAAACTCGGGAAATCCAGCTCCGTATAAACAGCCTAGAATTAGTTCATCAGATTCCAGTTCCTCATATGACGAGAGTGATTCGATAGGAACTAAACGTCAAAAATTAAAACGAAAAATAAAAAGAAATACTTCCTCATCTCAACCAGAAGTTAAAAAACAAAACGTCGAAACACATACACACCCTCAAATCACAGTACCTGTACCCCCTCAAATCACAGTACCTGTAGAAGTACATGCACCACCTCAAATCTCGATACCCATAGAAATACATGAGACCTCTCAAGTAACAATACAAGACAACATACAAACAATAAAAAAACCTAACATCAAGAAACCTCAAGAGGACCTAATAGAAGAAATAGATGAAACAACCATAGTACCAAAACACAACTATAAAGACCCTCCCAAAATCAATGCAGAAACAAGCACAGATAAAAGCACTCACCATACACCTAAAAAGAAGAAACAAAAATTAAATTCAAGTACAGACACGGGTCCCATAACTCCCATACAAATAAAAAAAGGGAAAATACTTACACCTCCTTCACTATCCCCCCCACCATTATTATCTCCACCCCCATATCTCCCACCACTAACTCCCCCACCGTTAAATCTCCCACCACTATCTCTCCCACCGTTATCTCTTCCACCCACACCATCAAACAGACCAAGAATAGTGTCAGATATCCCTGTCAAAAAACAAAACATTGAAGTAGAGGATCACTTATGGATGGGAAGAGGATACATAATAACATTTATAAACACAGACGGCAAACCAATAGGACCAGCAGGAGAAAAATTATATAAAGAAAAAAATATAAAAACTCACAAGATTCCATCCCCATTAAGAGTTGGAGAATCAGTAAAAATAAGAGAAGGAAAACATACAATCCTTGGACTGATCACAACAAATTACCCAACCGAAGGAAATTTATATAACTCATTGAAGACACTCCACACATACCTTGTATCTGAAAAAGCCACAAAAGTATACATATCAGCAGAAGAAAATAAAATCTCACTCAGTCAACTACGAAATTTAATAGAAATAATATTCGTACAAGAAGACATCAAATTCATCTTCTGTAAAGGCACTCTTATAACCCCTTCCATACAAGATAGACAACAAATCATCCAGGAGAATCACCAAGCACCTATAGGAGGACACAAAGGGATTACAAAAACGTATCATCGAATAAGAAGCAAATACTATTGGAAAAACATGAAATACGAGATAACACAATTCATTAAAACTTGCTTAGAATGCCAAAAAACTAAATTAGTAAGAGTAAAAAATAAAGAGCCTATGATACTAACAGACACACCATTGGATGCTTTTGACAAAATTTCTATGGACATAGTAGGACCACTACCTTTTACAAATAAAAAAAATAGCTATATACTTACTATTCAAGACAACTTAACCAAATATTCTCTTGCAATACCATTAGTGAATATAACTTCAAAAGACATAGCTAAAGCATTTACAGAACACTTTATCTGCAAATTTGGAAGTCCTAAGGCTGTTCTTACTGATCAAGGGCCAAATTTCATGAGTTCCCTTATGAAGAAATTAGCTAGAACATTCCACATCAAGCAATATCGAACCACTGCATACCATCCTCAGTCTAATGGATCACTAGAAAGAAGTCATCATGTCCTTATTGAATATCTACGACACTACGTATCGAACGAAAAACAATGGGATCAATGGTTACCTCAAGCAATGTTTTCATATAATACAAGCACCCATGAAGGCACGAAATTCACACCTCACGAACTCGTCTACGGTAGAAAAGCACGTCTTCCTTCAAGTCTTCCACCAACAGACAATATTAAAACATATCCAGACTATGTCGACGAATTAATACATAAATTACACCACATCCGACAAATGGCGCGAAATAACTTAGAAGAATCGAAAAACCGACAGAAACACTATTATGACCGGAAGATTCAACCTCAAACATATCAAGAAGGAGATTGGGTTTGGCTACTAAATCCAAGGCGCGAAAAATTGGAACCGGAATATAGCGGACCCTACAAAATCACCGAAGTTTTGGAGAACAGCAACTTGAAAATAGTAATAAACCCTAAACAAATGAGAGTCGTCCATATGAATCGGGTAAAGAAGGCACATTTGCCATAAGAAGTTGCAACCCTGCAGAGGAAGCCTATATAAGGAGTAGCAGACAAAGGAATCTTCTATTCCAAAGTATACCATCAAAATGGAAAATACGTGCTTGAAACAAATTTACGATAAAGACGTTTTTTACTACAAAAACGCGATTGTATGCGTAATGTGTACGCAGAAGGTAAACATTGAGGAGGAGGAACCCTTAGAAAAGCATCTCTTGGGACAAAATTTGAGAAGGTGGCGGATATGCCACTTCTGCCGCCGGACGCTATTCGTAGCGAGACCGGCACAAGCATGTAGCAAGTGCAGCCTCATAACATCTATATAGTATATAACCATTATTTTTCTTTACACCGTACAATTACACACCCCACACACAAACACAATGTAATTAACACTTACACCTAGCATATAAGTTTTTTTATATATAATTCTTTACACTACACTCTACAATTACACACTACACACACGAACAGAATGTAATAAACACTAACACATTTTATCAATAAACATATATTTTTTTTCTCTAAAAACCGAAAAATATAATTAACCTAAAAAGAAAGTAACCTATAAAATAGCATAAGAGAACATAGTTGCATAAACTATAAAGTTGCATACAGAATTTTTTTTTTTAAAATCAGCCAGAGGGCGCCACTATAAGAGACCTCAACGTTGTATTCAAACTCGCGCTTGCGCTATAACCGTCTTCATTAGCAGCCAAAATGCCGAAGCGCTCAGGCAACAGGCACAATAAAGTGAAAAAAAATAATAATAAGACAGAATTAAACGAAATATTCAGGGAGATGATTCCTATTCCTCCCCTAATAAGACCGATTCCATCATCACCACCAAAAATGGTAACGTACCTATTAAAGTCACCTTCCATTCGAATCATCACAAACAAAAATTCCAAATACCAGACGCCATCTCATACTCCGCCAACCACACCACCTGATACCCTACCGATCACACCGGAATTCCCGACTACCCCGGATTTTAAAAGGACCCCGGAGATCACCATCCCGAAAGCCCCGGACTTTGAGTTTAAAATCCCGGAGGTACCCCCACCAAGATGGCCAGTCCTCATAAAGATCGACATTCCGGACCCAGACTGGCAAGCATATAAAGCATTACCGAAGGCAGATCCACGTCAAAAGATATGGAGAACACTCCAATTGTTTGGAACAGGGGCAGCCACCCCATATTCACCCTCACGAGAAACATAAATGAATAAAAAAGCCACCTATATATATAAATAAGTCTTTCATTCCGTTCCGCACCTCATACAAATCTCTCGAGGACGAGAGATCCCCCAGGGGGGGAGGTGTAACGTCCCACGGGGACTCGAACCGATAATTACCGACCGTCGATAAAGTAGAACTGTACTACATTACCGCAGAGCCAACCTATGTTACCGCGCACAAGCATTGTATATACTTTAAGATATAAATTATAATCTAAGCAAATATTAGAGAAGCAAATATTATAGAAATGTTAAGAATAATTAATTAGACATACTGCCAAAAGAGCAACACATAATAATATGTATTAAGCGAGGAAAATACAAAATAACGAAAACAGACATACTGCGCATGCGCCAGCCCGCCAACTTTCTAGTATAAAAAGAGGCGTGCGCAGCACCGAGTGCGCTCATTCGAATACAAACGACGTCCCTGCGACCAACGAATGCTAGTTCCTAGAGGCAGCTTACGTACTATCCAGCAGAATTTCAGCACGCTCCGGAAACGGTAGCGACTGGTTCTCAGTGTACAAAGGTACTGGGTGCTCCTTTTTGGATCTTTCATTCAAGGTCGAGAACTTTGTCTTCACGGAGGTTTCAAGCGTTGCTCCTATTAGTAGGTAGCAGCTTAACTTCTTAGCGAAGGCAAGGTCTACGGAACACTAGAATTCAAACCCTGCCACGAGTGTCGGGAATCGCTCCGGAAACGGCAGCGGCCGCCCTCACAGCAGAAGCATAAAATACGAACTCTGTCAAAAGTCTCGGGAATCGCTCCGGCAACGGCAGCGGCCGAGCTTACTACAGAAGCTACATACTTATATTCACATATTACTATATATTAGCGCAATTAGCATAGATAAAAACATAAAAAACCCAAAAACATAAAAAACACATATATAATCGTAGTCGTAAGCAATATTATAATCATTATTAGAGTTAAGTGTTATTTTTTGAATAAAGACATTGTTAAGTTTAAGTTGGATTTTACTCCTTAACTCTGACAACGAACCCCCACCTATCCTATACTCGAGCGGACGCCGCTCTCCTCTCGAGAACCTGAAGCGTACCAGTAGTCCCCGGACAACCGGACGTTACAGACGTGACCACAAAGTATGTACATATTTCTATTTAGTCGATTATACGAGGCGGTATTTGGCGACCTTGCTATTTCTCTGCTAGTATTCAATTTGTGTAATTTTCGACGTGTGAATATCTGAGTATCTAAATATATTGGCCCGCTTTTGCGAAAACAAACTAATCTTCAGGTTACAGGTAACAATAAACAACACATAATAAAATTTCATAATAAAATTTAATTTATTAATTTTCTATTTTGGTACAAGAAAATTAAAGTATCGACATTTTCAGGTAATAAACGCGTTCTTTTTCGTGTTACAATATTTCCAGCAGTGGAAAAACACCGCTCAGAGGTATCCGATGTTGCCGGTATTGCCAAATATTTAATTGCGAGTTCCGCAATTGTTGGGTATTTGGCAAATGACCACTGCTGGAAATATTGTAACACGAAAAAGAACGCGTTTATTACCTGAAAATGTCGATACTTTAGTTTCCTTGTACCAAAATAGAAAATTAATAAATTAAATTTTATTATGAAATTTTATTATGTGTTGTTTATTGTTACCTGTAACCTGAAGATTAGTTTGTTTTCGCAAAAGCGGGCCAATATATTTAGATACTTAAATATTCACACGTCGAAAATTACACAAATTGAATACTAGTTAATAATTAATTTACGCGTAGGTATAGTTGTGCAGAGAAATAGCAAGGTCGCCAAGTACCGCCTCGTACAATCGACTAAATAGAAATATGTACATACTTTGTTGTCACGTCGGTAACTATCGATGGCGTCGAACTCAGGACCGCACGCATCTTTCAGTGTGATGCGATGGAAGTAGGGATGTAAGTATTTGCGTGCGTGCAGACTGTAGTGTCTCATATTTAGATCTGTGAGACCATTCATGCAATGCTAAACAGACAAAAGAGATACTATACCTAATAAGCAATCGCAAAATTAATCGTGACGAACCAATTTAAATATACGTGCACACGTGTAATAGAAATATACGTGTACACGTGTAATAGAAATACACGGGTATCCGTGAACAGAACTACACGGGTATCCGTGAACAGATATATACGGGTACCCGTGAACAGAAATGCACGGGTATCCGTGTACACGTGTACTTATAATCCGTGTACACGTGTTTTAAGAACACGGATTTTTAATTCCTTAATACACGTTACACGTGTCCCGTGTACACGTGTATTTAAATACACGTGAAAAGCCGCGACCTCTAGATGCAATAAGGGTGTACCTAGCGCTCGAAAATGGGAAAAATGATTGTTCAAACGTTAAGAAAGATTGGAAAATTAAATGCTGTTGAACTGTATTTTAAAAAATATAGTGTTATCAAGCTCATCACGGCACACATTTTTTGTATTTACAGTTTGTTTATCCAATCATTACTATTCGAGCAAAAAATTATAAAGAAAAAAAATTTCATCGTCCAAAGTGAATAATTCTGTAAACATAAATTGTGATAATTTGAGGAAGTATCAACGGATCGTTATGAGACTTAAAACATAACTTCAGAAAACTCTAGCGAAGCCACAAAATGTGGGCACAAAACCTTTATGATAAAAAATGTAATAATATTTAATGAAAAAGTAATACTGGACATAACCCATGTTTTTCAACGTTCGCCGTTAAAAAGTATCGAGGCAATTTTGAGGTACATATAACTTGCAGCGACAAAGTTTTTCTTAATATACAAGGAAGATTTTCACCAATTTTCACACTGATTAATGAATAATTGTAGAAGATATGACGATATATATAAATCTCGCGCGCCACCAACAGTCAGCAGCCGCGTATAATACGCTACTTAGCAGTTTTAGCACTCGCGTTGACTGTTGGTGGCGCGCGAGTTTTATATATATCGTCATATCTTCTACAATTATTCATTAATCAGTGTAAAAATTGGTGAAAATCTTCCTTGTATATTAAGGAAAAACTTCGTCGCTGCAAGTTATATGTACCACAAAATTGCCTCGATACTTTTTAACGGCGAACGTTGGAAAACATGGATTATGTCCAGTATTACTTTTTAATGAAATATTGTTACATTTTTTAACATAAGGGTTTTGTGCATACATTTTACGGCTTCGCGAGAGTTTTCTGAAGTGAAATAATTTACTCAAATTATCGCAATTAATGTTTAAAGAAATAATGATTTTGGAGGACGAAAAATTTTTGTTTATAATTTTTAGCTCGAATAGTAATGATTGGATAAACAAACTGTAAATAAAAAAATGTGTGCCGTGACGAGCTTTAGAACACTATATTTTTTAAAATTCAGTTTAATAACATTTCATTTTCCAATCTTTCTTAGCATTTGGACAATTATTTTTCCCTTTTTCGAGCGCCAGTCCCCTAATTGCATCCAACCCTTCAATTATACAAGACCTTTTTAGTTAAAGATTCAAAAATCGCAAACCTTGTATCATTACAACATCCTTCAACGGACTGTACAGTTCGTACAACCATACAACCGGGTGTATTGTAATTCCAAGACAAAAAAAAACGTAAATGTAGAATAAACTTTTTTAATATGAGTCTTTATTACTGAGAAAATCGAGTTTGAAGATTCTGGTACACGTGCATGTACTAAAAATCAGCAGAATTTATCAGTAAAAATGGTATAACTACGAATGAAATGAAATTCCGTGTTCAAAGACGGCGAAATTATAGAATAACTTTCTTCGAATGGGACATTGACATCGAAAAAATCAATTCAAAGGTATTTTCAAGCTCGATTTTTTTCAGATGCAAAGCCTCATCCGAAAAAATATTATTTTCCAATTTCCATTTATATCGACACAAAGATTCATTTAATTCGCGACTGAACCATATTTACTGATAAATGCTACTGAGTTATAGTCGGGTGCACGCGACATTCCTGAATACGACTGACCATATTGAAAAATTTTATTCTACATTTTGTATTTATTTTTACACAAAGTATACAATAACAATTCGATGAACGTGACAAAAGCTTTGTTTGATCGTCGTTACTTTCTATCCTCTCACAAGGGCACACCGCGAACCCGGACTCACCAATTGGAACACAACTTTGTGGGTTTTTTCATTTGGACCCTATCGACATTTAAGGGGGTATAAACTAACCTCAAAGTCAAATTGGCACTTCCACTTTTTCGCGTATAACGCTCAAAGTACAACAGACAGAAAAAATGTTTCAAACAAAAGTTTAATGGTGCAATAAGCGCTGTAAACTTGCGGTAACAAAATTTTGAAAAAACTATTTTTCGTTCAGGTATTTTTTTTTAAACTGTTTTCAAAATTTTGTTAACGCAAGTTTGTAGCGCTTATGGCACCATTAAACTTTTGTCTGAAACATTTTTTTCTGTCTATTGTACTTTGAGAGTTATACGCGAAAAAGTGGAAATGCCAGTTTGACTTTGAAGTTAGTTTTCACCCCTTAAAGGGCGATAGGGCCCAAATGAAACACACCGTTGTTCTTGTTTTAAGTCACTCTATAAACCCCCTTCCCTTGTCAATTAACTGATCAGCCTGGGCAAGCTACGTCGTCAAAATATTTATGTCACAGTGGTTTGAAGAACAGCTTTTCGTGGCCAGAACTCAAGATTTCATCGGATCTTTCTGAAACTTGGTGATCAAGAGTTTTTGAGGTTGCTGATAACGAATCTGACATAAAAAATTCAGAATTCAAGATGATGGATACAAAACGATGTGCATAGTGGTCTAGAACGCGGTATTTTATAACCAAAATTAAAAGCATTTTCACATCGATGTTTTTCAACAAGAATTGACTTTCCTATGAAATAATTTGAATACTTACGGTAACATATTTCAAAAAGGCACAATTATTTCGTATAAAAAAATTCGTAGTCAAAATTAAGAACACCCTTATGTTGATTATTTTGGAAACCTTTCCAAAATTATTATATATAATGTTTGCAATAATTT
The DNA here is from genome assembly GCA_951215215.1 of Andrena trimmerana. Classification (NCBI taxonomy): domain Eukaryota; kingdom Metazoa; phylum Arthropoda; class Insecta; order Hymenoptera; family Andrenidae; genus Andrena; species Andrena trimmerana. Next base: position 12,047,212 of record OX578063.1, on the reverse strand, counting down.
CAATAATCTATATAAAATATATTATATAAACTGTGAATAATATAGAACTGAACTATGAATACTCTGGAACACAATAATATATAGAATTAAATAGATGTTTCAAATACAAGATGTTTTGCTTTGCATGTCTGGTAAAAGACTAATGCGATGAAGCTGAAATGCGTTCCGAGATGACTGCTATCCGGTGATTATAAGAATTAATAATAGCTCCAGATAAGATTTACGCAAGAAAAAATATTTTCGCCCCGTCCGAATCCGCTAATCAAACCGGATGACACTACCTACGCGTCTGAATGCCAGACAATTTGGGCATTCATTTATTAAAATCCGCATAGCGTTCAAGGTAGCAGGAGGTAGCAACTAAAATTGACATGCTCTTCTTAGCAACTAGGATTTGTCGGTTTTTAAAAACAGGGTTTAAAAACCGTTTTTTTTTATAATTTTGTAAAATTCGAAAACCGGTTTTTAAATTAAAAAAACCGGTTTTCGAATTTTACAAAATTGGTTTTTAAATTAAAAAAACCGGTTTTATATTCTAGAATTAATATGCAGAAATGAATGAATTATTTAATTAAAAAACGTTAACATTTTTACTTGAAATTGCCTTGGACACAAGCATATTGTAGTAGGTAATAGTTTATTGTAAAACTACTCTTCATGAGTTCATAGTTTCAGAAAAAAATACTAAATGGCATAGAGATTAATAATTTGCTACCACCTTTCAAAAGATTTATAATTTGTGCGGATTTGAGTTATTTTCGATTTTTTCATTGTTTTGTATGCAGTCTATTTTATTTTGGGTAAATTTGCCGATGAACTGGGACCTCGCCGATTTCGATGAGCTTCAAATATGTTGCAAAACTCGACATTTTGAGTAACTTTTTCCTTTGACAAAATTGGCGGTCGGCCTTATTTTCCGAAATATTCGCAGGAAAACTTTCACTATTATACAATCGTACTCTACGTATACGTGCACGCCCGCGACAGTGTGTGCAGCACCACGCTGTCGGCGGTTGTCTTCTGTTTGTATAAACACTGCGTAGCAACCTACAGCATAGGTATCTAAAGGCGGCCACACACGGTCCAGTGTGCCTGTCAGGTTGGCCTGCGCAGGCAGGCCTGTGCAAGTCGGCTGGACCGTGTGGATGCACTACGCGTCCAGTGTGCCTGTCAGGCCGGCCTGTACAGGCACGCCTGACGCCGCACAGTGGTCAGGATAGGGATAGTTAGTGACATTCATTGTTGTATAATTTTTAAACTATAAAAGATATCGGAATGGCGCCAAAAAACATAAATTGAAAAAACTATTCCTTTCTAATGATTTATAACTGAATATATTGTACGTCCATTTAATGTTGTTTTTTTAATTTTTTCAACTTAATTGTTATAAAAAAATTTGAAAACTGTATATTTAGGAGTTTATTTAATGGTCTTTAAGCGATTTAAATCGCTTGTTGGAAAAAGTTTTAGTTTCCGATTATAAGGAAAAACCAAATAGTACTATTAGAAATTGTGACGAAATCTGCAGTTTAGTTAAACATTAGTATTCATTTATTCAACGGATTTATTCATTTCAGCGTATTAAGAAATTCGTTATTCTTTATCGTATCGATATTGAAGTGCTACCGATGGATTCCTTATGTTTTTCCGATGAAATTCATGCAAAATTTCATGTAAATCGGACTATTTTTAACAAATTCAGCTGGAAATTATATAATTCGATTTTTCATGGAATTTCCTTCATTATTTTCCGAATTGTGTAGTTATTGTTGTTAGTTTCATTGGCGAAACATAAAGAATCGATAGGCGTCGTTTTCGCAATGATATAATGAGAAATGCGGAAATCCTGGACATTTCTAATTTTTTAATGGATTCCAACACTTTCGAAAATCGAGAGCCATCAAATTCGGTGAAGCAATGGAGAATCCTGTCCCCGCCACGGGGTACCAGGCGGCATCTCTTTGACTGACGTCGCTGGAGAATCACCCTGTAGTACACATTCAGTAGATTTCGGTAGGAGAAAGATTATTTTTCCAGCGCGATAAGGACTGTGCAGGAAAATCGAAAAACGATTCGGTCGGCCTGACGCCGCGGCCAATACCAAGTTCCTATGTGTGGAACGTATATGTCTAGTGATCGTCGCCAGTTTAAACAGAGACTCGTGGCTCGCGACAGCTAAAGATTGAAGGACAGAGAGTGTTTAGAGTAGTGGAGACCAAAGGTTTGCCTGCCATATGATACCGAGGAAGGGACCTCGGGACCCTCGACCAAAAGAAAGTCAGAAAAATTGTTGACTTCCGCATTTCTCATCAGATCTTTGCGAAAACGAGGCCAATTGATTCCTTATGTTTCGCCGATGAAAGTGACACCAACAACGACATAATTCGGACAAAAATGAAGGAAATTTCATGAAAAATTCATTCCCATAACCTGAAGCTAATTTCGTTAATAATAGTCCGATTTACATGAAATTTGGTATGATTTTCATCGGAAAAACATAAGGAATCCATCGGCATCACTTCCATACCGATACGATAAAGAATAAATATTTTTTTTTTCTGAAACGGTCGGAGCGTGTGGATGCACTACGGGCGTCCGGTCGACCTGATCAGGCCGGCCTGCGCAGGCAGGCTTGACAGGCCGACTGGACCGTGTGTGGCTGCCTTAACGGGTGCACGCGTGGTGTCGCAGCAAGAAAAGTAGTCCAAGTTAAACTGAATTACAGGATACTAACAGTACACGCTACTTTTAATCTTTTATTATAATAATCTGTTTCACAACTGACGGTATTAGTGTTGGTTGGGACTAGATCAGGGCGGGGGGCGCGCGCCCGCTCGCGGGCGCGTAAAGCATGGTGGCGAACCGATGTGAGTATTTGTTAAATTCGGTAATTCCAATGTTAAGTTAAGTTTTTTGCGAATATCTCATAAACCCAAGCCGACCACCAAAAAGTTTAAACGGAAATATTCAGAATGATGACCTTGACAACAATAGCGATATTGACCCCATCGCGCGATACTTGTAAAACCGCAGTCTCATTTTGAACATCCCCAAAGTCACATTGGTTCGCTCCCATGCTTTACGCGCCCGCGGGCCGGCGCGCGCCCCCGCGCCCTAATCTAGCCCCAACCAATACAAATTCTATCGGCTGTAAAACCGATTTCAATGTATTATGCCGAATGTTTTTCATATGTTTTTGACAACATAGGTCAATATCATTTAAATCGGTGAGGAGGTAGTTTTCAATATATTATGTCGAAAGTTTTTTATTAAAATCTCCGAATCTAAGGCCGACCGCCAAAAAGTTTAAAGGGAAATGTTGTTCAGAATGACGACCTTGACGACATATGTGAAGCTCATCGAAATCGGTGAGGTCCCAGTTCATCGGCAACTTTACCACTATTTTAATTATATTTTTTTTGTGAAAAATCGAAAATCGGTTTAACCGGTTTTTGGGAATAGTGGAATTCGAAAACCGGTTTTTTCAAAAGACGGGTTTTGTATAAACCCTATTAGCAACTGACTATTATATAAAACACACCAGATGTGTAGTACCTTTAAGCATTTTTTAAAAAATTTTCTCAAAGTTTAAATTGTTATTTAATCGGACATCGTGGTAAGTGGTTGAAAAATTATCTTTAACGACGTACGATTTATTCATAGTTTTGATAAGTTAATATAAATGAAGTGAAATGGCAGTTATTATACACAACTTACTTGATGTTACTCTTAGATGGTGTCACTTTACTTTCTTGGACATCAAAAAAATCTTTTTGTTCGGAAAGTTTACTTGTACTCTTAATATCAATGCAAGATATTTGCCTTGTTTTTTTAACGTTAGGTGATTCTTCTAAAGTGTCAAGCGTATCCAATGATTTACTACCTGAGTGCGATACACCTTGGAATGGAATGGTATTTTCGGTAACGACTTGCGTTACATTAGACGGCAGTTCATTATCCTGCTGTGGAATATATGTAGAAGTTGGTGTAGAAATTTGACTTCTACTTCCAATTCCTAAAACAAACAGTTATTTTTATTCAACTCGTAACGAAAAATCGTAACGAAATTTTGAATTTGTGAGGAATAAAGTAATTATCCAACATGTATTATGTCTATACTATTTAAACACTCATAGAAACTCACGAAATTATTTCACAACAGAAGTGTTACGGATTTCAATTAATCGTTTTCTGATAAGTTCCAAAGCAAAATAAGCAAACATTCGCTCAAACGTTCGTGCCAATGCAAATTATTTACAAAAACATTTTCTGATATATTTCTAGGAAACTACAGGCTTGGTTTAACTGCTTGAAGTAGGACAGAATACCCTACATTTCAAGTTGGCAAAGCAAAGGTGTGTTTTGTTCCCTTTACTGCAAAAAATATTTATAGATTTTATATTTTTATCATATTATGCATCTTTCTTCTAAACGGCAACTTTTTTTAAAGGCCGTAGCTAATTGGTATTGTGATAATAATTTATTACAATATGTACTATTTACTTACTATTTCCGTAGTAAGTTTATTATATGTATATTATACACTTATTATAAAATTTTATTTGTAAACTTACGCCTTCGTAAGTACATAAGTAGTACAATTTCCTACTCGCAGTAGTAATAATAAATGTTGGAGATTATTAAAGAAAAAGTATTTAGTGATGTAAGACATAGCAATAGATAGGGTAAACCAACCAGTAATTGACCGCATATCAGTGACAATTCTTATTAAAAGTATGCGGTCATTTATTGGGCTTCTACACGTTTTGCATTTTATAATTGTTTTTTTTTAAATTACGATAAGAATAAGTAATTATTTTTATAGAAATTTCAAGAAAAATAAATTTAAATGCAATTTTAACAGTTGTTTTGTTGTTATACATAAATATATTCAAGTATTAATTTCAAAGGTCCACAAATTCAACAATTCGGTCATTCACTGGTTGGTTTACCCTGTACAGGCTGTTTATAAAAATGTGGTACCTTTTATCAGGATCAGTTCTACTTACCAAACTAATAAAAAAATGTGGTATACGCGTATGTCCGATAATGGTTAGTTTTGCAGTTATAAACATTTTTAGATTCCGGAAAACACCCGCCTGGAATGCCTATTACGGGGGATCCCACCCAGAAATTTTTGAAAAATTCAAAAATTTTTACTTGTTTTATTTGAAAGCTTAAGTGTGTACAATATTGTGTTAAAACGTTTTTTTTTTATATTCGCAGTATTAAAGGAGTCAAGTAAAGAGTGGCCTGGAACCGCATTTGAAAGAAAGACGCGCCTTTATTATAGTGAAATAGATGTATTAGGTATCCAAGAAAATTAGGGACGAAGATGTCCCCTCGGACGATCTTCTAAAACGATGCGAAGGAGGTTTCAATCAGAACAATAACGAGAGCTTGAATGCTATGAAAACTGTAATGAAAACTTTAAACGCGTTTTTCTCGAAACAACATTTTCCAACCTGACCCACACTATGTCTCCGAATCCAATTTACTTATTCTTTTTTTCATGTTTAAAACACTATTGTATTCTCTCCAATGTAGCGTAGGATTTTTACAAGCATTTCAGTGCAAATTTTTACGTAAAAAATTAATGTCAATTCTTCAAACTGCTACAATGTTCAAAATAATTCGAATTTTGAGAAAATCCTACGCTACACGGAAGATAATATATTCCAGTTTATATATCTCTTTTGTATTTCCTTCTCACATGATCCAGTCATTCCTGGGAGTGTGGGTCAGTTTCTTTTGCAGTGTTCCGGGAAGACTTTTTGTTCACCGCCATTTTGTACAATTTTCCATAAAAATAATTTTTCAAGAAAAATAAAGATTGCTTTAAAACTATGTAAAAAATTCATGCCCAATATTTTTATTTATCCAAACAAAAAATCCCAATCTTTTTAGTGGTTTCTGGGAGGGGTCCCCCCTTAAGGGGCTATTCTTTGGCTATCATCCCTACCAGAATTATGATAAAATATTTTGTTTTTAAACTTTCACAGACGTTTAAAATTGAAAAAATGTGCGAAAATCGAAACTTAATTTTCAAACCGCCGCCATTTGCTTAATTTTCAATATTTTTATATCATTCTGGTACCGACTATAACCAAGAACATACAAATAAAGAATCTCTTTACATTTTTTGTTTCAGATCACCAGAATGAGCCTAATCATCGCCACAGTGACCCCATGTTTTTTTTCACGATTACTTTAAAGCAGTCAACTGCGTTTGATTTTCATTTTTCTCTATTCATAAAATTTGTAAATATAGTTTAAATATCAATAAGCATGTAACAATAAACTGAATAATAATAAAATTTATAGGGTTCATTGAAAAAAAAATCCGAAATAACGCGACGAAAACGCCTCATCAGACCAGAAAATCCCGTAAAAAGCCAACCGGCTAACAGGCGCGTTCGTCAGTTGGCCTAATATGTACTATATTTTCATTCATATCCTTTCCTTCTCGTCTTTATAAAAACAAAGGCGAAATGATAATCAATATATTGATCTGCGCAAACACAGCTGGGGTTCGATAAATGCCACTTAAGAGGCGTCCTCGGCCCGTGACTTACGGAATATAAAAATATTAACTACAAAACTTTGTAATCATTGAACATATGCGTAGGGGAAATTCCTACAGTACCGCGCAGCGTACAGTACCGGCCAATGCTAGATTTTGCTTCTAATGTTAGTTAATTGCACTATCGATGGAGAAATAAATAAACACTATAGTCCTGAGCAACGTATTCCGGTGACGATCTTTTTTCTTCAGTATTACGCTGGTTTTCCGTACGACAAAAGTTATTTTTTATAGCTGATTTCTGATTTCTCGGTTAATTAAATAATTCTGTCATATTGCGTACATTGTTTTTAGACTATTAGGTATACATAAACGCCCCGGTTTTGCAATTTGTTTGGTAGGGTAAACGATACAGTAGTTGACCACCTAAGACAGCGGTGGCCACATCGGGCCATTTGGGAGTACGGTCTCCATGATGTTTACGATAGCCGCGCGGAAGGAAAGCTCGGAAGCCAATGGTAACGTGGGCGCGCCACGGATAGGGACAACTGTAGTAGTGTGCGGTGCAACCTCATGCCCGTACGATAGGCTTGAATGCTGGGAATCTTGGGGCCCCAATGATCGCTGCCACTTGGGCTCCTAAGAGGGCCAGTTATTTCAGCCTACGGGTACGAGCCTGCACCGCACGCTACTACTTACACTCATACAGTTTTCCCTATCCGTGACGCGCCCACGTTACCATTGGCTTCTAGCTTCCCTTCCGCGCGGCTATGGTAAACATCACGGAGGAGATCGTACTCCCAAATGGCCCGATGTGGCCACCGCTGACCTAAGAGCTTCAGTTTAGGTAAACGCTATTGAATAAGTAACTTGAATTTTATAAATGAAGTTTTGTTATACCAGACGGAAAGAGAAGTATCGAAGATGATTATAACACCAAAGAAACTTTGAGAAATCAATAGTTTCGATGTTATGCCATTAAAAAGAAATATAACTCAAAATTTTAATTATTGATCGGTTGTGGCATAGTTGTTGACCGGTCCAGGTACAGTTGTTGACCACTTGCCGAATATAAAAGAAAATGGCATATTTTTTACTTTAAAATTACTTTTATTAAAACCATCTGTCAACATATCAAAATCAAAGATATATTGTCTTGGGGTAGGGTGAGTTTCATGTGTACCCTTCGCGACGTATGCCGTGCACTTCGCCGCGGTCTCATTGGCTTCTCATTCATTTCTCTTTTGCTTCTTAGGCCGCGTATTCACCTGTGCATTCGCCCCGAATGTCCATCGAGCGCGCACCAATTGGCGAATCGTTCGGCGTGCGTTCGGTTCGCCTCGGTTCGCCAATTGGTTTGCGCCCGATGCACATTCGGGGCGAATGCACAGGTGAATACGCGGCTTTAGATTTCTCTCTCATCTGCTCTTTCCTTTCTATTGCTTTTTCTTCTTCTCTTTGCATCTCTTTGCCTCTGTTTATTTCTTCTTTTGCTTTTTTTTTCTTTCGTCAAGCGCATTTGACCTCCGAATTATCGTATCGACCACCGGACCAATGAAAAATCAGAACTCATCGGAGGTGCATATCCAAAACCATATAAAAGCAGGGCACATTGTCCCGTGCATCCAAAGATCTAAATCAATTTTCATCGTGGTCTTTCAGCACGAAAATTACGAGCGGTCAATAACTGTATTACTGTGCATTCGTCGAACCAGTTATTGAACACCCCCCCCCCCCCAAAACAGAATATAATTACGTTCGACACAACTGGACCTATGCCGAATGTTAACATTGGGCCCCTGTCACCTATTATGAACAATGGCATTCACGGCAAACAAAATTGAACAAGGCTCACAAAAAAGTTTAAAAAACGACCTTTACTATTTTTTTTGCTATTCCGACCAAGTGCATTTTTTTCAAACCGACGAGTTACATCATTTAGCAAACTAATCCCTCTAGCTTCTCAAAAAAACTCAAGTCGTTTGGATTAATTTTAAAAAAGTTATGTGATTTTAAAGGGTGGCCGAATACTTTTGCACGTCACTGTATATTACGCATCAACCCTACAACTTTTTTTACGTGCTTGTCGTGCAGTACCGGTCACCTTATAGTGGTACATTACCCATCAATTTAAAAAAAAAATTTCCTATAATTAAAGTCCTTAGGTGTTTCTTCTTTGTTTTTCTGTAGAAAAGTGTTCGAAATTAAACAGAGAAAAAGGAAAATCGACACAGAACGATGTGAATGCGGCTTTGAAAATGCTACTATTAAACAAAGTTAGAATAAACTAAAGTAAACTTCAACTAGGTTTTGATGAACAAGTCACTGAGCGCATCATTTATAAAGAATCATTCAATGAAAATTTGGTGCAGTGCATCAAATGCAAGGGTTAGGTTCGCGAGCACTGTACAGTCCAAGAAAATATCGATAATTTTACCTGTGCCATTTGTAGACGTGCATAAATAAATGTGCTATTGTATTTTTAAATGTTATTACTAAAATTAGTAATTACTTAGACCTTAATCTACCAACTAAGTAGTTGGCCGGTACTGGACGACAATTTTTCGTTCGCTGCGAATTACAACTGTTTTATTCCAGCGAATTATTAATATTTATGATAAAATTTAAGAAAAACGATTTATCCCCTTTTATTAAGAACAATTTGTACTGCAAATTATTTTTTTGAAATTTTATTTTTACCAACAATATCCCAAGTTATAGTACAAAAACTTGGAGTGGGCGGTAGGGCTGTTCGGGTGCTTGAATATTCGGACGGCTTGAAATTCGCACCGAGCCGGGACTCGGTTTTCGAGCCGAGCCGGGTACCCGTAAAATTCGGACGGCCCGAAAAATCCGGGTAGCTCGAATTTGTTTCGAGCGGCTTGAAAAATTCGGGTAGTCCGAATCGTTTCGGGCCGCCCGGAAGAACCGGATAGCCCGAATTGTTTCGGGCCGCTCGAAAGAAAGGGCTAGCTCGAATTGTTTCTTTGGATACGTTTTCGAGATATCAACATAGTCGAACTGCTCGAACCACATTCAAGGCGTACGGATTTTCCGAGCCACCCGAAACAATTCGAGCTAGCCCTTTCTTTCGAGCGGCCCGAAACAATTCGGGCTATCCGGTTCTTCCGGGCGGCCCGAAACGATTCGGACTACCCGAATTTTTCAAGCCGCTCGAAACAAATTCGAGCTACCCGGATGTTTCGGGCCGGCCGAATTTTACGGATACCCGGCTCGCTTTATTCGAGTACCCGAACAGCTCTAGTGGGCGGTACTGTAGGACTGTCTCCTATACCAACTATTTTTATTATTTTGGTGAGTACTGATCCTCAAAAAAATCCCACATTTTTATAAACACCTTGTAAAAAAGTTTGTATACCACTTCTCATTCTAGTTTCAAGAAAAAAGACTTCATTGAAGTAGACCGCTTCTGTGTCTTGTCTACTTATTCAATTATAGTACGTAGATACATTTCCTTAATTTTACCTAGAGTTTTGTTGGGTGCTACGGGTTGCGTAAATTCAATTTCTATATCAGCCCCAGTAGTTTCTGGATATACTACTACGTCTGGAAATTCCGTAACTTCAAGTGATTTAGATTGTTCTGATGCTATTTCGGCAGTGTCGCTTAGCTGTCTTAATCTTTCCGTGTGTCCTTCCCATTCCACTTTGTCTATAAATCCTTATTAAAACCAATATAAGTTTATATTATAACAACTATTTTAAAGGTTGCTTTATAATAGGGGGTCTCATTAAATTTGGAAACCCTAAATATTTCCGATATCTTTAATGAGACGAAAAGGCATTACAACAACAAAATGTATAAACAGAATAATCTAAAAGGACAAATATGATGACGGGTACATACATTTTTTTCAAATTTTACAAGTACTCTTGACGACGCCTGCTGCAAAGTGTGAATTAGTATGGAAGGGGAATACTGAATTCCGGCAGTCGCAAATCGGCACTGGTACCGGGACGACATTGTGTATGTACGTTGCGTGTACATATGTGTTAAGATACTTTATCTAGTTTGTGTACACTGCAAGTGTAAAGGTGGAATCTGACGGCACATGGATCGGCGAGCCGGCCCGGCTCGCCTAGGATCGCCCAGGATCGCGAATCGACGATCCATGAGTGTTCTCACGGCGCGGCTCGGCTCGTGAAGGCTCGGCTTGCCCAGGCTCATCCAGGGTCACGAATCGGTGACCCATGACCGATTAGACGGCGCGTGGATCGGCGATTCACGCGCAAAAGATCGACGATCCACGTGCTTTCTGATTGCACTTTAACGCGTTGGCACGGCGGGACAGCGATCGTCTACCCCCACCACTCGCGAGCGCGGAAATGCGGCCCAGCTGCCACGCGCGGCCACCACAGGGCCGCGAAGCCGAGCGCGTCGGGCCCTCGATGTGCCTTCGTTTCGGGCCCGTGACACGCCTTGGTTATTGAGATATAGGCCGTCAAAGTTGACGAAATTTTATGCTCCTTAATGTCTTGAAAATGGGAGCATGTTTAATGTGTCAGAGAAAGTTTATCTGAAAAGATCCATATGTGAAACAGTTTACCAGTAAAGTAGGTGTTATGGACATAAACTTTCCACAGAAACAAAGTAAAATATCTTTGAATTTACCCTTGTAATTCCCTTCTCAATGTGTCATAAATCTAAGTTATCTTTTAATAAAAGGGAAGGAAAACAAAGATGATTGTCACCGAGTGTCACGTTGTAACAAGTTTCATGATATAAAGTAACATGTCAAGTATGATATCCAATTGAGAAAATTTGCGGAAATTTGCGGTTTTTTAAGATATTCAACTTTAAACGGGCGTGCGCGATGGTCGCAAGCAGTTACGGTGACCACGGGAACCGCTTCGCAAAATCTTGACGCAGGTCCGGCTCAAGTCTTTTTTGCGCCCTAGGCGATCTTGTCAAATTGCACGCAAAGGACGGAGTGTCACGGTGCCCGAAAGACGGAGCGAGACAAAACATTAACGCGTCGTCTGTCTCGTACCGCCCTCGCTAGCTTTTCAGTGGCTCTCGCTCGCTCTCGTTCCATCTCACTCTCGCCTTCGCCGGACAAGAGTGAGACAGAAGTGGTGGAGATAGCGACAAACCCGTATCGTGTGCACCAAACCGAACACATACGGAGACAATACTGTATTATTATTGAAAGTGGTATAAGTCGATCTGTAGCTAAAAAATCGTTTATTTTCTTTAACATTTTTATTGATTATTATTTCATAATAAAATTACACAAGTTTATAGTTTTAAAAACATTACCCGATTTGATTTACGGATGCGAATATTTTGTTGATTCAAAAGCATACTCTTAAATATCCCAATGTATGAATAAATGGACTTATACCAGTTTAAGATATAACGGCTCATATGTAGGCGTAGAACTAGGAAATGTAATTTTTATGGTACTGTTTCAGATGAAAAAGGAGATCAAGCGCCTCAAATACAGGGAGGGGTGCCGTGGAGGCCGCCGAGGAGGCCGCCGTGGGGGCCGCGGCAGCAACCCCATTATTATTAATAATTTTTAAATAAATATTTAATCGTGTAACAATATGTAACAATATAATACGTCTAATTGGTCAATGATTGTTCATTTTCTTTGTTTCAATGGAATGTAAAATTTTCACATTTTCTATCGTATCGGCATGAACGTTTCAGTAACATACTGCTGAGATTTTCCAGATGAAAATGAATTTAAACACGGTATAAATCGGATTATTTTTAGCATTATTAGATTAGAAATGTTTCGCATTTATATTTAATTATCTAGTACAGTTCTAGAAATAATCCGATTTATACCGTATTTGAATTCATTTTAATGTGGAAAATCTCAGCAGTAGGTATGTTACTGAATATTGAAAACGTGACATTTTACATTTTATCAACACTGTATGCCTCTCCAACCGAGATTACAAGTTGCCGCACAGAGGGGCATTTCGCGTCGTAACACGGCACAAAACATTTTCTCACCCAAATCATATATTTATCGTTAATTTTTCCATTTCATTCAGTTAGGACGTATATTTGTGATCCTATTGGTACAGAAAAATTAATGAAATTTGTTTATTTAATGGGGCATAGTACTTTTTTACAAATTGCCGACAATATCGTGCACACTGTACATAGGAAAAAGTTCCGCATCTATCACATGTAAAAAGACTTCAGTTACTTTGAATTTCAATGGCAGGATAGGCATTTTTGTAAAAAAAAAGCGTCATAGACCCCTTCTCGTCCCTCTAACTACCCCACTTGAACTCCCGTTAAAAATAAACAATGAAAATTGGGACATTCAGTAAGATATAATTCCAAAAATATCAGGGATATCAAAATTAAATTTGGTGCATTGCAAATACATACCTCAACACTTAATTCCACCAAAAATTAGTTGAATTAAGCAAGCAATAATACTATAAACAACAATACAAATTCTGAAGAGTTTCGTGGTTCTCTTCTTCAAAACCGTGTAGTCGCGTTAAAAATTAATGAATGTGAAAAACAATCATACTACCTGCAATCAACTACCTGTAAAAGAAAATTTGCAGTTTAGCGATATTTTTGTAAAAGGACTTAGTGCCGTGTTTCGACCGGAAATGCCCTACTGTGCGCCGCCGAACAGTCCAAATCCTCGCTGGTCGGAACCGGCGCGGCGTTGAGCCCGTATCGCGAGCACAGCCCTAATTCTCAGTGTTCGTTTCTCGCTTCTTTCTGGCTGAAAGGGGGAGCGAGATGGAACGCTTTGCCTGCGCGACGGTCGCGCACGGCGAGGACGGAGTGTCAGGCGTCCGAAAGACGGAGCGAGACAAAACAACATCTCGTCGTCTATCTCGTACCACCCTCGCTCGCTTTCAGTGCCTCTCGCTCGCTCTCGTTCCATTTCGTTCTAGCCATCGCCGGACAAGAGTGAGACAGAATTGGTGGAATAGCGAAAATTCCACATCGTGTACACCAAACCGAGCCCGTAATGAGACAATACTGTAGTATCTTTTATTTGAGTTTATCCAGATATTATCTTTGCCCATCTCTGTTCTCCAACCGCTTCGCCGTGATTCTAGACGCTTAACTGCCATTATATCCTTAGACTTTTCTAAGGCATTTGACACGATTGATCATGACCTGCTGGTGGCTAAACTTCGACTTACTGGTTTGTCCTCTAATGTCCTGTCTTTCCTTAAATCCTATCTCTCTTCCCGCTCTCAGCAGGTTATGCTTAACCAGTTTATGCCTACTGTCTCATCTACTCGCGAGGTTATACGTGGAGTACCTCAAGGCTCTGTGCTTGGGCCCCTATTTTTTAGTATCTACGTAAGGGATCTGCCCTCGGTGTGCGATAACTGTCGGGTCTATATGTACGCGGATGACACTCTGCTTGTTAAGGATTTTGTTGTTGGCAAGGCTGAGTCTGCCAAATGCGAGATGGCTTCTGACCTGCTACGCCTCGCGGCTTGGGCTGACGCTCACGGTTTGCAGCTAAATCCTGCTAAATCTTCTTTATTAGTGGCTGGCTCTCCCGCCTTACGTCAACAGCTGTCTTCTTTTGTTATTTCCTGGGGCTCTGCATCTCTTTCTATGCAACCTACTGTTAAAATTCTCGGTGTTACGTTTGATCCTTCTTGGTGCTTTGACCAATATGTAGCTGTTTTGTGTCGCTCTGCTTTCGCTCGTCTACGGTTCCTGTATCCTTCTCGTCGTATTCTGTCCACCCACATCAAGCTCTCGCTATGTCAATCACTTGTTATTTCTCTCTTTGATTACGCCGATGTTGTGTATGGCCCTTGTCTCTCTACTCGTCTTTCGTCAATTGTTCAACGTATCCAGAATTCGTGTCTTCGCTATTCCTATAATGTCCGTAAGTTTGATCATATTTCGCCGTTCTTTCTTCGTTCTGGTTGGCTCAAAGTCAGACAGAGGTGGATTTTGCACCTGTGCTGCACCATTCACAAGGTTTTGATAACTGTTACGTCCTGAATGGACTTTTGTAAATCGCCCCGAGCGGTTAGGGTGATTTACAGGGTTCGCTGCTCTATTAAGGTGCTAAAGCACGCTTTGACTATACTTACCAAGGATCGGGAAGGTAGTTAGGGGTCAAATCAAAGAGTACAAGGAATATAAGGGAAAACAATAGAGTAAAATATATTTTTACATAAATGATACTGAATTATCCTACCTTGAGACGGCGCTCCGTCTCAGCTGTCGCTCGCTGTATCGCACGGCACGCCTGCCTTCTAGCGTCTCGCTCGCTTGCGGAGTCGCTGACCCAGGGGTAGGTCGTGTCGCTCGCTGTGCTCTCGGATAGCACACGGAAGTCGGTCGCCTGAGAACCGTCGAATCGCACTGTCTCTAATCGAAGTTTTCTCTACGCGTTCCTACGTCGATCACGATTGACGCTCTAGGGCTCTCCCGGCTATGCCGTTCTCGGTGCGTCGGATGGAGTTCCCTTTCACGAATTACTATCGGCCGTACGTATTTCGCGGGCTTGACGCTGAGACGTGGTCGCGGTTTCTAGACGGCTCTCTCGCTCGTCGTGACTTCCTCGTTCGAGCTCCCGAATTTGATTGTCTCCTCCGCGGCTCTCGGTCGCGGGTCGAACCTCGAACGATCCCCACGAATGGGGGAAACTGCCCCGTCGGCAGTTGTCGATCGCTTCGCTGATTCCTCGAAACTTGCGAAATATCCAGGGCCCGGGCCGTCGACGGTCACGTTGACGCTCCGCGTGTCGCTTCACGTTCTTCGACAACGTGACCGGCACGCGCGAGGCGATTCCGCTGAATCGCCGCAGGAAAAATACGCAAGGACAGCGAGCACGGGATGGACCAGAAGGGCCCATGTAACACCTCCCACTTAGACATGAAATGGTCTCGAGAGGCCATTTCATGTACACGTGCGTAGCTGTCCTCGCGTACGCCTTACCTGATAGCTTAAAACTATGATTAACAATTAGCGCTACTAAGACTACGGGGAACGCATAGGAATTACAATAAATTATTCGTGATTAACAAATTCGTTACAAACAAATCCCATATATTGTTACAAATGACAAAACCCATATATAAAATTAAATTGTCGTAAAATGTTTTGAAGAAGATATAATATAAGTAAGGGATATTTAAAGAAATAAAAGAAAAGCTGTATATAATAATAATAGTACTAATAATGAATAAATAAAGTGATAAGCGCAAGGGGAAGAAGCTGGTATAATGTAATAGCGATAAAGGGAGGGGCGGGGTTTGGGCGTTGCCGATGGTGATGGGGGCCGGGCGACGCTCTGCTGCGAAGTAAATTGAACGAAAACAATTACAATTTGTCCGCGTCTCTTAGTGAATACAATTGTTTCGAATTTTTACCTAGTGTGAGGGGTGATGTTCGCTTACTCCGCGCCGGTGGGGATAATCCATGGCACGTCCCTGGGCTTCGGCGCCTCCAAGGGCCGGGGTGCCTCTAGCACTGGAAATGCCGGTAGATGTGTTGGATTAGCGTCCAATAGAGCCCGGATGCAACCAGTGCAGTTGTTCGGTGATGTCCATCTCAGGTGCCTGATCCGGCATCTTACACACTTGGTGAGGTCCATGGCCCGGTGTTCTATCGCAAGCCAGTGAATCGGGACCCGCCTGTATTCCTCGAAATCCTCGGGGGGGTTCACCCACGCACAGGCGTCGCACAACACCTGCATCTTGCGGACCCATGCTTTGCCATGCCCATCCGTGGTCTCTGCTGGTCTTACGCAGAGTCGTCGTGCGAATGGAGCGTGTAGGTGCCGGGGCAGCACCACTTCGGCGAGAGAAGATCGCGGATATTTTTCGTCGTTAAATTTTTTTTCGTACATTTTATTGCGATATTCGATTGAGGCCGTAATAAGTTCGTACTGACTGTCCGCGCTTGCCTTAATTGGTGACTTATATGCTAGTATTCCTACCATCTAATTTTCGCAGCAGAGCGCATCGTGGGGGTCGAATCTTAGCCTAACGCGCGGGGTTTTTGCTGCGATCAGCGAACTAAGGTCTAGAATACTTCGAAATACGGCTCGGTGCCCGCGAAACTTCTTGATCGTTCCACGTGGGCTCGGTATCCTGTCCTCGTGGACGGTATAACGGGTAGGTCTGGGGGAAAAGATGTAATAGCAAGCGGTCGGGGTCTGGAAATTATTTGAGGAGGAGGACGGGGTGGTGCCATTTCTATATCAACCCTTGTCTCCTTCCTTAACGGCTCGCGATGTTGATTTTGACGTGCCCTAAAGACACGGTATCCAATCCAGATGATGAGGATTATTGCGATAGTGCCTCCTAGTCCTGGTAGTCCATAAGTTACATATGTTGATAAATTTTCTGTCCGGTGATGTGTTGCTATTTCCCGTGCTTGTCTCTCTATGTCGTCCAATGCGATTGCATTAGCTTTCGCATGGGCATCTTGAAGGCTTCCTTGAGGTTCCTTTTGTTGATAGTCAGTTAAAATTTTTACATGGTGTTCCGTGAGGGTTGGTAGAATTTCTGAAATGTTGATGCCAATAGATGGTTTGTAGATAGTTGTTAATGCCTCGGTGTCCACACCGGTTGCCCAAATCTGATCAGTCCCGATTTTGGCCTCACAATCTCTTCTCAATTCTAATATTCCTGTCCCCTGGAGCACTTCATATCCGGCCGAATGCTTATTGCACCGTACCTGCAGTGCCAGAGTTTCCTTGACGGAATATATCCAGGTATTGGGTGTGATCAACTTCTTCAGGTATGTTCGGCCTCCGGGAAGAGCTTGAATATTGCAGCTGGACCACTTGATGTTTTGAGGTTTTAATAGGGCGTTCGTTTCACAAGTTGGTGCCTTTTCCAAATCTTGGAGTGATACGCTGAGTTCACACATATACATCCGATGGTGTTTCCTGCAACCCGTGATGTAGTGTTCGTCTGGCATGAAGTATTGAGAATTGACTCTGCTGATTGCTAAATATGCTGTTCTTGGTTTTACGAATATTGGGGTCGAGACATTGGTCGATATAGTTTGAAATGTAGGGCAGGGTTGAATGGAATAAAGATCGAAAGGAATTTGGTCTAATAGAGGGATGTCAAGGGACAAGATAATTCGGCCCTGTGAATAAACCACGTTTAATTTGGTCACCCTTTGTAGCTGTTCGGAATTCAATTCTTCCGGAGTCAGCGGGAATTCGCAAGGCGTGGTTCCTCGAATTCGTTCGCAAGTCTGCGCTAGCTGACTAGGGGACAGAACGGCCGGATGTAAGATACCAAGTTTCGCGAACGTGAGCGCGTCCGTAATTACAATTAACGCGGTTACATATTCGTCCACGTGCCTGGTCATTAGGAACGTCCATGACGAAAAGGCTGATTCTAATTCTACTTTTGTTTCGCGCTCGTCTAATTGACGGGTGGCCGCCGCTATTTCCCTAATCCTATTGTCCATGTTACGTATGGCGCCCGATACAGATTTTATCGAGTTATGTATATCCTGAAATTCTGATTTTATAATGTGTGTTTGATTTCCTAATAGTTCCGCGAGATGATTTTGATCTTTATACAGTTTATCTATTTCTTTATTATAATACTGCGCGTCGTCGCTATCCAGTGTTCCGAAAAGGGCCTTACACAGCGATCCGATGAATCCCAGAGGTACCGATCGCTTGGTACGTTGGAGCTGTGGTTTTCCCAATATGCTTAATAGCAGTTCCTCGTATCTTTTACCGTCGAGGACTTTTCGTTGCAGGGCCGCGTTAAGGTCGTCAGCCGGGCAAGACGTCCAGTTATAAGTTGTACATAATGCTTTCATCCTGTTGATTTGTGGTTGGGTTTGCGGTCGCGAGGTTAATACTTTCGCGACTTCGATGCCGGTCACCAGTCTCCATTGGGTGTGGAAAACTCGGAGAGGTCGGATTTTCTCGTAGTACAATCCCGGGTTGGGGCTTAACGGAGTTAATTGGTGGTCCCCGTCGATGACCTTAGTGGTGGCACTCGTCCATAAGAACGTGAATAGTAGCAGGCCACGTCTATCCATGACTTTCGCGAGGAATTCTATTATTTTAAGTAAATGTGTACTGCAAATATGAAAAACAAGTGAGATTAAGGAATAGGGGAATTATATATATGGAATGTGGGACCTTGGTTATGAGGGGCGGCTAAATGAGCCCTTCCGCTGGTCCGTTGTAAGCTGAAACCGTTTGAACACGCTTCATTAGCGTCAAGGTGGATTTTCCTTAGTATAAGTATGTTTCAGTTTATCGAAATGTTTGATTAACTGTTGGCCCTCCTCCGTAATTAATATTGCGTTATTTTGTTCGGTAATTTCTTTTATTTTAAAGGTGCCTATGTACTGGGGGTCGAATTTATGAAGTCGAGGTTCCTTTTGTACATAGACGAGATCATTTACCGCGAATTTGACTTGATTACTTTTACGGTCATAAATAGCTTTCGAACGTGATTTGCTTGTGTCTAAATTTGATCGCGTAGTCCTTCGGATTTCCTCTAGACGCTCCACCAAGTTTTGTACGTAGGTAGGGTACGTTAATAATTCTTCGCGGCACATAGGCGTAAACGGATCTCTAGCTAATTGTCCGAATACCACCTCGTATGGGGTGAACTTTGTCGCTTCGTGCACCGAGGTGTTATATGAGTACATGGCGAACGGGAGAAGCAGATCCCAATCTTCGTATCTTTCCATGTAATGTTTCAGATATTCTGTTAGGACGATATGACTTCTTTCTAGAGAACCGTTCGTCTGTGGTCGATATCCTGTCGTGGTTACGTGTTTAATTTTGAATGTTTGCGCTATTCCTTGTATCGTGTTATTAATAAAGCTCGTTCCGCGGTCTGTTAGTATTGCACGCGGGGCGCCGAAGATCGCGATAAAGTAACGAGATAACGCGTCGGCCACGGTGACGGCTCGTATGTCGGGCAAGGGCACGGCCATACAGAATTTAGATAATAGGCATTGCATTGTGAGTACGTGACGGTTTCCGCTAGGGGTAGGGGGAAGCGGTCCTACGGTGTCTAAGGCTATCTTATCAAAAGGTCGTGCAGGCGTATCTGTGATAAGCATTGGTTCCCGAGTTTTAATTCGTACGAGCTTTTGTTCTTGGCAGCTCTGACAACTTCGCACGTAATCCTCTAGGTGTCTGCGTAAGTGCGGCCAATCAAATAGGCTGCGTATGCGCCGGTACGTTTTTGTAACTCCCTTATGCCCTCCTAACAGACTTTCATGATAATGGCGGATAATATTTTCCCGTTCGGTTTCTGGCGGTAATTGGATTTCTCCCGTACAAATTGTAATTGACATCGGCGTATGTTTGAAAATAATTTTGAAATATCTTTCGAGCGTTTCGGCATCGAATCGGTGTAAGGTTTCGCCATGCGCCGCTATCCGAAACGAGCGGACGCGTTCGGTTTCCGCGGCGTCCCTGAGCGCTATTAGTGCTGATGTCAGATCCGCTTCTCTCATTTCGTGGTAAAAGTGGCTCGTTCCTACGATGCTAAAAATTTTTTTTTCTTCATTACGGCCAATTATTACGCGATTTCTGATTAATTCTTCGGATAATAATTTTGTTTCATCGAGAAGTCCTATGGCTTTTAAAGTTTTACAAATTGGGCTGGTTAGTATTCCATCCGATGATATAAAATGAACATAGTTGTCTGGAGTTGATGTGAGCATAGACTTTACGATTTTCACGTCGCATTGCATTGGTTGGATTTCGCGTTCTGCGGTGTCTATTGTGTTTCCCCGGTATTCAGATGATTCTCATGTGATTTGCCGAAAACTTGATGGGTCGATGAATGGCTCGGGGTTTGCTCTGTACTGCTCTGTTGAGTCAGGCATCTTCATTATGTCGGGTCTTGGACTTATGGTAGAAATTTCTTTGGGAGGCGATTGATCTTTTGGTTCCTCTAGGGTCTCATTCTTTGGGCAAATCATCGTCGATTGCGGGATGTTCAAGGCTTTTTCGTGGAGAGGTATTCCCCATGACACTCTCTTCTTCGGGCCCAGACGTGGTGTTAACTTCTGGCGGTTGGTGTTTTCAGGGGGTTCGATGTTTCCTCGCTTCTGCGGGGGGGACTCCTCGCGATGGAAATTTCCATCTCTGTCTGCGGGCCTTGTGGTGTGTCAATACTCCGGAAGGTGGGTTCTAAATTGTCTCCGTCTACGTACTCCCAGTGGGGTGGCTCGTCAAGGGTCTTCAAATAGGCGAGTACGTCAGCCTCTTCGAATTCTTGGTGATCACATCCTTCCCCTTCCTTTTCAGAGGGGTTCTCCTCATCTAGACTCTTCAAGATAGTGATTTCTTGCTCTGTAAACGGACCTACACGCGATTCGTTGCTTCCAAAACTGGAGTCTAAGATGGTTTCCTCCGGGTCCTCATTTTCGTCCAAGAATTCGGGCATTCCCATTCGTTCTCCCGCTGTGTCCAGAATGGTAGAGTTGGCTCTGCTCTCCATACCGTCTGCATTATCTCCTGCTAGCGTGGAATCGTCTATAAGCGACGGTGGTTCTTCATAATTTGGCCTTGGCAGGCCTTGACGGCGTTCTGCTACGCGGGATCCTATACCTTCGTTTTCGCTATTCGACGCGCTTTCCTTTGAAGTAGTCGGGAACGCGTGTGAGACCGGATTTCGGGATAGCGCGTCTGCGTTCGCGTTGACACGGCCGGGTTTATAGACTATTTCATAGTCATAGTCGGCAAGAGTGATCTTCCAACGAGCGAGTCGCGACACCGGATCTTTTATCGAAAATAACCATTGAAGCGGCCGGTGATCACTTACTAACGAAAACTTTCGCCCGTAGATATACGTACGGAATTGTTTTACGGCATAGATTATCGCCAAACATTCCTTTTCAGTGGTTGAGTAATTTACTTGAGCAGTATTGAGCACCTGGGAGGCGTAAGCTATGGGCGGATCTTCGCCTATTTTGCCTTGGCTTAATATCGCCTCGACGGCCACGTCGGACGCATCAGTTGTAATAATAAACGGTTCTTTGCAATTTGGATAGCGTAAAACTGGCTCTTTGCAAAGCGCCTGGCGTATATCTTCGAAAGTTTCCTGATGTTTCTAAGTCCAATAGAATGGAGTCTTTAAACTTGTCAAACTTGTAAGGGGCCTGGCTCGTTTTGCCATATCCGGGATAAAGCGACCGATAATAATTTACGAGACCCAAAAATTGCTTCAAATTTTTACGAGATTTTGGTACGGGGAACTCGGCGACAGCCTTGATCTTTTCCGGATTAGGTCGTACTCCGTCAGCTGCTATTATATGGCCCAGATATATGACCTTGTCCTTCAAGAACTTGGCTTTTTCCGTCTGTAGAGTCAAGTTATGCTCGCGTAAGCGTTCGAAGAAAGTCTCGAGTCGTCGTTCGTGCTCCACGAGTGTACGCGAATATACAACCACGTCGTCTAGATACACGAATAACTCTTTCCCGATAAGCCCTCTCAAAACATTGTTCATTAGACGCTGGAAGGTAGCCGGAGCGTTTTTTAATCCGAAAGGCATGCGAAGGTATTCGTAGTGTCCGTTGAGGGTGGTGAACGCGGTTTTTGCACGCTCCTCAGGAGCCATAGGGATTTGATGGAAACCGTTCGCTAAATCAAAAACTGAGAAATATTTGGCTCCACCTAATCTATCGAGAATATCCGTGATTCGCGGCAAAGGGAAACGGTCATCGATCGTTTTTGCGTTCAAAATTCTGAAATCTGCTACAACCCTCCATCGTTTTATTCCATCCTCGCCTGCCTTTTTCTCGACCACGTGTAAGGGTGAGTTGTTCGGTGATGACGAAGGAGCGATTATTCCTAGCTCCTCCAAGTTGTGCGTTTGCTTGCCAATTTCTTCGTCCATCAGCGGAGGGTGAGGGTATTGTCTAATGAATGTGGGTGATGAATCGGTCACCGGAATAGTGTGTTCTATTGATGTAGTTCCACCAAGCGGGTCTCCCGGTACGAAAAACCTGTCCGAATACCTTATAACCAGATTTTCGATTGTTCGACGCGATTCCGGGTCTAAGTCTTCCAACTTCAGCGTTTCAAATATATGTTGCAATCGTTCTTCGTGAGATTTTTGTTCAACTCGGTACTCCCCCAGATCTAGGTCTTCGTTAGTGTCGAACTCTTCTCCGAAAAAGGGGGAGGGGCAATCTCGTTCGTCCTCTTCGGAACAGTCACCGTTTTCAGGGAGGCAGATGTTTATTTCGTTCACATTGGACTCCGATTCACTTAAGCGTGTCAGAAAATCCTGGTGGCACTGCTTATAGCCATTTAATGTACCTTCTAATTCAGGCATGCACAGGACCCCCAATTCCGGGCGCGAGCTCAGATCCGAGCTCGTTCAGGTAGAAGCGAGTCCGGCAACGGAGTGGGGAGCGGCTGGAGTAGTGGGAGCGGAGCCTCACAGGCTGCCGCAGGGATCAGAGTTTGACGCTCCGAAAATAAGGCACATTTTGGGGAATTTTTAAAAGAAAAGTATTGAGTATTATAATTCCAATCTCTGTACTTTTATTAATTGAATTTAAAAAAATGAGTTCAAATTTTCGTATGCAATAATAATACTTTGGTTCAAATTTATAATGGTAGTAGTAAGAGTGGTTTGAGAAAAAAGTTTGTTGCTGGCGAGCATGATTTTGGCTGTCGTAATCGCCTGAAACAAAAAACCTACAATTTTTCTTAATCTATATGTGTGGTTCTCGTATGAACTTTAGTTCATGTCGAATGAATAATGTTGAAAAGCACAAAAATGGTTGTATTTCAAATGGAAACATTAATTTCTTGGTAAAGCATTTGTTAGATTTCTGTGTTGCAAAATTGGATTTTCGTAAATATTTACTTCATTCTAGTTTACGCGATAACCACACTCATATAGATTTAGAAACTTTTTTCAAATCTCAATTAACCCTCCGTATCCAGGTGCCTGAGTCACCCACAGCTTGAGATCGCTAACGCACACAGCGACGGAGCTGTGAATGTCGGTCGCGGCCAAGCGATTATTTAGCTGTCGAGGGTGTCCTAAATGCATAAACTGGGCCTTTTCGGTGATCGTGTTGGGGCAACATTGGGCAGCTCGAGACAATACCTTATTTTCCTTGGAGAAAACAAAATGTGCCCAGAGAGAATGGTAATTAGCCCGCTTTGAAAGGATTCTTCTGCTCAAGACTTTTATGGGTAGGGGAGACTGGGTACGGTTGAAACGGTGGA